>CM047809.1:112765612-113407123 GCA_026214975.1 Gentiana macrophylla | reverse complement strand
CCGGCTTTGAATATGAAATTTGGATGCACCGATGGTTGTCTTATTCGCCGCGAGTTGGTGTTATCGAACCCGGCCCGACGAGCAGTCCCGGGACTTAGCCGACGATTTCCTTCTTCTGCTTGCCATTCCCGTCCGTCCCCTACCTCGATTTCCACGTCCTGCACTACTACCACTTTTTGGCGATCCCACTCATTCAGGGATACCCGCGAAGCTCAAAATACGTCTGCATTCATCATGCCGCTGCGCCGACAATGGTTACCAAAACTTTTAGTGTTTTCGGCCTTGATTTTGCTCTATTCTCAAGCTAAATCTTAAACGCCATGGTATTTTCTCGATCATCATACATTTGCCCAGTTTTTTTCGTCCCGAAGGTGTTCTTCCGAATCAAATTATGGTAAGCTCATTCAATAGTGGGAAGGGTCTTGATTCAATAAGCGCCAGCGAACATTGTGTATGCTCCATCTAAACCCACCAAAAACTAGTGGAGTCGATCTTGAAATTAATTTGAAATTGATCGGAAGCTTACACTTGCCGCCTCGCATGAGCAGCCATCCACGGGTGCAAGCGGTGCGGTAATGAGAGTTGCCAAGTCATCCCATTTTCTTGATGTGTCCAAAATACGCAAATATAGACTCGGTTTTCCACTGCTTGCATTCAACCAGCGATGCTTTTAATTGTGATTCGTGTGCGTTTACCCCCGAATCATCGCACTTTTGTGATAACCAGGAGATCATGAGCATCTTCCAAAGTGAGAGAGGGTCGGTCGAATTGATGGTTCGATCGTATTCATCGAGGCATGACATTAACATTGAGGTATCTTGTATACCAATCTTCCAATTTTGCTTCATCCGTTGGTTTGTTAATTGCTCCTCTAGAAACCAAATTTTCTTTTCGCCTCGAGGCTTGTCGAACATCCCATGACCATTCATCATAGTTGTTTCCCACGTAGTTGTGTTGGAGTAATCGGTGCTTTGAATTATCGGTGTGGTGTTAAGAAAGTAAGCATTCACCTTTTCACGTCCCAAACACTCAAGAGTGTGGGCAATACGTCATCCCAATTTCTTTGCAACACAAAAAATCCCCGCGAATTTTTCCTCCTTGTGCCTCTATTTTTATTGTGAAAATTAGGGAAAATTAACCTAAATTCGTTCCTCTTAAATACTACTTGACATATTATTATTGTTCCAATTATTTAGTGGGCATGGGCTGCCTGAAAAGAGTGATCCACCCAACAAAATAACAATAACCTATTGGAATG
This sequence comes from Gentiana macrophylla, assembly GCA_026214975.1. NCBI lineage: Eukaryota > Viridiplantae > Streptophyta > Magnoliopsida > Gentianales > Gentianaceae > Gentiana > Gentiana macrophylla. Next base: position 113,405,865 of record CM047809.1, on the reverse strand, counting down.
TTTTTTAGGTTGGGTTGGGTCGAACAGAAGAAAAATAAAAACCAACCCAAAAATTACAGTATCAGTTGGTTTGAATTATTCGGGTTGGTTTGGTTTAAGTTTATTCAGACGCACTTGCATATTTTGGGCCTTCGGCGACTTAAATCGAAGGGCCTTTTGGTTCGATTTTTTCGAAAACATACTTAAAAGATTGCTTCAACATCATGCTTAAAATGCATGAGACACAAAAATTTAAATTCATTGATGTTAGATATTTTTTCATATATGATTATCATTTGCATTTGGCTTGGCGAAACAAAAGCGGGGTTCGATCTGGTGAACGGATCTGCTATAAAATTGAATTGATCATTTGAGTTATTATAAATTTGGGCCTATAATTTGGCCATTTTCTCAATTCACGTAATTTTTTTAACATATTATATTAGTGAGCGCATAATTTGGCCATTATCAATTCAAATAAAAAAAATTACACATTATATTAGATCGATTGAGATTAGATCTACATGGTTTTTTTTCTGAAACATGTAATTTCGGACACGACGGTTGGGACTTCGCCGCCCCTACTTTGCCTATAGGTTGGGCCGGGCTTGAGGTTTATTGGGTTTTCTCCCAAAAAAGAGAGGTGAAGAGAAGATGAAAACAATGAATGAAAGGATCTAGAGCAAATTTATGGAGAGAATATGTTTTTGGCATTTTTTATTAAACGAGTGGGAGGAAGATTGTGGACAAAACCACGTTCACTTTCCCACGCAAAGATTGTGATGTGGGAAAAAAAACTATTGTGGTATATTTTTTTGGGAATAAGAGAGAATGACAAACAATTCATCAATTAGGAGAATGATATTTTTAAAACTTTTACTAAGTGAAATAAATGGCTATTTTTATTTTATTTTTAAACATTTAGGCAATTCCTTTTTCCCCCAAAAAAAAAAACAGCTTTTTCTCTCATCTATATTTTTTAAACACTCATATCTCTCAATCTAGAACTTCAAATTTGAAAATTCTTTCACCAATTTTTTTATTTTTTCATTCACTTTATTTTGAGACCACATCCATCATATTCCGATATGATTTCGGAAAATATCTGCGTCGAAATTCACTATTATTCGAAATACACGGTGAAATTCATGATTTTTGGGATTCAGCTTGTGGATATTCATGAGTGAATTTCGACTGATTGAATCTCACAAAACAATGACCAAGTCTCAAAAGCGAAGAGCATCAAAAATAAAAATTGATTGAAATTTTTATTGCTTTGGATCTACAAACCAAAAGATATAAGTGTTTGAAAATGGGGAGGAAAGAAGAAAAAAAAATTGTAACATGCGCCTACTCATCGGTAACGTATTTTACTGAATTTTTTTTTGGTTGTCCTTTAACCAATAAAACTATAAAGTTGTTCTTCCCCGATAAAAATATGTGGTATCTTATTCATAAAAATATTCAAAAAAATTGTCCTTTTCCATATTTATCCTTATATTTTTATCCTATCGTCTCTTTCTCAGTGCTGAAAAAATACAAGTCACAATGGCTAAGATGAAACTATTGTATGTGCTCCAAGGAGGTGTCTAATTTGATAATCTTTTTTGGTACCGAACTAAATTTCGACACTATCATATATTTAAATTTGATTTTGATATCCGTACTTACCAGGATGAAGATAAGTATCAGGATTTGATTTTGATCTTATTGCAGATAATACAAGTTAAGGATACAAAGGCGATTCAAACACTTTGTTCTTTGCAATGTACCAAACACTTGGTGAGCATTTGGTCGAACACTATGCGTGGAGATGGTTGAAAATCTGTTAGGGATAGTTATGGCGATTGTAGCCGATTAGAGATTAAATTAACCGTTCTAGCATGCAATATAAAGCTGCTAATTAGAATTGTATATCATCAATTAAGTTCCATATATCGGATTAAATGAAAGTGTTTATTTCCATTTTTCCGCCTCTTCGTATTTTTTGAAATGTTCATCTTCTTCCCAAATACTTTTTCTTTCTTTATTTAATTTCAACATGGTATCGGAACCTACGATGATGCGGCGTTAAGCGAGTTTCTTTTGTTGTTTTATCTTACGATGTGGAGTTGCGTTCATAGTTTTCTTGTAGTGTGGAACTACAAGTTGTTTCTTCGTAATCTATTGCCTGGTTCATTAGCTTCTTAGCTTTGGCGGAAGCGATTGATGAAAGGTGTGGTTAATCCGTATCACACACACCGGAGAGAATCCTTCAACGATAATTGTTAATCCGAAGACTAAAGGAGTCGAGAATTACCCTTTGTTGGAAAAGAGTCATTTCTATGGTTTTGCCTATGAAAGGCAAGTTGAAGTTTGTTGATGGCACCACCCCTAAACTCAGTAGAGCAGACATGAATTTTGAAATTCGATTGTCAATGCAATGACATGGTCTCTACTTGGTTGGTTAATTCGGTAGATCCTTCAATTTATTAGAGTATTTTATGGTTGCCACAGCGAGGGAGCTCTGGCTTGATCTTGATCACAAGTTTGGAACTTGCAATGCTTATCATTTGTCTGATCTTCAAGAAGAGATTTATGCCACCAAACAAGGTACAATGTCTGTTACAAGGTACTTTACAAAACTGAAAATTTTATGGGATCAATTGTCGATTTTAAGACCCACTCCACCCAACACTTGTGCTGCCCTACTTATCCATATGGAGCGCGAATGAGACCGAAGCAGTATCATTAGGTTTTTAAAGGGATTAAATGATACTTTTAGCAATGTAAGATCTCAACTATTAATGGCAAAACCTAATCCAGACATTGGTATTGTCTTTAGTATGGCACTACATCATGAAATTCAGCTCAATTATTCAGATATGAGAGCTGATAAAACTATCTTGAGTGCACAGACCACTGGTTTTGGGTATGATGTCCAAGAATCTATCACTTTGGCCACTCAGACTAATACATCTCATGGTAGAGGTGGTGGAAGGGGTTTTGGTAGAGGATTCTCTGGTAATACAAATAAACCACAATGCACATGTATTGGAAAATAAGGGCATACACTTGATAAATGCTATAAGAAATATGGCTACCCAAATGGTTCTAAAAGTAGAGGCAGAAGTCAATTTCAGCCAATCATGTTAGTTTGAATCAAGGCTTTATTCACGATACTGAAAATCTGAGATAATGATTCTCAAGTTGCTTTTGATTCACAAAGATTAGAAGGTGTGTAGTCCAATCCCAACACAATGACTAGGTGACAGTAAGAGCACATCATTGTGATGGCCCGGCTCTCTACCCTCCAGGTCCACTGAGGGTCGATGTGGGAGCGACTCATGAAGCTCACGCCGCGACTTGAGAGAATACTTAAAATCCATAATAAAGAAATCCATAAATGATTACAATATCTTATTTACTCGTTCTATTAAAACTACTTACAAAAATTCTATCTAACTTCAAAGCGCAACACAATCTAATCCTTAGTTGATGAATTCATTCTTATCTCCTTCTTCTCCCGAACAAACACTTGGAAGCCTCTCTCACTAGCCAACCATAACTTTCTAAAAGCGAAAGGTTTTCTTAATAGGTGAGTTTTTAAACGAGTGAAGTTAGGTGTGTGCTTAATGTGTTGCTTCATAAATACTTACTGATTGAACATACACAAAAGCAGAGATAGTCACCGATACATATTATATTAATGAGATATCACTCAAGAAGACACAATAGCGATAATGATTATCACGAGAGATAATAACACCGATAGCACATAAGAAACATTAGAACAATTTACACATCTTAGAAAGTACCATATTAACATTTAAAAGCACGTATTAGAAGATATAAAGATGTATGGAACCTCACGGTGATATAGTCGAGCAGTGATTTGTCTCTTTACATCACATCGGATGTATAACAATTGTTTCGACATTATAACATGTTGGACAGATTGCCCACACTCTTAATGTATAAGGAAATATAGTAACACCTTTACTACCACCAATTGGTTTTAGTAGAACGATAAGCGCTTGATCTTAACATGGTATCGGAGCCAGAGGTCACGAGATCGAATCCTGGTTGGAACATTATTTTAAAAAGAAAATTGTGCAAGTGTTGGGACATATTGCCCACACTTGAGGGGGGGGGGTGTTGGGACAGATTGACCACTCTTAATGTATAAGGAAATATAGTAACACCTTTACTATCGGAGCCAGAGGTCAAGAGATCGAATCCTGGTTGGAACATTCTATATTTTGCAGATCCTTCTGGTGCTAATCAGGCAGTGGCACTTACTACACATGCTCATTCTCCTCCACCTTCATCAGGTACTCTCTATGACTGGATAGTAGACTCAGGTGCCACTGATCATGTGACCTATTCTTTGTCTTTAATGATTAATGCAAAACCTGTTGTTGGTCTTACTGTCACTTTACCTAATGGAGCACACACTAAAGTTACTCACATAGGGCATGTTAGGATCAACAAAGATTTGGTATTTTATCATGTACTTTGTGTCTTACATTTCACTTAAATCTGATGTCTATCAGAAGATTAACTAGTAGGAATTGATATTCTCTTGTTTTGAGGGATAATGGTTGTACTTTGCACGAAAATACATTGAAGAAGATGATTGGTTCAACTGATTTAATTCAAGGCTTATACATTTTGAGAGCTCATGTTCATAATAGCATTCCTAATACACCGGTGACCTGTGCATCTGATGTGTTACCTGATGATTTGTTATGGCATTACAGACTTGGCCATCCTTCTAAACAGAGATTACACACTTTGCACAAGTCCATTCCCACCATTCATTCTTGTTTAGATAGTGTTTTCCATGTCTGTCCACTTGCAAAACAGAAAAGAAATAGTTTTCCTCATAGTGATTCTATAGTTGTTGATATCTTTGATATGTTACATGTAGACATCCGAGGACATAATAAATCTTGTACATATAATGGAGAAAGTTACATATTGACTATAGTAGATGATCATTCTAGATTTCTTTGGGTACATTTGATGAAAACCAAATCTGAAACTATTGCCCTAATAGAGAATTTCTGCAATCTGGTTTATACTCAATTCAATAAGCAAGTGAAGAAAATCAGGTTTCATAATGACCTTGAGTTTCAAATGGATGCTTTCAATGCACAAAAAGGAATCATTCATGAAACCTGTTGTGTACATACACCGCAACAAAATGGTGTTGTGGAAACAAAGCATCAACACTTATTGATTGTAGCAAAGGCTCTTAAATTTCAGTCTAGCCTTCCTATGTCTTTTTAGGGTCTCTGTGTTAAACATGCTACTATGCTTATTAACATTACCCCTACCCCTTTTCTTAAAGATCAAACTCCTTATTTACTGTTATATGGAAAGCAACCAAATTATACTGATATGAAGGTATTTGGTTGTTTGGCCTTTGCCAGTGCTAAATCTCAAGGCAGAGGGAAATTTGATAGTAGAAGTAGGAAATGTGCATATCTAGGCAATCCACCACATACAAAGGGCTATACTCTACTTGATCTTCAAACAATGAGGTTTTTTTTAACTCTAGAGATGTTGTTTTTTTATGAAACATCTTTTCCTATTTTGTCAAATGAACTTTGTACTAATACTGAGTCTGTTTTACCAGTTACTACACTTCAAAATATGGATTCTGACATGCTTCACCCATTAAACCGAGAATGTCTTGGTACATAGTAATGCTGGATTGGAGGTGCACTGATGCCTGACCATGTTGGAGATCCGGGTGATGTGGTGATGCATCCAAAGAGATATCGATCTCTACTAATAATCATCACATTTCCAGGATTATCAGACTACATTAGGAGTTGTGGTAACCACACCCCACACAATTGACAAAGTACTGTCCTATGACAACTTATCAACATCCTACAGGGCTTTCTTCTGAAATTTATCTATTTGTCAAGAACCTAGGACTTATGCAGAAGCTGCTACAGATGACAACTGGCAAAAAAAAATGCAGGAATAATTAGAAGCCTTGCATAAAACTAACACTCGGTCTCTTGTCATCCTCCTTAAAGACAAGAAACCAATAGGCTTCAAGTGGGTATACATGATCAAAAGAAAGGCTGATGGTCATGGTACTATAAACATGTATAAAGCAGGGCTTGTAGCCAAATGTTACACACAAACATAGGGTATATATTTTGTGGAGACTTTTTTCTCCTGTAGCCAAAATGTCAACCATTAGGTTGTTCTTGAGCTTAGCATCCATGAATAGATGGCATTTTCACCAAATGGATGTCAACACAACTTTTCTTCATGGAGATTTAGATGAGGGAGTATACATGAGGCCACCTCCAGGTCTTCCTTTCTTTGATGCTAATCAAGTATGTAAATTGACAAAATCCCTATTATGGTTTGAGGCAAGCTAGTAGGTAATGGAATGACAAGCTGAATGATGCCCTAACACAGGCTGGTTATAGAAAATCTAAACATGATCATCGCTTGCTATTAGGTCGGGGACAAGGTCATACACTTATTGCATTTCTTGTCTATGTAGATGATATAGTGGTAGGAAGCTTTTATGCAAGATATACAACATCTCAAAGATCTCTTACACAAGGCATTCACCATCAAGGATTTGGGACAATTAAAGTACTTTATGGGCTATGAGATTGCTAGAATGTAAGGTGAATATTGATGAATCAACGCCTGGATCTTCTTCAAGAAATTGGCTACCAGGTGCAAAGCCATCCACTATTCCTATGGACCCCAAGACAAAATTACACGCCAAAGGCTCACCTTTTCTCACAGACAACAAGTAATATAAAAGTTTGTTGGTAAACTTCATATCTTAGCAATACTAGACCGTATATTGCTTTCCTTGTTCTCAGTAGTTAAGTCAATACCTAGATGCTTCTACGTAAAATCATCTAAATGTTGCACATAAACAATTGAAGTTTCTTAAGTTAGCACTGTGGCTTGTTTTTCCCATCCACCGCACACACGCATTAAAAGCTTTCAATGATTCAGATCAAGTGTGTTGTGCTCAAACAAGAAGGTCATTCATCGGTTATACAATCTTCTAGGTGATTCACTAGTCTCCTGGAAGATAAAAAAGCAAACCACAGTCAGCAGGAGTAGTTCAGAAGCTGAGTATAGGGCCATAGCCCTCACAGCATGTGAGATACAATGGTTGATCTACTTGTTCTCAGACTTTCAGATTCAACACACACAAGTAGTTCCCTTATTCTGTGACAACACGAGTGCAACTTATATTGCGGAGAATCCATTGTTTCATGAGAGGACTGAGCATATAGAAATAGACTGTCACTTTGTAAGGGAAAAGTATCAAGAAAATGTCTTAGTTCCATTGCCAGTCAAGACCGAGGATAACTTAGCAGATATATTGACTAAACCAGTTGACAAGGAGACCTTTACAAGACTTCTACCTAGATTTCCTTTGCATAACATCTTTTGGTAGCCCAATACAAGTTTAGAGATACACAACGCAGATTCTAAGTCGCAAGTTTACTTCCATCCTCTAGCTTGAGGGGATGTTGTTGAGATAATACAAGTTAGGGATAAACACGGCAGATTCCAAACACTTTGCTTTGCAATGTACCAAACACTTCGGTGAGCATTTGGTCGAACACCTATGTGTGGTGATGGTTGAAGTCCTGTTAGGGATAATTATGGCGCTTGTAACCGATTAGAGATGAAATTAACCGCTCTAGCAGTGCTATATAAGTTTCGCTAATTAGAGTTGTATATCATCAATTATGTTCACATATATCGATTGAATGAAAGAGTTCATTTTCCATTTTCCCCCCCTTTCTGTATTTTTGAAATGTTCGTCTTCTTCCAAAATACTTTTTCTTTCTTTCTTTAATTTCAACAAATACCAACATCTCCGACCATCGATATCAAGTCCGTATTATTGAAAAATTCCTTTTTAGTTCTGATTAAAGTTATAAATGTTTTGATCAGGTTTAGTACTATAAAAATATTATTATCGTATCAATTAATTGATTTCAATCCTAATACTGATTTTGAGAAAATATTATACAATGAGTATCATGACAACAAATCTAAATTAAAATTTGAATAAAATATAAATTGACACTGTGACATATATTCATTTGATATTCCAAACAATGATAAAAAATCTTATAATGATTTATTATGTGTTTTTTTATAATTAACAAAAGAAGTTGGAGTTGATTGATGAGACATTGGTCCAAGTAATAATCATTGTGGCGCCCCTAAATTGGGAGTATTTGGGTTCGAGTCATAGTGAAGATAAAAGTGTGTCTCGCTCATATTTCGCTTCCGTAAAACAAAAAAGAAGAAGAAGGGGATGTTGGAGTTTAAATAATACATAAATGAATATGTTTAAAAATGAAAAGGTCCCATAACCTGATTATATTTTGGGAAAAATGAATAAATGTATATATTTTGGGAAAAATCTGATTTTGAGATAATAAGGAAAATAATAAGAAATTATTATTTTTGGGATTTTCTATTTAAGGAAAATAAATCTCATTAGTTCCCATAACCTAAAAGAAATCGTAAATTTCCTACGCCTCTGTGAAATGGCGAAGAGGCAAAGAAATATAAGAGTGAGAGTTTTTCTTCTAGTTTCTAAGGCGATTCGTAACGGTTTTCAGATCGTAGTAGAGCAACGGAATCGTTAGAAGAGGCGCCGCTTCACCACAAGGAAGTTGGAGTTTTTCCTAAGGTATGTTTTTCGACCTAGATGTTGTTCTTGATCGAGTTTGATGGTTTCACACTCATTAATTCATAGTCTTGCTTGGTTAAAAGCATGTGATCGAATCTAATCAATTTGGATTGATTACATAGGTTTTCTGTGAAGGAAGGATCGTTTGGCTGCAGATTTTCGTAGCTTTGCTGTTGGATTAGCTTGCTAAAAGGTAAGAGGCTCTTCCTACGAATTAGTTATGGTTTGTGAAGGTTAGACGGTGTTTTGATGCGTTTTTTGTGTCAAAGATTATACCCATATGTTGTTCAAGGATTAAGGACTCGATTTGGATCATAAAGTTATGTTTTTCTGCTGTTTTTATGATTACAATTGTGTAGAACATGTTTGGAATCGAGTAGAGATCGTAAAGTGCATAAAAATCATGTTTTAGGGTTTTACTGCGTCAAATGCGCACGTAGTGGTTAGCAATGCGCACGTATTCCTGTTACGGGATGTATGGACTTAGTTTCTGCAGGTGGAATGCGCACGCATTCAAAGGAATGCACACGCTTTCGTGATTCAGGATGTTAAATCTTTTTCACAACAGGATTTAATACGCACGCATTCAAGGGAATGCACACGTATTGCTGTTTCAGGATATTTCAAGTTGCCCTCAAAGATGATCAATGCGCGACGATTATCGGATGTAAACTTTCCCGCAAGTTTCTAGTCAATGAATGCACACGCATTCCGGTGAATGTGCACGCATTGGCCCCAATTTTTGATAAAATGTTGTTTTAAGATATGGGATGAGTTTTAAACGTTGTTTCATGATCTAGTAACATTAATTAAACATGAACAAGCCTTGATTGAGTTTTTGATGCGTTTAGTTCGGCACCGAATGTACTCTTCAAGGGAGTTGAAGTTCGGGACCGTCGGAATGGCATGACAGGCTTGTGCTTTGATGAATTAGAGTTCATCATGTCTGTGTATTTGATAGGATATGGTGTCTAGCTGTCTAAGTGAGGGAGTAGAGTCGTTAAAGTAGCTTTATCCTTGAAAAGACTTAGGTGGCTAGTTAACAATAAATAATAAGTGCATACCTGTATAGTAAAAAGATTAAACGGCATGTCACTTTTGGATAGGCACATGTGAACATCGGCTATGTGACTCGTCCGGACAAGTGGATAACTCTATGACCCACATGCGGCCAAATGACAGGGGGACTTCACCGGACGTGTATGCATACCGGGGAATCCCGGGACAAACAGTGCAAGACACTGTTGGCTAGCAACCATCTCGTGGTGGATACACCTCGCGTAGAAGGTCCCTTGAGTATCGACGTAACCAGGATAAGTTAAGATAGAAACGTATAGTCATGACGTTTTGATGGACATGAAGTGAACCCTAAATTGAGTCGGTCTTATAAAGACAATCTTTTAATTATAAGTCTTAATAAATTTGTAGCTTCTACCTCTTATTGAGTACTTTGTACTTACCTCAAATGCATGTTTTTCTATGTGTTTGGGGGAGAGAAGATGAACAGATAGATCCGGAGTTCGAAGAAGATTTTGATGACGACGTTTGAGGACGCCGACGTTGAAGGTTTTATTTTACTTTTTGTTTTTATAATACATTAGATCTTGTAATTTTTTTTATCATACTTTTGGAGGATTTCGTATTTTTTTTACGTTTCGTTTGGTTTTCTTCCAATGTAATAAATTTATATTTCTATCTTTAATTTGAGTTTCTATTCTTGTTTGGTGAAAAAACTATACCCGAGTCTTTTGCTTCCGTTTTGCTTTAACTCGATACGACGTAGTAGAGACTTACGTATAATATTAAATTTATTTTATATTATACGTGTTTAATCGCTTTTTTTTCCGGATAAGGACTCGTGTAACGCCCGCTCCCGGATACCGAGTCCTTATCCGGAACGAACGCCAAAGACGTATAATATTAAATAAATCTAATATTACACGTAAGCCTCTACTACGTCGTATCGAGTTTAGCAAAACGGAAGCTCAAAAGACTCGGCAAACACCATAAATGCTACTAAGAATGGAAATTAACCATACTAAAGATAGAAATGTAACATTTATTACATTGGAAAACCAAACGAAATCTAAAACGCATTTAAATCCTCCGAACAAAACTAAAAGAAGTTACAACGTTTCCCAAAGAACAACATGTCTATCGAATATAAAAGCAGAATAATTAAATGCTTCAACTCCGCGCCCTCAAACATCGTCATCAAAGTCCGCCTCGAACTCCGGATCTACCTGCTCATCTTCTCTCCCCAAACACATAGAAAAACAATTCATTGAGGTAAGTACAAAGTACTCAATAAGAGGTAAGCTTCAAATTAACTAAGGCTCATTAACAAGTTTTATTATAATAGTTATCTTTATGAGACCGAGTCAATATAAGGTTCACTTCATGTCCATCAACATGTTATGACTATACGCTTCTAGCTTAGCTTATCTGTGTTACATCAACATTCAAGGGCACTATGCATGATGCTACTCACCACGAAGTAACTGGGTGCAACATATTGGTGGGTCTCACTAATAACCACGGAAGTCTAGTCTGGTAAACTCCGATAGTGCACACGTTCGGCGAAGTCCCTCCATACGCAGGGTCTCAGACTTACGGGGTGGTGTTCCTCCGTACGTAGGGTCCAAAGACTTACTGAGTTATTCACTTTCAGAATGTCCACACATCGCTATATAAACTTGTGTCTTAGCAAGAATGGATTGATGTTTAATCTTTTAGCTACACAAGTATGTATTATTATCGATTGTTAGCTATCCACCTAAGTATTTTCAAGTAAGCTCCCTCACATATACTACTCTCTTACTTAGACCCCTAGACACGGACAAGGCCTAGAAATTACACAGACATTGATGAACCCTAGTTCATCAAAACACAAGCCCTTTCATGCCCTTCCGACGGATCCGAACTTCAACTCCCTTTAAGAGTACATCCGGTGCCGAAACTAAACAAATCGGAAGCTCAATCGAGGCTTGTTCATGTTTAATTTATGTTATTGGATCAAGGATTAACATTTAAGATTCATATCACAGCTAAAAATCATCTTTTTCATCAAAAAGGAGGCCCAGTGCGCCCACACCGGGTTCAGTGCGCACGCACTAAGCCTCTGTACGTAAAACTGGAATTCTGTTCATCCAGTGCGCACGCACCAGCACTCTGTATGTAAAATATCACATTCTGGTTCTCCAGTGTGTCCGCACTGGGCTTGGTGCGCCCGCACCAAGCGCGGCAACTTCCAAAAACTCAGTTTTTGACCTCTAATCGATCCCTATTCATTCCCAAACTTGTTCAACATCATAATATTCAGAAAATAGCAGAAAAACACAAATTTTATCTACCATAACAACTCTAAATATTTAGGCAACACGAAGGTAGCAATTCTAGCATAATAATCATCTCAATCCTAACATAAACCGTAATCAACTTGTAGGAAGACCCTCTTATTTTTAGCAAGCTAATCCAAGTCCAAAACTCAGAAAATGCAGCAAAAGGATCCTTCCTTCGCAGAAAAACTATGTGATCAATCCAAAACCCGATTAGATTCGATCACACGCTTCTAAACAACAAAACTACGAAAAGTATGAGTTTTTATCTTCAAAACTCATCCAAGAACACATCTAGGTCGAAATTGCATACCTTAACAAAGCCATGAACTTCGAGTATTGAAACGACGCTCCTTTCACGACGATTCCAACGCTCTACTTGAATCTGAAAACGGTTGAGAAACGGCTTGGAAATTGGAAGAAATCTCCTAGCCCTTTCTCTTGCTCTCACGCCGTCTCTCTCTTTCAACGTAGGGAGACATTCTGATTTTTTTTTGTTATGAGAACTAATGAGATTTATTTTCCTTAAATAGATAAACTCCCAATAGTTAACCTAATCTCTTAATTTCCTTAACTACCCTTATTATTAAATAATCATATTTTCCCAAATATACATACATATTTCGACTTTTTATATATATATATATATATATATATATATATATATATATGTATATATATATATGTATATATGCACAATATATATATACACATAAAATACTTTAATCCGTAAATCATAATATTTTATTTTTCGTAAAAAGACACGTCTATCATTTTTTGAAAAGTCGAGATATTACACTCGATGTCCGAAAACAGAGCGTTAAAAAAAAAATTAATAGAGTAGTAGAGTTATGATGAATCATAAAAGAGGATAAAAATAAAAGAGAATCATAAAAGGATTCACCAAACTAAAAATCATAAAGGAAACGGATAAAAATACATTAGACCTTTTCAAAAAAATAAAAATACATTAGACAAAAAATTGATTCAATATTCAAACGAGGCTGACATCTTCTCTGTAATATACACAGATTACAGTCTGCAAAAAGATTCACTTGCTTTTTAAGCTGGAAAAAGCCAAAACGTACATCAATTAAAAAAAATTGTTTATGTCCACAAATAGCAGACAAAGTCTGTTACATAAAAAAACAAAACAGTTCCAAGCAAAACAGTATTCATGTGTAAACTTAATAATAAACAATAGACAAAGTAATATTGGTACAAAAAGAATTAAATTTACAAACAAGTATCAATGTTTCTGTTTCTGTATACCGAGATTGAAGACTGCATCACTATTTTTATTTTATTATTATAGGAACATCACTATTGAATTAGAGTCACCTAAATGTAGACAAAAAAAAAAAATCTTACAGTACCCTAAAAAAAAATAAAAAAATCTTACAATATAGTTTACTAATTAAATTTAATGGGAAATAGGGAGGGATAATGACACAATCAGAAATATTTTTAAGAATAGACAATTTACATATTTTTATAGGGAGAATGACAACTGCATAATTTTTATAGCGAGAAGAATGACAAATGAATAACGCTTAAAATCGGTGAATCTCTCAGTGAATCCCGAAATCATTGAATTCACGCAGTGAATCCCTTAAAATCGGTGAATTTCGACAATGAATTTTGAAAATTAGTGAATTTCGAAAGTGAATTTCGGCAGTGAATTTAAACAGTGAATTTCGACAGTGAATAAATAGTTTTGTCCTTTATGCAAAAGTTTCAAAAAACTGTCATTCTACTCAATTGATGAAATATTTATGTCCTTCTCCCTCATTCCCCCCTAAATTTAATAATGTAATGTCATGTTATGGATAACGAGTCCTTCTCAGGAAAAAAAAAACTTTCGACACGTGACATTTAGACTGATCTCTAAATCTAATATAAGTCTCATGTCGTATTAGAAACTGATTCTAAATATCTTTCACTAACAAATTCAAAGGTTTACAAGTGTTGTCAAACTAAATCATAAATAGCTACTAACATTAATTACAACTCAACTTGTCCAAAAAAAAAAAGTGCTGATACGTAAAGAACTTCATATATTCATTCCTAAACTTGCTCTTTATATTTATCATCCAACCCGTTTTTAACATGTATTTCTTCTTATTCCAAATAAAGGAATGAACACCAGTTGGATACTCCGTAAAGAGAAAGAAAATCAGAACATAGATTCATATATGTCGGATGTCGGGAGACATAACATAAATCCATTTCATCCAGCTCGCAAAACTTTTCAAAGCCATTACTTGAGACATTAGGAAAACTACTTTTAAGACATAACTTGAAGAATACGTAAAACACATTTAAAAGCATATCTTGAACGTAAGTAAACTCACTTAAACCACATCATATAATGCATGAAAAACATGGACTATTAACTATGTTTAGTTCATCTTACACGTACTTGCTTGTTTACATTAATTACATACTTATTATGTTTAGCCTGCTGATCAAATTTACATAAGCCATCTATTAAACCCATAATGTATTTGTCCACTAACTGTAACATGTTCATGGTTTGTCTGTCATGATCTTATTTCTTACTTGCTTAACATATCCATGTCATTTTCTTTTCTATTCATGTTTCATGTTCTTGTTGACTTAACATAAGGGCTTGGTGCAACACGGGTAATATGACTAGTATACATCCAACGTGGATCTGGGTCACGGTACCCTGCTCGGTACATCGACTTAGGACGACATAATAATACAACTTGTCCAAAAAATTAATGGTAACACCCGAACCTAGCCGAGCTCGAGCCGAACCGAAAGACCGGACGGCGGCGGCGGCACACATGGAATCATTCAAGTCAGTGGCGGATCCAGGAATTTATTTCAGTGGTGTCACCGGAGTCTAAAACTATATCTTTTATCTAAAAAAAAATTCAGTGGGGTCACCAGAGTCTAAAACATCAATTTTTATCGGCAAAACAACACTTTTTAACAACAAAACTACATAATTTTAATACTAAAAAAAATTTTTTTTTTTTTTAAAAAAAATTGAGTGGGGTCACGTGACCCCCTCTGGGTCACGTGGATCGCGCGATTCAAGTCTCTCTCATGCATAAAAGTGCTTAGGCTCTTAGGAACATTTAAATTTCCAACGTGAGAGAATGGAGTGAGGTGTTAGAAGTCTACAGGGACGTTACAAAAACATCGGAGTAATCCTTTGGTTGTTGGATCAGCGCCAGACGAAAAATGTAAAAGACAAAATGGGCCTTACAACCCTGACGGGCCGAAATAAAGAAGCAGGCCTACGACGAAACCAAGGAAAGCTGAACGTATTGCTCAAAAAATCCATACGCTGGACACATCAGCATATATTCTCTCATTTCTTCTTATTAAGAGGGAAGAAAGAGAATAAGTGATATAACATACTAACAGTACCAACATTGAGCGAAACAAATTGCAGAGCAACAACAATCTCTGAAAAACCGTCGTCGGACGGTGATCGAAGAACTCGGCGGAGCAAAGATGGCAACTACTCTTGACGAAATTTGTGAGAATTTATTATCTTTATCTTTTGTTCTTGTGTTCTTGTGTTCTTGACTTCTTGGACCTGCCTTTTTCTGAGCTAATGGATTTTGTTAGTGTTTATTGATTTTCGATTGGTTTTGATTAGATTCTGTTTGGTTTTCTTTTTTTCAGTTTCTGATCTGACAAACAAGTATGGTGCTCTCTTTTGCGCTTCGATTATAGTTCTTATAATCGTCTTTGCTATTGTTAGTAGCAATATGGCTTGGGTGTCTAATTACTGGAATCGGAAGAGGGTGGGGAAAGCTGTGCTCTGGTTCGTCGGTTGTTGTACATTTATCATCCTCTACATGAGTGCAATAAACCCAAATCCAAAAGTCGATTTCACTATCGGTCCTATTCCGATATTCATCGTCGCTTGGTTGGACTGTCTTGTTTCCGTTATAGCACTGAGGGTCACTTACTATGTGAATGGGAATGACAATAGCAGATATGTTAGATGGTCTACACATTCCCTTGAATGTATTGCTTTATTCAAGACTGGGCTTGCAATGTCTACCTTTAGCGGCCAATATCGTACTGACATCGGATCCACTATAAATTCTTTCTACAGTGCGCCCGCTACTTTCATTCCCTACGCCCAGAAAGCGGTGAGTTGAATTATCTTGATTTTTTTTTTTAAAAAGAGTTTTCTTGATTATTACTATTATATTCTTTATTAGAGTTGTAAGTTGAATTTGAATTTATTAATATTATTATTATTAATAAAAAATATCTTGGTAGTTGGCTCCGCTTCCACCCAGTAGAAGAACAAAGAAGGCGGCAGAGAGAGAGGAGTAAGAGGAGAGCCACCGCCACCCAAGGCAACCGTCGTCGTTAGAGGAAGAGGATGTGTCCATCCGTATGTGAATGTGGAGTTATTTGTCTGCATTAGTATGTTTTGCTTTTTTCTTTTCTTTTCTTTCCTTTCTTTCCCGTTAGCTATCTGCGTTCCTGTTTCAAAAATTGAAGTTTCCAGTTTCCAGTTTCCCAGTTTATATAAATGATGAAGTAGTATGTTTTTTTTGACGTCAAATTGTGTTGACCTTGGTCTTTAAAAAAAATGTGTAGACCTCTCATTCTTGATTAGTAAGTGAATGCGGATTTTGGGCATAAGTCCCCACGCGCCTTAGTCAGATAGCCTGGGGGGAGGAAATGTTACCGCTACGAAACGTCATAATAATTGTTAAAACGAGCATAACAAGCATGGTGATAAATAGTGTCACAATAAAACGCACACATTAAATTGTACAACATGTTTCTGGATCATTGATTATGACGTGGGGTCTATTGATTTAAATGAGTCCCATAAAAATCAATCATAGAAAATGCTGTTATGGTATTTTGTTGTGCATATTTTGTTGTGGCACAAACATTTCTCAATCCGTTGCGATGTTTTGTCACGTCTTGTTGTTTTTTTTTTTTTTTTTTTTTGGTTATGTTTTGCAACACCTCCAAATACCCAAATATAATTATGTGTAAAGAACCGAGCCGAATATTAAAATTTTAAGTTTATGGTTGTTTAATAAATGATATAAATATTATCATTATGTTATAAAATAAATGGTAAAAGGAATATAAAGCAAGGAAGTAGAAAAACAATAAACTTTTATTCACTTTTTCTTTTCATCTCTACCAAACTCTATTACAATTCTGGGATATATATATACTACAAGATGGAGATGAATCAATTATAATATAACTATTAATATCAGATTTCTCACTTCTACATCTCTCATAACCATCTTATATTAACTCTTTACGATAAACAACGTTGATAAACATTCACTCAATAATTATCATAACACATTATGCTATTTACATTAATCTATTGCTTGCGTTTGAGCCGAGCTCACCTCATTCAAAGGGCGGATGTAACGCCCCCAGAACCCGGGTAGGATAGCGTTAAATGAGTCATAAATTACCCGGTCAACTGCTTAGACTGCCGTCCTCGTTTTGTCTAAAAGGGTCAACCCGAGTTGACAAGCGGCTTTATATCTCACACTTATATGGTGGTGATGTGTTTTTCACTTCCAATGTAGGATATCACATTCTCCCTTATAAAGGATCGGCGTTCTCGCCAGGTCGGCCAAAACTCGCCCATGTGGACTTGTCGGTTCGTCTCTACCGGATGAGTCAGAGGTGGCATGTGGCACTTAGCTTCGTCTAGAGGTGGCCTGTGGCATTTAAATTCGTCTGATAGTCGGCTCTGAATACCATTCTGTAACGCTCCCATTCCCGGACACCGAGTCCATATCCGATAAAGAAACATTCGGCACGTATAATATTAATTAAATCAATACTATACGTAAGCCTCTACTACGTTGTATCGAGTTTGGCATTAACGGAAGCTAAAAGACTCGGGTATATTTTTTTTTGAAAGAATTACAAGAATAGAAATGCAACATTCTAAAGGTAGAAATGTAACTTAAACAACAACGAAGTTACAAACTTTACGAAAGTACGATGTCTAACAAAAGTACACCATCTTATTTTACAACAAACTTCCCAAAGAAAAGTACAAGAAGTATCTACAGAGAGAAAAAAAAGCAACGCGTCAACATAGTCATATACAACAAATAAGAAAAGATGACTTCATCACAACATCCTCAAATATCGTCCTCAAAATCCTCATTGATTTCTTGTTCAACCTATTCATCTTTCTCATTCAAGCTCACAAAACAAATATACATTCGAGGTAAGT
This sequence comes from Gentiana macrophylla, assembly GCA_026214975.1. Lineage (NCBI taxonomy): Eukaryota > Viridiplantae > Streptophyta > Magnoliopsida > Gentianales > Gentianaceae > Gentiana > Gentiana macrophylla. The sequence goes on along the minus strand of CM047809.1, from coordinate 113,387,615 downwards.
ATAAAGGTACTTAGTAAAATATATAAGCTATTGTATTAAACATATGAAGTATTATCACGATTATTAAGTTATCTTCATGAAGCCGACCCAATCAGGGTTCACTTACGTATACATCAACATGTCGTGACTAGGCGATTCTATCTAAACTTATCTTTGTTATACCCGCGTCCAAGAGCACTACGCATGGTGTATATCCACCATGAGATATCGTTTGCAACGTAATAGTGGATCACATTGATAGCCACGGGTTTAACTCGATAGTGTACGCGTTCGGCGAAGTCCCTATACCATTCAGCTGTTTATAGGCCAGCCGAACTGTTCACTTTTACTGACCGCCCACACATCACGATATAGACTTATGTCTAACCAAGAATAACATGGTGTTTAAACTTTTACTACACAAATATGTATTTATTATTCATTAATTAACCACCTATATGTTTTCAAGGTAAACTCTCACTTAAGAAGCTCTACTCCTCACTTAGTGTTAGGAAATCAATCGAGTAGCGCAACGAAAATTTAAAAATTGATTTTCCAATCCAGGATCGACTTTGTTTAAACAATAAACATATAAGAGAGGGGACGGTAAGACTACCTTGGTTGATTTAAAAGATCGACGCTTTGACCATCCGGTAGGAGTAGATGTGTGCGAGCCGTCCACGTGTCCGGCCTCTACCAGTAATCCACACGAGCACCTCGCCGGAATCCCGCCAAGGATTGCTATCAGAAAAACTCGACAGCTAGGTCGACCTTTTCTCTCTCTATAATCTCTCTCTAAGAAACTCTCTTATTTTTCTCACAAAAACAATTAGCTCTTGGAATAATGGTGTACAAAAGAGCTAACCAATCCTCCTATTTATAATAGAAAGTGGCGCCCATCTAGTCTCCCAACTGATTGGGATTAGCTTCTTGTAGATTGATGAGAAAGAAAAAAAATTCCTAATAAAATAAGGAAAATCTCTTTGATTGATTTATCTCATTTAATATTCAATATCTTATATTAAATATATTTTCAAGATATATATTGACAATATCTCATTTTGAATATATCTTACTATATTACCATAAATATAATTTTCCAAAATCAATTATTATCCAATATTAATATTATGGTAATCTTATTAATTAAATTGTACAATCCAAGTGTATATTATACACAAGAAAGTGGCCCATATGCCAACTAATTGGCTTAGGAACATTCTTTAATTAATATAATACTATCATTAATTAATTTGTAGAAGACATATATATCATATACATATATATAGTCGACACATACATACAAATATGTATATTTAATTAATCAACATAATTAATATCTTGTATTATATTTATTCATAATAAATAAATACCACCATATTAATTTACCACTATAACCTTTATAGTATGAGACAAAACTTTCTTTATTTGGTTATCAACTATAACCACATTTTAATTTGACTTGATGTTCATATATGTGTGTGATTATATAGACTTCGAATATGCCGGCCGTAGACATAAGGCGCAATTACGAAAATACCCTTCACCTCTAATGATCACGGATAACGTCTAGCAACACGTCCATGACCCCCAATCATCAGAAGAGTCTACGCAATGACTACTACCTTTCATGTGCTCGGTTAGCGTGTAAATAGAATCTATCGCTGTAATAATATCCATACGATCGTATCCCATAATCTGGATATCAGGCTCTCTCGGAATAACTCATTTACTCCTACTTTCCAAAGATTCACGAGAACTAGACATTCCTTATGGGAAGGTCCTTTCGGATATTCACTCCTACTCATAGGGTATGCGATTCCCAGACGACCTAACATGTATACTCCGCATGCTTCAAGATCATACCGAATCACTCTTGCATGATTGCCCTATGGCTAAGTGGAAACCTCAATAGTGTCAAAGCATGACAATCCACACCGTGATGCCATGTAGACTCCGGTCCTAAGGATAGTTACACAACCGTTACATAGTGTGACACTTAACAGTGTAAGTGGGTCAGTCTAACGTACGGATTCTTTAATACACGTCCACGTACTGTCCAAGTGTCTATACACTTCGATAGACGAGATCTATCCCTGCTCTTATAAACAGAAGACATCTAATACGTGCTAGCATGTTTGTACTATCAATGCCCTGTTTAATAGTACTTTGGGCACTCCCAGCAGAGACCACAAATTTTATCCCTAAAATAATATAAAATAATACATATCCCTATTTTACAACATCTCAATTCAAAAACCTCTACAACAGCATCCCTATCTTTATCCCTATAACATTTCAAATAATATTAAATAATACATATTCTACCTCACAACCCTATTTATACACATTAAATATTTATTATTTCACTCCAGCAACATCCCTATCCTTATCCCTATAATTTGTAACAATTAAATATGTTTAGGGCAGTGAATAGTGCATCCCCACAAGTAAGGATGCACTGTTCATATCCCTAAAAATAAATAGGGATAGAGACTCTGTTGTAGGAGCTATTTGAGGCAAAACTCTATTTTTTATCTTCATTTTAGGGATAGGGCACCGTATAGGGCTTCTGCTGGGAGTGCCCTAAGCCTGGAGACATTTAAGTATCAAACTTATTAAAGTGATTAGAGATCTCATCAACCATAATCGCCTATCATGGTTTCTCTTTCACAGTTTAAAACTAAGGACATTATCATCTAACAATTCATAATTGGTTTTTAAAAGAACAAATATATGATAATGAGAAAAACCATTTATTATATATGTATAATCATACGAAATAGTAGAAATGATCCGACCTGGTCGGATCCGGTCCAACTTCAGTTGGGTTTAGGACACTATTTCAACAATCTCCCACTTGGCCTAAAACCAATCACTCGCACACACAAGACCAAGTTGAACACAAGCATCTCATGTAATACTCGCAACCCATTACTAGCCGTGAAGCAGTTACTATCCGTGGGGACTCATACTATCTTCATACCATGCTCCAAATAACCAAGTCAAAAGGAACCGCCTCAACACACATGAATCTCTCGATAAGACCACGGTCCTTGCTTCAAGCAATGAATCCACAACTATATCGGCTATATAGTAAATATGGAAGAACCGAGAAATGTTCAGGAATGAACCTCTACGATCCACGTATTGCTTCATTGGGCCTCCAGACGCCAGCTACGTGATTTGGCTTAGTTGTAGAATTTATAGTGATCACTCTTTGAGAACATTTCCAACTCAACGCTTCACTTAACCAAAGTGATCGCAAACCAGCATCGTAGCTCCCACTCACCTTCATAAGACTCAGGATATACGTCTGTATATCTATATTTATCCGATTCCAAGTTTCGATAAACTAGGAAACCATCCTTAACTTGTTTAAGGATATTCTCGACATTCACTAGCTTTACTTTCATACTTGCTCATGACTCTTCATGGACTATGAACGTCTAGCATTGCTTTTATGATGGTTCATATCGCAGTAGAAAAGGAAACCTTCCATAAGCATCATCTTTCACCTTATCTTTAGGACCAACGTCCTAACATAGATAGATCTTGAGAACACCGGCCAACAGTATCTTATGTCGCGATCTATGCTAAACTATTTTAGCATCACATCTATATAGGTAAACTATAAACTAATAGCAGTTAAATCTATCCCTATAGATTCTTATTTCTAAAGATAAAAACTGCTAATCCAAGTGCTTTCGTAAAGACCTTGAACTACCAAACATTGATTGACTGTGACATGGGGTGATAATTCCCGAGAGAGATATCAAGTACCTTACTCAAAAAGCGTAACGCACTCTCACTATCCCTCTTGCACATTAGGCATATCCCTTCATTTGACTAAATCAAACTCATTTGATTATCAAACAAAGAAATTGTCTAGAGAAACTTGTTTGAGTCCATAAGTGGATCTCGTAGGCTCGCATATCATGTTATCGTCTATGAACTTCGAGCTGTTTGCCCAACGTCTTCAACATTATCATATATAGCCATGATACGATGTTATAACAAGCATAATCTGAATAGAACTGGGCTCAGCTGGAAGCATAAAGATAATTACAAGGTTTACACCCCGTCCCCTTCAGCCGTCACTACAGCCTTATGGTAATCGTATTACCATCCATGTTAGCCTTTCAGGGACATTCCTTCTAGGTAAGACATACTAGGTTCACAACCCGGTTGTCACTGATGGAATCTACTTCAGATATTATGGCTCCTAGCCACATCTCTCAATTTTGCCCTTCAAACATTGTTTCATAATTCGTGAGATATTCATTCTTCAAGATGTACATACCAGCAACCTTTTCAGGCTTGAGGTTATCCACAGACTTATAGAACATTTGTGTGCACTGAGCAGTATTCTACACATCATCACTATGTGGCGTCTGCTCACGTTCCTATGGTTGAATTTCTCCTTGTGGCTCTCAAGCTCTTTTGAGATCTCACTTACTCTCACTATCTCTTCTGGAATAAATACCTTCTTTAGAAGACAACATGTTTGGAGACAAACCTTTTGTTCCACGGGAAAGTAGACAATATCTAGCGTACTTGCCAAGACATTCCACAAAGTTGCATATGTCGTACTAGGCTCCAAGCCTTTCTGACTTTGCCTCTGACAACTTCAAATCATCGGTTAAGACAGAATCGACATTATCCCCTTCCATAACTAATATGGAATTTATTCAACCTTATTCTTTGGAACTCGGTTAAGTATATGTTTTGATTAAGGACACTATCCCAAAACGGGTAAGGGATTCTTTGCATGGTTTATGTCATAACTTTATCGTATAAAGTGTTGCTTACATTTCGGAACCGCAATCCGATCGCGCATCTCAAAATGATATCCTTTTAGGGAGAATCTGATTCCTTTTCATACGACTTCTGAAACACCCCCCAGTTATTAATTGCTTCAATCTAATTGCAGATTAACTCCTAAGTTTCATTTATCTCATATTCGCATTACTAGCTCGAACTTTTCGGCTTTAATTATCGTACTTCAATAAGTACATTCAACTATTTCTAAAATAGTCAAGAGAGATAAACAATTATTTATGGTATAAATTGTCATATGCCAACAAGTATAAATATGTTTAGGCCCTAGTCAATTTTCTAGATTTTATAACCATTTTCATAAAAGGGTATTTTAGTCCTTTTTCGATAAAAGACGTATAACCCACATGATTCATAATCATATGGTTCAGACGTCATCAGAATGACAGCTAATCACACGATTCCTCTTCATAGAGACTATGTTTAGAACAACCACAAAATATTAAGGATGAGAGTCATACAAATACTTAGTTGAGATTTCATCACCTATATCAGCTATATAGTGACACTATTCTAGTATGTTAGATTCAATGACCGTTCAACCTTATCGGAACAACAGTTATTCCTTACAATTGAATATGCCTACTAAATCCTAACAAATAACTGAACTCATGTTCTTCATAAGAACCGGAACATAATAATGTTTATTTAGTTCGCTTATCAGTCTACTAGATTCAGAATACAATACCGAAAATGTCGCAACGTTTGCTTCACTCTTCGTGTCTTGTTGTATTCCGTATTTTAATCTTTCTAATCATACTCGTAAGATATCATATATCTACGAGTTGACTTAAACTTAGATAGATTTATCTCAACACACTTGCTTAGAATAGAGACTTCAATACGATCTCTTATTTTAAGCACATGCCCTAACTTTCCTTTTTAATCCCTCAAGCACTTGTAGAATATTTCTTAATTTAGTCTTCATAAGACTTAAGAAAAATCATAAGAATTGTTTCTTCAATTTCCTTTCATAAAGAAAATCCAACGTTTGTTAAATAGTATATTTAACCTTTTTGAATCATATTCACAACATGAACTATTTAATTTACTTTCAAGCAATGATTAAAGAATTAAGTCGATACTTAAATCTTACAATTTTGAAAACAACCTTTCCAAAATTCGACGTGGTCATCCTTATCCAATCCATCTAGTGTTTGAATAATCATCATCGTATTACGGAGTGACCCATTGGATATCGTTATATCCAATATGTGAGCTTCCGTTAATAATTAAAGTATTAGAGGACTCCATAAAATATGTAGCATCCTTGTCTTCAACTACGAAAACGTGATTGCTCATGTCATTGCTTATTTTAAAAAAATTAAAATTACTTAACCAACTTGAGAACGTTTCTCAAAAGGCAACAGTCATTTAGTTTTGGTTTTTAACTATCGAGAATACAAAACATAAATAAATTTTGCTAAAACTACAACATAAAATAAAGATAAAAGAGTGTTGTTGTTTATACATGCAAAATCAAAGATGGTCTTTGGGATTATGATTTTGCTCCCACTAGTCAACTACTATCAATTGACTTTCAAGAATTTCCCAAAATTCTTTAGTGGCTCGAATCCTATCTAGTTGACTCGATCCCCGACGTGGGCTGATCGACCGGGTCAATTTCGACGGGTATGTACTTCTTACCAATCGCGTCCAACGCGACTTCCAATGGTTTGACTAGTCAACTCTTTGACAATTCACATCGTCTCGTGTGATAGTCAACCTCATGTCTCTAAAATCGACGGTCCCGTGGGCCAATCATCGCAAGATTCTTAGTCGAGTCGTAACTCAAGTATTCATGAGATCTCTAACGATCATATCTCGATAATGACGATATACCGAGAGGTAGGTCAACTCCCGACGTGGGCCGATTAGTTGGATCCGAACAAGGGCTCTTCACCGTCACTATAATATTGGGAGACATATTATAACTCGATTTTTGTCGTGGGAGTAATTTTAAATTAATTCACTTAATTACGGTCTCATCTATTATGTGCATATTACTACAATATCATATAAACTAAAACATGCACAACATTCCGCGCACAATATAACCGGTATGATCATGGACTTTTCCTAGGTGCAGTTTCGAATACAAACTGACGAAACCGCGGGCCACAATTAAAGGTAGCCGCAACCACCAATGGATCTTTGACATGCGCCATCTCCATGAATCTTATCGCCTTTCTTTTGGTCTTAATCATTGTCTTTATTTATTTTTACATAAAAATCTATCTAATAAATTTTACACCCGCCACACACACGAGGGTGTGGCGCTAACGGGAGTGGGACAATGCATAAATAAAACTAGACACGTTCTTCATAACCGCTTATGACAACAATAAAAACCAACGAGAAAATAAAGCATTCATATCTTTCCTATTGGTCGAGTCCATGATCAATCGGGCCTATATAATCATATTATATCTACTATCTAATCCATACATTCAACATCTTATGAAAAAGATAAAATTTAAATTTTAACTACTTGGGTCTTATAGCATCCAATCAAATAATTAATTAACGATTTAATTAATTATTGCTTTAATCGAAATAATATTAAGCATTAATAATAATTCGATTTTTAATTCTAATTTTCTAATTTAAAACTATTTTAAACAAAATCAAAATTGCATATACTATGAACTATATTGAATCATTGAGATACACAAAACAAATTGGAGCAACCACATTGAGCAAAGAATTGACGGCGACAAAGCAAGCCGCCGCCGCCGCTAATCGGCCGAGCCTACCACCGCCGCTTGATTTTTTCTTCTGTTTTTGTGTATTCGATGAATCACTATCATGCATCTTTAATTATTCGATTAAATTAACTACGCAAAAAAAATAATGCTTATTGCTTAAGATCGAAGACCGCTCCGATACCAATGTTAGGAAATCAATCGAGTAGCGCAGCGGAAATTCAAAAATTGATTTTCCAATCCAGGATCGACTTCGTTTAAACAATAAACATATAAGAGAGGGGACGGTAAGACTACTTTGGTTGATCTAAAATATCGACGCTTTTGTTGAATAGGTGTCCTAAACCCAATCGGGTTGGACCGGATCCGACCGGGTCGGGTCAATTACAGTCTGTTTAGTTCATGTAATAACTTGATTACGATTAATAAAAGCACTTTTGTTATTATATATTGTTTATCTTCATATTATTTGTTGTATATATATAGTAACGTCCCTAGTGTCGAACTGTGATAGAGAAACCATAATATTGATTATGGTTGATGAGATCTCTAACCACCTTAACAAGTTTGATACTTAAAATGTCTCTAGTCATATGTACTTTCAAACGGGACATTGATAGTACGATTAGACTATCACGTATTGGATGTCTTCTATCATTGAAGATAGGGATAGATATCGTCTATCGAAGTGTAGAGACACTTGGACGGTACGTGGACGTGTATTAGAAAATACGTACGTTAGACTGACCTGCTTACACTAAGTGTCACACTATGTGGCAGTTGTGTAATTATCCTTAAGACCGGAGTCTTCATGGCATCACGGTGTGGATGGTCATGCTTTGACACTATTGAGATTTCCCCTATCCATGGGGCGATCATGCGGTAGTGATCGGGTGTGATACTAAAGCATGCGGAGTATACATGATTGGTCGTGCGAGAATCGCGTATCCTATGATTAGGAGTGAATATCCGGAATGGCCTTCTTATAAGGAATGTCTTGTTTTCAAGAATCTTTGCAAAGTGTGAGTAAATGTGTTATTTCAAGAAAGCATGATATCCAGATTATAAGATACGATCGTTAATGTATTGACACTCGAGATATGATCGTATGGATATTATTATAGCGATAAGATTGTAAGTTACACGGTAACTGTTTCACATGAAAGGTAGTAGTCATTGCTTTTGACTCTTCCGATGATTGGGGGTCACGGTGTGTTGCTAGACGCTATCCCGTGATCGTTAGGCATGAAGGGCATTTTTGTAATTTGCACTTTGTGTCTACGGCCAATATATTCGGAAGCCTATCGGGTCACACACATATGAACTTCGAGTCGGATTAAAATAAGGTTATAGTTGATAACCAAATAATGAAAGTTTATCTCTAGACTATAAAAGTTATAGTGGTAAATTAATATGGTGGTATTTATTTATTATATATGAATAAATAAAATACAAGATATTAATTATACACAAATTATATTAATTAAAGAATATTCGGAAGTCGATTTATTGACTATAAGAGCGCCACATTGAAGTGTACAAGATACACTTGGATTGTGCACTTTAATTAATAAGATTACCATAATATTAATATTGGATATTAATTGATTTTGAAAAAATAGATTTATGGTAATAAGATAATTATATTCTATATACGATATTGGCAAAATTAATTATCATAAAAGAGATAAATCAATTAAATCGATTTTCCTTATTTTTATTGGGAAAATGTTTTTTCTCTCCTCCATTTGTACATGGGGCACCCTCTCACTATAAATAAGAGGTGAGTGTCAAGCTCTTTTCAGACATCACACCGCAAGAAAGTAATAGTTTTTGTGTAAAATGAGATGGCTTCCCATGTAGAGTTAGAGAGAGGAAAAAGACCGGTATAGCAGCTGGAGTTTTTCCGATAGCAATCCAAGAGGATTCCGACGAGGAGTTCGTGTGGATCAACGATAGAGGCCGGACGCGTGGACGGCTTGCGCACAGTACTACTCTCCGTTGACGGTCAAAAAGCGACGATCTTATAGATCATCCAAGGTATAACCGTCAAACTACTTAAAGTGTTTATTGCATTAATCGATGACGATCTAGACAAGGAAATCAAAATTTTAATTTCCGCTGCGTTAAACTAGCGATTTTCTAATAGTTTTGACCGTCCGATAGGAGTAGATGTGCGCGAGCCGTCCACGTGTCCGGCCTCTACCAGTAATCCACACGAGCACCTCACCGGAATCCCGCCAATGATTGCTATCAGAAAACTTTGACTGCTAGGTCGACCTTTTCTATCTCTATAATCTCTCTCAATGAAGCTCTCTTATCTCTATAATCTCTCTCAAAAAAGCATGAGTCAGCATCTTCGACTTGGTGGAGTTTCATAGAGCCTCTGATTTACATGCGAACAACTGAAAAAAATTAATATTTCACATATCAGTCATAGCATTCAGGTTTAGAAGGATAATCATAGAGAAATTTCCGGGCAATGCAATGCAATACCTGAGGACAAATATGCTCCAGAAGAAATTGCGGCATCAGCTTCATTTAATGTGTTTCTCCAATCACAAACTCTCCTAAAGTCTATGCATTTGCTCAAGTGCTTCTCTACAAAGTGCAGCTTCTGTAGCTCGTCTTGATCTGCCTTATGCCTAGGGATACAAAGGTGACTCCGTGGGTGAATAAAATATTAAGTTGGATCCAAATGGATCCAGTCCAGTCCGAAAACCAAACGGAGCCGAATTAGATGCTTATCGCGCAATGAAGGATAAACAATTCAGATGAACGTAATTCAGCAAAGTACATTTCTCTAACTAACCGGGCATGCATCAACCAACTAAAGGAAGAATTCATAGGAATCTGAAAACTATAAAACTCAAAGCTATACACATAGTCAGCTTCTGGATTCCATAATTGCTATTAAGTTAACCAAACAAAAAAACCAGTGAATGACATCATTTGAGCAAAAAGATGAATATCACACCTCTTATAAAATAGATTCTTCATACAAAAAAAAATTCCAGCACTGTCAGCAGACACAGGACAGCTTTTCAGCTGCCCTAAATCTCCCATTCAAATGATCCATGGGATACTTAGAAGAGATAAAACAAGAGCAAAAAGAAATGCATAATCAAATAGACAGTAAAGATTGAACCTTTTTTTCCAATCAAACTCACCTAATTAGTAAAGATCCCAAACGATGGCGTGCCCTGACATATCCCAAACGATGGCGTGCCCTGACATAACCCGGATCCAATTTAATTGCCTCTTCACATTCACTCACTGCCTCCGGTAAACGCCGGAGACCCATCAAAGCCGCTGCTCGGTTGTAGCGGTATGCAGCATTTCCCGGTGAAACGGCAATAGCCTTATCATATAAACTCAAAGCATCTGCAAAATGGCCCTTCCTGTAATATTCATTGCCTTTTCTTTTCAACTCTAGGAGAAGAATGTGGTGAAGGCGATGGTGGGTTTGGTGGAGCAGGTGAAGACTTTTGCAGAAATAAAAGCTTGCTTGGGCTGGGCAGATAATAAGTGAGTTTATATTCTTGTTTGTTTGGAAAAAAATTATACGAGTTTTTTCTTTTGTTTTACTTAATTCGATATGACGTAGTATAAACCGACTTATAATGTGGAATTTATTTTATATTATATGTGCTAAATGTTCATTTTCATGGATAAAATTCGGTGTCTAAGGCGAGGGTATTCAACTTCTTTCTACAATATGTATACCATTTAATATTACCTCATTCTGTGTGATTAAAAATATTTTGCATACTAAAACTCGATTAAACTTCTATATTATCTCCCATATATATATTATATAACTGAAGTAAACATATATTTTTATTTTCTATTTTTTTCCGACGACCTATGTTCCTCCGTGACAGGATTGCCATAAAAACAGTGAAACGCCAAACCGCAACATCGTAACTATAAATGAGAGTGTCAATATGACCATGACCATACGTAGAGATACGAAGATCTATATCCGAATTCGAGTAAAGCTAACCCGCCACTCGACCAAGTACTACCTACCACAAGTGCATTACGAAAACCCAACGAACAACGAACATACTCAAATCTATTAACGGAAAGTTTAGTTTTGAGACAAAAAAGTAAAGAAGGCATAAAAGAACGCATAAGAGAGCCGTAAGTGCATTCAACGCCTGGCCGCCCAAACCCCGGCGGTCCAACATAAGATACTCATTGCCCTTGGCAGGCCTGCACCGCAGACTCCGCCGGAAAAGATGAACCATAACTCTTCTTCACTTGTACCTCCCCATCAACAAAATTATTGGCCTTCCGCCTCTCTCCGACATCTTGCACCGGTACCAAAGACAACATACCACTCGCTAGCAAGGTGCTTAATAGTCAAAACCTCGCTAAATCGGCCCAGAGTACCACAGATCGAAGGCCTCACCGGCCGTGGAAAAACAAACTCGGGAGCAACCTGAAAAACAGGCACGAGCCCACCCCACCGTCGCCTATAATTTTTGGCCCGGGCACCCCACCACCCGACACATCCCCGTCACTCATCAAATGAGCTCTCCCAGACGAAAACTCCACCACCCGAGCTTGCCTCAAAGGGACGACGCCCAAGAGCCCGACGGACCACCGCCCAAAACATCCTCTCCATCACCGACCCTCCTCCACACCTATCACCTCCAAAAGATTGGAACACGCGTTGTGCCCAACCAAGAACCATACGGCTGCCGCTTTACTCTCCACCACAGTCAACTCCTCGTAGCTTTAAGACAGTGACGCTGTGTGTGATCCACCAAGCCACACGAGAAACACAAGTGTGGCAACCTCTCATATTGCAACCGCACCATTACCGGACCACTATCGACCACCAACCGCACAACCCGTCTCAAAGGATGCCCTAAATCAACACAAACCCGCAAACGAACCGTCCCCCAGAGATTTCCTCCCGCAATTGACAAACACCGGGCCCCAGCATTGCAGCAATTTTTGCACCCACCGCCGGTTGATATTGGTGCATAGCCAAGCCAACGGCATGCACCCAGAAAAAGGCCCAGCCAAAATAATCCTCCAATTGCTCTACCGATCGTTCCATGGCTTCAGGACGAGGAGAAAATTGTCAAAACACCAAGGCCCCTCGTCCAAAATCCTAAGCATATCAGCCTCTCTATCAAAAATAAATTGAAACACATTCCGGGCAAGCCGGATGACGGAGAAAGCACACCCCCAGGACAGCCGGAGTGCCTCACAGAGGCCATGCTTATCAACATCACTAGGAGACAAGCTCCGGCCAATGAAACTCCGTGTACGCACATCTCCCCCCCCCCCAGCCGCCGCTCTTGCCGTCACCACCTCCCACTGCTGCTCCTCCTACTCTGTCAACGAGAGGGATTGAAAAAGGTCCACGGCGTCCTTCTCCATTGTTGTAAGAACACGCCTGCCAAGCTTCAAAGAAGAAGAGAAAACCCGCCGCCGGGTAGCCAATCTCCAGAGGAGGGCTTTTTAAAGTTATTGCGACGACCTATGTTGTCCCATTAAATGAACCAGTTCACATGTCAATCATGCTGGCAATGTGTCGTCCCAACAAAGCTACTGTCGTAATGCTTTTCCTGCCTAGAAATTTACTTCCCATTTTGCCCGGGAAACCTGTGGCTGAAAAAAAAAAAAACTCATGCCAACAAAAAAAAGTCACAAAAGTTTGACTTTTTAGGAACTTTTGTATGCAAAGGCATGTGGTATAAAAGATCAATTGCCGCGACATCATGTCGTCGCATGAAATCGTGTCACTAAAAACGAGAATTGTTGTAATACAGGAAAAAAATAACCCTTTGAAAAAAATACTATCAACCGACTTGGTGCGTATGTTGATGGTTCTGGATAGGGCCGGACCTTATGTGAGGCCGTAGAGACTGCCGTCTTAAGCTCAACGGCGTCAGGAGGGCCCAACGGTACATGTTTCGTTAAAAGAAAAAAAAAATCCGTGTAGATTCAGTCCGATCCGACCAAATATAATACGTATGTTAATTTTTTTTGTTGATAAAGGCCTTTTTTTTTTACTCCAATCGATAAAGGTCCCAATAAAAAAATTTACTTGGCAAAAAAAAAGGGTTTATTGCCAAAAAGGACAATTTGAACATAGAAATATGCAAAGAGGACAGTGAAATATTTTTCTGAGTAAAAAGGATATATCATTATTCCACTGTGATAGTGAAACATTATATTTGAGGTCGATCCACCGCAAAGAAACACTTGGATTTGAGGTTATGAACAGTGGATTTGAGGTTATGAACAGTGGAATTGTCCTTATCACCCAATTTATATTTCCACTGTCCTGATTCACATTTCCCCCCTCTTTTTTGTCCTTTTAAACCACTCCCACCCAAAAAAAATACACATACAAATAAGTTTTATTAATTTTTTGTATTTACGAATGTTAAAAACGCGATAAGTGTTGGAAAAAATATAGTACTTAGGATTTGACAGAGAAGTAGAAACTCCAAGGCACGTTAATAACGTTGTCTTTTAAGAGATGTTTCGTTCCACACGATTTGTCACTAAGGGATCAAATGAAAATCTCTCTCAGGATACAATGGAGGTGTTTGATTCAAACAGTGACTTGTTTGAATCAAACCCGAGAACACTCAAAGTTTTTCTGATGATGCTGTGAAACTTATGAATTTTCGTCTGCATACTTGTGCCTTTTATATGCTGCAAGTACTGTCCCGGATTTATCTAATGCGAATAAACAAGTAATAATATTTATAAACCGGTTAACCTCAAGTATAAGGATCGTAGTACAGAGGTTAATGCCGGGTCGATCCTACGGGGAACTGACGAATGTGAATCCTAGTTTTTGCTTTAAACTAACTATGTCACGAATCTAACCTAAATGAATAACTAACCTAAACAAATATGCAGAAAAAGTAACTAGACAGAGGATTGCTCCAATGCTAGGCAAGATTGAAAGCGATAAAAACTAAACTAAACTAAATTACAGAAAAGTAAACTAAAGCTAAACAATTCAAGTTTTAAGGATTAAATCAAATTATAACGAACGAACAAGCAATTGATCCACCTATCCTATCAACATTCAACTCTAACTCGGATTAATTCGTGATCTCTACTCAAGTCGTGATTCACCTAATCAAAGGCATAAACTCCTACTCTAGTAGAGGCGAGTTCGTTTTCTAATCTTTTATCTTTCGATGTTAAAGATTACGTCTTTCTAACCTAAGCGTGAAATCTTTCAATTTCTAATCTAGAAAATCAATCTAATAACTCTCGTTTTAGTTAGATCGAAGATCTATTCTTTTATCATGGTGATCTAGGGTTGACATGACTCTCATCATATAACCAATCATCAAAGCAAGCATCTTTCGATTAAACATGCAATAAAACATACAAAACATGATAAAAGAAACGAACTTGAAATAGATACTCTGCATTAATCACGAATCGAATCGAATGGTTGAAGGAAGGCTTCACAACGCTTGTTCAAAGAGGGTTTAGCCTCTTAGCATCCTTTGAAAGCTTGAATTGTTGAATAAAAAGTGCATGAAACTAACTAATCTAATCTAAGAATTAAAGTGCATAAAAGTAGATAAAAGCAGAGAAAAACGCAGCCAAGCTGCCCCTAGGGTTTAGGGTTGAAATTATATGATTAGGGTGAAAGAAATCCGCTGCTTATATAGAGTTTCAATGTCCGCCACTCTGAAACCGCTCCGACGCCCGTTTGAAGATTCCGGACGCTCGTCCACTATTTTCAGCAACAGCATCCAAACTTGTAACGCTCATATCTCGGGCCTCGTAAGTCGGAATGGAGTGATTCAAGATCCTGTAGAATCCTCTCTTCAAACCCTACAACTCTTCTCTTGAGGTCCAGAGTCAAATCAGATGTTATCATATCAAGAACTGCGTTGGAAGTTCAGCGCTACCCGGAATCTGATTTTCTTCCTCCGGGCGCTCGTCCAAGATCTCAGGACGTTCGTTCCTTGACCTTGAACTTGTGCCAGACGTTCGTTCATCCAGCGCCCAAACTCTCTGTATCAAAATACTTCGACGCCCGTCGCTTTATCAAACGCCCGTCCACTCTGGACGGGACCCGGACGAACGTCCATATGTGCTGTAACTCGATTTCTTGATCTTTATCTCCTCCTTCTTCCATCTTTATCCTTCTTTCCTCGTCTCTTTCTTGATTTAGCTCGAATTATATCAACATTTGATCATCAATTCAGCCTCCAACATGTACCTACATGACATCAAAAACACCGCAAAACGTAACACAATCCAAATACTCGTAAAACCATAATTAAAACACATACACAACCTCATTTTGCAAATAAACTAATCAAAATCTTACTTGCTTAATAAATCATTTAAACACTCGTTTTCTATGCAAATTATACAAATACGGAGGAAATCATTATCAAATATAACGTTAAAAACCGTATAAAAATACCCTTAACAACTCCCCCACACTTAAACTTTGCTCGTCCCGAGCAAAACAAAACAAGATAAAGGCTCGGAAGGAATATAGACATCTCAACACATATACCACATGGTCAATAAATTAGAAGTTCACCGTCGTGTGTGTGCATAGCCATAGAAAACTTCCACTAAATCCAAACTTGAGGAACTCAAAGTAAAACTAGTTAATACCCCCTCATAGAATAGTAATAAATGACACTCATAAGGTGCACCCTACAAACGTGACATATCCCGAAAAGAATGATCGAATATATCTAGGGCCTTTCTGAAATACTCAGAGGATACTCCCTACAAAGATATCTATCGGTTTATCTTTGGGGATAAGATTAACGAAAACTAAGCCTTATATTCGGTTTCGTACCGATTCTTTAGTTGATTTAACTATTTCACTTTAAACACACATTAGAAGAAGCTATTGCCCTCATAGCGAGAATAGGACATTTTCGAGATAATACCTACCTTACTCCAATCATAAGGCGACTTTTTCTAAGCGTCGTGAGCTTTTAGTCATCATAGTGGTATAGGACATACGTGGTATACCCTACCTCACTCAAATCATCGACTAGCTTTCGACATACACGAATAATTTCATATTAATTCAACTTCTAACTTATCTTTTTAATTGACATTAGCTCCGTGTTACTTATCACATTCAAACTTCTAGATATTCACAGTACCTCATACTACGGAACTAAATACAAACTACCATAAATCTCACGATATGCACGTAGCACTAAGCACATGACTTATAAGATAATCAAACATCACTAATCAAAAGGGGTATAACTTTATAATATAGCTCATCATTCACTATGGCTCGTGAAAAATAATTCGGGTGAATCAACTAACTTACGGAACATATGGCATATAGCATCGATGAATATAACAAACCGAACAAAAACATGCATTGCTCACTCGAGACAAAACAAAAATTTTTAAAATTTAGCTCATTTCATAGAAATATAATCATATAAGCAAATGGTAGATACATATCGACTAATCCCCTCCCCCACACTTAAATAACAACATGTCCTCATGTTGTGCGAAAAAATAAAGGAAAAGAAAACTTAGCCATTCAGTATGTCGAAAGAGGCAATTCGAAATGGTCCGGAGCCAGTCCAAAAATGTTGAGGAAATCAGTGATCGTGGACCATCCACCGGAAAGCGACTTCATCCGAAACTCACAAACGCTACTAAAAAATACCCTGCATACTTGAAAAGCAAAGAAATACCTCGGCGGATACAAGGGATTAAACCATATCGCGCAAAAGTGATCGAGATAAAGATAAGAGGAAATCGTAAGCAAAACCACACTTCGACTTCAGTATAAGCCTAGGGACGGTGATCGACAAAAACAAACACAATCCTAATAAAACCGAACTAAAATAACGAAAAACAACTAAAGAAAGAAACTAATATAATAAGGGATATCTAGGATGCCTCTAGTGGCGCTTTTTGTTTATTGTCGTTAGCTCGACACATTTGAAGCTCGGCTGGATCAAGGCCATTTAACCTTCTCGCCACCACTACCTGCGTAAGCTCGAATCGAGAGTGTGGCGCAGAAGCAAGCAGCCGAACACATGGGGTTAAATCTTTGAAAGCTCTCCATACCTTTTAAGTTTCCCCATGGTTGCATTCTTTCTTCTCCGGTTCCTCGATGACGTTTAAGTTGTCGCTCCCTTTCAAACTCTTCCATATCAAAGACTACCGCTAGAACATCTTGATTTAACACAACCGTCATCCTCGGAAAACAAATCGGGTGAAAACTTCGTCAAAGTGGTTGACCGGAAGTCCCACACCCGAGGATTCGAGGAATTTAACAATCAAAGGCTTTTCTTTATGTTCACCTATATAGTGCTTGCACCTCGACCATTAACTCGGAACGGTTGATCACCATAACCTCGTAATTCTAGCACACCTCCGGGAATGATTTGGAGAATCTCGAAAGGACCGGACCAACGTGTCCTCAACTTGCCAGAAACAAATGCAACCTGGAATTGTAGAGTAACACTTGCTCACCGACCTTGAATTCTCTCTTCTTTATCTTGGCATCGTGGAGGAGTTTCATCTTCTCCTTACTAATCTGGCGCTTTCGTAAGCTTGGAGTCCGAATTCATCCAGCTCATGCAATCACTGCAGCGGTGTTTGCCACAGATTGGGAATCGAAGTTAAGAAACCGTAGCCCAAGACGCCACGTGCTCTAGCTCGACAGCGAGATGACATGGTTTCCGTAGACCATTTGATACGGCGATGTACCCATAGGGGTCTTATAGGCGATCCTATATGCCCAAAGTACATCGTCCAACTTCGAACTCAGTCTTTTCTATGACTATTCACCGTCTTCTCCAGGATTTTCTTAAGACTCGGTTGCTTCGCCGCTCGACGACCACTAGTCATCGGATGATATGGTGTGCCGATTTTATGGTGAACACCATACTTTCGAGGACTTTCTCCAAGGGTCGGTTACAAAAGTGTGTCCCTTCATCACCGATCAAGGCACGTGGACATCCAAACCTCACAAAGATATTCTTCTTAAGGAATTTCATGACCGTTTATGATCATTGTGAGGAGTGGCTATTGCCTCCACCCATTTGAAACATAGTCGACGCAGACTAAGATGTATTTGTTGCCACAAGATGATGGGAATGGTCCCATAAAATCGATGCCCCAAACATCAAAGACTTCGCATTCAAGGATGGGTTTCAAAGGCATGTCAAATCGCCTTGTCAAAGCTCCGGTTCTTTGACAACGATCACAAGCTTTCTGAAAGCTTCGTGTCTTTAAAGATCGTTGGCCAATAAAACCGGATTGAAAGATCTTCGCATAGCTGTTTTCCAAGGACCAAAGTGACCACACTGTGGGTCCACTATGGCATTGCTCGATTATATCGCGTTGCTCGATTCGGAACACACCTCCTCAAAGAAACCATCTTTGCAAATCTTGAAAAGGTAAGGTTCATCCCAAACGAAATATTTCATATCGAGAGAAGAACTTCTTCTTCTCTTGATAAGACATTTCAGGATCAAGGTATTTGGCATGAAGGTAGTTCACAATGGAGGAGTACCAAGGAACATCGGAGAACGGCCATCGATCAACATGATGTTTTCTAGAGGAAAGTAAAGATCTATATCATCCGGTTCATTCTTTTCCTCATTTAACATCCTAGACACATGATCCGCTACTACATTCTCACCGCCTTCTTGTCTTTGATTTGAACGTCAAACTCTTGTGTGGTCGGATTCAACGCAGAGCGCGGTTTAGCATCCTTTTTAGTCATCGATACCAGAAAAGCGGCGTGATCGATCCACACGATCACTTGAGCACCTAACAAGTAACTCACGGAACTTGTCCATAGCAAACACTACGCCAATAATTCCTTTTCGGTAGTCGTATAGTTAACTTGCGAAGGATTCAACGTGTGGTGGCGTAATAGATAGGTGGAACTTTCCTTCGATTATTTGTCCCAAGAGCGCACCAACAAGATAGTTGGATGCATCGCACATAAGCTCAAAGGTAAGTTCGGTCGGGTGAAATAAGAATGGAGCGGAGATCAGGCGATTTTGAGCTCCTCAAACGCGTGCTTGCGGCTATCATCAAAATCAAAAGTAACGTCTTTCTTTTAGTAAGGTAGACAGGGCTTGGCGATCCTTGAAAAGTCCTGGATGAACCTCCTATAGAAGCCGACATGTCCGAGAAAACCTCGGACTTCCCGAACATTCTTAGGATAACTCATCTTCTCAATAGCTTCTACCTTGGCCCTATCTACTTCTATACCTTTGGCGGACACTTTGTGGCCAAGGACTATACCTTCATCTACCATGAAATGGCATTTTTCCCAATTAAGCACTAAGTCCTTTTCCACACATCTTGACAACACCCGATCAAGATTATCGAGGCAATCATCGAAGGATTGACCAAAGACCGAGAAGTCATCCATAAAAATCTCCATGCACTTTTCAACTAGCCCGTCAAAGATTGCCATCATACACCTTTGAAAGGTGGCTGGGGCATTACAGAGACCAAATGGCATCCGCCTGTAGGCGAATGTACCATAGGGGCAGGTGAAAGTGGTCTTCTCTTGGTCAACAGGATCGATGGGTATCTGGAAGTATCCTGAATATCCATCCAGGAAGCAGTAGAATGCGTGCCCCGCCAGACGCTCAAGCATCTGGTCAATGAATGGAAGGGGAAAATGATCTTTCAGTGTGACCTCATTGAGCTTTCGATAATCGATACATACTCTGTATCCGATGAACGAGCCTCAATGCTATCTCTCTCTCCTTCTCATTCTTCTCAATAGTAATTCCCCCTTTTTTGGGGACTACCTGAGTCGGGGAAACCCATTCACTGTCAGCAATGGCGTAAATGATACCCATATCTAGAAGTTTAATGATCTCCTTCTTGACTACCTCTTGCATGTGAGGGTTGAGCCTTCTCTCGAAATTTGTCTAACTCGTTTTGCACCCTCCCGTCTTGATCTTGTGCATACTGAGATGTCGGGAGATATCCTCGGATATCTCCCACCGCCCATCAAAGGCTTTTTCATTTTTGCGCAAGACGTTTAACAGTTTAAGCTCTTCTATACGAGATAGCTTGGCGAGAGATGATCAAAGGAAGCTTGTCACCTTCTCTTAAAAACACATACTTAAGATGTTTAGAGTAACGGCTTGATTACCAAATCTACGGGAGGATCCTCTAGACTTGATTTAAGATCGCCACTCTTCAACTCAACATCGCCGAGCTTACTTAGTGGTCCTACTCGCCAAGGCTTCTTCTCTTAGCTCATCCTCAAAATCACCGCTAAGCTGGTCTAGATTAACCATACCATGACTATTCAGATTATCGATCAATCGCTCATATTCGCTTCCACGACCTTGACTTGCTCGTCCATCTGGTCATTGAAGTCATTAAATGACTCCTCAATAGAAAAGCCGGTTGGAGAACCGAGAGGGTACTTGAATGGATTTAGAGACACTATAGCTCACCTCTTGGTCACCAACTCGAATAGTTACTTGCCCACCATCACAATCGATGAGGGCCCTAGCGTGGATAGGAAAGGTCTCCCAAGAATCGTGGGGACTTTCTCATCTTTTCCCATATCTAAGACGTACCAATCAACAGGGAAAGGTAAATCTATCGATCCTGGACTAAAATGTCTTTCGGAATCCCTGAAGCTTTCTTAGAAGATCTATCGCGGCCCGAAGGTTCATGGAAGTGGGTTCTAGAAGACTTTGTAAACCCATTTGCTCACACACAGACAATGGCATCGGTGATGGATGCACCCAAGTCACATAAAGAATTTGGAAAGACTAAGCCTCCCATCCGCAATGTGAGCACGAATTTTCCGGGGTCACCTCTTTTGATTGGTAAGTCCGGATAATTGATCATTGAACAATCCTCACCAATTGCTCGATCCATTTACGCTAACTTCTTTTGAAGACACAACATCCTTGATGAATTTTGTATACTTAGGCATTTCAACCAAAACTTCGAGAGTGGAAGATTAACTCGAGTATTTTTATTGATTAAGCACCTTTCCGTACTTCTTATCTTCATGCAATGGGATGTTGCTCTTTCTCGGTGGAAATGGAAGCTTTTTCAAATCATCCTCGGAAAATACTTTCTTCGAGGGCGAACTAATCGCTTTGTCTTCCACATCTTTCCACCTCACCGTCTTATCATTCTTTTTATTAGTCGGGGATCACCACCGGCGATCATTTGATTCATCACTCCTCGAGGATCACCACCGAGGATTCTTAATTGATTCTTCATTCCTCAAGGGATCGACCACTCGAGGAATCTCAATTCTTTCACCTATCGAGGATCACCACTGATGTCTTTCAACTTCTACACCTCTCGGGGATCACCACTGAGTACCGCTGTAGCCAAGGGATGATGGGTGCTCGACTTCCCTCTCGCCTTATCTTTGGCGGGAGGGGCTAGTGTTTCCCTGGTTGGGGACCACTCGAGTTGAGTACCACTTCTTAAGTTCATTGCACCGCCTCTCCTCCACCGTATGGAAGTGAAGGAACCATGTCGGTGCATTGGCCAAGATTCAATTCGGTATGAGCTACATGACCACCTTTGGGATTTTTCTATAAAGCGGGCAACCGCTTCGATGGTCTAAGCTTCTTTGGTCGACCATCTCGCTTCTCAAGGTTCTTGATTGTGCTCATCAACATTTGGATATTATTATTTTGCTCCTCTCGGAAGTTATTGTTCGCTCCTTGGTTCCTTACGATAGGAGTCAATCTAACTTCAAGATCATCGACGCGAGAGGGCCTTGAGAGTTACGAATGTTTTGAGAGAAAGGTTGGCTAGACCGACTTTGAAATGCGGGATTTGGATTGTTAGGCCAACTTTGATTTAACCCTTGATTTAGATTGGAGGAATTCAAGCTCGGGTTACGATTAGGGTTTCGATTGAGATTCGAGTTTTGATTGAAGCTTTGGCGGAAACCACGATTTTGAAAATTGCCCTGGCGAAGAATTGATTTCCAAACCTCGATTCGGTGGCCATTGAAGGCATTGATCTCTGCGTTACGTCAATCATAGGGACGTAAACGAAAGCGATGTGCCCTATATCGTCACATACTTGGCATGCGACTTGATTATCTCATCCGTGATTACGGGCGGCATTGACTTGATAAGAGGCAGGGAATTAAATTGACACTGGCCAACCATGTGGCGATCGAGAACAATTTCGCGATCTGAACTTGAGAGTTCGTAAAAATGAAGGAGTCGATAACTCGGATTTGGAGGCGTGGTAAGCGTAGCCATTTCTTTGCTTCGGCATGGAAATCTCGTTTCTGCATTTTCACCTCCTCGATCCTAGGAGGAGGTGGTGGTGCACTGAACGACTTGAAAGGAGGGGCATAATTATATTTGGCAATGTCTTCGAACAATGCCCACCCCTCTTGAGGCGTTCTCCTCAGGAAAGCCCCACCTGATGAACTATTGACCATGCCCTTGGTGAGCTCGGTCAATCCACTGAAAAAGGTATTGACTTGCCTCTGCAAGTCTAACCCATGGTGGGGCATTTACGAAGAAGAGCCTTAAATCTCTTCCATGCCTCAAAGAAAGATTCTGTTTCGCTTGATAGAAATTATAAATTTCCCTCAAAACCAAAATTTGTCTTGGCGGTGGAAAGTATTGGCTTAAAAATTCTTTCTCCAATGCAAACCAGGTGGTAATGGATTCGGAGGAGAGAGCTATACCACTCTTTAGCTTCTCCCTTCAATGAGAACGAGCTTGATGTAAGTTTAATCACATCCTCACTCACACCTTGAATGCGTGTCGTACCACATATCTCCAGGAATGTGTGCGTGTGTGTGAGGATTTTGATGAGGAACCCGTGAAACATTGATGCATCTTTGCATCATCCCCGAATGAGGCCAGGTTTGAGTTCGAAAGTTTGTGCGGTAATCATTTGGTAAGGCGATCATTGGGTTGGCGATTCTTGCACCAGGCATGGCGTAATCGCCAATGTCCGTCTATCTTAGTGCCGCCATTATTACAATTTCTTCGATTTCCCTTTGAAAAGATAGCTCAAACTCTTGATCTTGGCTTTTCCTTCGTCAAAGCGAAGTCTTCGCCTATTGGGTCGGACTATGGTACGCTCGATGTCAGGGGAGCAAAGTAATGGTCCCTTGTGACTACGAGTTTGCATAAACCGATCCCAAAATCAAGTTGAGAAAACCTAAATCTAAGGAAAGGAAACCTAAAAACTAATAAATTAAAGACCTGATATCTAAAAGATTAAAAACCTTAATCTAAGATCAAAAACCTAAAGAAAAGAGAAGAAAAGAGAAAGATTAAGAAAGAAGAGGGACGGACGGGCGCCCACTTATGTGAACAGCGTGCGCCCGAGAAAATAGGCGAGCAGGCCCAAAGCGGTGAACGTTCGTTCAAGGATCGGAAAACGCCATGGAATGAAAATTTTCTGATGAAAGCGTTCAAACTAGTGGGCGCTTCGTCCATAGGCAAGATTTTTTGAGCGTAAAGCGATATCGAGAATAGCAGGAAAGCATGGGAAAAAGAGCAGAGGAAAGGATAACTAAACCTAGAGGAATCAAAGACTACGAAACTTAACTACGAAAAACCCTAATAACCAAAACTATAAACTACCTAAGAAAATTTAAAGCGAGAAAAGCAGAAAACACTAAAAAAGGGAAAAACATGTGTTGAAATCTTCTAACCCCAAAATGGAAGGAAAGCGGTGGATTTTGACCTCGAAAGCGGTGTCGGACGGCTGCGCGCCAATCCGACACTCGAGCCGAAAGTTATGGCCAAAATACTATCAAGTGCTAAAACGGACCCTTTTATCCTAAAATTTGATCGTGAAAGGTGCGGAGTCAGATGATTCAACCTTAGATGTCCCCTAATCAATGTAAGAACGAGAAAAGATAGAAAGCAGGCGGTAGAAACAAGAAAAGCCACTGAAACAAGAAAACAGACGGGCGTCCAATTAATGGACGGGCGTCTGCCTGGGTTTAGGACTGAACGGGCGTCCAAAAATATGGACGTTCGTTCAAGGGGTCAAAAACGATCTGATTGAAATTTTTCACGGTGAGCGGGCGTTCATAAGTATGGGCGTTCGTCGGATGCAAAAATTTGTAAAGCGAAAAAAAGCGATTGCGAAGCGAGAGAGGATAAGAGAAAGAAAACAGAGCAGGAAAAGGAGGGAGAAAAACTAATCACTAACTGAAACTTTAACCCTAATCTAAAACACCAATATCCTAACTACTTAAAGGTTAATCTTCCTAGGAATCGACCAAAAGCAGGATTAAAACGCAGAAAGCAGAAAGAAAAAGCCGAACAAAAGCAGAAAAACAAAACACACACAAAAACAAAAACTAGGCAAACCGTCCGGGTTCCCAATCTTGGCGCCAAAAACTTGTCCCGGATTTATCTAATGCGAATAAACAAGTAATAATATTTATAAACCGGTTAACCTCAAGTATAAGGATCAGTAATGCAGAGGTTAATGCCGGGTCGATCTACGGGAGGCGGCGAATGTGAATCCTAGTTTTTGCTTTAAACTAACTATGTCACGAATCTAACCTAAATGAATAACTAACCTAAACAAATATGCAGAAAAAGTAACTAGACAGAGGATTGCTCCAATGCTAGGCAAGATTGAAAGCGATAAAAACTAAACTAAACTAAATTACAGAAAAGTAAACTAAAGCTAAACAATTCAAGTTTTAAGGATTAAATCAAATTATAACGAACGAACAAGCAATTGATCCACCTATCCTATCAACATTCAACTCTAACTCGGATTAATTCGTGATCTCTACTCAAGTCGTGATTCACCTAATCAAAGGCATAAACTCCTACTCTCGTAGACGAGTTCGTTTTCTAATCTTTTATCTTTCGATGTTAAAGATTACGTCTTTCTAACCTAGGCGTGAAATCTTTCAATTTCTAATCTAGAAAATCAATCTAATAACTCTCGTTTTAGTTAGATCGAAGATCTATTCTTTTATCATGGTGATCTAGGGTTGACATGACTCTCATCACATAACCAATCATCAAAGCAAGCATCTTTCGATTAAACATGCAATAAAACATACAAAACATGATAAAAGAAACGAACTTGAAATAGATACTCACAGATTAATCACGAATCAGAACTGAATGGTTGAAGGAAGGCTTCACAACGCTTGTTCAAAGAGGGTTTAGCCTCTTAGCATCCTTTGAAAGCTTGAATTGTTGAATAAAAAGTGCATGAAACTAACTAATCTAATCTAAGAATTAAAGTGCATAAAAGTAGATAAAAACTGTAGAAAAACGCAGCCAAGCTGCCCCTAGGGTTTAGGGTTCGAAATTATATGATTAGGGTGAAAGAAATCCGCTGCTTATATAGAGTTTCAATGTCGGCCGCTCTGAGAACCGCTCCGGACGCCCGTTTGAAGATTCGGACGCTCGTCCACTATTTTCAGCAACAGCATCCAAACTTGTAACGCTCATATCTCGGGCCTCGTAAGTCGGAATGGAGTGATTCAAGATCCTGTAGAATCCTCTCTTCAAACCCTACAACTCTTCTCTTGAGGTCCAGAGTCAAATCAGATGTTATCATATCAAGAACTGCGTTGGAAGTTCAGCGCTACCGAAATCTGATTTTCTTCCTCACGGGACGCTCGTCCGATGTATCTCGAGACGTTCGTTCCTTGACCTTGAACTTGTGCCAGGACGTTCGTTCATCCAGCGTCCAAACTCTCGTATCAAAATACTTCCCTGGGCGCCCGTCTGCTTTATCAAACGCCCGTCCACACTGGGCGGGACCGGACGAACGTCCATATGTCTTTGTAACTTTCGATTTCTTGATCTTTATCTCCTCCTTCTTCCATCTTTATCCTTCTTTCCTCGTCTCTTTCTTGATTTAGCTCGAATTATATCAACATTTGATCATCAATTCACCTCTCCGACATGTACTACATGACATCAAAAACACCGCAAAACGTAACACAATCCAAATACTCGTAAAACCATAATTAAAACACATACACAACCTCATTTTGCAAATAAACTAATCAAAATCTTACTTGCTTAATAAATCATTTAAACACTCGTTTTCTATGCAAATTATACAAATACGGAGGAAATCATTATCAAATATAACGTTAAAAACCGTATAAAAATACCCTTAACAACTACCCCATAAACGAATGGAGGTACTCCTTGCACGAAAGGGTAGGGTTGTCACTGTTCACCGGATGAAAGCATGCAACCCTTACACGAAAGGGTAAGTACATACCAGGTCGAACTCTGTTTCGTTGCGATAATATTAATTCGTATGGCAACTCGTATGCAAACGATAACCACAATATTTATTTATGAAAAAATATCTAACAATAAGTATGCTTCTAAAAAAAAACCAACTAAAAGACTCGATTCGGGGACTTGGCCTTAAGCCAAAAAATGTCGCGACCGCCTACGGTTCGGGACCTCGATCCCGACAATTGCAAGCATGCATACCGAGAGTGCGGTGCATCGAAACGGCGTCGTATCGGGCGAAAACGACGTCGTTTTGCTTTATTTATTTATTTATTTATTTTTACATCGGATCGAAACTGCGCCGTATCGAAACAAAACGGTGTCGTTTTGATGCACCGCACCAGGTGCGGTACACACTTGCACCGGCGGGGATCCTTTTCCCTTGGTTCTGGACCATCTTGCATAAAACCATTCAGGTTCCGTTTGTTTTCGTTAGAGTTTTTTTGAAGTTTTTTTGTATCACTTCACCCATCATATCTTCCAATTCTTTTACCAATCATTTTTTCAACTACAAATAAAAAAATATTAAATTATCTCTCATTATTTCACTTTATCAACTTTATAACCTTTTTTAACTATTATTTTATTTATTATACAACTTTATTTCACCAATCATTTCATAATCTACACAAATTTCAAAAAAATATCTTAACTTTCTAATCATTATTTCAATAACTTTATTAAAAAAAACGCCAACCTAAAACAAACGGAGTCAGAGGGTTTTTTTTCATACAGTTTTTCTACCCAAATTTGAATGGCATTATGGTCTTGAAAGAGAAACAAGTTTGAACGGGTTTTGGGCGTATCCTCTGCAAACGGTTTTCCTTTTTATCATCTCATACCATGCAAAAATTGGGATAAACTTCTCTCTCTCAAAAAATGAAAAATAACAGAAATGAAAACCCATCTAAATTCCACAAAACTATATATATATATATATATATATATATCTCCAAATTTCTATCTCACACAATTGAATCCACGACGGCATGAATGAATAATTATTTGACGGAGATGAAGATCAACGGTGAAAACTACGGAAAGAGTCTCTTGATCTTTCATGCCTTTGTCCTTGTTGTTACTCTGTTGATGAATATTTTCTTTTTAATTTTATCCCTACATTATTTATCAACTTGTCATAAGACTTTGCATAGCGCTTTTGGCTATTGGTTGGGGTGGGGTTGTATGGTAGGTGGGTGGCATTGGGGTTTGGAATTCAAGGCTTTTGCATTTAGTAAAGACAACCGGGTAACTATATCAAGTCTTGATACTGAAGGATCGGTCGTTTGCGTGATGAACATATCTTTCTTTTCTTATATAACTTTAGTTTATATCATATCTTCCAAAGATCTCATAACACCAACTTATACAGCGCACATCATTAAAGTTGTATCTGTTCTCTCACTTGTTTTCAGTGTTGTTTACGGTGTTTTGGCAATATGTTTTATATTAGTAATTTACCTTCGTTGTCGTCGTGTCAACAACAGCAACGTTAACATCGTTATCGCCCCGTGACCTGCAGCTAGCAGACAAGGACAAGGACAAGCTAGGTCGAGTTAGTAGCAAAGTTTGATCTTCAATTACTTTTTTTTTTTTTTTAAATTTTAAATTACATAATTGTATGATTTTTTTCCTTTATTAGCTATTTAGTAGTCATTTCTAAGGGAAATTATTGTGTGGTGAAGGAATTTAAGATGAAGTTGATTTAAATAAACGATCGTAACCAATACGGTTTAAATACGAATAAAAATGTGTGGTGTGATGCGGTCTTGGCGCGGTGTCCACACCGTGTGGAAACACCACACAATAACTTCCCATTTCTAATGTAGGAATCGAAAGATAAGTGCTATTTTCGTTACTTGATCGAAAGTTGTAATGATTTGCGCAAATCACTCTAAATTTAAATATATAAAATTTGGAAGAATGATTATCGTCTTTTGTCCACCTAACCTAATTGATCATCATTTGTTTCTACCTCGTCATCGATCCTTCTGACCATTGCCTTCAGATGGAGAACTCAGCAGCCATGGACATGGATGGCCTAGGCCAATCAGCAAAAGAATCGGACATTCTTCGCAGAAGCACCAATAAGTGGAAAGAGGGTGATTTGGTGTGGTCCCTTCGATCGGCATTGACTTACTCAGAGAACCGAAGTGGCATTCATCCTACTATATTGGTGAGGAGAAGATGAATCGGACATAGCCGATTTCATCACCATTGCAGAAAATTGGCGTGGTACGGCTACGGATGATGATCCAATCCAATTGAAATACCGGTTGAAGAGCGCATCGAACTCTGGCGGCCCATGGCGTAGGCGGTGTTTGTCAAGGTTGGCCGGACAGTTTCATTTTGAATTCTCCAAGAAAATTTACAAGCATGTGGTGCTCCGGTGGTGACTGGACATAGTGGACCTAGAGTGCGATTACTACGTAGTTCGATTTTGCAACAAAGATGACTATGAAACGACCTTGAACATGGGGCCATGGCTTGTGCAGGACACTATCTCACTGTCTCGAAATGGTGACCTTTCTTCCGCCCTCGAAGCAAAAAGTAATATCCACATTAGTGCAGGTAAGATTCCCGGGGATACATACCGCATGAACTCTTTGAAGACGAATATTTGCTACTAAAATTGGCTCGAAGGGTAGGCAAACCAGGCAAGGTAGATATAGTTACAGCAAGGTCTAGTAGGGCACGGTATGCTCGGGTATGTGTGGAAATGAATTTAGAGCAGGTGCTAAGAACAAAAGTGGTGCTGAATGGAAACTACTTTGCGCTTGAATATGACGACTTACTTACAGATTTGTTTGAATGTGGGAGGTTCGGACATAAAACCCACGATTTGCCCAAGAGTTTCTAATGTATTAGTTCAATTATGAGTAATTAATTATTCCCCACACTTGAAATAGTCTTCCTCATTGGTGAATTTTAATTCATTGTTCAGCTACGGGTACAACTTCTGACCCTATCTACTCCGACAATGGTAGTAAACAATATATACGCAAGCTACCCTCCTTAATTGGTCCATAATAGCCCACACTCATAAAGAACTAGATACATCGATATTGGCGTTAACCTTATACCGCAAACCCGCCTAGGCGGTTTGCCGACACCGATCAACACGTTCTAGGGTCCATCGGACTACGCCCCAACTAACACTTCACCTTTCAAGTTCTTCGTGTTAATTTACGAATACAATAAGCAGATTGGCAGATCTAACCTCATCATTAATTAAATCGCCGATCAACGTAAATGGTGCCGATTATCATGAACTAGTAATTTACTAAGTATTCGAGATCTAGCGATATGACCGTCACAAATATGAAGAACGCATTCACTATTTCATGATTTCTTCACCAACGAATTAGATCTATAACACATAGGGTAAAATTAACTAACTACTACATAATTAAACTAAATAAACAATTAGTTCATACTAGTCAAGTAGAACAACGACGGATCTACATCTTGGAAAAGCGAGAAGATCTTACCTCGAAGATGAGCGTAGATCTCCTCGGATCTCTCCCTGGCGGCGGCACACGTCGTCTCTCCGATCATAATTCATAAAATAAAGAAAATAAAGAACAAAGAACTTTTATTGCATAATGCTTGTCTAGAAAATTGTACACTAGATTGTTACACTGAATTCTGAGGCGAAGCCTCTTATGTATAGCTACATAAACCGACTTAGAAACACCTAGATCTACCCCTCGTCCAAGAAAACGCGTTTCGGAGGCTTTTGGAACCTCGGTAACCCGGTGGCTACTCCCGGTTTACCGGGGGTATTTTCGTCTTTTTACCTCTGCCGACTTAACATGGAAGGTTCTGGAATATCCTAGGCCCAATCATTTCGTTCAGTCCACTCCAGAATCGTCCACAATACTCAGCCCAATATTTCGTATCCTGAAAATAATCAAATAACGCACGAATTAGTATCGAAACAGGGAAAATAAACGCTAAGTGCGATTTCTCGACTCATGAACTCGACATATGATATTCAACTCAAATGGCTCATATTTATAAGGTCGAAACAACTATTTTTAGCTCATAATGGGTAGAATGTTGATGCCGTAGGATGGACTATTTTAAGCGTCATCAGCGTGTAGCTCACTTCACCTATCTGGAAGACAAAATGAAGCACAAGATTGCATCCTGGAAAGCCAAAGTCCTCTCTAAGGCCGGTAAGCGTATCTTGATCCAAAGCTCTCTTGCCACGCAATCATATTATGCAATGCAAACTACCTTACTGCATAAAATGCATACTATCTCTTGGGCTAAGTTGTGTCAGACAAAACAGACATGTGTGTTGGGATTCCATAAGCTATATGACATGAACATAGCATTTCTGGGGAAGCTGGTGTGGAACCTAGCCACTCAAAAAGATACCATCTGGGTTCATGCTCTATCTAATAAATACAAAGTGCTATCAACTCGAGCTAAACAGGGCAGCTCTGCAACTTGGCGAAGTATTTGCACAACTTACGCTCAGTTATGCGATGGTTATGAAAAGAAGGACGGCTCATATGTATGGCGGGCCGATGCTAAGGGCAAATATATAGTCGCCTCGGGGTATGCAGCACAAAACAAAACCCAACCTCATGGCGAGGAAAGTGAAATTTGGAATATTATTTGGCAACAAAAAGGACCTAGCCGAGGTAATTATTTATTATGGACCATTGCACACAAAGTCTTACTAGTGGATGAGTTTTTGTTTTCCAGACATGTGATTGAAGATCCTATTTGCAAGCTGTTTGATGATGACAATGAATCTATTTTACATGCGTTACTAGACTGCACTTGGCCCGCAAGCATTTGGGATGTGTGTTCCGGAAGAGTGTAGAATTGACTTTTTTGGAGCGAGCACCCCGGCCAGTTGGGTGAATATGAATTTAAATGCCGGCAGGGGATCTCCCCTTGCAAGAAATAGTTGGAAAGCTACTTGGAAAGAGGCCGTTTATGGAATTTGGATGTGGCGAAATAAAGTAAAACATAGAAGTGACGGTGTGAGACCTCCAACGTTTGCGTTCTTGGCAAATGTAGTGGAAAGAGCTAGAAATTTACGCCTTGCATGGTGTATAGATTAGAACTTTTTGTTTCAACAATTGTAATTGCTGACTGCAAACATACAGCTCTGTACTATTGATTTCCTCACTTGAGGTCTATTAATAAAGAAGATCATCCTAAAAAACTAAAATAAAAAAAAATTCAAGCATATATTTTCAAGTTTCCTTTAAAAGAATCAGTCCATGTGTCAATCTAGCTAGCAACATGTCGTCCCAACAAAGCTATCGTCGTTACAAAAAAATGCTTTTCCCGTCTAGAAATTCACCTCCAAAATTGCCCGGGAAATCTGTCATCGCAAAAAAAAAAAAAAACGCTCATAAAAAGCACCCGTCAACATTTTCCAACAAAAAAATCCAAAAGTTTACCTTTTAGGGACTTTGGACTATCATACAAAACATTGAGAGTTTTTTTTTTCCATACAGTTTTTCTACCCAAATTTGAATGGCATTATGGTCTTGAAAGAGAAACAAGTTTGAACGGGTTTTGGGCGTATCCTCTGCAAACGGTTTTCCTTTTTATCATCTCATACCATGCAAAAATTGGGATAAACTTCTCTCTCTCAAAAAATAAAAAATAACAGAAATGCAAAACCATCTAAATTCCACAAAACTATGTATATATATGTGTATATATCCAAATTCTATCTCACACAATTGAATCCACGACGGCAGCAATGGATAATTATTCGACGGAGACAATGATCAATGGTGAAAACTACGGGAAGAGTCTGTTGATCTTTCATGCCTTTGTCCTTGTTGTTACTCTGTTGTTGAATACTTTCTTTTTAATTTTATCCCTACATTATTTTGATACTTGTCATAAGACCTTGCAGAGCGCTTTTGGATATTGGTTGGGGTGGGGTAGCATGGTAAGCGGGTGGCATTGGGGTTTGGATTTCAAGGCTTTTGCATTTAGTAAAGACAACTGGGTCACTATATCAAGTCTTGATACTGAAGGATCCGTCTCTTGCGTGATGAACTTATCTTTATTTTCTTATGTAACATTAGAATATATCATATCTTCCAAAGATCTCATAACACCAACGTATACAGCGCACATCATTAAGGTTGTATCCATTCTCTCACTTGTTTTCACCGTTGTTTACGGTGTTTTGGCAATATGTTTTATTCTAGTAATTTACTTTCGTTGTCGTCGTGTCAACAACAGCAACGTTAACGTCGTTGTCGCCCCGTGACCGGCAGCTAGCAGACAAGGACAAGCTAGGTCGAGTTAGCAGCAAAGTTTGATCTTCAATTACCTTTTTTTTTTTTTTTTTTAAATTACATATTTGTATGATTTTTTTTTTCCTTTATCAATTGTGATTTGCGACAAAATATTTATATTTGCTTCAATTTATGAATTTAAATATATTCAATTTGGAAGAATGGTGATTAACCTTTGTCAACCTAATTGATCGTCTTTTCTTTCTACCAAAATTTTAACGAGTGTTGATTAATAATTGAGAAACTTGAAAAACTATGCACGAAAAGTAAAAATTTTGACAAAATATGCCTCGATGTATGCGTGCCTAGTACGTCACTCATGCGTCGCGCGTGCGTCGCTCAATGGTCATGCGTGCCTCGTGCGTCGCTCATGGTTCAGACGCAGGCATAGTTTTCAAATGTTTACTTTTAAAGCATATTTTTCAATACACAAGCTTTTCAGGCATATTTTTTCAAGTTTCCCTTAATAATTTATCATTCGACAAAGCTCTGCAAAAAGATTCCCCACGATATATGTAGAGAGAAGCGTGATATTTGGTGTAAAGTTGTGGTCATGATTGTAGTAGAAATAAGAGCAGCTGCAGTAGTGCAATGGAAAAGGACGCATGGAGTCTATCACGTAAGTTGACATGGCATGTTATTATTGGAGAAGAAATATAGAGTAGTTTTATAGGTGATTTATGATTGATAAAATGTAGTTAGTGTAAAAAAATTGGCTATTAATTAAAATATTAATAAATTTTCTATCAGATTATGTTTCCAAAGTTGGAGAGGAGAACAAAAAGACATGAAATATAATATAAAAAAATAAATAAAAGAACAAAAAGAGATGAAATGATTGATGTACTCAGGAACATAACCACTAGGGTCTAACCATGTCTCCTAGTGGGAGACCCAGGTTTGAGCCCTGTTTGGGGCATAGTTTAGTTTAGAATGTGTGCGTGTGTATTTCGTTTCGGAAAAAGAAAAAAAAAACTAATGATTGATGGGACATAAAGTAAGGGCCAGCCAATTCTATTTGTGGCCACTGACATGGACGTAGTCTAAGAAAAAAGCTTACACAATTACACAGAAATTGAAAAATCATTTTGTGTTAGTCCTGACACTTGTAAATCAGGTGATATCTTTTCTGACATGGAAATTCAGGTAAACGTAAGGAAATCACATATCCATCTGACACAAATCAAAGCGCTGAACCTAGGAAGTTACGTTTAAACGTAGAGACCTTACGTTTAAACGTAGGGAAATTGTAGTAGATGGCAATTAACGTATCCATCTGACACAAATAAAAGCACTTCAATATACACCATATGAACGAGGCATTTCTGTCATTCCTTCAAAGTCTTCAAGTGAATATCAATTTTCTAATCACTTCTTCATCTTTTAAGTTCATTTCTTCATAATTCAAGTGCTCAAATGGGTAAGTTTTTGCTATGTAATTTGTCTTAATTCAAGTGCTCGATGTGATTATGTTATTTATATTGTAGTAATTGTATGTATTTAACCGACATTGTGTGTTTTAAGTAGTATTTCATATTTTATGACTTTTTTGTCCTTATTTTAAGTAGTATATGGTTTTTTATGTATATGTTTATACATCTAAGTAGTGTGTTTAAGTCTTTTCTTAGTGTGATTGTTTAGGGTTTAATTAGTAGGGTTTAGTGTAAGTAATGATATGTATTTAACCGAAATGTGTGTTTTAAGTTGTGATTATGTTATTTATATTGTAGTAATGATATGTATTGAACCGAAATGTGTGTTTTAAGTAGGTTGTTTATGTAATGTTTATACATCTAAGTAGTGTGTTTAAGTCTTTGGTATTGTTCGATTGTAGTAAACTTTGGTATTGTTGATTTGGTATTGTAGTTTTGAGAAGTTGGGAAATTTGTTCTTGGTAGTAATGAAATTGTCCATATTGATGGTTTGATCGTGCATAAGGGTGTTGTTCCTACCCAAAATGGTACTGGAAATGGCTCTGTTTCAGAGACCATTGTTATTGGAAATATTGATCACACTTACACTTAGAGTGAAAGTGTTTTAAGTGTTAAAAGTCTTTGTTTCCTTGTTTGAAACATCTTAAAAGGGGACTTGTTGGGAAAATATCACGATGCCATAAATACATCCAAATTAATCATTCTTAGTGTTAATAATGTCTATAATGCATTTTAAGTTGTTATCTAAGTTGATATTGAATGAGTTAATAATGACTTGAATTGGATTATTTTCTTAAACAGATAATCGCAACACTATGATTGTTGTCTCGTTCAACGGAGAATTTACGTACGATCCTCTCTATAACCGGTGGAATCATGTAAGTGGATCGATGTTCTCATTATTTTTCCGAAAGAACATAAGATGGAATGTGTTGTTGGATAAATTGCATGTGAGGCTTGGTATTGATCGGTCTGATTCAAAGCACGGCGTAAAAGCTTTGTTTACTTATGGTAGTGTGGGGAATATACCACCTGATGATATTTTAGATGACGAGACACTAAATGGTTACATCGAAGCGGCCTCTAACAATAAAAATGTAATTTTTTGCGTGAATGCCACACCAGTAGAGGCAAAAAATGAACCGATAATTGAGGATGATGGCATTCATTTAAATCAAGATTGCAATGCCCCGGATGATAACAATTGAGGATGATGGCATTCGGGTTATAGTTTTGATGATTTCCCTTATCCGGTACAAGAACTTGCTAGAGATCCAAATTTTAATCCGTTCGAGCAATAGTATGACTGTGTGGGTTTGAAAACCATATTTCTACATAAAGGCTTGGTGAAGCTTCGGACCAACAGTTTCAGTATCAACCAGTCAGACCAAGTCATAATCTTTCAAATCAACCTTCAAGTAGTCATGTTCGTGTTGAAATGGTTGGTGAATACTCTGCTCCGTTTGAATTCGGTCCTCCAAGTTATAATGTTATAAATAGCCAATCACACCATCCGTTTCAGTATCCTCCTAACCAACCTTCAAGTAGTCGTGCTCAACCTATCCAAACAGCCATACAATTTGTTTGGTGGATCAGTTACTAGTTTTTGGCTTCTCCGTTTGCACCTCATATTCAAACCGATCAAACCGGCAGGGATGACAACAATAATCAGGGTGCCAATGCTAGGGCAAGTGTACGAGAAGATTATTCATGGAGGATTCCCACATTTGAAGATGATAATTTACCGTAGTGTCTATCCACCGGTACGTTACATATGAATGACGTGAACGAATTGTTCATTAGGAGGAAATATGATTCGAAAGAAGATTTTAATTTGAAAATAAAATCGTATGCGGTTGCCAATAATTTTCAGATGAGCTTGGGTAGGTCGGACACACGTTGCTTGTATTACACATGTCTAAACGATACATGCAAATGGCATGTAAGGGCGAAAAGGGTGAAGGCGAATACAAATGTCTCACATACATTTGTGATCACAACGTTGAATGATATGCATACTTGTGCCTCTCAGAATGCGGATAATGCAATCGACAAGCAACACCTATTGTTATTACGAGTCTGCTAAGTCAGAAAAATGGAAGAACTTGGCAATGAGTATATACCCAGACATATTATGGAGGACATGCTCACAACTTACAGTGTACAGTTGACTTATGACCAAGCATACCGAGCTCACGAGCTGATGAGAATGCTGGTTAGAGGTTCACCGACGGAGTGTTACAATGCGTTACCATTGTACCTGTGGATGGTGCGTGAGGACAATGAAGGGACCTATGTTGAGTTTCAGCTTGATAATCTGGGAAGGTTCGGTAGTTGTTTCATGGCTTTGGGAGCAAGACTTCATGGGTTCAAGTATTGTCGACCTATTTTGTGTGTTACGCCACTCATCTAAAACCCCGTTTCTCAGGGCAACTATTTCTTGTTGTTGCTGTAGATGCCGGTGACCACCTATTCCCTGTAGCCTTCGGTATTGCTGAAAAAGAATGCAACGATTCATGGGGGTATTTCATGAGACAATTGAGGGTGGCCATTGGAGGTATCCATGCTGAAAAATTAAGCTTTATATCTGACAGACACAAGGCTATTAGAAATGCGGTTGGTCAGGTTCTAGAAGCATATCATGGTGTTTGCTATCATCATTTAAAGGGCAATCTAACAAAAAAAAATGGAAGGCTCGCGGTTTTTGTGAAGACATATTCCATCAAGCAGCCTATGCATTCTCGGAGGCCGAATTTCTCTGAAAGTACACCCTGATCAAGGCACAATGTCTTGGTGCGTATCAAAAACTTGAAGAAATAGGTGTTGAACGGTGGGCGCGTGCCAAATTTCCTGGGAAAAGATATGCCTTAATGACAAGCAATTACGCTGAAAGTTTCAACTGTGCGATTAGAGGAGCTCGTCGTTGGTCCATTCCTACCCTCTTGGAATTCATTAGAGCTACACTGCAGAGATGGTATAATGAAAGATGACAGAAGGCGCTTAATTATGCGACTGTGTTAGCACCGGAGATCGATGCAATAGTGGCTTCGGATATAACAGCTAGAAGGAAGTTCAGGGTTCACCCTATTAACCCCGACGAGTTTGAGGTTAATGGAAATAACTTTCTTCATGGGGTGGTAAATCTACGAGAAAGGAAGTGTTATTGCGGTTATTTTCAGAAAATGGAAATACCGTGTATGCATGCTATAACAGCCGCAACAACACGCAGAATTAGTCCACGACATCATTGCGTATTATATAATTTGAATGTTTCAAGGAGATTTACATGGGTAACATATATCCGATTCTAAACAGGAGGATTGGGATGTTCGAGGCGGTAAGAAACATGAAAGTTGGAGTGCCTAATATGAGATATGCGCTTGGTGCCTAATATGAGATATGCGCCTGGTGCCTAATATGAGATATGCGTCTGATGCCAGTGGAGCTCCAAGAAAAGGTAGAATTAATACCACTAGAATCCCTTCTGAATGGGAACGTCCAAACCATCAGAATGTATGTAGTAACTGCGAACATCCAGGGCATAACAAAGCTAATTGCACGCAATACCGGTAGCTGAGTTGATATTGAATGAGTTAATAATGACTTGAATTGGATTTTAAACTTTATTGAAAGTAGTGTGTGTACCCCACAGTGTTATTTAGTAGCTAACAAAATACACCAAAATAGTATAAGCTAACTACATATTACATTCACAAAAAATAATAGTAGCTAACAAAATACACCAAAATAATAGTAGCCAACAAAATACACCAAAATAAGAATAGTAGCTAACTACATATTACATTCACCAAAAATACCTACATATCTAAGATCTGATTAAATAGCTGCACACATAGTTTATTTCTTAGTAACGGCATATTTTCATATTTTCATGCTCTCCAATTGAACCGTGTATTCTTGTGGATATAAGAAACCTTACCCCACACATACTAAATCTTGACACCTAGTGACCGAAACCAACTCACCACATCTGCAACTTGTATTGATATCACCATTTTATTTTCCTCTTTAAATTTATTGTTTTCTTCCCCAGCTTGTATTCCAGCATCTTCCCATATATATATATATATATATATATATATATATATATACTAGTAGGAAACCCGTGCGATGCACGGAGAACGTTATATTTAAAAAGTCGATCTGAGTAAAATCCGAAACTTGATGCACCACTCCGTATGACGCGGGTATAACGCAAGAAAATGTGTGTATTGGAAGGAGACGTCTATGTCAAACATTTTAATAAAGTATGAATAAGTTGAATCAAATAGAATACAATATTCTCATACGAAAGTCAAATAATTAAGGGAACTTCATGTTTATAAACTACATAGGCACAAATAAGAATGTTTATTACAATCGATGGTTGAACTTTGTAAATACATACTAAACAAAATCTGTAATATAATGCCTTTTTGTTTTCGTCCCATACAAAGAAAAATGTGCTGATATGCAATAATCTAAGAGACTTGTAGCATACAAATGATTTAACCTTGCTGGTAAAAGGTTGATTTGATGCACAGTTAGCTATGGATGATTTAAGCAGCATTATTAGTTATGTTGAGTGGACGCCTTCTGGGCATTATCGGGTTCATGAACAGGACTATGGAGTTGGAGAACAGAGAAGGCCATTCCAAACGAATTTTTGAGATTATTATCATCCATATTTTGA
Source organism: Gentiana macrophylla (assembly GCA_026214975.1). NCBI lineage: Eukaryota > Viridiplantae > Streptophyta > Magnoliopsida > Gentianales > Gentianaceae > Gentiana > Gentiana macrophylla. The sequence goes on along the minus strand of CM047809.1, from coordinate 113,348,432 downwards.
CAGGAATAACTGTCATCAATCATCTCATCAACATGATTAGTAAGCATCAGAATTGCCATAAGCTATGTACTCAACGATTACCACCTCGGAAAAACTTAGATTCCTATAAGTGCTCATAAAAACTTTCGATATTTGAAAGACCTTGAAATGCTTTTTCTTCAACCGGCTAAATCAGAATCTGAATAGAAGAGAAAAGCAAAACAATGTGAAAGTGTTCACATGAAGAAACATGGCAACTTTCTGAACATTAAATTGAAAAATGCATTCATGGTTGTGAACCAGCATAAAGTATCGAGTTGTAGTAACTTCGACAAATGAACATATCAATAAACCAATATTGTTGAAGACAATAAAACCTACTATTAGAAAAACCACCAAAACCAAAAAGAGTCATCACCTCCTCGGAATCAGTAGGTTGTGTATCTGTATCTACCTTTGACCCATCATTATCGATAGTTAGACCTGCATTTCCAAAAAATTCAGCATTAGCAAATATACATTGCACAACGCCGAAAACAATTGAAGTAAATGCTCAATTCAGAGAGAAGAACCTTCAGTAATGTGTTAATCAACGGCAATCGAAATTAGGGTTACCTACTACCGGCAACATTCCCTAAATCTTCCCTAAATCTTCCACGTCTCAACCTCAATTCGAGAAAAAATCATCATAACCTTGAATATCCTTAAAGCATCGGTGTAGACTTGGGGCAAACCTGCTAACCATAACCTTCTCATTTGGTTTTCATTGGGTTAGAAGTTCATGAGGAAGTTTCAGCTCCTGCCTCATTTTCTACTCCTTAAAATACTTTAATTCATGTGATCCTTGCAAACCTATCCCATTACCAAAGTTGCATAAAGGGAAGGAAACTATGTTGGTTTGTTTGGAACATAACAAAAACGATAGCTTTGTAAACATATTAAAACACTAAAAAAAAAATAGCAATCAAATCAGAACATGTCCATCATCCAACAAAATGAAAATAATTACACATGAACAAATTGTTTACGTGTTCGGGCGACACCTTTATCATATTTAGCTGACGGGATGAAGAAGAATCATTAACAATTAATTTTACGGAGAGTTTTAATTGAAGAGCCAAACAAATGAAAAGCAAATCGGTTTAACACTAATCAACATAAAACAAAACAAAAGAGAATTAGCCTAATGCACAAAATAGAGACACACACATACAAGAAAAAAAAAAACCAAAAATTTCCTTAACCTATAATACATGATCCCATTTTATGAACATAAATAGAAAACAATATGTGAGCAACCATTAATGTTTTCAAATAAGAAAAGGCAATCCTCAGCAATGTATATATGATATTGAATATTACCTTGACTGCTATGTCTAAACATGAGAAAGATCCATGAAATTGAATGCCATCTCTGAACACAATCCTCAGCAAGTATGAAGAGAGCCGTAGAAATTCCTCTCATGAGCCCATCTGCAATCCTCCAGACACTGTAGAGCTTCGCCTTCATTGCATACCCAATTTTCGTTTTTGAGAATGGCTTATTGCCGGCAACGAAAATATCTCAAGTCGAAATGCCTCTTCTTCACTCATGAATTGAGCATGTAGAAGAAGTAAATAGACTGAGAGATGAGGAGGATCACTGTTAAAAAAAAGAATAGAGAAACGAAAAAAATGGATTGTATTCGGTATTTGATCCCACCTGAGCATTCCCCATTTGACCGATCACGTATCCTTTTGTTATTTGATTGACAACCAAAAATTAGCAAAATTAGGATTTTAGTCCTCTAAGTTGGTTTATTTTGGATTTTAGTCCTGCGCTCCTACTCCGGTGAGGAAAATAGTCATCTAAGTTGGGTTTTTTTTTTGGATTTTAGTCCTATCCATGCGGTTATCTTGATTGGACACCGGAATCATAAAAATAACTTATATGGGACGCCACATCATATGCCATGTTGGATCTACGTGGCGGTGGGTCCCATTTCTACCCCATTTACTAAAATAAAAAGTTGATGCATGAAGGATTCGAACCAACGACCTAATGGTAAAACAACAAGTACTTTGCCATCTAAGCCACAACTTTAATGTTTATACTATGACAAGATTTATTACTTATGCATAATATGGTTTCCTTTGGTTTAATTTTCCTTGTTAATTTGATGTAGTTATTTTTTATAAATTAAAAAAAAAAATACTATCTACGTCCCTAAATGTAAGTGGATTTAGAATTATCATATACATTAATAAAGTGATTAATTAATTTTTTTTTGAAACACAGTGATTAATTTTTTTTTTGAAACACAGTGATTAAATATATTAGACTATAATGTTTGGTTCTCAAAAAAGACTATAGTGTTTGATATACAATTTGATTATCATTAATTAATGTAATAATTATGATATTAAAAAAGTTATTGAATATATACAAATTAATAGTAAGATAAGAAAAATATTTATAATTATTACTTTTACAGTAATGTAAGGTCGACTTACATTAATAATAATAAGAATAATAGGTTATAAAAAAAATTAAAAACATTATGCAAGAGCTCTTATATATATATCATCTACAGTTAAATTAACTTTGTAAATAAATTTATTTAAATTAGGCACATATAATGTTGGAAGAAATGTTATTGTGCATAAGTAATTACTTGTGTCATAAAAAAAATATTGAAGTTATAGCTTGGATGGCAAAGTGCTTGGTATTTTACCATAAGGTTGCTGGTTCGAATCCTTCTTCCCTCAAATTTTTATTTTTAGTAAATGGAGGAGAAATGGGACCCACAAGCCATGTAGGATCCCACGTGGCAGCCTAGTGGTAGCCACGTCATCAATTTTAAAATAAATGGAGGAGAAATGGGACCCACAAGCCATGTAGGATCCCACGTGGCAGCCTAGTGGTAGCCACGTCATCAATTTTAAAATATTCCGGTGCCCAGTCAGCAATATCTGGCGGATAGGACTAAAATCCAAAAAAAAAGCCAACTTAGAGGACTATTTTCCTCACCGGAGTAGGAGCAGGACTAAAATCCAAAATAGGCCAACTTAGAGGACTAAAATCCTAATTTTGCCTTGAAGACTCTGATCGGATATTTTTGTAGAGGCCGAACAGACACTAGGCTGCCACGTCATCAATTTTAAAATTTTCCGGTGCCCAGTCAGCAATATCCGGCGGATAGGACTAAAATCCAAAAAAAAAGACAACTTAGAGGACTATATTCCTCACCGGAGTAGGAGCAGGACTAAAATCCAAAATAGGCCAACTTAGAGGACTAAAATCCTAATTTTGCCTTGAAGACTCTGATCGGATATTTTTGTAGAGGCCGAACAGAGCTCGTCAACGGTTTCCTAGCATAGTATTCTGGATGAATTCGTCAAAAGAATCCAGTTGTTGACAGACCAGACCTTTATCTTCGAAATATGCACTGATTATAGTCCAGGCATCCTCCTGTGATATATCCTGCTCCTCTTCTTCAAACTGGTTCTCGTAATCATCATCGATCTCCATCTGTACTGAATTTAGATCGTTTCAGTGATCAAAAATAATATTTAGTGTAATGATCTCTATCATCTTTTGCCCGTCGACCAAGTGCACAGAGCAACAACCAATGAATAATGTACCAGACACAAAATTATTTACTATAAAATGTAATTAAGTTCTGCTCTTAATTTGGGAAAAAAAAGAATGATATAAAAGCCAAGGCTGGTATACACGAAATAGTAAGCCTTATTCGTTGCACAGTACTCACCAACCCCAACACGTGGAAGCATTTCTTTTTTGAAGAATTTCTTTAGCATATCTGCAAGAACCCATGGTTGAATACCATTTAAACCGATGTTACGCTAGTCAATGTGAAATACAAACACCATAAACAAATAAAAGCCACCTAATCAGCAATAATTTTTTCTTCAACACCAATTAGCCGGTAGGTAGCAGTATTTCTGGATCGCATAAACTTCTGATTGGAATACATTGCTGCAAAATGCTTGAAATGAAGAAGAGTAAGTGGATTTCACAACAACAACAACAACAAAAACAAACAAACAAACAAAAAAACCCACCATTTCTCCCTTTTCTGATCATTTTTCAGGAACAATACCACTCCTATTTCCAACCAAATTTTTTTTTTTTTAAAATTAATTAGTGAGGTCGAACTGTTTATTGTTCATAACAATCAGCTTCGAAGAAAGTAAAAGTATCATAAGAAAATTGTAACCAGATTGGCGTCCGCCATAAAATCCACCAACCCGTCGTCGTTGCCGCCGCATGAATGAGCCTCGTGCTGCGCATGCATCACTCTGCTCATCCTTGAATCTTGATGGTTTGAAATACAAATTCTAAGATGTGCAGTTTAGCAGATGCAGAACGGCCGTTGTTGTTGGTATTTGGGAGTTGGTGAAAAAGGGTTTCTCTCATTTGTGGATATGAAGAGAGCAAACGTGGGGTGGAGTTCCAGGAGAATATTGTGGGGTGTGGGGGGTGGAAACGCGGTTTTTTTTTCCTGAACGGAGAATGATGGAGAACGTGGTAAATTTAATTTTTCTACCGTGGTTTTTTTTGTTTTTAACCGGGTGGTGGAGCGGGTCAATTGGCCTATTGCGGGTCAATTGACGGTTATTTCCTTAAAAATATAATATAAGATATTTATATATATATATGGTTAGATAGAAACGTTAATTTCCAGACCGGAGACCTTCAAAACAAATATATTACTTGGCGGCTATGGATACGGGTTTTTTCAAACTTCTCAAACATTACATCCTAAATGGAGGCTTGAAGGCGCCAATGAGAAGTTGGTTGTTTTTTTATAAAATTGGTAGGGAATGTTTTTATCTGGGTTGAGTTTGTTGGTTTATCTTTACAATGTGGAGTATATATAGTACACATGATGCGATTAAACCGACACTTCAATCTGATCGCCGTGCGTCTTGTGGTATGTCCGACACAAAGCACACGACTATTGACACGACACTCTCGACACGCCCGACATCCGTGTCCGACACGTGTCGGATGATTAAATTAATATTATTTAAAATTTAAATATCCGACACGCTTCCGACACATCATTAATACATTCTCTCGGCACGGCACCGACACACCCCGACACTCTCGAACCCAATTTTTTATTTTATTTTCTTTATTTAAGTTTTCTTTAAAACGTTAAAATAAACGATTTTCATTTCTATAATAATTAAATAAATAATACGATGTATCAAATTTATATGTTTGTTGTTGATAAACAATCATTTTTACAATTTGTAATATTTTGAAGGTCAATCACAATTTCTTTGGCACCGTATGAAGGTCGAATATATATTCAGATATTTATAGAGTTTATATAATACCTATCTTATTTTGTACAGCTTTTTTCAGATGTTTAAGAATATTTTTTGATAAATTGAAATTTATTTACATTATATATATATATATATAGCGTGTCGTGGCGTGTCGTGTCCTAAATTTTGGAATTAGCCGTATCGCCGGTGTCCGTAATGTCGTCGTGCTTTGCAGTGTGTCCGTCGTCGTGTCCGTGCAACATAGGTCACACTCTAAAATATAAGAAATCTCTGATCCGGTCGATCTGAAAAGAACCTGGGCCGGTTGGTTTCTTACTGTTAGATCAATATTAAAATAATAACAACTGTTGGATTGATTTGACGCACTATTACCATTGTGTACAATAAAAAATATTTTAACCTCTCAAACAGATAAACGGTCATCCATTAAACACAAAAACAAAAAACAAAACAATCAGCAATCACGCATTTTTTTTCATCACAAATTTTTTTGGTCCTACAGTTTCTTCACCATGGCTTGCTGCTTTTTTTTTTTTTTTTTTTTTTTTCAATTTCCACATTCGTATACTTTCATTGTTCTCTTTTTCTTGTACCCTTTTTTTTTTCCTTCAAAATTCTTGTTCTTCCATTATATTTTGATGTTCTTTAATTTCGTTTCGGATGATTCCGCACAACGAATTGGTATCAAAGCCATTGTTTGTTCAGAAACCCGACACAAGAACCTGCTCAAAATCGATTTCTATTTATTCCATTGTATAGTTCTAGACTTTTGGAGTCCAACGCAACAAACGGTGCGAAAAACGGACCTTGAAATTGCTAGATATCATTGGTCAAAGTTGTTGTTTTTTTTCTTATTGTTTGCAGAATTACCGGGTGAAGAAGACAGGTCTGACCCGCCCGTTGACCCGACCCGGTTAAGGAGATTAAGTGATTGATTAGATGTGTTATTGTACACATTAACTATGGTGTTTTAAAAAAATATTCAACGTATATGATTATTTATAATTTTTCAACTAAGAAAGATTAAAAAGCTGACAATTAAAGCTGATCAGGTATGGCATTCTAAAATATAATCTTAAAGCAATTCATTCAATAGTATTTACAGTTACAGGTCCTTTATTTATTATTTCCTTTAGTGTACAACAGTTATAAGACTTCTTGTAACGTCAATCTCCTTTAATTGCCGATTGTAAATACCAGCAACATAATATAGATCATTTCTATAGATTAATATTAATAATAATAATAATAATAATAATAATAATAATAATAATGTATCTGTATAATATATTCATGTAATTAATTTTTTAGCATAGTATAACATAAAAATGATAGTGTAATACATCTTTAAAGATGGTTGTTTATTTTACTTGACAATGTAACGTTCGCTTATTGATATCTAATCAATGTGGACCTTCATTCCATAAAAGCATGATAAATACACTCCAATTAAAAAAATAACAACCTTTAATAGCCTTTGGCAAAAATATATTTATTTTGGTTGATCACATACACATATATATTAGTAATCTTAGTGATAACTTATAGAATGAACCACATATATTAAAATAAATAAAAAATAAAATAAAAACTTACGTCTGTATTATTTCAAAGGATTTATCATTATTTGAAAATACTCGCAACATTTCGGCAACCATCCAGCAATAGTATATTAGACTATAAAAAAAATAATGAAATCACGTTAATTATATCAAACAATCTAAAAACATCTTTTGCAAATAACATTAATAATAATAATGGGGTGATGAAGCAAGGATGATATAAGATCTTTAAATGATGAAATAGAGACAAAAACAAAGACAGTGGTTGAGAAGAATGACAAAAAAAGAAGAGATGCATAAAACGCCTTAATGATAATAATTTTTTTTTCTTTTCTTTTACTAAACATGTGATGTTTTATTCTTATTTTTTTATCAGCTTGATTTCTCCTCTCAATTGCCTTTTTTTTTTTTCCCCCTCAATTGCCGTTTCAAAACACTGCATTTTTAGTAAATGAAATTGAGTGCATGGTAGTGTTACTACGTCGGATAATGTTACTACGTATAGTGGTGTTAGTACGTTGTATAGTGGTGTTACGACGTGGAATAGTAGTGTTGCATAGTGGTGTTACTACAAAACTAAACCCTAATTGGAAAGAGGAACCCGATAGGGGATTTGAGGACCTTAAGATTGTGCACAATTGTGAAAAAAATGGGACAAAATCGCGAAATAAGTAGTAACAATCCATTACTGAGTTTAACAATCGCCAATGTAGTAACTTTTGAGAACATGTAGTAACTTTCGTAACATCATATCAGCACATTACTGAGACATGTAGTAACTTTTTCGCACTACACAGTTACACTTTTTGCATTTGAACAAACTTCATTTGCGGGTGTAATGGCGATTATGAATCCGGCGCCCATTACTCAATCAATTACTCAAAACAACAATCGATCTCTGCTATATACATGATCTCGCTATATACATTCCTCAATCAATTACTCAAAACAACAATCGAAAAGCAAAGCGATCGGGAAAAAACGCAGAATCGACTTGAGCGAAAAAAACGCAGAATCGACTTGAACGGAAAAAAACGCAGAATCGATCGAAAAAAAACGCAGAAAAGCAAAGCGATTGAAAAAAAGCGCAGAATCGAAAAGCAAAACGATTCGTCAAAGCGACGCCCATTTTTTTTCTCTCGATTACGCGCTCTCTCTGTTTCCTTAATTCGATGAAACGGTTTCTGTTGTTGAATCGACTCAATCTCTTTTAGACGTAACCGGCGCCATCAATCTCGCAAATGAATCAATGTTCGTTAATTGGTTTCATAAGCATAATTTTGACAGAGAAAAACATCCCCACGCTGTTCTTCAATTCCGCCGCAAGAAAGACCGCATTTTCCGCCTCGGCTAGAACATTTGCAGAGAAGATTTGCGGGGGATGGAAATCCATGGAAGATTTGCAGAGAAGATTTGCAGCGGATGGAGGATTTTTACATTTTGTATAATGGTTCCAGAGAAGAGAATTGGATGGAGGCTAGGGTTTTTACATTTTGGATAATGGAGGAATGAGACTAGTTGTAATTATAAAGGGTATTTTTGGATTGACATTACTTTTTATCCTTCTCAACCATTGCATTTTTTTGTTGTCCTTTTTACATAAATAAGATGTAAAATGGTCCTTTACAACCTTATCCTAATAATAATAGTAGTAATAATTATTATCTTTGACAACTTTACCCTTCTCCTTTTATTTCATAAAATTCGGGGCGTTACAATAATGATCCGACCCGGTCAGATCCGGTCCAACCCGATTGGGTTTAGGACACTATTTCAACATTGAAAACCTCCTGGCCAACCCAGGTCCCCTACATAACAAAACATCAAAAATGAAAAACACTACCAAAGTATAGTGTAAAGCACAAAGAAAGAGAAGAAATGCATACCAACTCCATGACTTTAGCACTGGCTTCAGTCAACTCCACGTCTGCCATCTTAGAAAACCGCTCCTTCTCAGAAACGGTACCTTCCCTCTGACCAAACTGGTCCTGAGCTTCTTCAGGAAGAGCTCCAGGTCTGGTCCTCTTTATAGGCCTACCCTCTTGAGGGTTTGCAGCAACCTTAGTTCGGCCTTTCTTCTGAAGATGCATGCCTTCTTCTTTTCCTCCTTTTGGATCAGATAAATCCAGAGTATTCAGATCAACCTCCTTCGAAATAGAGCGGGAGGAAGACGGAACTCCTGCAACATCGTCCAAGTTTGTGCCCAAGGGTTGGGTAAGAGGGGGCTCTATACTTGCAGTCCTCTCAGTATCGAGGCTCTGCCTAGACTGTCTTACCTCAACCTCATCTTCCCCAGCACCGGCCAATAGATCGGCGAAATCTGCCACTACAAACAAGCAAAACAAGACAACAATTAGTAAAAAACAAAGACAAGTACAAAAAGAAAGCAGGAAGTAAAACAAAGGAAGCCCTACGAGTATCTATCTCTTCATCACTGAGGGCCACATAAGGAATAGAACCGGCATAAGGGAAATTCTTGATTCCCTACGAGTATCCCTCTCTTCATCCATTGACATCCAGGGAAATTCCTAATTCCCTGATGCCTTTTATGAGGTCCTTGCTAACAGAAGTGGGGCAGACGTCTTTGGAAATATCTTCAAGTATCCAGTGACCCAACTCAGATTGTCCGTCGTGACAAACAAAGAAAAACATCTCCTTCCATCATTTGTGGGAGGATTTACCATCGGACAGGATTAGAATGCTCTTCCGTGAGCCAGATCGGCGTTGAAAATAAAACCACCCGGGAGACTCCTTCACTCATTTGTGCTGGTAGAAGGATCTAAAAAAGTTCACAGAGAACTCAATTCCGAGCAACCGACACCAGATGGAAAATCCTATGATGGCCCTAACCCCATTGGGGGCTATCTGGGCAGTTCCTAGTTTATAGTAACGCAATACGGACAAATAGGCCGGGCAAAGAGGAAATCTAAGTCCGGCTTCAAGTTGTTCTTTGTAAATTGCGCAGTAGCCTTCCGGTGGTTGGTGTGCAAACTTGTGAGGTTAGTATGGGAGTTGGGGGGGAGGGGTACCTCGTCCTATCTGCCCCAAATTTGTCACGGAGATCGGTAATTACACTATCGGAAATAATGGAATTCATACCAGCACTTCCAATGACTACCTTAGGGGCCATCTGAGCTTTTAGGGTTACGACAACGCCAAATAAACTGTCTATTGATTCAGTAGAAAACAGACTCGAACAGAGCAAGAATACAAGTAAAAACGAAAAACGGCTTACTTGTAAAATATTCGGAGATAGATCGGAAGAGCAGAGCGATCGGAAGTCAGATCTCAATCTTCTAATTTAATAGCAACGGTAGTGGAAAACGATTGATATGGTGGGGGTTATAAACCCCAAACATGCCACGGAAACCGTCCCACTTCAAACCAATGGATGTAAACGCCTCGCCTTACGGGCCATTTATAACAGCGTTATAATGTAAGTCTGCCAGCTGGCAGAATAGGGTGTGAAAATCTACAAGTCTAAATGAACGAGCCGAGCTACATCATAGACAGGCCTGAATTGACCTCAAGAGCTCAGCTTGATCTGGGGGGCTTATGACAGAGGTCGGACTAGCACGTCTCCACTTGTCATTCCCTACACCAACCAGACAATAAATGCAGATAGAAAAAGCACATTGAGTAAGGCCATAACGTTAAGGGCCAAGAGCCCTGCTTTAAGATCTAAGACCGGACCTAGACCGTAGGTGGGAGGTCGGCTCTGCTAGCTTCCTAGTCCACCGCAGGTCGGTCAGGGTGCAACGGAGCTCAGCTAGTGCAGATCGGGCCTCACAACCTAAAGGACTCAACGTAGGTCGGCTTGAGTATCCCTTAGACGAAATAGCCCACGTGCGTAATATAGCATATAAACATGGAAAGAATCCTCAGCCGTAAAGGTTCTGATCCTATATTTAAATTACCCGTAATTATCTCCTACAATCAAGGAGATTAAACCGTATTTATCCATTAACTAGTGAACACGAAATTAGAGTCCAACAAGGGCCCGGCCCATGCAGGCCTAGGGCATAAGGCCCTATATATAAACAATGCCTAAGGAACTACGAGAGACTTGATTCCTGACTAATACACAAGATACGTAGGCAATCCGGGATTACACAATCTCAGGCTCAGTCTAAAATCAAACAAACCACCCCCCGTTTCATACCCTTTTTTCTCGGTTTCAATCTTGTTCAAATTGTCATTAGGATAGTACGGCCTGGATTTATTACCCAACGATATCCAACATCGTCACCCCGCTTTGATTATTTAGCATAGGGCATATAAATCCTCAAGGATGGCCCTGTTTACATATTACCATGGCTGTGAGCATGTGACACATCTAAGAGAATTTTCAGATAACACAGATTGATTAAGCAAAGTGACACGGTTAAGCATCTTGACCACAACTTTATAAGCTTATTAACTGTTTCGATTTTTTTAATAGAGATGAAGTACATTATTAGATTAAGAGACTGTTTAGACACCCATATGTAACATATTTATGTTGAAATCATTAGCCTAGTTCGGGGAAAATTTTATGATAGTCCGGTCATAAGATTTATTGTTTCGGAATCAATCATATTACATTATTTTCTGATGGTCTAACATGTTTAAACTTTTTATTCCTTAAAAATTTTATAATTGGTAAAGAAAGTGTTATCATGTGTAGCTAGACCATCATAAATCACTTCTAACTCAGATAATAAATGCACACTAGTCACGTACGTTAGGGGATTTCTTTTTTTCTTCTTTTTGAGAGGTTACATTTATGTAGAAACACGATTTTACATAAAGCCATAGATGAGAAAACATTTTAACAGATTTATCTACATGTCAAAAGCACAAGGATTTGACCAAAAATACAAAATGATTCCCTGATTATTTGCAGAGAGATCATCACGCTTCAAATGCTTGAATAAAGCCTCTGAGATCGGGAAATTATTGCATGGAGAGAGTAATAAGGATGAAATGATGGATAAATCACATGGACTACACAGTTTATATTCAGTTGTAAAACTGATGCTGTTAAAGATCAAGCGCTTACCAGTTCTCCTAAAAGCTATAGCTGTTAAGGAAGGTGCTACTATATTTCTTATATCAACACTCCCCCTCAAGTGTGGGCCTATAACAAGGCTAAGCCAATTAGGCAGCCGGAGCAAACTAGGCTCCAATAACAAAGAGGCCCAACACATGCATCACGTGCACAATATAAATGGGGAAATAATAATGTTTATAGCCGAGTTCGAACTCGAGACCTCCGGCTCGATACCATGTTAAAGATCAAGCGCTTACCAATTCTCCTAAAAGCTATAGCTGTTAAGGAAGGCGCTACTATATTTCGTATATAGACACTCCCCCTCAAGTGTGGGCCTATAACAAGGCTAAGCCAATTAGGCAGCCGGAGCAAACTAGGCTCCAATAACAAAGAGGCCCAACACATGCATCACGTGCACAATATAAATGGGGGAAATAATAATGTTTATAGCCAGGTTCGAACTCGAGACCTCTGGCTCTGCTACCATGTTAAAGATCAAGCGCTTACCAGTTCTCCTAAAAGCTATAGCTATTAAGGAAGGTGCTACTATATTTCTTATATCAACAGATGCTAGGAATTAAATCACATGGACTATCCACATGTAGGCATGTACCATGCAATAATTTCGCTCTGAGATCATGGACCAGGCCTTTATTTTAAGAAAAGGAAAGAGAGAGATGGTGAATTGAATGCCTTTGCAGAGAGACACACAAAACCAATTAAAAAGAGGAAGTTATTGTCTAGTGTCACCACACGGTATACAGACATCGTGTGGCACTTTCTTAAACCACACAATTTAATTCTGTATTTAATTTGTGTGGTTCTGATCGTTTCACTCATTACTTCACCTCAAATTCTCTCACCAAACAATAACTTCCCATTAAAAAGTTTTCAGAAAGGATTCATCGGTTCAGGAGCCATTCAAAGTTCGGTAGTTCATGAGAAGGTGGTGGGAGGCAATTTCCTAGAAGTTTCTAGGAACTAAACACGAGACACGTGAATAGGTGATTTTTTAAAAAATATAGGATTTTACCTAAAAAAAATACCTCATTCATTCCTTTTTTTTTTTGAAGGGTAAAAGTCGTATCATTAATTCAGATCTGCCAAAGTAGCAGAGACAACGTCAAAAGGTGGGGAAGAACCCCAAGCAGTCAAAGAGGACACCAAAAGTCCATGTTTAGCAAGTAAATGCGCTGGGACATTCCCCATACGCTTAACAAAAGAAAACTGAAGAGCAGAAAATAATAGAGATCTAGAAAAACAGTCGGATGCTAAACAGCCAAATGCCGTTAAGTCTGTAGAAGGTTGCCAGAGTCGCTGAACACAAAGAAGGCAATCGCTCTCAACAACCAAAGTCATGATCCCCAGCGTTACCGCTTCCTGCATCGCCAGATAAATAGCACGCATCTCCAAAAAAGACGCTGCGATGCCTGGATCGAACCGATAGGAAAACGCTACCAACACTGTCCCGAAATGATCGCGAAAATGAGTCCAACTCCAGAAGAATCTGCTGTGACTGATGCATCCACGTTACACTTAATGTTTCCCTCAGGGGGTGGCTCCCACTTTGAAGGATGGGGGGCCGAAGATCTGCTACAGGGAAAGTCACTAGTGCTGCTCCATATTCCTCCGCCGATGCCAAGGTCCGGGAACAGATGCTCCCCACATAAACTGCTTGACCCTCAAACACCGCACTGCATCTCGCTTTCCACACGTTCCACATCAACCAAGTGATCAGAGCCATCTCATCTCGCCCCTTATCCTCCAGGAACCGCATAAACATCTCCCTAAAAGAGGAAGCACGCAGATAATCAAGCACGTAAGGATGCTGGGATGCCTGCCAAATACTCTTAGCCATCTTACATTCAAACAGAACATGGCGTAAAGTCTCTGTTGTTTCCCCACACGCAAGGCAAATACCATATCCCAGGGAGCGACGAAGTAAATGTTGAAATAGTGTCCTAAACCCAATCGGGTTGGACCGGATCCGACCGGGTCGGATCATTTCTACTATTTCTTTATGTTTATACATATATTAAATGGCTTTTCTGTTGTCATATATATGTTCTTTTAGAGAACCAATTATGAATTGTTATATGATAACGTCCTTAGTATTAAAGCGTGATAGAGAAACCATGATGAGCGATTATGGTTGATGAGATCTCTAATCACTTTAATAAGTTTGATACTTAAATGTCTCTCTAGTCGATGTACTATTAAGCAGGGCATTGATAGTATAAGCAGACTATCAGCACGTATTGGATGTCTTCTGTCTTTTAGAGGCGGGGATAGATCTCGTCTATCGAAGTGTAGAGACACTTGGGTATGCGTGGGCGTGTATTAGAGAATGCGTCGTTAGATCGACCCACTTACACGGATAAGTGTCACACTATGTGGCGGTTGTGTAATTATCCTTTGATTTGAGTCTTCATGGCATCACGGTGTGGATTGTCATGCTTTGACACTATTGAGGTTTCCACAGCCACGGGCGATCATGCGGTAGTGATTGGGTATGATCTTTGAAACACGCGGAGTATACATGATTGGTCGTCCGGGAATCGCGTATCTATGATTGGGATCGAATATCCGAAATGGCCTTCTTATAAGGAATGTCTTACTCTCGTGAATCTTTGCAAAGTGGGAGTAAATGTGTTACTTCGAGAGAGCATGATATCCAGATTATAAGATACGGTCGTTGATGTTTTGACACTCGACTAACGACCGTATGGATATTATTACAAATGATAGGATTGTAAGTTACACGGTAATCTGTTTCACATGAAAGGTAGTAGTCATTGCATTTGACTCTTCCGATGATCGAAGTCACGGTGTGTTGCTAGACGCTATCCTGTGATCGTTAGGCATGAAGGGCATTTTCGTAATTTGCACTTTTTGTGTCTACGGCCAACATATTCGGAAGCCTATCGGGTCACACACATAAGAACATCTAGCCGGATTAAAATGTGGTTATAGATGATAACCAAATAAGGAAAGTTTATCTCGAGACTATAAGGGTTATAGTGGTAAATTAATATGGTGGTATTTATTTATTATGAATAAATTAAATACAAGATATTAATAGTATTATATTAATTAAATAATATTCCGGAAGCCAATTTATGGCTAAAGGTGGCGCAACTTATAAGTGTATAAGATACACTTGGATTGTGCAATTTAATTAATAGTATTACCATATATTAATATTAGATATTAATATATATATATATATATATATATATATATATATATATATATATATATATTTGTATACATGCGTGTGTGCATATATGTGATATGCATGTGCACTTGTGTAATAAGTATAATTTTATATAGATTTATATGTGTTATATATATGTGATATATACACATATGTAAATTGATTTATGGTAATAAGATAAATATTGTCAATATAAGATCTTGACAATATCTTGGGAATATTCAATATAAGATATTGATGATATCCTAGATTTATTTAATATGAGATATTATAATAAATGAGATAAATCAATCAAATATATTTTCCTTATTTTATTGGGAAAAGGTTTTCTTCTCCTCCACTCTTCATTTGGGTAGCATATTACACTATAAATATAGTGTGGGTGTCAAGCTCTCTTTTGTACAACATAATTCCAAGAACTAATAGTTCTTGTGTAAAATAGAGAGCATCTTTTGGAGAGTTGGAGAGAGGGAAAAAGGCGGTCTAAAGCAACCGGAGTTTTCAAATAGCAATCCATGATGGGATTCCGCGGTCTGTTCGTGTGGACTAGCGGTAGAGGCCGAACACTTGGGCGGCTCTATGCAGAACTACTCTCTTAGACGGTCAAAGCGTCGATCTTTTAGATCAACCAAGGTAACCACCGTCTATTACTTATTTGTTTATTGCTTAAACGAAGTCGATCTTGGGTAAAATGAAATCAAATTTTTGAATTCCGCTGCGTTCCCGCTTAGATTTCCTAACAGTGGTATCGGAGCGAGCTTCGAGCTTAAGCAATAAGCATGTTATTATGCGTAGTTAATTTTATCGTTTTAATCACGTAATTAAAAGATGAAATATTTTAGATTTGCAAAACGATACACGAAAAGAAAAAAAAAAAAAAAAAAGGGAGATCTGGTGGTGCTCGGCCGACTGGCGGCGGCACCACCACCGGCGGCTGGTCGGCGGCGGCGGCGGCAGGGCTACCTGCTGCCGGCGATGTTTGACTGGTCAAAGGGTTGTGGATCTCCAAATTTTTGTTTTGTGTATTTTGTGTTTCTATATGGTTCATAGTTGTGATTGGTAAATTCTCCTTTGTTTAGTTGTGTCATTGGCTAACCAATGGTTCAAATAGTTTGGGTCATTGGGATGCCACATGGCATTAAAATAATTATGGCATTTCCAAACTTAGTTTGGAGTAGGCCTAGGCCCTTTTCAAATATTTGATTTGGAATAGGCCTAGGCCCAGGCCACTTCCAAAATTTTGATTTTGGAAAGTGGCCAGGCCTAAACCAAAATTATTTGGCCTTTCCAAATATTTAATTTGGAATAGCCAGCCACTTTCAAATATTTGATTTGTAAAAAGGATTAGCTTAGCCACTTCCAAAATTTTGATTTTGGAAAGTGGCTGAAGCTAAGCCAAATTTGGTTTAGGAAGATGCCTTTGGTTTAGGAAACCAAGGCATCCCTTTTGATTAAGAATCAAAAGGAAAGAAACAAAAGAGACTTAATTTTAATTTTGATTTATTTTTAGAATGGTTCTAATTAATTAAAATTAAAATTAAAATTAAAAATCGTTTAAAATTAATCGTTAATTTATTTCGATTGAAATCATTTAATTAATTAAATGTTAATTAGTTAATTGATTGGATAAAATTATTTAATAGATTAAATGTTAATTGATTAATTAAGACGCAAGTAGTTAAATTTTAATTTTATCTTTTTCATAAGATTTTATTGTATGGATTAGATATAGTAGATATAATATGATTATATGGATCCCGATTGATCATGGACTCGACCGATAGGATAGATGTGAATGATTTAAATTTTCTGTTGGTTTTAAAAATTGTCCTAGGCCGTTATGAAGAACGCGACCTAGTTTATTTTTCGCATTTTATCCCATTCGTTAGATCCCCGTAATGGCGGGTGTATTTATTTTATTAGATAGAATTAAATGTAACAAAAATGGGCGAAGATGAAGACCAAAGAAAGAAGAAAATAAAGATCCCATTGGAGAATGGAGCATTAAAGTTCCTATTGGCGGTTGCAATTACCTTTAGATTGTGACCAGCGGTTTTAAATCGATTTGTATTGAAACCGCACTTAGGAAAAAAGTCCATGATCATACCGGTTACTTTACGCATTTATTTATTTTGTGCTTGTATTTATTTTATGTGATACGATAGATGCATGACTAGGCACGATCTAGATAAATGTGTAGGATGTATGTCTATAAGATAGATATATTTGATGAGACCATAATTAAAATTAATTAAGTGAATTAATTTACGTAAATACTTCCACAACAAAAATCAAGTCGAAAATTGTCTCCCAATATTATAGCGACGGTGAAGAGCCTTTGTTCGGATCCAACTGATCGGCCTCGCCGGGAGTTGACCTACCACGGGTATATCGTCGTTATTGAGATATGATCGTATGAGATCTCGCGAATATTGGGTTATGACTTGACTAGAGTATTGCGGTGATTGGCCCTCGTCAGGACCGTCTTATTCTAGAGGCAAGGGGTTGACTACCACATAAAGATGTGAATTGTCAAAGAGTTGACTAGTCAGCCACCAAGAGTCACATAGAGATGTGATTGGTAAGAGTTACATACCTTTCGAATTATTCCGGTTGATCGGCCCTCGTCGGGAATCGGGGTAACCAGATGGGATCTTGGCCACTAAAGAATTTTGAAAGATTCTTGAAAGTCAATTGGGAGTAGTTGACTAGTGGGAGCAAAATCATAAACCAAAAGACCATTTTTGATTTTGCGTGTATAAACAACAACACTCATTTATTTTCATTTTATGTTGTAGTTTTAGCAGACTTTATATTTATGTTTGATTCTCGATTAGTAAAACCAAATTATGACTGTTAATTTTGAGAAATGTTCTCAAATATGGTTAAGAAATTTTAATCCTTTTAAAATAAGCAATGACATGAGCAATCCCGTTATAGTAGTTATAGACAAGGAGATTACATAATGGATGCAGTGCTCCGAGACTTTAATTATTAATGAAAGCGGTCATGATATGATTAAAACATTTGAAATAAGTTTCAATGAATTAGTCATATATTGGATACGATCCAAGATGATCATTCAGTCATACGATGACAATTAATTCAAACGTTGGATAAGAATGACCACGTCTAATTTTGGAAAGGTTGTTTTCAAAATTGTAAGATTTAAGTATCGACTTAATTCTATCATTGCTTAAAGGTTAATTAAATAGTCAATGTTTTGAATACGATTCAAAAGGTTAAAGAAACTATTTAACAAACTTTAGATTTTCTTTATGAAAGGAAATTAAAAACATGGCTCTTGTGAATTTTCTTAAGTCTTATGAAGACTACAATAAGAAACATTTTTCAAGTGCTTAAAGGATTAAAAAGGAAAGTTAGGGCATGTGCTTAAATAGAGAACTTATTGAAGTTTCTATTCTAGGCAAGTGAGTTGAGATAAATCTATCTAAGTGAAAGTCAACTATTAGATATATGATATCTCATGAGTGTGATTAAATTAGAAAGATTAAATACAGATATGGAAGGTGAAGCAAACGTTGTAACACTTACCATATTCGGATCTAGTAAAGCGATAAAGGAACTAAATAAATGTTATTATGTTCGGCTCTTATGAAGAACATACTTTCGATTATTGTTAGGATTTAGTAGACATATTCAATTGTAAAGAATAAATGTTATTCGATAAAGTTGGATGGTCATTTGAATCTAACATACTAGATTGAAGTCACTTTATAGTTGATATATGTGATGAGATCTCAACTAAATATTTGTGTGGTGTTATCCTTAACATTTGTGGTTGTTCTAGACATAGTCTCTCTGGGAGGGAAGCGTGTAATTAAACGTCATTCGATGATGTTGAACCATATGATTATGAATCATGTGGGTAATAACGTATCTTACCTAAAGATGACTAAAATACCCTTTTATGAAAAGGTTGTAAAATCTAGAAAAATTGTGCAAGCCTAAACATACCGATGTTTGTTGGCTTGTGACAATTAATGCCACAAATAATTGTTCGTTAAATCTCTATGACTATTTTAGAAATAGTCAAGTGTACTTAGGGCTGTAAATGAACCTAAGTATTCGATTCGATCCGGAGTATTCGCTCGAAAAGCTCGATTCGGGCTCGTTTCGTAGGTTCGAACTTCGAACCGAACCTTACAAATTAGATATTCGGTGGTCGAGCCGAACATGTTCGAACATGTTCGGCTCGGATATCATAAATTCATATCTGATTCGAGGCGAACATGTTTTTTAAAACCGAGCGAACATGTTCTCGATTTTTTTAAAAACCCGATTCGAGCGAACATGTTCGAACGGTTCGACATGTTCGAGCCGAACCGAGCGAGCTTTTTCCCCAAATACTGGACCGAACCCGAGCCGAATAATGAAAATATAAGACTCGGCCATTTCGAGCCGAACCGAGCCTAAGGTTCGAACACACGAGCGAGCGAACCACGCCAGGATTCGGTAGGGTTCGGCTCGTTCTGTGCCTAAGTGTACTCAGTGAAGTGCATAATTCGGAAGCCGAAAAGTTTGAGCTAGTACGAATATGAGATTGATGAGCTACTTAGGAATTAATCTTCAATTGGATTGAAGTAATTAATACGAAGGTGTGTTTTAAGTCGTCTGCGAAAGGAATAAGATTCTCCTTTGAAGGATACCATCTTTGGGATACGCAATTAGATTGTGTTCCCAAAATGGCAACAACACTTTATATGATAAAGGTGTGACGCAAGCCATGCGAAGTATCCCTTACCCGTTTCGGGATAGTGCCCTTATACTTAACCTAGTTCCAAAGAATAAAGGTTGAATAAATTCCATATTAGATATGGAAGAGGATAATGTCGAATCTATCTTAACCGATGATTTGAAGTTGTCATAGGCAGAGTCAGAAAGGCTTGGAACCTAGTACGACATATGCAACTTTGTGGAATATCTTAGCTAGCATGCTAGATATTATTTACTTGTCCGTGGAGCAAAATGTTTGTCTCCAAACATGCTGTCTTCTAGAGGAAGTGTTTCTTCCAAAAGAAACAGTGGGAGTGAATCAAATCTCAAAAGAGTTTGAGAACCACAAAGATATATTCAACCATTGGAACATGAGCGGGCGCCTTGATAGCGATGAGGTATAAAACTTCGCTCGGTGCACACAAAAGTTCTGTAAGTCTGTGGATAACCTTAAAGCCTGAAAAGGCTGTTGGTATGTTCATCTTGAAGAATGAATATCTCACGACTTATGAAAGATTGTTTGAAAGGCAAGATTGAGAGATATGGCCAGGAGCCATAATATCTGAATTAGATTCCATCAGTGACAACCAGGTTGTGAACCTAGTCTGTCTTACCTAAGGGGAGTGTCCCTGGAAGGCTGAAATGGATAGTAATATGATTACCATAAGGCTGTAGTGACGGCTGAAGGGTATGAGGTGTAAACCTTGTAATTACCTTTATGCTGCCAGCTGAGCCCAGTTCTAATCAGATGATGCTTGTTATAACTTCGTATCATGGCTATATGATAGTGTTGAGGACGTTGGACAGACAGCTCGATGTTCATAGACAATAACATGATGTGTAAGCCCGCGAGATCCATTTATGGACTCAAACAAGTTTCTCTAGACGATTTCTTTGTTTGATAATTGATAACGGAAAAATTCACCGTTATTTTCATAACATTTCACCCCGTTTCGGATATCAGTTTGAGCACTTTTGTATCATTTCGAGTCATTAATTCCTAAGTTTCATAAATATATATAAGTCGTAGTTATTTTATAAAATATCGTATTTTTATCGTGTTTTTACTAGTGTTTGTACCGGTTTAGTAACCGGAGTGTCGTGTCGGATTTACGTTTGGTATTTTGGTGGTTCATTGCAGGATTATACATTGACCAAGATTCCACGTAACGACATGTTTTGAGTCTAAAAGATGTGTTTAGAGGATTAGAAGAAGATGCCACAAGCTTACGAGTTCAAATGGATCAAATTATCTTGCATACTTAAAACCAAAACCTGTTTCAACGGAGATTTGACCCATCTTAGAGACATTTTCAGGGGATGACTTCTTAATGAAAGTTGTAGATCTTCACATAAGCTTTCCAATGCACTTTGAATCACGTCAATTGGAGTTCTACAACTCAAGTTATGGTCAATTGACTAATCAATTCGGATTAGTAGAAATCCCGAAATATCTTCGTAATACGAATGGCTCATCAAAACGACATTTTCTGAAGAAGTTTCCTTCATAAAAGTTGTATATCTTCAAGAACGCTTTCCAATGGATTTTGAATCAAGTCAATCGGACTTCTACAACTCAAATGGTGGTCAAGTGGCTAATCGATTTGTATTAGGGAAAATCCCGAAATGGACCGGTAATACAAATGGCTCATCAAAATGACGTTTTCTGAAGAAGAGTCCTTGATGAAAGTTGTAGAGTTTTCCAAGAGCTTTCTAATGACGTTTGAATCATGATTTTTGGAGGTCTACAACTCGAGATATGAATTTTAGAAGTTTAATATATAATTATATATAAATTCTCATTCTTTGCATGTTATCTTGTAATGATGAGTAATGATGATAAGCTCGGATCGATCCGGCACCAATCCGGATCGATCCGGCTCCTCAACATTGTCTATATAAACAGAGCCACGAGATGAGAGAGAAAGGTCGCCCCTCTTTTCCTTCATCTTTTCTTTCTTTTAAATTATGGGGGGCCTATAATTATATAATTATGTAGTTATAATGTCGGTATAATAACCCGACTAGTTATCGTTTTAATATAATTTCAATTCCGTTCTTTCTTTTATGTTTATTTCATTTTATGCAATTAGTATAAATTAGTATAAATATATATATATATATATACGTATATTATATATATATATATATCTATATATATATATCTATATATATATCTCATATACGTATATATATATAGTTGTAGTTATCTTTTTCGTTTTGTTTTGTTTTCGTTTTGTTGTTATTTTCGTTGTTATTTTCAAGTTAATATGAGTAGTTAAACTAAACATAGTCGAATTATGTGAAAACGGGTAAAATTGACCCTCGGGAGGCGAGATGGGAGTTGTGTGCGTAATTAAGCGTTCGTATGATAAACTCATGTTTTAAAACCCGTTTTGATCATGTTAGTAGCTTTGAATAAAATTGACAACTTTGTTCACGGTTACATCGAGCTTATAAATGTATTTTGCGGTGAGATGTGAGATATGGATATCACTAATCATAGTCCTGATTGTTAGATTGACAATCTAAGTGACAGATCTGGACTATGCCTAAGTGAGATTCTTATTTTTACGAGATGTGCGAAACATGTTTTAAAATCACTAAACCATAGTCTTAATCGTTAGATTGGCAACCTAAGTGACACGTTAAAACTATGTTTTCGTGAGGTTTTTCAACGGCTTTTTATTCCGGTCAACCATGTTAAGCGAGTTAGCTCTCAAAGGGAGGTTAATAAACCTAGTGTGGGGGTTAAGTAAGAGAGTCGCATTCGAGATCTTAACGCAAGAATAAAGAGTTGACACCCTTGAATGTCATATGAATCGAATCGAGATAAAACACACTCCTTATCAAGTTTTTTCTGTGGGGAGATAACTTTGTTGGATCATGGCTCGGCTATGCTTTTTAATCACCTAGTTAAACTCGTTAGAATAATCTTTACTTTTTCGCATTAGTATAAACACTCCACTTAAAACTTTGATCGCCTAGACTAAGTTCTACGTTCGCTTTGGTACTCACAACCACATTTCTCTTGGGACGACCTCGTACTCTGTAGCTATCCTAGCAATCGACACGGTACTCTGCCCGGTTAGAGAGTTAGTTTACCTGATTCATGAGTCTTTATAAATGTATTTTTGAGGGGTAAATTTTAGCTCATCAAAAATTGGCGCCGTTGCCGGGGACCAATATTTTAGTGGGTGTATTTTTCTCTCATCAAAAAAATTGGCGCCGTTGCCGGGGAAATGTGTGATATTGTTGTGATATCTTGTAAGTGAACCGAAGGCTTGGGCCTAGGTTTTTATTTTCTTGTTTTATTTAGATGTCGACAAAGAGCTATGGATCTTTGAAGTGATATTGTCACGAACTCGGTTTGAATACGACTTTGGTACTTAGCCTCTTCTTGAGGGTGATATCTTGTAAGTCTGGCTAAAGCTGGGATTAGGGCCTTCGGCAACCATAACTTTTTGAGGGGTCTAAATATCGTGTGTTTACGAAAAAAAAAAAAAAAAAAAAAAAAAAAAAAAGAGAAATTTTTTATTGTTTTATTGTTGTTTTCTGAGATCTTGCAGATTGAGCTTAAATGGATGGATTTTTCAATCAAAACTACTCATTTGAACAACAATACCCCTACCAACCTTATCAACAACGGTTAGGTATCCGAGCCTCAATATCAACGGTGAGAATAACCAAGGTTCATGGAATTATCGATTGCCCTAGTGCATACCAGGACCGAATTATGGTTATTCGAGTTATGAGCCACAACATTACGAGGTTACCCGAACCCTAATGCTTATCAGATTATAGTGTTCATACTCAAAGACGTTGATAGCTTTAACCATATTCACCATCCGATCGATTATGCGGAATGGCAAGAGGACTACTACTCACCTCCGATGAATCAAAGTCAATATGATCGATGCGCCTCCATGCCACAAGAAGAATTCACCGACAGTCAAATAGAGCAACTAGAACGATTGAACCAGATCTTGGAAGAGCGACTGTTGGACATGCAGGAGTTCAAGGTAAGTACTGACTCCGCCATAAGAAATCTTCAAGACAGGGTGGGGGAATTGATTGAATTAGTGAGGTATGTGAAAGAGAGAGAGACAAGTGCAATAGAGGTGGTTAGGGATGAAAATGTTATCTTTGAAAAGTTCGAGGGTGAGAATGAGGTTGATAATTTAGTTTGTAAAGAAAAAGTGCAAGATTTGGAGATGACAGAGTTAGAGGAGCGAGAGATTGATTGGCCATCTTTAGTAAAGCCACTGGGAGAGTTGGTAATAGTTAATATATCGGTCCCGGATTACTACATTCGTCCACTCTGTGAGGATGAATTTTCTGCGGTCCAGTTTGTATACTCCCCAATGGATGAGCTTTATGGGAGTTTTCAAAAGAAGATGGTTCGACGACGATCGATAAAAGAAGATTTTTTCCGTCGGGAGGAGGTAGCGTCGAGAGCCAAGCGAGTGCGTTTCTAGACAATTTAATTTCGATGGTTCTCGCTTTGTTAATTTTTCTTAAGCTATTGATCTTCTTGAGTTCGGATTTTGGTTGATTGAGTCTGTTTAAAGTCACCCTGTCGAGCAAACGACGTTAAACAAAAGCGCTACCGGGAGGCAGCCCGATAATAATAATAATAATTTGAATAAGCCTAGTCTTAATGAAATGTAGAATCTGTATGAAAGATGAACACAAAGCACAACCAAGTCTCAGGATGAATGTTTGAATTTCATTAAGAGGGAATGATTAGGTGGTTATCCGAAAATCCCGATAAAGAAAAAAGATAAAAAAATTCAAATGTATCATTTCTTGGACTTAGGTTATTGAACCCTTGAGGATCTGGGTATAAAAGACTCTATACTCTTTCACACATTTCATTTTATGATCTAGTCTGTTTCAAATTTCAAGTCGTTTGTAGTATAGTGGTGAGTATTCCCGCTTTAATAAAACTGTGTGTAATAAAAAATGAATCTAGGAATAGCTGACTTGACTATGATATATGATACGTATATGCTTAGATGTTCTGTGCTTTACCAGTATGGTTATTTTTCCATCTAAAGCTATTATATTGCCTATCGAATTTTCTGACGTGACATGGCCATTATCTTATTATTCCCATATCCCTATTGCATATTTTGGCACGAGGACCATGTCCCGTGTTGGCTTTGTTTTGGTTGTTTTAGTACAGGGATTCGGGACGTGCTTTCTCATGGCTGTTACGGGATTCGATAGCACCTTTCTGCCTGATTTATCAGCTAAGTCTTCCTCTCTATCTCATTTACACTTTGAGAATAATGCAAAATCGTAAGTGGGGGGTAGAGTATGGTTGGTATAAAAATGGCATTAAGTGTTTAAACCCTTAGTTTTTTTTATTCTTTTTCGAGCATTATTGAGTTGATTAAAATGAACTGTATAAGGTATATTTGTCATGAATTTAAAGATGTAATGATCGATTTGGATGTATATAACCAATGTGAACCGCAAGTGTATTTTAACCGGAAATCTATTTGTATAACATGAATTCCTTGTTCACGTAAGCCTTTGATATTGAAGCGAAAATTTTAAACTGTATCCATTCAGTATCCTAGTGGTTATTCTAGAGATAATAGCGATAACTTTCGATTACCTAACTTTTGAAGCGTGTAATTGTGAATATCCGAAGGTTTGAATGTGATAGGAAGAATATTAAACTAAGTTGAATTATTTATATGTCGGTAGTAGCTACCAATGATTTGAGTGCGATGAGGCGTTATCCCAAAGCGTCCTATATCACTATGAGGTTTAAAAGCTCCCGATTGCACGATGATTGTAGTACAGCTAGGGTGTTATCACGAAACATCCTATTGCTGTAGGAATGAGGGCATATACTATACATGTGAAAAAAAAAAAGAGTTGGATAGGTATTAATGTATTCGATCTCACCTCATGACGCTTGCAAGATAGTCGATTTTGGCAATGAGTTCGGATATGTTAGTATTCTATGAAAAGAAAAAAAATAGAAAAGAAAAGAACAGGTTGGTTGAAAACTTAGTTATCTTCTGACTATCCCCAGTATAAACTAAATGATATGCTTTAGGGATTATCCTAATAAGTACACGGGAGGACTTTGTGTGGGCTATTCATTATCATACATACCTAGGAAAGTTGTTAGGATTGTCTGAATGGATACTAGTGCGTTTGCTTGATTTATTCAAGAGAGGATAGTGGAAATTGAAAAGGCTTGTCACACACGCACTCTGTTATACAGTTATATTGAGGTTAACACCTGGTTGTAATTCTAAAGGTTATATCATTTGGTTGTCCCTTACATCTTATCTTTGCATGAATTTTTCCTTCATTCATTTTATTTTATCGCTTATTTTGTTCGAGGACGACCAAAAGCTAAGTGGGGGGTTGTGATAACGGAAAAATTCACCGTTATTTTCATAACATTTCACCCCGTTTCGGATATCAGTTTGAGCACTTTTGTATCATTTCGAGTCATTAATTCCTAAGTTTAATAAATATATATAAGTCGTAGTTATTTTATAAAATATCGTATTTTTATCGTGTTTTTACTAGTGTTTGTACCGGTTTAGTAACCGGAGTGTCGTGTCGGATTTACGTTTGGTATTTTGGTGGTTCATTGCAGGATTATACATTGACCAAGATTCCACGTAACGACATGTTTTGAGTCTAAAAGATGTGTTTAGAGGATTAGAAGAAGATGCCACAAGCTTACGAGTTCAAATGGATCAAATTATCTTGCATACTTAAAACCAAAACCTGTTTCAACGGAGATTTGACCCATCTTAGAGGCATTTTCAGGGGATGACTTCTTAATGAAAGTTGTAGATCTTCACATAAGCTTTCCAATGCACTTTGAATCACGTCAATTGGAGTTCTACAACTCAAGTTATGGTCAATTGACTAATCAATTCGGATTAGTAGAAATCCCGAAATATCTTTCGTAATCTGAATGGCTCATCAAAACGACATTTTCTGAAGAAGTTTCCTTCATAAAAGTTGTATATCTTCAAGAACGCTTTCCAATGGATTTTGAATCAAGTCAATCGGACTTCTACAACTCAAATGGTGGTCAAGTGGCTAATCGATTTGTATTAGGGAAAATCCCGAAATGGACCGGTAATACAAATGGCTCATCAAAATGACGTTTTCTGAAGAAGAGTCCTTGATGAAAGTTGTAGAGTTTTCCGAGAGCTTTCTAATGACGTTTGAATCATGATTTTTGGAGGTCTACAACTCGAGATATGAATTTTAGAAGTTTAATATATAATTATATATAAATTCTCTCCGCTCTTTGCATGTTATTGTAATGATGAGTAATGATGATAAGCTCGGATCGATCCGCACCAATCCGGATCGATCCGGCTCCTCAACATTGTCTATATAAACAGAGCCACAGATGCAGAGAAAGGCTGCCCCTCTTTTCCTTCATCTTTTCTTTCTTTTAAATTATGGGGGCCTATAATTATATAATTATGTAGTTATAATGTCGATTGTAATAACCCGACTAGTTATCGTTTTAATATAATTTCAATTCCGTTCTTTCTTTTATGTTTATTTCATTTTATGCAATTAGTATAAATTAGTATAAATATATATATATATATACGTATATATATATATATATCTATATCTATATATATATCTATATATATATATCTATCACGTATATCTATATAAATTTGTAGTTATCTTTTTCGTTTTGTTTTCTTTTCGTTTTGTTATTTTCGTTGTTATTTTCGTTAATATGAGTAGTTAAACTAAACATAGCGAATTATGTGAAAGCGGGTAAAATTGACCCTCGGGAGGCGAGATGGGAGTTGTGTGCGGCGTAATTAAGCGTTCGTATGATAAACTCATGTTTTAAAACCCGTTTTGATCATGTTAGTAGCTTTGAATGAAATTGACAACTTTGTTCACGGTTACATCGAGCTTATAAATGTATTTTGCGGTGAGATGTGAGATATGGATATCACTAATCATAGTCACGATTGTTAGATTGACAATCTAAGTGATGATCTGGACTATGCCTAAGTGAGATTCTTATTTTTACGAGATGTGCGAAACATGTTTTAAAATCACTAAACCATAGTCTTAATCGTTAGATTGGCAACCTAAGTGACACGTTAAAACTATGTTTTCTGTGAGGTTTTTCAACGGCTTTTTATTCGCTTTGGTACTCACAACCACATTTCTCTTGGGACGACCTCGTACTCCTGTAACTATCCTAGCAATCGACACAGTACTCTGCGGTTAGAGTTAGTTTACCCACTGATTATGAGTCTTTATAAATGTATTTTTGAGGGGTAAATTTTAGCTCATCAAAAATTGGCGCCGTTGCCGGGGACCAATATTTTAGTGGGTGTATTTTTCTCTCATCAATAATCAAAGGAGTTTGATTTAGTCAAAAGAAGGATATGCCCATGTGCAATATGGATAGTGGGAGTGTGTTATGATTTTTGAGTAAGGTATTGGATATCTCTATCTCAGGAATTGCCACCCCATGTCACAGTCAATTAATGTTTGGTAGTTCAAGGTCTTTAAGAAAGCACTTGGATTGGCAGTTCTTATTTTTAGAAATAAGAATCTATAGTGATAGATTTAACTGCTGTTAGATTATTGTTTACCTATATAGATGTGATGCTAAAAGAAGTTTAGCATAGATCGCAAGATCTATCTATGTTAGGACGTTCGTCCTAAAGATAAGGTGAAAGATGATGCTTATGGAAGGTTTCCTTCGCTACTGCGATAGGAACCATCATAAAGGAAATGCCGGATGTTCATAGTTCATGAATAGTCATGAGCAAGTATGAAAGTAAATCTGGTGAATGTCGAGAATATCCTTAAACAAGTTAAGGAAGAATTCATGGTTTATCGAAACTTGGAGTTAGATAAATATAGTTATACAGACGTATGTCCTAAGTCTTATGAAGGCGAGTGGGAGCTACAGTCTGGGTTTGCGATCACTTTGATTAAGTGATACAGTGAGCTGGAAATGTTCTAGCATATGGGTCCTTTGTAAATTCTACAACAAGGCCAAAACACAGTAGTGCCTTAGAGGCGCGGCGGGAGCGATACATGGATACAGAAGGTTCATTCCCGAACCTTATGCAGTTCTTCCACCTTTTCTATATAGGCGATATAGTAAGTGGATTCATTGCTTGAAACAAGGACTAGGGTCTTGTCGAGAGATTCATGTGTGTGTTGAGGCGGTTCCTTTGACTTGGTCATTTTGGAACATGATATGAAGATAGTCTCGAGTCCCCACGGATAGTGATCCGTTTATGGCTAGAAATTTGGTTGCGAGTATTGCATGAGATTCTTGTGTTTCAACTTGGTCTTGTGTGTGCGAGTGATTGGTTTTAGGCCAAGTGGGAGATTGTTGAAATAGTGTCCTAAACCCAATCGGGTTGGACCGGATCCGACCGGTCGGATCATTTCTACTATTTCTTTATGTTTATACATATATTAAATGGCTTTTCTATTGTCATATATATGTTCTTTTAGAGAACCAATTATGAATTGTTATATGATAACGTCCTTAGTATTAAGCGTGATAGAGAAACCATGATGAGCGATTATGGTTGATGAGATCTCTAATCACTTTAATAAGTTTGATACTTAAATGTCTCTAGGTGATGTACTATTAAAGCAGGGCATTGATAGTATAAGCAGACTAGCACGTATTGGATGTCTTACGTCTTTTAGGCGAGGATAGATCTCGTCTATCGAAGTGTAGAGACACTTGGGTATGCGTGGGCGTGTATTAGAGAATGTGTATGTTAGATCGACCCACTTACACGGATAAGTGTCACACTATGTGGCGGTTGTGTAATTATCCTTTTGACCGAGTCTTCATGGCATCACGGTGTGGATTGTCATGCTTTGACACTATTGAGGTTTCCACAGCCACGGGGCGATCATGCGGTAGTGATTGGGTATGATCTTTGAAACATCACGGAGTATACATGATTGGTCGTCCGGGAATCGCGTATATCTATGATTGGGATCGAATATCGAAATGGCCTTCTTATAAGGAATGTCTTACTCTCGTGAATCTTTGCAAAGTGGGAGTAAATGTGTTACTTCGAGAGAGCATGATATCCAGATTATAAGATACGGTCGTTGATGTTTTGACACTCGACTAACGACCGTATGGATATTATTACAAATGATAGGATTGTAAGTTACACGGTAATCTGTTTCACATGAAAGGTAGTAGTCATTGCATTTGACTCTTCCGATGATTGGGGGTCACGGTGTGTTGCTAGAGACGCTATCCCGTGATCGTTAGGCATGAAGGGCATTTTAAGTAATTTGCACTTTGTGTCTCACGGCCAACATATTCGGAAGCCTATCGGGTCACACACATAAGAACATCTAGCGGATTAAAATGTGGTTATAGATGATAACCAAATAAGGAAAGTTTATCTCGAGACTATAAGGGTTATAGTGGTAAATTAATATGGTGGTATTTATTTATTATGAATAAATTAAATACAAGATATTAATAGTATTATATTAATTAAATAATATTCGGAAGCCAATTTATGGCTAAAGGTGGCATAACTTATAAGTGTATAAGATACACTTGGATTGTGCAATTTAATTAATAGTATTACCATATATTAATATTAGATATTAATATATATATATATATATATATATATATATATATATATATATATATATATATATATTTGTATACATGCGTGTGTGCATATATGTGATATGCATGTGCACTTGTGTAATAAGTATAATTTTATATAGATTTATATGTGTTATATATATGTGATATATACACATGTGTAAATTGATTTATGGTAATAAGATAAATATTGTCAATATAAGATCTTGACAATATCTTGGGAATATTCAATATAAGATATTGACGATATCCTAGATTTATTTAATATGAGATATTATAATAAATGAGATAAATCAATCAAATATATTTTCCTTATTTTATTGGGAAAATGTTTTCTTCTCCTCCACTCTTCATTGGGGCGCATATTACACTATAAATATAGTGTGGGTGTCAAGCTCTTTTGTACAACATAATTCCAAGAACTAATAGTTCTTGTGTAAAATAGAGAGCATCTTTTGGAGAGTTGGAGAGAGGAAAAAAAAGGCAGTCTAGCAACCGGAGTTTTCCAATAGCAATCCATGATGGGATTCCGGCGGGCTGTTCGTGTGGACTAGCGGTAGAGGCCGAACACTTGGGCGGCTCTATGCAGAACTACTCTCCTTAGACGGTCAAAGCGTCGATCTTTTAGATCAACCAAGGTAACCACCGTCTATTACTTATTTGTTTATTGCTTAAACGAAGTCGATCTTGGGTAAAAGGAAATCAAAATTTTGAATTCCGCTGCGTTCCCGCGTAGATTTCCTAACAGTAAACCCTGCCCAATAGCCAAACAGTCATGCAGGCATCGCCAAAGGAAGTGATGAATGATAGGCTGCACCTTTAGACGCCAACATTCCCTCCACTAGCCGTCACATGCGCCTGACATTGTAGACTGCGTCAGCAACGAAGGCATATATAACTGCAATGCCTGAAAATAACCCGACCTAACCGTATATACCCCCTTCGGATCATAATGCCAAATAAGTTTGTCATCATGGCCCTCCGGAGCCAGAGGTGTAGCCAGGATCGCATCAATTTCCCACGGCTGAAATTGCTCCCGAATAAAGTCTGCGTTCCATCCTCTACGATCCAATGAAACAAGACAAGCAACCATGCTATCAGGATGCAAAGAATGACCCGAATGCAAAAGTCTGAAGGATGGTACCAAAGCAGTCCAAGGATAGTCGAAAATAAAGATGGAATCTCCATCTCCTACCCTCCAACGGAGCCCATATAACAAAAGATCTCGTCCCGCTAATATGCTGCGCCACATAAATGATGGCCGTTGGCCAGGAGTTGCCGACATCACATCATCCTCCGCATAATATTTTGCACGAAGTACCTGAGCTGCCAATGATAACGGAGAAGTGGTCAAACGCCAAGCCTGCTTGGCCAGGAGAGCCAGATTAAAACATTCCAAATCTCGAAACCCTAAGCCCCCCATCTTCTTCGGGAGACAACACGTCTCCCAGTTCTTCCAATGAATCTTTCTCTTGTCCTCCGTGTCTCTCCAAAGAAAGCCCGAATATCCCTTTCCATCTCCGAAATCAAAGTAATTGGTATTTTAAAGCACTGCATTGGAAAGATGGGTATGGATTGATTCTATTTGATTTAAAAAAGACTTCTTTACCGACCGGAGGCGAAGCTTGTCCTTCCAACCCGACATCTTCTTTCACATCTTTTCCTTTAGATAGGAGAACACCTGTTTCTTGCTACGACCCGTAACAAAGGGCATGCCAAGGTATTTCCCAGAATCACTACCCAAAGGAACTTGCAGCATATCAGAAACAACCTCTCGCCTTTCCCCAGATACCATTCTACTAAAATAGAGGCCAGATTTATGGAAATTAATTGACTGCCCAAATAATAAGTTGTACCTGTGGAAAAGATCTAAAAGCAGCTCGACAGCACCATCTCTGTCCTCAAAAAAGAGCATACTGTCATCCGTAAACAGTAAATGGGAAATGCTCACCTCCTGCTGATAGCCAAACTGTATTCCCCTCAAACCTCTTCTGGTTGCCGCATCATTAATTAAAGAAGTAAACCCTTCCGCACATATGAGGAAGAGAAATGAGACAAAGGATCCCCTTGGTGGATTCCTCTAGTAGGTATAATATGGCGACTGGGTTTGCCATTGACTAGCACTCGATACGTAACCGAAGTAATGCATCTACGTATGAGCCCAATCAACCCGGGAGGAAACTGCATGCGCTCCATAACATCCCACAGATACTGCCATTCCACCCGGTCAAAAGCCTTTGCCATGACCAATTTAAGTGCACCGTGATTATGACAAACCGCTTCCCCCCCTTTAAGAGAGTGGAATGCCTCAAACACTATCATGGCATTGTCCGTGATGAGCCGCCCAGAAAGAAAAGCGCTTTGGTTCCCTGAGATGACATCCCCCATTACTGACTTCAACCGATTTACAATCACTCGGGAGATAAGCTTGCAAATAGAATTACAAAGGGAAATAGGCCGAAACTCTGTCATGATCGTGGGAATTGTCACCTTGGGAAGTAAGCATGTATAAGTGTCATTCAAACTACCCAGATCTGCATTATTATTCAGAACAGCAAGAACTATATGCAAAATATCACGACCAACAATACTCCAATATTTCTGCATAAAAATAACATGCATACCATCCGGCCCAAGCGACTTTCTACCAGGAAACTGGTTCAAAGCAACCATCACCTCCTTTTCCGTGTATATCTCAGACAATGCATCCTGCTGATCGGCAGTTAACTCCGAGAACGCTAAATCCCCCAAATCTGTTACTTCCCCATTTGTCGAATAAATCTGTTGAAAGTAAGTAACAGCCACATCTTCCCCACTTGTCAAATTTTTTTTCTTCTTATCTGTCATAGTTACATTTTCAATACATATTTTAATACTCTTCCATTTTTCAATATTACTTTTCAATTTTCTAGGCTCATTCAACCAATCTATCTTTAATATTTAATAAACCACTACACTTTTCAAGATTTTTTTTAGTCTTTTATAATTAAAATCAATGCAATTAGTCATTTTCTTAATTTGTGTTTGTGTGTTTTTCTCAAATACGATAGATAATAATGAACGGAGGAAGTATATAGGATACGGGCACGTGGTGTAAAATGATACGGAGTATTCACATCATTCCAATTTGTTTGAGACTCTTTAGAACTCTAAAAATTTAAGGAAAAATTGTTTATTACATTGTTTAGTCATTAAAAACATTACTAATTTATAATTATATCTCTTTTATATTGTCATTGTATTTTTTTAATAAATGTTCATATGTGGGCATTTTAAACATTTAAGAAGCAATTTTAAGTCTACACATTAGTTATGAGACTTATTTTAGAACATCTATAAATGGAATAAATCCTAAACAAATTGAGGCGGAAGAAGTAATATTAAAAAAAAGGACCAGAGTGTAAATAAAAAAAACTATAATGTAAATAAGGACCGGATATCTGTAGAAAACGCCGACCGGAGAAAGACTGCTGGAGGGAGATATGATATGATCTTTCACGGTTTTAGTTTGGAGGAACTGAGAAAGTGAATATATATATATATATATATATATATATATATATATATATATATATATATATAATGATAATTTTTTACAAAATATATTTCTTGAGCCAAAAAAAAAAAGAAGTATCCATGTACCAGATACGTATCTATAGACGCATTTGTCCCGCATCCTCAACCGTGTATAATGTTTCAGTATTTTCCGATTTAGAACTTCTTAATCAAGATTTATTAACACAAA
This sequence comes from Gentiana macrophylla, assembly GCA_026214975.1. Taxonomy (NCBI): domain Eukaryota; kingdom Viridiplantae; phylum Streptophyta; class Magnoliopsida; order Gentianales; family Gentianaceae; genus Gentiana; species Gentiana macrophylla. The sequence goes on along the minus strand of CM047809.1, from coordinate 113,314,205 downwards.
TGTTAGGATTGCCTCGTTGGTACGTCAGAGTACGTATTAATAAGTCATAGTATCAAACCTTGTACATCTTCTAGTATCAAACCTAATTTTTCTCCATTAAAGATGTTAATATACTTCAAAAAAATGAAAATGTTAATACTCAAATTCAAAATAAAATAAAAAAGTCTTGGTACATATCAAAATTTAGTTTTGAACCTTTAATATTGGATTTGTCGTCAGCATCTTAATATGGAAATGGGATAAATCGTACTACCTCCGTCCCAAAATATAAATTCGTTTACATTTTTTTGTTTTGTCTCATAATTAAATCACTTTAGAAAACCAACGAAGTATTTATTTCAAAATTCTTTTTTTATCCCTCATTTATTATATACTCACCAACTTTTTACAACTTTACAAACTTATTAATCAAAATTAATTACTCATAACCAATTTAACCAACTTTATTAATCTGTATGAAAAAAACCCAAACGAACTTACATTTTGGGACGGAGGTAATACTACCTCCGTATCACAAAAAAAGTTCCTTTTTTAAGGTGCACACAAATTAAGAAAATAGCGATGAACATATATACTATTATCAAATAATAAATGGTTTTTGGAATATGAAATAAATATATAATGTTTAAATGTTATAACATGAGTATCTTTCAAAAAGGTAGATGTATTAGTTTTCTAAATGAATAATTTTTATGTGACAATTTATTTTTAAAAATTAAATATTTTTTATGTGACAGAGGTAGAACATATCTCCCCGATGTTTCACATCAATTGAATGTCGGGAAAAAACAATGCACGATATAAATTTTGTCATAAACACACACGAAATATTTTTCCACTAGTTAAGGGCGGATAGTGTAATTGATATATCAATAGCAAGCCATCTAGAATCCATTGATTTATGCATTTTTTTTATCTCCGTATCGAGTATTTTGTTTTGTAAGGAGGGAGGTTATCCCCCTCATGGTAGATTGGCGAATTTTTGGGCCGAGCTGGATTTGAACCAGTGTAGACATATTGCCAACGAATTTACAGTCCGTCCCCATTAATCGCTCGGGCATCGACCCACAAAGAATCACTTTTAGACTTATTGGTAATCCATGATCAACTTCCTTTCATAGTATACCCTACCCAGCCATGTGATAAACACAAAACGAATTGTTCTTTCACCTTTTACTAAGAATCCATTGATTTATGTGGCCTTTGAAGCTGACCGTAAATATTTCTACAGGTCAAACATAAGATTCATAAATATCAATAGATTTCTACATAGTATATTGCTTTACATTTATATGGGTCTAGCACCTAAGGCGTAAAAAATACTACACACTCATGGGTAGATCTAAATGAATCATAAATGTCCGGTCAACTGCTTAGACCGCCGTCCTCGCTTGGTCTAAAAGGACTAACCCGAGTTGACAAGATATTTATGTCTCACACTTATATGGGGGTGAGTATTCTCTTATTTTACCGATGTGGGACTTTACATTCTCCCCCCTTATAAGGGTGGCGTCCTCGCCAGGGGACGGCGAGCCCATTCCGGATCGCCCCTACCGAGAGGTAACTAGAGGTCATCCTTACACCGTCTTCTTATGCGGTGCGGCGCATAGTTCCGTCGATAGTCGGCTCTCACGAATACCATTCATAACGCCCTGGACCCGGCCCAGTAGCGCTTAAATGAGTCATAAATGTCCGGTCAATTGCTTAGACCGCCGCCCTCGCTTGGTCTAAAAGGACTAACCCGAGTTGACAAGACCTTTATGTCTCACACTTATATAATAAGGTGAGCATTCTCTTATTTTACCGATGTGGGACTTTACAATTTAACCGTTTTTTTAATCTGCATAAAAACTATAAAAATGACTTATATTTTGAGACGAATGTAGTAGTGGTTTATTTTCTTTCTTCATGGGTATCTTTACAAAGGGAATATGGGAAGTTATATAGGATCAAAGATGAAGTGGAAATAATTGTAACCAATTAATATGACATTTAGTATTATTACATTAATCCGTCGAAAAAAAAAGAAGGTATTATTACATTGAATAAGTAAAGTCTTTTTTTTGGCTCTCTACTTTTAATTGACATCCAAATCCAAATAAATTATGAAATGATACTCTTACTTTAAATGTCAATTATAGAAATATTATGTTTCATAAAAATCTTACACACACACACACACAAAAAAAAAAATCAATGGGAAAAATCTATTTAGTAAGGGAAAAAAAAGTACATCATTCTTCGTGTATTATTGTAATGTCACGCTCCCGGATACCAAATCATTATCCGTAAATAGAACGTTCGATACGTAACTTTAAGAGAAAACTTTAAAACTGTTAAAGATCAAGCGCTTACCGTTCTACTAAAACCAATTGGCCTTAGTAAGACGCAATTTTATTTCCTTATCATTTAAGAGTGTGGGCAATATGTCCCAACACCCCCCTCAAGTGTTGTCAATCTGTCCAACAATTGCACTTTTTTTCCAAGAGTGTGGGCAATCTGTCCCAACACCCCCTCAAATGTGGGCAACCTGTCACAACACTTGCACAATTTTTTTAAATAATGTTCCAACCAGGGTTCGATCTCATGACATTTAGCTCTGATATTATGTTAAGTATCAAATGCTTACTGTTCTACTAAAACCAATTGGCCTTAGTAAAGGCACAACTTTATTTCCTTATCATTTAAAAGTGTGGGCAATATATCCCAACAAAAACCCACTAAAGTTTGATGTAATGTCGGAGTAATTTTTTTTCGTTTTCAATGTCAGAGTAATTAAGAAGACGTGAAAAATGCAGGTCATGAAATCCCAACCATGCAAAGGTATTAGACTTAATTTTTCTAACACGAGTGTCCTTTCCTTGGTAGTGAAAAATGATTGTTTGGCTTGTGTTCAACGGCTCAATCGACCGACGGAGGATGCTACCGCTCTAGGCAGCCTAGCCCAGGATTGTTTATCTCGGCTTAGCGATTTTACTTTAGTTGCCTTTTTTTTGTTCAGCGTGTGTAAAAATGTCACAGCGTAGAGGGTTCATCATCCCAAATGACCACCTCAATGCTTATAAACTCATCCTGGCCGAGCAGTTTTAAAAGATGAAATAACACCGTAGACCTCTCAAACCATAGAACAGTCAATATTACCTTTAGGTTCGCTTACGAAGGTTAACCATTCCATGTCCTTGTAAACATCACTCTCGAGGTTTAAAGCGCGCTTACTCCAAATTGGCCGATGATGCTGCCAGAAAATGGGCTCACCCACGTGGCGCCTCTTTGGTGGCCCAGCACTCAGTCAAGGGGAATAAGTCACCTTTAACCTCCTAGTGGCGAGCTCAGGGGGCTCACCCATCCGCTTTCCCGCGGCCGACACTCGTGTGTCCGACCATGGTAGGATCGATTCATCTCAGTCTTTGGCAGTTCGGAGTGGAGCCAGACCTTAAACCCTGGGAGATCGGCTGCACGGTCTCCACCGATCTCCTCGATCGGGCAAAGTCCTTAGACTTGTTCTATCTTGTAGCCATGGGAGCTTGCTCATGGCCTCCGATCCCTATGAGCCGACCCCACTACTCCTGCATACTTCTGGCAGAACTTGTCTTTAATCTTATTCTTCGTTTGCATAATAATTAGATAACTATCATAAAATCTTGAATAATAAAGGCTCGAATCTTTATCACTTAATGCTAATATTTGAATACCATAATTATCTCCTATAATCATGGAGATCACTCAATCATAATCTTCTTCCTTAGGGAATACGTTAATCAGAGTCAATCACAAGCACGCCATCTTAAGCCCCTCTATATAAACTGTCCCTAAGGAACTACGGAGACATGATTCCAATTGAACCATTGGATACGTAGGCAGCTTGATCATTATCAAGTGCAGTCTAAACTAAACCAAATCACCCACTCCATCATCGTTTTTTCTGTGTTCTTGAAGCGTTCTTAGGTCATAATCAAGGAAGCGAGTTTAAGAGATCATCTTGACAATTTTTGGATCGTCAGCCGGTTTTTCCAACTATTCTCTTGATTGTGAATGGCAAAGCGTTTGAAGATGGGAGGAGGGTAGACACCGTAGTAGTGTGAATCCTCTTGCTACCTGTCTTGTGTTGGGGAGTGGATCCCTGCCATGCACAATTTCAAGTGATCCATCTAGTATATATATATATATATATATATATATATATATATACTAGTAAAAAATGGAACTCCGTGCAACGCACGGAGTGCCCATGCTATAAGTTTTAACTTATTTGACGATATTAAATACGAAGAAATGTAGCATGTAATGAACCGTTCAGAACGCAATTTTTAAGCGCAACAATGAAAAATAAAACATTTTACGTCGATCTCCTTTCGGATACCACAACCTACCACACAACTCTACCCTAGTCAACACACTCTTTCTTATCTACTACACACATTATCAATCACCCAATCGCACTTTATCCCAACATTTTTTAACACTCACCTATCCAATCCTACCTCACCATGCCCTACACCACATTATCTTACCACATATTATCTTATCACACTACCCTATATTACGTACTTTATTCAACCTACCAAACTTTACTTAAATTACGCCACATCATCCAACCATACCATCCTACCCTACCATACATCACCGCATTACATCTCATACCTCGCCTCACCTACATTAGCACACCCTACCGCACCCTACCTCTCTACATACCTACAAACCTTAACCTACCTCCCAACCTACATATTAATTCACTATCCTAGCTAAGCCTATTACACCCTTATCCCATCCCACCCTACCTTACCCTACCCACCACCCCATCATACTCTACCCTACAACTCCCTACCCTACCGTGCCCACCACCCCAACCCCCTATCCCAACAGTTTTTTAACACTCACCTATCCAATCCTACCTCACCATGCCCTACACCACATTATCTTACCACATATTATCTTACCACACTACCCTATATTACGTACTTTATTCAACCTATCAAACTTTACTTAACTTACGCCACATCATCCAACCATACCATCCTACCCTACCATACATCACCGCATTACATCTCATACCTCGCCTCACCTACATTAGCACACCCTACCGCACCCTACCTCTCTACCTACCTACAAACCTTAACCTACCTCCCAACCTACATATTAATTCACTATCCTAGCTAAGCCTATTACACCCTATTTTATCTCATCCCACCCTACCTTACCCTACCCACCACCCCATCCTACTCTACCCTACAACTCTCCTACCCTACCGTGCCACCACCCATCTTACTATACCCTACCCTTCCCACCACCCTAACCCAACCCACCCCTCACACCTTTTAGGGTGGCATCAAAACATGTTCATAGAAGAATTAGATATTTGTCCAGAAGGACAAAATTATCAAAAAATCGGGATAGAAGGAAACTGTAATTTAATCAGGACAAAGTAACAATTATGAAGTAACGAATATGGAATAGAGTAAATATGAAGTAACAATTGTGAAACACAAAGTATCATTAACACATGAAGTAACAATTTTAAAGTAACAATTGTGATTTTTGTCCTTTATAATCATGAAAATGTTACTTTTGTCCTTCCACACCCATTTATTAATTTTTTTGCCCTTGTGGCCCCTTCCCCCTAGAAGAATAATATAAGTGCGTATGAAATGAATATCCGACACATCTTCGACATCTCCCGACATCGTATGGATAATTTTCCATACTACCGAATCATTTTTTTTCAATTTCTACTTAAATCAATTTTAACCGAAAAAATGAAGCTATCTTCGACATTATCTGCAACAACACGTGTTCTACCCAAAACACGACACGACACGCTTCGATACACCCCGACGCCATATCCAACGGTTGTCGGTTGATCAAATGAATATTAATTAAAATTTTAATTAAAATCTAACACACTATCAACACTCCACGACACAAAATCGACACCTTTCGACACTACTAAACCATTGACCAAAGAAAAAAACCGACACACACAATATATAGAAGTAAAAAAACGAAGACGGAAAAAAATAATCAATACGTAGCACCCCAAAAAACGATGCCCCTAAAAAAAACCGGCATAGACACACAATGTAAAATATATATATACGCAAAAAGGAAAAGAACACACACACAAACAAACTATAGTATATTGAAATATCACGTGGTCGTATCGTATTAGGATAAGACAAAAAAAAAAAAAAAAGAAGAGATCTCGATGGAAAGCAAAATAATATGTAATTAAATTGGAATCGGATACATCTTAAGCACAACACACATAATAAGATTAAGAATAAATTAAAGCTAATGTGTAGATTAAAAATACAATTGAGTCCTCTAAAATGGAACAATTGAACTCAAACCCTTCATCTAAAAAAAAAAAACACTTTTTCTAAATTTGGCAGCTATGATGAACGAAAAAAGTAAAATTTAAAAAAAAAAATTGGGCCGGTTTTTTGAGCCGATGAACAGTAAAAAATGTGGAACCAATAAAAAAAAACAAGTGTCACCATTTGACACTTTTTCCTTTCTTATATAGTAGTTATGATATATATATATATATTTTTATGAGTCTGATTTTTTGAGTGCCAGCATTTTTTTCTATGAGTATGATTTTTTTATACTCTATGTTTGTCTCTCATAGGTTTTAAAGATGCGGAGTTATGTTTAGTCTACGTCTAGCGTATAACGAAAGGGCCATGATAAGTTGTTGTACGAACCTTTACTTTCATTTTTAATAAAAGGCTTGTTTATTAAAAAAAAACATATAATGAACATGACGTTTTCAGAATAAAAAATCACATTGTTACTATGGAAATGTGTTTATATATCTATAATCATTCATTTATGTATTAATTTAAAGTTTTTACTAGAGATGATTACACTACTCTAACCTTAACGAGTGTATTACCTCTCAATTTTCATACAGATACAATTGTTACATACTCGTCTCTATTTTAAGGATAATTTTCAAATATATTATACACTTTTATACACAAAAAAATATATTACACTTTTAAAAAAGAAGACGAAAAAAAAGGTTATAAAAAGTTTCCAAAAAGAAACTTCAAGCCACGTGGAGAGAATTTATTGGTCACGTCATCATTGACATGGATCGCGTGGATCAACACTTATTTTACATCATAGCCGTTCACCAACAACTACAATCAACGTCTCCGATTTAATCTTCCACTCCAAAAGTTTAATGAACCTTCTTAATCCCTCTTATAAAACCACCACCAACAACAACAACAACCTACCAACAACTCAACATCAGATTCCATCTTCCGAAACTCTTTAACTTCCCCAATTCTCTCTTTATAACACCCCAACTACCACCACCACCGGCAGGAAGCTCCTAGCCAAAAAAAAAAAAAAAAAAAAAAAAAACTGCTCCGGCGACTCTTTAACTTCCCGAATTCTCTCTTATACATATAGAAAAATATTTTGGAACCCATCTGAAAAATATTTCTGGGTCCGCCACTGTGTATGTAGATATAATATTGTTACTATTTTTTGCTAAGCTTTCCACTCATTTGTTATTTTCACACCCAACTTCTTATCAACGTCTCCTACATCATACCCAATTCATAACACATATTTCTCTCCCATTCATCACTTTCTGCTACACTACATTAAGTTACTAAAAACTTTTATGTCATTTTCAGCTTCTTGAGGTAACAAATTGTATAAGGTGGCTTATAGTGTGATACCCCGTAGGTAACAAACTGCATAAGACAGCTTGTAGTGTCATACCCTGTATTTTCGTAAAGGACGTAAAAGTCTTTTCATGATTTTATATATGTCACGGTAATTTTAGTGTGTTGTGTTTTAAGAGGGATTGAGGGAAAATGACAAAAATATTTACAAAATGAATAAATAGGACACACTCTTTTTTTTAGTTGCAAAGAGCGAAAAAAATTGAGAGACAGAAAAATCTACCCACACCATTGAGAGAACGCGCGTTTCAGGATTGAAGATGGTAGTCGTTCACTCGTTTATCACCTGCTTTCTTTTCTTTCTTTCTTTCTTTTTTTTTTCTTTTCAAACAACCGTAACTTTTGATTTATAACTCCGATCATCGAAATGTTTTCATCAAAATTCATGTTTTTTTTTTGCTCTTTAATTTGAGCCCAAACACGATATCCTTCCGACATATAGTTTGAAAGCGAAAAAACATTTATATTAATTAAGGGCGTTTTTTCTTATAAGCGGCCAGTAGCTTTTGATTTAGAACACCGATCATCAAAATTGTTTCACCAAAATTCATAATTTTTTTATCTTCAATTTGAGACCACGTTTGATACATTTTCGGCGTAGTATTTGAAAGCCGAATTTTATCGCGAGCTTTTTTACGAAGAATACAAGAATATGCATTACGTAAACACAAGAATAAAGATACAAGAATACAAGATAAGAATACAAAGAACAAAGATGACGCGAAGCGGTGACATCCAAAATATCATCATTAACATTGCATAATACAACAATCTATCAAAAAAATGCTTCGTATCCTAATGAAACAATCTATGAAAGCATTATGGAGATGCAATTCAGGGGAATTAAGAGAATAAAACCTAATACTATTGGATGTAATCAAAAGCATATTAATGAAACTAATACATTCTTCAAGTTCTTGAAGAAAAAAGCGATCTGTTTTACCATCTATGGACCTTCATCCTTCAAACCCGCACCACATCAAACTCATGAAAGATGTATGAAGCGAGAAAATGCATCAAATAGCATCGGCTCAAAACCATCAATAGAGAATCTGAGCTCCACCAATTTTCTAAAGAAAAAACACAAACATAACCATTTGAATCAACAAAGTAACAAAACCAACAAAGTAACAACCCAACAAAGTAACACACCATCTATTTTGTTCTCAACAAAGTAACACACCAACAAAGTAACACACTAGTCTATTTTTGTTCTCAACAAAGTAACACACTAGTCTATTTTTATTTTCAACAAAGTAACACACCAACAAAGTAACACAGTAACACACCAACAAAGTAACACACTAGTCTATTTTTGTTCTCAACAAAGTAACACACTGGTCTATTTTTGTTCACTCAACAAAGTAACACACTCAACAAAGTAACACACCTACAAAGTAACACACCAACAAAGTAACACACCAACTAAGTAACACACAAACAAAGTAACACACCAACAAAGTAACACACTAGTCTATTTTTGTTCTCAACAAAGTAACACACTAGTCTATTTTTGTTCACTTAACAAAGTAACACACTCAACAAAGTAACACACCAACAAAGTAACACACTAGTCTATTTTTGTTCTCAACAAAGTAACATACCAACAAAGTAACACACCAACAAAGTAACAACTAGTCTATTTTTGTTCTCAACAAAGTAACACACCAACAAAGTAACACACCAATAAAGTAACACACTTGTCTATTTTTATTCTCAACAAAGTAACACACTAATCTTTTTTTGTTCTCAACAAAGTAACACACTAGTCTATTTTTGTTCACTTAACAAAGTAACACACTCAACAAAGTAACACCAACAAAGTAACATACCAACAAAGTAACACACCAACAAAGTAACAACTAGTCTATTTTTGTTCTCAACAAAGTAACACACCAACAAAGTAACACACTAGTCTTTTTTATTCTCAACAAAGTAACACACTAATCTATTTTTGTTCTCAACAAAGTAACACATCAACAAAGTAACACAGTAGTCTATTTTTGTTCTCAACAAAGTAACACACTAGTCTATCATGTCACTCACCTAATTTGTATTGTTCTATTGTCATTGAAAAAAAGAAAAAAAAGAAAGAAAATATACATATTATGAAACAATCTTAAAGATCTGGGGAAGATTGGTTGAATGTAAAAACAAAAAGGGACACAAACATAGATCCACCTTTTTCAAGAAATGCATTACTTATTCATTGATCAAAATGAAACAAGAAAAAAAAAAGAGTACATGTATGAACACTGTGTAAAGGAAAAAAAATGTATAGGGCTATAGATTTCGTTCTTGTGGTTCTCAAATGTGTGACGAATGATTAAAGTAATATAATGCAATGTTCTAATCATTTCGATCTAAAAATAATGGTACTTGTATCATCAGTGGCAAAACATGCAGGCAAAAATATAGGAGAATAAAAACAGAGTTTAACAATAATTAACACACTTAGAAATAATCTGGAAGCAAGACTTAAATCTAAGTTATATGTGTTAACTATTATACCTAGATAAAGTTTAATAAAAGTTTGATAACAACAGTTGATTGAAAACAATCATAGCACATAATACTTGATTTGGTGAGTTAATTAAATATGCAGATTCAGTTGATGTATAAATAGATAAATGCAGGATTATACCAAGGACTAAAAAGCACAGATTTAAGATCAAAAGTTTATGAAACACAGCAAATATATTACAAAAAGAACAACAAATCTATTCAATGTGCAGTCTAAAGATTATTCCCAGAAAAAATGCAGCCGACTATTCCAAAGCTTAGGTTTATATTAAGAAGCCACACACTATATATATATATATATATATGAAAAGTGATTCAACACCAAAACAAACAACAACAAAAGCAGCCGCTTCCTCAATGAAAACAAAAGTAGCTTTGTGAATTGGAAAATTCAATTTTCATTCAATGAAAACAATTCCCACTTCCTCAAATTAAAAAAAACGATTCTCACAACAACAAACATAGTTTGGCTTGCAAAATTAAGCACACAGATCTGTAAATGCCTAAATGCATGAACAATTACAGTGACAAAGAGCTTATATGGTTAGACAACCAGAAATGAACACAACACAAAAGATTATTGATGCTGTCTTGACTTTCTGCACAAATAGCACCAATTCGAATTGTACACACATTTCTCCAACCCCTGATGGAACATTCGTCAAATTCCAATTATAATCACTACACAAAGAGAGCTCAAAATAAAGCTCAATATTTCCTCTTGCTGAAAGTCTGCATCACAGAGTCCTCAAATGATGAAAAAAATGGAATTCTAGAAGAAATGCAACTTCTAAACGATAGGAACAGTTAATTCACACTACCGTGCTGCTAATTCGAGGACTGGAACTGCTTCTAATTGGCTATTCTACTTCGTGCTGCTGCTATTAAGTGTTCCACTACCGTCTCTGGTGACAGAAGCTGGTGCTGGATGCCTGGACTCCACAAGTGCCGCCCGTGTTCCGGAGGCCGTATGTATCCGATACCGGCGACAAGGACAGAAAGTCACCGGAAATGGAGAACCTGCGGCTGCAGGTACTGCAATTATACCCATATTTACTTTCGAGATTCAAACAGGGAGTTTGAACACGAGAAAAGAAAAATGGTAGATTTGGTATTGTTTTGAGATTGAAGTTGAAGCCCTAAAGAGCTCCAGTTCGCCGTTCCAATGTCCGGCGCCGTTCTCAACAACATAAACACTCGATTGGATGCGAGAACGATTTCGATTATACTTCAGGAAAGCGAATCGAAGCTCGTGTTCGTTGATTTTCAGCTTAGCAACATAAGATCCAAATGAAAATGTTGAATTAATTAATGGGTAAAATAGTCCGAAGGAAAATATTTTGTCCTTAAATCAAAAAAAAAAAAAATATAAACTGGATTAAAATTTATATACATGATGAAAAATGGACTAAAATCTAATATTTCCTTAAATAAATAGTGTCGAAATAAATATTAAAGGTATTTTAAAAGTGTTATTTTTTTTAAGGACAAAACGAAAATTGTACCTATATATATATATATATATATATTAACCTAAAACCCTTTTCATTCCCATTCTCCCATCCAAGAAGCTGCGCCTGTGAGAGAGAGAAATAAACAGAGAAAAGAAAGAAGAAAAAAAAAAAAGAGAAGAAGAAAGAAATTCTATCTTTTCGATTAATTCGGCCGTTGTAATCACGGCCCAATTACACCAAAAAAATCTTTCGTTGGCGAGAGCTTAATTTTGATCATGTTTTCTTTCAGATTGGGTAAGAGTTTCAAAAACCCTTTTTTTAGATCTATAAGCGCTCTTGGGTAATATTGTTGTTTTAGTCGTAGTCTGTGTTACTTGTCAATCGTTGCAGCAATCTTTTAAGTTGTCTTGAGTCTATGTTTTCGCTTTCCGCTTGTTTTATGGTGTTGGTAATGTCAGACTTACTTATAGAATCGATTTATTTTAATTATATACACACCGGCGTCATTTTCCGATTAAGAAGATCAAAATTGATTTTTAAGAGTGTGAAGCTGTTGTTTTGAGCTCCTTCTGTTCCTTTATTTTCTCGGTAAGAATCATTTCTCTATTCTTTCTTTTCTACATGCAGGAGAAAGAGATGATATGGTTTTTATTGTCTTCCGTTATTATTATTATTTTTTTGCTTGATAATGAAGAGATTAAGGTGTACTGATATGCTATCAAATTTTTTTTTTTTTTTTTTTGACAATTATTAGTACCGTGTGTCCGTATCTAACTACCATGGGCGGTCTACCGTGTGTCCGAAATATTTTCTATAAGTAAAATGTAGAGTTTCAAAAACTCATTTTTTATTTTTTTCATGTAAGAAACACATATTATGTTTGAAAAATAAAAAAAATGTTATAATATATGTCATTCGATACGACCATAGTTATACAATTGTTTTTTTTGTGAGGGGTTAGTTATACAATTGTTATATTCTAAAAATACTTTTCCTACCGTTGTAGATTTACGTGGATGTTTAATGTTGTTAGCTTTTTGTTAGGTGTGTTTTTATTAGTTCACGTTATAAAAGTTTTCAATGCTGCTTACATAAAGCTATTGCTAAGCTTATTAGTGGTGGATGTATATATACCATTGTTATTACTTCAATTCATTTATTTGCTTAGATCTTCAAATTCATGTATTTAATTATATATGGTGCAGGTTTTGATATCTATCTGTTAAAACATGGCATGTCTCTCTCAAATGCTAGCATGAACATGCTCTCAGCGTATGGTAGTAATAGATTCCGGAAATACATGGTTGAAAACTATGGACATGACCATGGAGGATTTTACCACTAAAAGAAGCGAAACGGTAAACATCGTCGATTTTTGAAATAATGTAGGTATGTATAGCATTAAATCCATTTCTTACGTTTAAGTAGTATTTTGCTAGACACTTGTCCGTCACCATATTATAACTTGTCATGAGTAATAGTATTTGTAGTTTTTTTTAAGAAAAAATATATTTGTAGTTATAATTGAATGTTAGTCTAAAAATATATAAATTTAAAAATAACACATGACTTTGACGTCTTCTATTTTAATGATGTTATTCAAATTAGAAGAAATTTCGTAAATATTCCATAGATACGAGAGAAAACTTGTGTAGCATTTGAATACATGATTTTGCTTGCCATATTTAAAATGTAAATAGCAAGTGTAACTCAATGTGTCTGAACAAGACAAATAAAATAAAATAATTATCAAGTATGAAATTGACGATGCGGAAATCGTCACGGTAGCGTAGCGGTGCTGGTGTGGTGGATATCTGGCTTGTTTGTGAGTGGATTGTTTATATAATAGCCGGAGATAGGCGGCGGCGAGAGGAGGATGGTGAGATGAGTTTGTTTTTACAGAGTTTTGGCCTGTTTTTTTGTGTATTAGCATATATCTGATTAGGTTACACAAGACTTCCTTTTATAGGAAGATTAAACTTAGGGGTGAAGTAAAGACTGGCGGTGCTGAAGCAGCTTAGTCACTAGTCTTAGTAGCTAAGCAAATGCTAAATATCTGACATCAAGTGGGTATAATATCTAATAGCAAGGGGATGTAATATCCCGGCGGTGACCCTTTGTGGTTGCCGAGGTCGCCAGCTTCATCGCCTGGCCTTCGCCCCCTGTTTCCTCTCAAGTCTTGTGCGGCTTCCTTAGAGAGCCTTGTATTTATGATCGCCCACCGGCCACCTAGCTCTGACGAGGCGCTAGGAAGGGTTGTTGGCGGTGGCCTTGATCTCAATTCCGCAGCGTCGCCATTCTTTGTAGTCGCAGACTTCCTGGTGTGCGCCCAACCGATGGCGATATAATTTGTATCATCAATGGCCCCTACTCCATATCTTGATCATTTTTCGTGAAGGTATCGAGTGTGGAGTAGTGAGCTCTGGGCGATGTATATGCGACCTTAATAAATGCGATCGCGACTTGTTCACTTAAGGCCGTGCTTTCAAAGCAAGCGGCCTTCAAAGCAACTCTGGGCTGTTTTGCGACCTTGTAAATGCGATGCGACTTGTTCACTAAGGGCCGTGCTTCAAAGCAAGCGACGCTTGAAGCAACTCTGGGCCTGTTTTTGCGATCTTGTTGTCTGCGAGGCCATCCGTTTAAGCTTCAATGGGGCAGTTAGTCAGATCGTGGCTGACGTAGGCCCTCTTGATAACTGCAATTGCGTGGGTAGTAACGCCCTAGGCAACTGCCCAAGCAGGCACGTGGGCATTGATGAGCCTCCATAATGATTGCGGTTTTCGTATTTGGGAATTTGAATCGACCGCGCAAACCTCAACCGTTGGATGGATCAACTCCCGGCCAGCGACGATCACAACTTGCTTGCCTATATAAAGTGTCGGCCTCCTCCACACTTCCTCACTTTTCACTCTTCTATTTTCCCACAATTTTTCCTCTGAGCTCTCTCCTCTTTCTGGGATTAGCATAGGCTTCCGGCGAAGGCTAGTAGTGAGGTTTGACGGTAGTTGAAGTGGGCTTTTAGGTTTTCCGGCAAGAGATTGAAGATTCCGGCGTGCTCTTTAGTTGCTCCTCATATCCTTTCCGAAAAAGCAATTAAATTCTTCCCCTTATCCCTTTTTCTTTGTTTTTCCGTTTGTCTTTCGAGCCTTTTCATGGAATTCGATCCACTGTTTGGGCAATGTGTTTGGAGGTAAGATGTTTTTTGAGAAAAGCTTGAGGTTTTTGGGTTGGTGTTCTTATTGCGGGGGTGGTTCTTTCTGGAAAAAATGGTAGGGGAGGATAATCTGGCGTTCCGGCCCAGAAAACCCCCACTTATTATGTTAGCTTTGGAGTTTGTATTTCCCTTTCTGGCAATTTGCTTTCCGTTTCTCCTGTAAAAGCGGAGGGAGGCGTCGAGATGGGTGCGATTACCTTCTGGTTTAATTCCTATTATCCCAGGTCTGAAAGCTCCACCTTTTCCTCTTGTTTTTGCAGGATGTCTGACGGAGAGTATTCTGCCAGAGGCGATTCCGACGAGGAGCAAGAGGCTTATGATTATGCTCACGAGGAAGAGGGTGATGATCCCTCTAGTCCTGAAAAGTCCGCCGGGGGCGACCCTCTTGAAGAGATAACCGGCGCGGAGGCCGCCATTCGAACAAGCGACGATCCTTTTGACCTAGATTCTCTGTTCCCTAACCCCGCCCCGCGACGTAAGAAGAGCCGCAAGGAAATGGCACGAGCTCAAGGGGCAAGCACCAGCGAGGCTGATGAAAGAGGGGTGTCTGATGTTGATGAACAGGCCGCCGATCCTAGTCCCAGTGGCGCCGCCGATCATGACGGGGCATATATCGAGGACGCCGCTCTTCATGAGCTGATGGGGTCGAGTGAGGACGAGAATGCCCCCCTGCCTCGCCAAATTATTTGGGAGCTTCCTAAAAAACCAAAGAGGAAGAGGGATCCCAAAATCACTGCATTGGGAGGCATTTGCTAAAGCAAAGAAACCCGTGCCTAATAATCCCGAGGCGATGAGAGAGTTCGCTATCCTGGCGGAGTATGAGAAGGCGTTGGAGAAGAAGTGGGCGCATCTTTGTGACAGCGACGATATTAATCAATATATCCTTCGTCGGTTTAAAATTGACACAAGTGTGTACCGATTTTCCTTGCTTGATTATTTGAAGGAGGAGGACAAGTTTAAACCTGGGGACCGCCAAGATTACGTGTGTGCCCGCCGCTCAGATGACACCTTAATTCTGCACTTTGATCATTTTTACGCGGGGCTCCGACCTCCTTTTGACCCTTTCTTTGTGAGAATTTGCGAGCTGATGGGAGCTCTTCCTTCCGATTTTGCCATTGGGACCATTATTCAAATCATGGCCTTCATTGTGATGTGTCGAACAATGAAGATAGAGCCTTCCACGACTTTCTTTGGGCCAATTCCACTGGTTCTGTGGGACGGGCATCACGGGACAAATATCTTTAAGGTCCAAGACGCCCCGCTTGCTATTCTTGCTACCAAATAAGATTCACAGATGGCACAAGCGGATCCTTAAGGTGGAATCCAAGGTTGGCTGGCCGTTTCTTAGGGCCGCAAAACGTACGGAAAAATCTACCCTCCCGATCGACGAGCCTTCTATAACAGAACGGCGTCTTGTCAAAGGGCTCATGACTCTCATCTGAGTCCAATGGGGTCGAGGCCCTCTTTAAGGAACATTGCTTGGGTCGATCTTCTTGATCTGGCTCTTCCATTTGCGCGTATGGCGGGCCTCGCGGGCCCGGGTAAGGCGGAGCCAATGGTTGCCATGGTTCCTGTGGAGAACGACACTGATTGGGTGGGAGATTGCCATATAGGCCAATGCTTTCTGTCTGAGTGTCCCGTATGTGGAGGCGACCCGGAAAGAAGACCGTCCTGTAACCTTCCTTGCTTTCTATTTGCTTATTTCATAATTCGTCGTTCTTTTTTGGATCTGTTTTTAACGAACCTCTTTTGCAGATATGGACGCCACCGAACGCAGGGCTCAAAAGCAAAGGCTTGCTGAGGAGCAGGCTAGGGCCCGTCAGACGGCCTTGAAGCAAGCTCTGGGGAAGGTCCCCCGTACTGTGGACGCTACTACCATTGACGAGGCGTACGATCCTACGAAGGTCGCTGCGGCGCCCCCAGGCACGAGCTCCAGTCAGACCATTACCCAGAAAAGGTCACCGGTTGAAGAACCCACAAAAGAGACACAGGGCCAGAAACGACCAAGGGTCGAGAAGACCAAAACGGCTGGCGCTGGTAAAGTATCTGATCGTACGGATAAGCGGGCTGCTGATAAGGGCTCTGCGCGGCCCGAGGCTATTGTTGAGGAGGTCTCTGAGGAGGTGGAGCCGCTGCCGACTGGGACACTGCCCCGCGGTTACAAAGGGAAAGATGCGGTGTGGCTGGACCCCAATTTTACTCAAAGCCTTGATATGAACAAAGCGAGCCAGATAAGAGAGGCCATTGCTGATGTTATCCCCTTGGGTCGCCTGGCATGGGATTTGCCGCGACGGGTTCAAGCGGAGATCGGGAGGGCATCACATCTCGCGTCGTGATTCAAGATGACGCCCCTGCGCGGATGAGGTCGCCGAACTCAAAGATCTTTCAGGCCAATTTGGGATCGCTGCCTCAATGGTAAGTTTTTGTTTATCTTGTATTTTTTCCTTCCTTTCGTATTTTGCATTTTCCTCGGGCTTATAATTCCCTCTTTTTCAGCTTGGGACTCGCATAAACAAAGCGATTGAGGCCGCAGAGAGGCGCAAAGCTGAGCTTAAGAAAGTAACGGCGGCTCTTGGAGCCTCGGAGAAAGCCAGGGTCGCTTCTGAAAACAAAAGCTCGCAGGCGGCGACTGAAGTTGAGCGGATGAAGAAACTTATGGCGGAGAGCGCTAGACTGGACGCGGAGCTGTAGAAGAAGGTGGAAGCCCTGAAGGAAGAAGCCCGCAACTCTGCTGAAGGGTTAGTGGCCGCGCGTGAGGAGGTCGCAAGCTTAAAGGAGAAACTTGTTCTTCGCGAGAGAAGGCCGCAGAGATGGCGGGTCCAGCAGCTGTGGAGGCCTTTAAGCTTTCTGATGAGTTTGGCGACTATCAGGAGGCTAGCTTCGACCAAGGTTTTAATCACCTCGCTCGTTGTCTTTGGGCTTATCATGGCCGGGAGAGCATTACCTTTGAGGAAATGCTCCGTTGGGTTAACATGTCCCAGCGATCTCCCGACCTGTTGGCCATTCACCCGGATATCCCCTACGCAGCAGATCACATCGTCGCCATCCAAACTAATCAGATAGAGCGCGGCGACCCGGTATGGGATCCTCCTCCAGTCAATCCTGTCAATTTTGCGATTCTGAAGAACCCTCCTGCAAGCGATCAACCCGGTGATGAGTACATTGACGCTCCCCCCGGCTCCGTTTAAATGCCTTGTGCCTTTGTTTCAAAACAATTTATATTTCTGCGGCTCTGTAATGATAACTTTGCTTCTGCTACTTTTTGAACTATTTGGCGTCCTTATTTGATGGCTGTAATAACTTAGTTTATCTTTTTACTTTCTGTATTGACATTGTGGCCGTTTTGGCCCCTTTTGACTTATCTACTGTACTTGTTTCTTTGATTTATTTCCTGCAATCTTGTCTTGTATGTGTGCGGCCCCCTTTATTTTGGCGAGATTTGTTGAGCTCGCGAAAATAACTAAGGCTGAAGAACTGATAGATGATTGAGAAATTCTTATTGTGCGTTAAAATTTTCCCATCCCCCTTGTTTTGATCGAGGTGCGAGGAGACTTGAGCAAAATAAATCGTCGATGCGATCCCTTATAACTTGTCATTGCGGACTTGTTGCAAATAATGATGGTCTTTGCAAAGCTGTGTTGGTGCGGCCCCCTAATTTTGAGGCGGAGCGGACGTTCGCTTGAAACTTAGGAGCTGAGTTGATTTGACTGTACTAGCCTTTCTCGACTGTCGTGTTTGCCGGGAATCCAGGGATCTGTACTGATTTGACAGCTCACTGGCAGTGTGTGTGTTCAAAGTCGCCTAAAATCCCGGGCTTAGTAACTGTGCACAAATATAGCCTAGAATCGCGGGCTAATGACCGACAGGCATTAAATGCGTCCTTTGAATTTCAAATTTCAGATAAACCGCGTTACGCCTGGCCGTAGGATCTGACTGATCGTGGCCGTTCCTTTTGCTAAACCCTGCTATAAAAGGAGGAGGCACACTAACCTCATTTTTACTCCTCTTTCATTCTTTTGCAAAAATCTTTGGTGTTGGAGCTATGTCTTTTTCCTCTGGAGAAGGTAGAGTGCGAGTGTGGAAAGCCCAGCCAATGCGAGATGTATCCCCCTTTTTTTTCTTGCTTTCCTGCTTGCTAAAGATAATTTCTGGCGCTATTTTGAAGGGGTCGAGCCCGCGAGGGAGAGGGGTCTAAATCAGAGCAAGGTTGAGGGTGATGGCTCTCTGTTGCGGGTGCGTTTTTCGGGTGTCATCAACACTTCCCAATCTTACGATGGTGAGGGAGTTCTACTCCATTCTATCTGAAGTCGCATCTGAAGGGACTGCTAGCTGTATTACCCTTCGTGGCGTCGCGGTTGTTTTTACTCCGGAAGCTATCAATGGTGCCTTGGGTATACCCGCTATCGACCCCTCATCCCATTATGAGGTTGCCTGGGGCCTTGGCGATGAGTTGAATAAGTAGGCTCGCTTGCGTCGGGCCATCCTTGAGCTTTTTCCATATTCTGAACGGCCTCGTGTATTGGGACATGCATCCGATCTGTCTCGCAGCAATCGTGAGTGGATAAAGTTTATTAACTCACGCGCCCTACCAACCATGGATAGCGAGGCTGTTAGTGAAGCAGAAGCTCTTCTTTTGCACGCCATTCGCGACCACCGGGTTGACATCGATTGGGGGATCCTGATTCACCGTGAGGCGGTTAATTTCGCAGTTTCCATGGAACGTAATCGTTGCTTCCCTTTCGCTTCGTTGATAACCAAGCTATGTAGTTTGGCTGGGGTGCCAAAGCATTCATTGGATCGCTCTAGGTACACTCATTAGGCTTTTTTTTTGTTGATGCGGCCCCCTTGTTTCTAGGCTAGACCGAAGAGCGTTGTAGGCCGTAGATTTGCTGGAAACAATTGTACTTCCTCTTTATGAATGAAGATGTTCCTTTATTTTGATTTCACTATCCACATGCTCTGTTCGCGTGTGGCAGATATATGTTTTACATATAATATTTTTTCAGATTGTATGCATGCCAAGGTCGGTTGTACTCGCGACCTTGGTTATCACTTAGCACGTAAGTTCCTTTCTTGACTACCCGAGCGATCCTTACTGGGCCTTCCCAATTTTCCGATAACTTTCCTTTCTTGGCCTCGTGGCCGGTGGTCTGCCTCTTTCTCAAAACATAATCTCCGACGGCGAAGTGATGACCTCGAATGTGTTTGTCATGGTGACGCTTGGCGGCCTGTTTACAATTGAACAAACGCCCATATGATTCGATCCGCCGCTCCTCCGCTAAATTGAGATCGAGCTTTCTTCTGAGCGGGTTATCCACTTCGCTGAAATGTGCGACCCTTAAACTTGGTAGGGCCATCTCCACCGGGGCCATAGCCTCGGATCCGTATGTCAAGGCAAATGGAGTTTCCCCTGTAGTTGTTTTCCGCGACGTTCTGAGTGCCCATAAAGCCGCGGGGAGGTGATCAGGCCATTTACCCGCTTTTTCGCCCAAACTCTTTTTCAGCACGCTGAGTACTTGTTTGTTTGCGTTCTCAGCCTGACCATTTCCCTGCGGATAGCATACTGACGATTGCCAATGTTTGACATTGAACTCTCCGCAGAATGTGTCGAACTCCTCCCTGAATTGAGGTCCATGATCTGACACTATTACTCTGGGGACGCCGTATCTGGTCCATATTTGGTCGAGCAGAAAATAAGTTGTGTCTTTGGTACTGATTTTTACCAAAGCTTTGGCTTCGATCCACTTGGTGAAATAGTCCACGGCGACCACCACATACTCGCATCAGAGCGCCCTTTTAATGGTCCGATGAGGTCGATGGCCCACATGTCGGGGCCCACGCGGCTATGACAATGCTTTGTTCAAGCGATGGTAGCCTAGGAATATCCGCAATTTTTGACATACGTCGCATGCCTTAGTATACTCGCTTGGCGTCCTCCGCGAAGTTTCGCCAATAATATCCCGCCAATAAGACTTTACGAGTGAGGGTGCGGGCTATTTGGATGGCCGCCACATATCCCTTCATGCAGCTCTATGAGGATTCCATTGACCTCTTCAGGTCGTACACATCTCAGCAACGGTTTAGAGAATGACCGTCGGTATAAGACGTTGTTTAAGATGGTGTATCTGGCGGCTCTTCTGATCAGGGCTTTTGCCTCGATTGGCTCTTCGGGAAGCTTTCCAGAATCGATGTAATCCCTCATGAAATCAATCCAGCAAGGGTTGGTGTATTGTAAGTCCATTACTTCGATCCTGTCGATGGCGGGTCCCGACAGATATTCTACCATAACCGAGGGGTTGCTTACCTCGTCCTCGCTGGTTAGCTTGGATAAATAATCAGCTCTGTGATTGTCCTCTCGGGGAATGTTGGTAAATTTGCAGTATTCGAAGCTGCTTTCTAGCCTCTTGACGACATTAATGTATTTTTGCAAAATTTCGCAGTGGATGCCGAACGACTCGGTCACTTGATTGACAACCAATTGTGAGTCGCAGAAAACCTGCACATTTTTGACCTTCATAGCTCTAGCGAGCTCCAGTCCCGCGATGACTGCCTCGTATTCTTCCTGGTTGTTTGACGCAGTGAAATTAAATCTCAAGGCTTTCTCGATTTCTTCTGAAGTTCCAGGCTCAAGTAAAATTATCCCCGCACCGCAACCTTTGAGGTTGGCGGCGCCATCGACGTAGAGTTGCCAACAGTGACTTGGCCGCTGATGCTCGTCCTCTTTGGTAGCTCTGTCGGGACTACGTCTTGCATTGGTTTGTTGCGGGATATCCTCGTTGAAACTTGTTTCGGCGATGAAATCGGGCAATGCCTGAGCTTTGATGGCCTTTCGAGGTTCGTGATCGGATATCGAATTCGGTGAGCTCGATGGCCCGGCCAGAAGCGACTGATAAGTGCGGTTTGTGGAGGGATCGCCGACGTGGCCTTTCCTAGTGCTAATACCAGTCCTTAACCGACAGTGTATCGGGTCAAACTGTAGTGCTAGTATGGTGAGTCAGGTGTCGAATCCTCAGGGAACTTGGTAATTTATTTTACGTGTGGTTAAACACCAAAGAGCTGTTATTAACTCGATCTAAATCGCAATTTTATCACACAGATCACTACTATTCTAGTTAACATAAAATAAATATGTAATTTAATAGTTATTCTAATATAATATATATAGATATATAAATATATATAGATGTACATAAATTGCAAAATATATATATAGATATAAATATATAGGTACCAAGATATTAATAGATAATTTTTGAGAACTGGCCAAAACTTATATAATTGGTTTATACGATCTTTTCGATTAATTGAAATGTGTTCGATCTCTCCTTTTATTTTAGGTCCAATTGAGTAAGTGAAAGCGGTGCACTCGAGGTAAACAATTCCTCCTCACACGAGTGTATGAAATTGTCATATGTCCATTGTCATCACCCAAGATCCACAATCGTTACGGTAAACTAATTAATCTAAACAGGTCCCAGTACAAATCTACCTTTAGATAAAAGGAGTCATTCCGTTCGTCAAGCGGTCAATTTTATTTTAAAGGCTCCGGTTGTCAAAGCCGGACGATTCAACTTTCCGGTTTAAGTTTCAATTAAAGCGATGATTTAACATTATTACGATCTCGAGTACAAATTATAATAAAATTCATTTCTCCCAAAACAAATTTACCCCCGGCTAGGAAATCGGATTCCGTTATCACGTTGTTCACACGGCCAATTTTACCCTCCGGTTTTTCTATCTTTTATTTCAAATCCTGACTACGAGGCGTCAATTCATAATTAGATTATGAATTCCTCAGATCTACCAAATATGTCAAAATGAATATGATCAAAATAGAAAAAGATTCAATTAACTCAATTTTTAGTCATTTTAACTTAACAACATTTCTTTAACGAAAAGATCGAAATAAAACCGATTACATAGTTTTGGCCAGTATTATATTTAGCCTAAAAACATTATAACAACGAAAAATACAAAAACAAACATAAATACTTAAGAAAAGTTACCCGAATACGGGTGGTTGATTCGTAAATCGTATTTTCCGGACATTACAACTTCTTTAGCAAAACCGACTTCCGAGATTTTTCGAGCATTACAACGATATTACATTATTACGGCGTAAGCGCCTTATTTACTACTACTAAAAAAAAAAGAAGAAGGAGATATATATATATAGATCGTTATATATATATATATGGGTACATCTCTCCGCCGCAAATGAGCCCCTTTATATAGGGAAAACTTCCAAGGCCGGACGGTCGGTATTAGGCGGATCGGTCCGGACTAATGATGATCCCCACTTCCATGATTAACTCAAGATATGCGTAGGAGATATTTATATATATATAATTATATATAACTTGTAAAATTCATATCTCGAGTTCTGGACCTCCAAAAATCGCAAACGAAATGCCAAAATTAAGATCTCGAGAAACTCTACAACTTTCATGAAGGACTCTTCTCCAGATAACGCTTTTTTGATGACCTCGTGTTCCTCCGAAGCTTTTACGGGATTTTTTCTTAATCCAAGTCGATTAGCCACTTGATCACTGTTTAAGTTCTAGACCTCCAATCTTCATAATTCAAATTGCATTGGAACACTCTTGGAAAAATCTACAACTTTTGTGAAGAACACTTTTTCTGAAAATATCATTTTGATGAGCCATTCGTTTATCGAAGATATTTCTATTATTACTTATCCAGATTGATTGGCTACTTGTCACTTAAGCTATTCAATTGACCATTTAAACTCGTGGCACTCTCTAAATCATTCAGAGATATGATTAAACTTCAAAATGTCGATTCTCGGGTCTTGGTTTATAAATCGCAATAAAACATCACAAATACCCAATAAATCGACACGATTACATTCGATTTACTAAAATCGGTACAAAATTACAACTTTTTATTATTATTATTACTAAACACTCTAAATTATAAAGACTAACACTTTATACCATAATTTCATATATTTTATATAGAATTCGTTGATAAAACATAATAATATAACATATTTTTAATCATATAAAAATAATACATCAAATTACTCCCCACTTAGCTTTTGATCGCCCATGAGCAAAAATAATGTAATAAAAGATAGTATAATTTTTCAGATTATAATATACTTTGTCAATTTTATAAATATATTATCTATCTTAATTTAAAATCTTAAGAAGACAGAAAGAGTATATAACTGAAATAACTTAAACATTAAATATTATTTAGATAAAATTATATATGTAATACTTAATAAGTATAAATAAAATATCGTAATTATTTTTAATACAATTGTTATGAAATTGCGGAATCGGAAATTTAAAGTAAAGTAGTTGACAAAAATGGCTTATAGATTTTAGGTTCGAGATGTTGGTTAATCGGAAAAAGGAAATCAAAAAGAGAAAAGAAATGCAAGTAAATGCGTCATCTACATCTTCATATTTTTGAAAAAACATATTCTTAGCATCTTTTTCAGATTTCTCTCTTCTCTTTTTTTTTTTTTTTTTTTTTTTTTTTTTAAGATTAAGAACTAAAAGCGTGAGTGTGTGTAGAAAATCAAACTTACAGGCATTGCTTCATCAAGATTGATCGGAGTACTACTCTTTCGATCGAAAATTACAAGTCCGGTTTCCTTAAACTTGTAATAATTCATGAGATCTTATGATTCAACTTTTCCTTTTTCAATTTATCTTGTGCCTTCATTCCCAAAGAATAGGACATTTCGTGATAATACCCTATTTGGACTACTATCATCAGTGCAATCGGAGCTTAATTACCTCGTAGTGATATAGGACATTTCGTGATAATACCCTACTCACTCCAATCATTGGTAGCTACATCCGATTTGTTCTTTTTATTTTTAAGTTGTTAATCATGAGATAAGGAAGATAACGATATTTGATTAATTTCGTGTAAATATGGTGCTTCGTTCTTAATTAATATATCCGAACTTATTACCAAAATCGGCTATGTTGCAAGTGTCATGAGGTAAGATCGAATATACTACTACTTATTTAATTTTTCCAATCTCAAAGATATACCAAAATTTAGCTTTTACGTCACCATCTCTTTTTATAAGACGCATAAACTTGCGGTATTTCAAGGAAATGTAGACCAAAATAGCTAAAGCTCGGTTATTTAATCATAATTGACAATTTCGAGTGAGGTCTTGATCACTCTAATCAAGGTCGAGGTAGGTTATTTATTATAGTTATATTTTTGTGGTACCAAAAATCAATAAACTTAATCCAATTCCAAATTCATAATTCGTATTGAAAATGATTCTAAAAATTTTACTTATAAATATCAATCATACTTATATAATTTTATAAAAACAATATCTAATATTAATTACTCAATTATATAAACTTAAAATCTTATTAAAATCTAAATTAGACATATAATATAAATATTTTTATTTTTTTTTTTTTTTTTTTCGAAAATTTTAATGAATTTTCTAACCTAACTCTACTCCCACTTACTTAAGTGGCATCGTCCGATGTTCAATAAGTAGTAAAGAAGTAGGTTGAAAATAAAATTAAAATTATCTATCAACGTTATTTTTCCGAATTTATTTTAGCGTATACTAATTATATCATTAAATAAAAACAACAACTTAAAAAACTAAGACATATATATTAAACAAGATACATTATTACAAACTAAAAACATAAACTTTCTTAAAAACAATAAAACTTAAAATCTAACTACGAACACTCATTAAAACTTAGATATTACCAACAACTCTCTAGATTGTGGATGAACAACCCGGTGTATCAACCGGTAGCATTCCAAACCGACTATCTCTAGACGGAAAAATCTCATCCGTCTCCAGCTCTTCTACTCCATTGAGAAGAATACACAAACGTGATATCAACCAAGAATTAGGCATAGGTTTCCCCCTACTACCTCTTGTGATCCCAAACTCCAACACTGTCCTTTGAATCAATATACCCCAATCAACAAATACACGAATGCCAAAGCAAAAAGTAGAAGCATTTCATTCTGATTAAACTTCCAAAATCCCAGGTGGGATAAACTCGAGAATTTATAAAATGCTTCCACGCTTTAAATGTGGAAGTAAAGCTCGTGTAGACATGTCGTGATTTGTATCAAAAAGCGAGAGCAGACATTGGAAAGACTCGTGTACTTTATTCAAATGATTAGAGGATTTTGTAGTCCCCATTGCATTTCAAAATGTGGCATAAAGCGGTGGAATTTCAAAAATTTGGTTGATAATAGATGAAGAGAAGGAACAACCACTCCTCTTACGGAACAATCTGTGTAGACTCTATCATAGATGTCGTCATTAGCTTGAGAATAAAATTCTCGCACTATCGAGACATTTACTCTTCCTCTCGGTGTCTTGAAAAATTTTTTCCAACCGAAACTCCTAATGAGAGTTTTACCCCACCGATCAATTTTATCAAAATTCAAACCTTTCTCCAATAGGATTGGAGAATTAGCAAAACGAGGGTGTAAATTTATACTCATTAGAGGCTTGCGATTCGGATGATCCGGTGTATGAGGCTCGTAAGAATTCTGAGATGGTGAGGAGTGGTTCGACATTTTAAAACTTGATAAAAATAAAATTACGGTTGGAGGTAGATAGGCGGTGAAAGAAATTTATATGCTTTCCTCATTCCCCTGGCCTCCTTTATATAGATAGAAAGTAATACATACGTGGATGAGCGAGACAGACTCAAAAAATGAGTCATGTTGTTTCCCCTTCACGGATCGGGCGAGTATAGGCCGGACCGGTCCGTCCTCATCCTCGCTTTTCTTGAGGGACAGAGGTGAAAGTCAATTTGATTTTTGGCTATTTACTTTCACGTGCCTCTTACTAGCTCTTTCCTCGAAGATACATTATAAAGTTAATTTAACTTGATACTGAACGGATAAAACGACACATTATATTTTGTAAAATGGCGTAGTAATTATACGAAAATTATTTTGGGTTTTTTTTTCTTTATAGTTTTTATAAAAACTAAACCGATTTAAAATGCAAACCAAAATTTTATAAAATCTATTGTAACTAAAATTGAAAACAAACCAATAGTTAAATGACAAAAGTCGAATGCAATAAAATGTGTAGTAAACATGTTTAATCAATCATTAAAATTCAATCTTCATTATAATCTTCCTCCGGATCAACTTGAAAACTCGAACTTGAAACGATCGAGAAGGCGATGGATAAGTGAAGTCGTGGTCCCGATCGAACTATCAAGACCCATCGAAACTCATGCCAGACGTGACATGTGCATACTCGGTGAATCCTCCCCAACTCGACATGTTTGTCTCTCGAACACTGTCGAAAATACACCGCCCCACTAGATTGGCTTCCAAAAAGGATATGACGATGGATGAAAGCTCGATTGTGGTGGAATAGGTGTTTCCATCTGTGGTAAGGTATATGGATCGAGGGCCGACAAGGTGGATAGGCGGGATCATCAAAGTAGGATTACTGAAGCAATCGCTCGTTCCTTCTTAAACCTCTACGAATATCATCACACCACTTTGCTTAGTACTCTCAAATGAATAAAGCCACATTGGCTTGACCACGCGCAACATCATCATCACTAAAGATTGAAACATGTCATATGTGATAGTGTTGGAGAAAGGAGTTTGTTGAGGTGACTAGAAAAAGATGGAAAAGAAGAAGATGTAAAAGCGGTGAGCCGGGGTGAGTTTGGCGTCTTCTAAGCAAAGAGCTAATACTACCATCCGGAAGACTAGTCAAACTAGGTCCAATCAGATTTCCATCGCCAGAGATAACTTGTCATTAGGCGGGAATGGTACTCCCAACCTACGACATAAATCGAGAGATAAAACAAGGGAAGTAAAGATGACTCCTCAGTGCAGCGATGATAATACTCTCAAAAATCCTCTTAAACATGACCTTTCCAACATCCACTCTAACATCATTTACCATAGCCAGGCAATACAAACATCTTCCTTTCCAAAAGCGGTGTGTTTACGAGAAGGATAGAGATTATGGCTAATAAATCTTTTAATTGCCCTTAAACCTCTAAAGCAGTTCCCGTAATTAAACCGATTTTCAACCCATACCATGTTGGGTCAAAAGCGATCTGGGCTCTCAGGCGATCTGCTCAAAACTAGCAGGATCATCTAAATTATAGACTACCCTGTAATCCTCCTCATCGGGAAAAACCTCAACTCCTAAAATTGCATTAATGACGGCAGGGTTAAAAGGAATATTTACGGCTCGTAAAAGAGTCAGATTTCGGACCGAGTAAGTCGTTCTTCCGACATAGTAGATAAAACCGAATAAAACTCAGCTACTATAGTCGTGTTAATCTCACCTTCCCTTCTAGCTGCTAAATCTAACCACTGACGCCTTCTAAAGATATTTTTGACTTCATCACCTAAGTCATCCAAATCTAGACCTTTATCAACCAGAACATCACACTTACTATAAATTTTTGCATACGCTTTCTTAGCCTCAGGTGATGCGGTTCTTTCAAAACTTACAGCTTCCTCTTCAGGTGATAAAATTACTGTGCCTACGACAGGAGTTGAAATTGGAATTTTTGATTTTCTCTTTTTAGAGATTCTAGTACTTGACTCAGCCATTCTACGATATTGGTAATGCCAATCAACAAAAACAACAACAAAAACAGCAAAAAAAAATAACAATGTCACAACACATTCAAAAATCAAAACAGTTGAAATTAATCTAAAAAATTATGAAAAATACAAAATTAACAACTAAATAAACTAGATTATACCTTATAGTGTAGAAAACGTTGAAAAATAGGCCGGAAAAGTGTTAAAGTCGCCGGAATGAATGGAGCTTGTTCTTGACCCTTTTGAATTTTCCACTTTGTGTTGAAGAGAGAGATGATAATGAGAAGAAATCAAGTAGTGGTGTAGTGTGAGATGAATTTTGTGGAAGGAATTTAAAAAAAAATTCGTAAGGTGGGGTTTAGGTGTGTGAAGTGTGGCTGTTAGAAAAATTAGGGAAGAAGAAGAAGAAAAGAAGGGTAAAATGCATTTTATGTTTTGAGACCCCGGACCGGTCCGGTATTAAGGCCGGATCGGTCCGTGAACAATTTTTTCTGTTTTTCGATTTTTTTATGATTTTTTGAATAAAACTTATACAAATTCTAATAAAACTTAATTAAAGTCTTAAAAATAAGTTTATAAAATTTTCTTAAAATAAAATTTGAAGGAACTTTTATAATTTCATAACAATTTCTAAAAATTTAATAAAATCCTTATAACACTTTAATAAAAAGCTTATAAAAATTTAATCAATTTATATCAACTCTTATAAAACATCTAAAAAAAAAAACTTTTATAAAACTTTTATAAAACTCCTCAAATTTTATAAAGATCAATTTTATGAAATTTTCGGAAGTTATCTGAAAATTTTATAAAATAAAATAAAAGACTCGAACTTAAGGGTTCACGATTCTTCGATTTCTAAATCCTCCAAAGTTACGATATAACGCCGATCAACCTAACTCCTAAAAATGAGGCATTTGAATTATCTCTCGGAATTCCATCGGGATTTTCGGATAACCACCTAATCGTTCCCTTCCTAACAATATTCAAACACTCATCACAGGATCTGGTTGTGTTTTTCCCACAGCATTCAACATGTTCACTCTTTCCACTGATTCTCGCATCTCATTAGAAACTTTGCCCTTCTTTTATCGCACTTCTTGATATTCCATTACATACTTCTCTTAATCTAATCTCTCTCAACAATTTCTTGTTTTGTTCAAAAACTAAAGCTTCTATAGAAAACGCGACATCTTTATCAAGGCCTAATTTCAAAAGTAAAATAAAAACTCCTATTCTATCTAAAAAAGACATCCAGGTTCTTTTACGTCTATCCGGTAAAAGGCGAAAAAAAGTTTAAACATAATTAAAATTACGAGAAGAGTAGAGTAAAGATAGATAGCACTGGTATTTGGTGATTCGGTTTCTCGCTTTTCGCTTTTCATATTTTTTTTTTTTTTTTTTTCGCTTTTGAGTTTGTCGGGGATCAATCGGTAGCATTATTTCTTCTTTCGGTGTGATGATTCCTTTCTCCTCTACAAATAACTTTACTCTGTGTCCATTGGCTATAAAAGTTGTATTTCCATCAGTTAGTCCAATGACTCAGTTTTGTAAACCCGTGTTACTTTAAATGGACTGTCCATCTTGATTTAAGCTTACCGAAACAACTTTAAGCGTGAATTGTACAAAAGCACTCGATCACCTACATGGAACTCACGCTTAAAGATTTTCTTATCATGGAAGGACTTCGTATGCGTTCCTTGTAGATTCGAAGCGTTTTCATAAGAATCGAGGCGAAATTCTTCTAGTTCATCAATTGAAGCAATCTATGATCACCGACAGCCTTAGGATCGAAATTTAGAAATCTAATAGCCCAGAAGGCTCGGTGTTCTAACTCAACTGGGAGATGACAAGACTTACCAAAGACTAGCTTATAGGGAGAACAACCTATTGGTGTTTTAAAAGTCGCTGCATGCGCCCATAACGCATCATCTAATTTAATTGCCCGCTTTTACGATTTGAATCAACTGTTTTTTCCACGATTCTTTTGATTTCTCTATTTGACACCTCTACCTGACCACTGGTTTGCGGATGATAGGGCGTTCCTAGTTTATGTGTTACACCATATTTCTCAATTAACTTAGTAAATGGTCTATTACAAAAGTGCGAACCTCTATCGCTAATGATCGCCCTCGGAATGCCATATCTAGTGAATATGTTCTTTTTAAGGAATCGTATGACAACCTTGGTATCATTAGTGGGAAGAGCTTCAGCTTCTACCCATTTTGAAACATAATCTACCATTACAAGAATAAATCTTTTTCCAAACGATATAGGAAAAGGTCCCATGAAATCTATACCCCAAACATCAAATAACTCACATTCTAAAATAGGTTGCATAGGCATTTCATGTTTTTTAGATACATTTCCCCATTTTTGACAAGATTCACAAGATTTAACGTATTTATAAGCATCTTTATATAATGTAGGCCAATAAAAACCACATTGTAAAACTTTAAAAGCAGTTTTCCATCCTCCATGATGTCCTCCTGCCTCACGATCATGACAAAATGATAAAATACTTAAAGTTTCATTATCAGGCACACATTTTACGATTATCCCATCGAACATTTACGGAAAAGGTCTGGTTCCTCCCAGTAATAAAATTTTAAGTCATAAAAGAATTTCTTTTTCTGTTGCCAAGTCCAATGAGACGGAATATAATCACAGGTTAAGTAATTAATGATATCTCCAAACCAAGGTGAGATTTCCTTAGAGGGAATCCTATTTTTTAATAATTGCATGGTTGAAGGAGTATCTATTCTAAATAGTTGTTCATCAGGAAATGAATCTTTAATTTCATTCCCTATCTCTTCCTCAGTCTCCATTCTACTTAGGTGATCTGCTACTACGTTTTCACTTCCTTTTTTATCTTTAATTTCAATATCAAATTCTTGTAGTAGGAGAATCCATCTAAGAAGACGTGGTTTTGCATCCTTCTTACTCAGTAAATACTTCAGAGCTGAATGGTCTGTGTAGACTATTACCTTAGAACCGACAATATACGATCTAAACTTATCTAAGGCAAAAATCACAGCCAACAGTTCCTTTTCTGTAGTTGCATAATTTAGTTGAGCTGCGTTTAATGTGTGGGATGCATAGTAAATAGCTTTGAGAATTCTATTGTATCTTTGACCTAAAACAGCTCCTACAGCTAAATCACTAGCATCACACATAATTTCAAAAGGTAAATTCCAGTCTGGTGCTACCAAAACTGGTGCAGTAATCAACTTCGCTTTCAGGGTCTTAAACGCTTCCATACATTTACTATCAAAGTTAAAAGATACTTCTTTTTCAAGCAAATGACTTAACGGCTTTGCTATCTTTGAAAAATCTGCAATAAATCTCCTATAAAATCCTGCATGTCCAAGAAATCCTCTTAGAGTCCTTAGATTAAGCGGTGGCGGTAATTTTTCAATCACCTCGACTTTAGCTTTATCAACTTCAATTCTATTTTAGAGATTCTATGACCTAAAACAATTCCTTACGATACCATTAAATGACATTTTTCCCGTTTAGAACTAAATTGGTATCCTCACAACGTTGTAAAACTCTTTCTAAGTCGACAAACACTTACCAAAAGAATCTCCATAAACACTAAAGTCGTCCATAAAAATTTCTAAGAATTTCTCAACCATATCAGAAAATATAGACATCATACATCTTTGAAACGTAGCAGGAGCATTACATAAACCAAACGGCATTCTTTTATACGCGAAAGTTCCATAAGGACATGTGAAAGTAGTCTTTTCTATATCTCTGCTTTGCAATGAAGATCTGTAAATAACTTTGAATAACCATCTAAGAAAGCGATAATACTTATGACCACTTAAACGTTCCAACATTTGAACTATAAATGGAAGTGGATGATGATCTTTCTTAGTATGATCATTTAGTTTTCTAAGATCAATGCACATTCGATATCCTGTAATTTCCCTTGTTGGAATCCATTCATTCTTATCATTCTCTTTCCTTTGTGAAACCTCCTTTCTTTGGTACAACTTGAGTTGGACTAACCCATTCACTATCGATATAGGAAAGATTATTCCCATTTCTAATAGCTTAATGACCTCTTTCTTGACTATTAATCAGTAAATTCGGGTTGAGGCGGCGTTGCGGTTGAATACAAGGTTTAGCATCCTCTTTCAGAATTATCTTATGAACACAAATCTCAGGGCTAATACCTCGAATATCGGCAACTGTCCATCCAAAAGCTTTCTTATGCTTTCTTAACATTCTTATTAATTGATCTTCTTGCTTTGCTTTCAGTTAAAGTAGATGATATAATAATCGGTAATAGATTATCAGTTTCTAGAAAAACATATTTCAGATTTAAAGGTAACGGTTTCAATTCCAGATTCTTTGGCGGATCTTCTATTGATGATTTAAGAACTGGTCCTTCTAGTTCTAACTCCAAATACTTATGCCATGGTGGCTTAAAAGTAAAGCTTCCTTTATCTAGAGAAAGGATTATCTCTTTCATTTCAATGTCTTCCTCTTCTTCTTTATAGATAGATGAGTTAGTTAAGCATTCTTCTAACTTTGTCTTCAAAAGTTGGTAACTGATTATCATAGACAGAATGAATATCTTCTATAAAAGAACATGATTCTGGTGATGTATATGGATGGTTCATAGCTTTAAAAATATTGAAAGCAACTTCATCTTCATTGACTCTCAAAATTAACTCTCCTTTATGAACATCGATTAAAGTTCTTCCTGTAAGCTAAAATGGGCGACCTAGAATAAGAGGCGCCGAATATCCTTCTTCCATTTCCATAACTACAAAATCTCTTTGGAAAATAGAATTTGTCTACTTTAACCATACATCCTTAATCATTCCTTTAGGGTACTTAATCGATCTATCGCCATTTGCAGAGTCATTTCGATCTTAGTAAGCTTTCTATGCCTAGCTTTTTATAATCCTCATAAGACATGAGATTTATACTAGCTCCAAGATCACATAAGACTTTCTTAAAAAGAAATCCTCCAATTTCACATGGAATCGTAAAACTTCCGGGATCTTTCAGAGTTTAGGTGGTAACTTATGCTGCAGTGCGAGAACATTCTTCATTTAGGCATATATTCTCGTATTCCTCTAATTTTTTCTTATTTGATAGTATATCTTTCAGAAACTTTCCATAGGCGGGTATATTAATCGAGCTTCAATAACTTGGGATATTAACATGAAGATGACGAAAGGTATCAAGGAACCGAGCATACTTCTTATCGCTTTTGCCTTTTGATTTGATCTTTAGGAGGGTAGGGTAAAGATTCTAAATCTATAACCTTTGGCTCCTTAGTCAATTTTCTCTTTCCTTTTTCCTTAAACCTTTGAGTATTACTTAATCGCCATGTTTGTGTTCTTGAATTTTTCCTTTAAATTGTTCCACTGAATCAATCTCTGCTTGATTTTTCAATTCTTCCTGTTTCTCATTTATTCTAACATGTTCCTTGAATAAATTCCTTAAATCTTTATCCATAGGGTCTTTCAAAATCCTAGGATTTTTACCCAATTTTCTCCTTCATTTTCGGGTTCCAAACTTATTCCTCTTCAAGAAATTATCTATAATTTCTTCTTCCTCATCGATGAATTCATCTTTATCTTTAGTTTCATCATTCTTTCCATCTAAATCATTTTCTACTTCATTATTCCCAAAGTTTTCTACTCCATTACTTCCACTAAGCTTCCTACTTCTCGTAACTACAACATTTACCTCTCTTGGGTTTCTATCAGTGTTGCTTGGTAATCCTCCTGGGGGTCTACTGTTGTTACGTTCACCTTCCCTACTCAAATGATCTTCCATATTCCTTAATGAGGCTTCTATTGTTCTCATTTCGGTATCATGTCCACTCATAGATGTTTTTATTGTACTCATATCTTTAGTAGGATTGTACCAATAGAAGTCATCATCGTTTCCATATTCTTAGCTTGAGTAGATACTACACCCATCATATTTTCCATTAGTTTTTCCCATTTTTCAACTCCTTCCGCAGTTGAGTTGAACTACGAAAGTTCTTGGTATACTTTGAGTGGTATGTTGAGGATAGGATCTTGGTAATGATTGTAAAGTCGATTAGATGTACTTTCTTGATAAACTTGGTTATTATTCTATAAGGGATTTGGATATGGCGGTTGTCACGGCTTACTAGGGTTTTCGGACCATCGATAAGTAGGATGATCTCTTCTAATAGCATTGAATGAGTTTGAGTATGCATTGTTCAAATTCTATCTTTCTTGAAGAAAACTCACCTCCTCCTCGAATATCTGTTGGTTCTTCACTCCCTAATGCCACATTATCATGACTTGAGTATTCATTTGGTGTACTATTTTACGAATTTTGGTTCTTATTCATTTGTAAACCATCAAATTTCCTACTCAAATTCTCCAAGTGTGCTAGAACTTCCGTATTAGGCGTACATTCTCTGCAAAAGCTACTTTTACGGTGCTAGAACCGGTTTCCCACATTCTCGTTATTTTTGGAAATCTTTCTATAGCATCGTAAAGCTGTTTGAGCTTCACTCATCATTAATCGAACCACCACATGCATGATCTACATCCGCACGTGAGTCTTTTCTCAATTTACTGACGGAAGAGTTGAATTTGCATATCTAAGGAATAACCATGATCGGGACACGCTCTTAACAATTTTTAAACCTTTCCCACGCATTCCCAAGTGTTTCTTGAGATCCTTGTCTAAAATTAGCAACCTCGACTTTTAATTCCAAATTTCGTCCAGAGTGAAATATTGTTTTGTAAATTCAGTTTGAATCTCCTCCCAACTAGTAAGTGAATGATGTGGAAGAGACATAAACCAATCTCGGGCTCGTCCTTTTAAAGAAAAAGGAAACATAGTCATTCTCGTTAATTCCTTATGAGCACCTTGACTTTTGGTGTATTGCACGATTCTTCAAAAGATAGAGATGATGATGTGGATCTTCATCATCCTCTCTAGGAATTGGGCTCTTGCGTCAATTAAACCAAAAGATGAGACTTAATTTGAAATTATTCGCTCCTTCATTAGGTAAAAGTATGGGATTATTAGTCCGGTTTCTTCTACTTGTTTGATCACATATAGGTCTCGGGTTTGGTGGATTATTACGATTATTCGGTTCCGATTTTGATTATTTCTATTATTATTATTATTAGGGTTAACAGGGTTTTGTCCATGCCCTAGAGCATGTTCAAATTCTTGTTCGGTGTTTCATCACCGATTTGACCATTCTCGTATTCTGTTTGAAGATGATTCTTGGTCGGGATTTCACGACTAGTATGACAGCGTTTACTCTCTACTCTTAAGCGCCTTTCGTAAGTGTTTATGTCAGGCTTATAAGGAAGCGAGAGGGGCCTTACCACTACGGTCATCAACTAACGAAAATAGAAAATAACACGAAATTGATAGTAGTAAAAATTGGTAATTTTCCTAAAAGGTAACAACCAACGAAAAATAAAATAGAAATGAGATAAGAAAAGTGTTGACTTATTCTCGAGAGTTTTAAGCTAATACAAGTAGTAACCATAGACACATAAAAGAAATTAGCGGCGTTCCCGGCAACGGCGCCAAAATGTGTTGACGTGGCCTTTCCTAGTGCTAATACCAGTCCTTAACCGACAGTGTATCGGGTCAAACTGTAGTGCTAGTCTGGTGAGTCAGGTGTCGAATCCTCAGGGAACTTGGTAATTTATTTTACGTGTGGTTAAACACCAAAGAGCTATTATTAACTCGATCTAAATCGCAATTTTATCACACAGATCACTACTATTCTAGTTAACATAAAATAAATATGTAATTTAATAGTTATTCTAATATAATATATATAGATATATAAATATATATAGATGTACATAAATTGCAAAATATATATATAGATATAAATATATAGGTACCAAGATATTAATAGATAATTTTTGAGAACTGGCCAAAACTTATATAATTGGTTTATACGATCTTTTCGATTAATTGAAATGTGTTCGATCTCTCCTTTTATTTTAGGTCCAATTGAGTAAGTGAAACGGTGCACTCCTGAGGTAAACAATTCCTCCTCACACGAGTGTATGAAATTGTCATATGTCCATTGTCATCACCCAAGATCCACAGCTATTACACGGTAAACTAATTAATCTAAACAGGTCCAGTACAAATCTACCTTTAGATAAAAGGAGTCATTCCGTTCGTCAAGCGGTCAATTTTATTTTAAAGGCTCCGGTTGTCAAAGCCGGACGATTCAACTTTCCGGTTTAAGTTTCAATTAAAGCGATGATTTAACATTATTACGATCTCGAGTACAAATTATAATAAAATTCATTTCTCCCAAAACAAATTTACCCCGGCTAGGAAATCGGATTCCGTTATCACGTTGTTCACACGCCAATTTTACCCTCCGGTTTTTCTATCTTTTATTTCAAATCCACGACTACGAGGCGTCAATTCATAATTAGATTATGAATTCCTCGAGATCTACCAAATATGTCAAAATGAATATGATCAAAATAGAAAAAGATTCAATTAACTCAATTTTTAGTCATTTTAACTTAACAACATTTCTTTAACGAAAAGATCGAAATAAAACCGATTACATAGTTTTGGCGATATTATATTTAGCCTAAAAACATTATAACAACGAAAAATACAAAAACAAACATAAATACTTAAGAAAAGTTACCCGAATACGGGCAGTTGATTCGAAATCGTATTTTCCGGACATTACAACTTCTTTAGCAAAACCGACTTCGAGATTTTCTCGAGCATTACAACGATACTACATTATTACGGCGTAAGGCCTTATTTACTACTACTAAAAAGAAAAGAAGAAGGAGATATATATATATAGTATCGTTATATATATATATGGGTACATCTCTCTTCTTGCCGCAAATGAGCCCCTTTATATAGGAAAAACTTCCAAGGCCGGACGGTCCGGTATTAGGCGGATCGGTCGGACTAATGATGATCCCCACTTCCATGATTAACTCAAGCATATGCGTAGGAGATATTTATATATATATAATTATATATAACTTGTAAAATTCATATCTCGAGTTCTGGACCTCCAAAAATCGCATAAACGAAATGCCAAAATTAAGATCTCGAGAAACTCTACAACTTTCATGAAGGACTCTTTCCAGATAACGCTTTTTGATGACCTCGTGTTCCTCCGAAGCTTTTACGGGATTTTTCTTAATCCAAGTCGATTAGCCACTTGATCTTTGTTTAAGTTCTAGACCTCCAATCTTCATAATTCAAATTGCATTGGAACACTCTTGGAAAAATCTACAACTTTTGTGAAGAACACTTTTACGAAAATATCATTTTGATGAGCCATTCGTTTATCGAAGATATTTCTCTATTATTACTTATCCAGATTGATTGGCTACTTGTCCACTTAAGCTATTCAATTGACCATTTAAACTCGTGGCACTCTCTAAATCATTCGGAGATATGATTAAACTTCAAAATGTCGATTCTCGGGGTCTTGGTTTATAAATCTGCAATAAAACATCACAAATACCCACGTAAATCGACCACGACACTCCGATTTACTAAAATCGGTACAAAATTACAACTTTTATTATTATTATTACTAAACACTCTAAATTATAAAGACTAACACTTTATACCATAATTTCATATATTTTATATAGAATTCGTTGATAAAACATAATAATATAACATATTTTTAATCATATAAAAATAATACATCAAGGACCTGCCGTAGCGGCGCGTCTGACAATACTATTATTGAATGCGACGAAAAGTAAGCCCTTAATTTTCGGGCGGCGATAACAACGCAGTAGGCTAATTTTTCGATGTTAAAATAACGACTTTCTACTGGGCTTAAAGCCTTAGAAACATAATAGACAGGCTTTTGCGAGGTACCCTCTTCTTTGATAAGTGCTGCGGCGACGGCCCTATCTCGAGGCGACCGGATATAATGACAAAGCGTCTCCGATCACCGGACCAAGTTAGCGAGGCGGGCTTGAGAGGTAGGCCTTGAGTTCTTCGAAAGCCTGAGAGCACTCTTTTGTCCACAAAAAAGGTT
Source organism: Gentiana macrophylla (assembly GCA_026214975.1). Classification (NCBI taxonomy): domain Eukaryota; kingdom Viridiplantae; phylum Streptophyta; class Magnoliopsida; order Gentianales; family Gentianaceae; genus Gentiana; species Gentiana macrophylla. Next base: position 113,275,688 of record CM047809.1, on the reverse strand, counting down.
TTATTTCCCTTCAGAATTTTGAAGAAGGGTAAGCTTTTCTCGGCGGATTTTGATATAAACCTTCCCAGGGCTATCACTCTTCCGTTCAGCCTTTGTACCTCCTTAACGTTGGTTGGCTCGCTCATATTTATTAGTGCTTCAATTTTTTCTGGGTTTGCCTCGATCCCCCTCTGACTAACCATGAAGCCCAAAAATTTCCCTGCCTGGACCCCAAAAGTGCATTTTGTGGGGTTTAACTTCATCGAGTGACTTTTTACGTTTGCCAAGGTCTCTCGAATGTCCTGCAGATGATCCTGGCGACTTGATTTCACGACCATATCGTCGATGTAAGCCTCCATGTTTCTGCCTATTTGTGTACTAAAAACTTTGTTCACCATCCTTTGATAGGTTGAGCCTGCGTTCTTTAGACCAAACGGCATCATCTCGTAGTAATATAGTCCCACGGCGACGAAGGCCGTTAGCTCATTGTCTTCATCAGCCATCTTGACCTGGTGGTAGCCTGAATAAGCGTCGAGAAAACTCAGCGTTTCAAAACCTGCGATCCCATCGACCATTTTGTCAATTCGGGGCAGCGCGTAAGGATCCTTGGGGCAAGCTTTGTTTAGGTCGGTGAAGTCGACGCACATCCGCCACTTGCCATTATGCTTTTTTACCATTACCACGTTTGCCAACCATGTAGGGTATTGCAACTCTTTGATAATGCCAGCCGTTAAAAGCTTTCCGACCTCATTCTTTATTGCGACCTCCTTTTCTGTAGAGAATTGGCGCGCTCTTTGTTGGATCGGCCTGAAGTTGGGATCGACATTTAGATGGTGCAAAGCGATCTCCGACTCCACTCCCCTCATATCTGTCACTTCCCCCAGCGGCGCCCAAGTTTGCTTTCGAAGCTCGATCAGGTCCTCCTTTCTTTCTTTCGTTGGCTGCGATCCCACCTTGACTTTACGATCGGGGTGCTCGTCATTTATAATGACCTCGACCGGCTCGTCCTCGGCGATGAAGTCGGTTCGTCACGGATCCGTAACGCTTCAACCTCTCTTGTTTCTTACGCACCCCGCTTGATCGTGGGCGATCGACTGTAGTCATATTAAAACCTCTACTCGGGTCGCTTGGAGTCGACTCTATTCTTGGTCATGTATTCGAGGAAGAATCCGGGTCGGCTTAGGGCGACCCCCATTTCGTCCCCTATGTGGAATTTGACCTTTTGGTGAGGAACAGACGCCACCATTTGAAATTTTCTCATAGCTGGGATCCCCAAAATCATGTTGTAGTACGAGGGGAGATCGATAACTAGGAAAGTGACCACCTCAGTTCGATAGGGTTCGTAATCGCCAAGAGTGATGCTGAGGTCGATGGTGCCCTTGACCCATACCGTATCATTGGTGAAGCCCTCGAGCACCCCGAGATAAGGTTTCAACTTGGCCTCTCCAAATCCGATCTGTTTTAAACAGTCGAAATAGATGACGTCGCGGCCAGCCCCAATGTCGACCATTACCCTGTTGACGCCGTGCTTGTCGTTCACCCCGACTTTAAGGATGAGGGGTATTTCCATGGGACCGTCGACCGTGGTCAGTTCACTTTCAGTGAATAGGATTCCCTTCTCGCTTTCCCCCAACACTATCTGTTTTTCAAAACCGCACGTATTGATTTGATGTATCTGTGATTTCAGCTGATTGTTGCTAGGAATATTCCCATGGATAACTTGAACTTCTCTCTGATAGACGCGGGGTTGGCGACCCTGTCCGGGACCGGTATTCCCATCTCGTTTATACTTAGTCGCCGGTCCCTCACGGATCAGCCTTTCTATTTCTCGCCTCAATGTGAAGCATTCATCTGTGACGTGACCGTGATCTTTGTGATAGTCACAGTATTTCGATTTATCGCGACCGTCGGGATCGCCCCTCATGGGCTTGGGTTTGTCGAAATGTTTGCGAATCTCGAACAGTATCTGGGATGCTTTCGTGTTGAGCGGGGTAAAGTTATCCTCGCTGAATTTGTAAGGTTTCTTTACCTCACGATCGCGGCTAGCCTCTTGCCCCTTTTCCCTCTTGCGATCCTCCGTGCGATCCTCCTTGTGTGAATGTTTCTCTGCTTTGGGTTTGGTTTTCCCAGAGGATGGCGCTTCGCTGACTCCCATCATCCGAGCCCTTTCCAGCATTTCCCTGAGACCCGCTTTGGGGGGCGCGAGTTAAGTCTGTCTTCATCGGACCTTGGCGATCCTCGTGAGAAAACATGTTATAAGCTGCGTCGTCCGAATATTTCTTGTCACGATCGTATATTACGATGAACCGCTCGTAATATTCTTTTCCAGACTCATGTCCTCCCATGCGAACCTCATAAAGGTCCTCTATGGTTTTCTTAGGTCGGCTTGCCGATTCAAATTCTCTGATGAATTTTTCCGATAGGTCCTCCCAACTTTTGACTGAGCCGCGGGGAAGCCCGCATATCCAGGACGCTGCCCTGTCCTGCATGCTACCGACTAAAGCGATGCACCAGGCGGACTTGTTCTGAGTTGCTAAGGTGATGCGGCCCTGGAAAGCGGTGAGCCAGTCGTTTGGGCAAGAGTTGCCATTGTAGTAATTATAGCTGGGGTAGCTAACCTTTTCATTGCTGGCAGGTAATGTCTCTGTGATTCTTTTAGCGAGCACGTCGATTCCTGAGACCGGTGCGGCCTTTTCGACTGGCCTTGACTTTTTTAACTCCGCGAGCTCATTTTTCATTATTTCCATTTGCTCTGCCAAAGCGAGTCGAACTGGTCGCGGCAGTGCACCACTATCAGCCCGTTCACTGTGCTCTGATTCTCCATAGTCTTGCGATCCCTCCTGGCGAGCTCTTTTCTCCCTTATTATTAGGCGAGCGTCCTGCGCGCTCCTATCTGGTCGGGGGGTACTCCTCCTCCTGGAAGGTTGAGACGACTTGGGGCCGAGGCCTTGTCCTTCTCACCCAACCTTTTGAAAGCTGATCCTTTTTCGAGTGCTTTTCCACTCTGGTGATCGCGATCTGGGGGTGTTGAGTTTTGCGCGATTTCTCTCCTCAATCCTTTGCGACCCGATGAATGCACACTCTCCTCTATCTCGATTTCTTGGATCTGACTCTGGCGACCTTTGTTTATGTCCGCGGGAGCAGTTTCATTCCTAGGAGGATTCGGGGGTCGTATCGCCATTGGGGCCTGGCCCTTTGCTACCAGGCGAGAGTTAGTTAAGTACATAGTTTCCGCATACCTTGCATATTCTCTCATTTCCGCGATCTCAGGATCCTCCAGGGAGCCCGGTCTTGTCTCGGGGGTCGACTTTTGACTCTGTTGTGACCTTGCTCTTTCTTTGCGAGCCCTATCTATCGCAACATTGGCCTCTTTTGACTTGGCCTTTTGGTTAATGACATTCCTGGCGTCGCTAGGTGATAGGACCCCTCGTTGCGACCCTTCTCCTTCTGCGGGGAGATTGTCAAGTGTTTCTCCTACTCCCTCTCCACGAGCCTGATGTTGCATGCCCCCCTTTGCAGGGGTTTTGGGTGTTAGATGTCCTTTACTTCCTGCCATTTGTTGTAGAGTGACTTTCTGGGGATGAGTGGTGACGATCTGTGTGTAACAACCTCGGAAAAGTGTGATTTTTCAGAAGTGTTTCGTTTAGGTGAGGGTTTTTCTGGGTATATGTTTTTGAGGTAGGAAAGATTGTCCTTTGACGGTTCCCCTCTCTGGGGGGAAAGAAGCAAAGGGGGTTTTGAGGGCCTTTCTTTGTAAGATTACCTCTTTCTGGAACGCAACCTGGATGAATGAAAATTGCCGGACGTTTTTTGACTGGCGGAGGTGAGATTCCTTCGATCCGCCGTGTGTTATTACTTCTTTGATGATTTTCACGCCTGGAATCGTGAGCAAGTTGTTGCAAGGCCTTCCCGGTAACGGAGCCAACTGACGATGCGGAAATCGTCACGGTAGCATAGCGGTGCTGGTGTGGTGGATATCTGGCTTGTTTGTGAGTGGATTGTTTATATATTAGCCGGAGATAGGCGGCGGCGAGAGGAGGATGGTGAGATGAGTTTGTTTTTACAGAGTTTTGGCCTGTTTTTTGTGTATTAGCATATATCTGATTAGGTTACACAAGACTTCCTTTTATAGGAAGATTAAACTTAGGGTGAAGTAAGAGGTGGCGGTCTTGAGCGGCTTAGTCACTAGTCTTAGTAGCTAAGCAAATGCTAAATATCTGACATCAAGTGGGTATAATATCTAATAGCAAGTGGATGTAATATCCCGGCGGCGACCCTTTGTGGTTGCCGAGGTCGCCAGCTTCATCGCCTGGCCTTCGCCCCCTGTTTCCTCTCAAGTCTTGTGCGGCTTCCTTAGAGAGCCTTGTATTTATGATCGCCCACCGGCCACCTAGCTCTGACGAGGCGCTAGGAAGGGTTGTTGGCGGCGGCCTTGATCTCAATTCCTTTTGACGTCGCCATTCTTTGTAGTCGCAGACTTCAAAGTGACCCAACTGATGGCGATATAATTTGTATCATCAGAAATTATTTTATAACAATTATAATTATTTATTATAATTTTTCTATTTTATATAAATTAAATACATAACTAAACAATGTAGGTGTAATATTAAACAAAATTGTTATTCTTTTAAATGTTATCTATATTAATTTAACCAAATACGTGCAATATTTTTTTTTAATTTTATTTTTAACATTATTAATATTATTAGTATTTATAAATTTTTTTCTTTTAGTTTGATCCAGTAGCTTAGGCCATAAACGATGCATTGGATGCTACCAGGACCGTACTCGAGCCATCATAGGCTGTGCCGACTATACGCGAAAATTCTTTGGATGCCCAGGCTTCAATGGGCCGCGCAGACGCATCGAGACAATTGCCTGATTGTACTCGGTCACGAGTTTCTTCGCTTTCAGGTTGTAGTCGAGGCATCGGCCATATTGGATGCAGCTGCGCTAGTCTAGACTATATTTTATATATTAGGACAGAAAGCCAAACAAATTTATATTTTGGGACAGAAGTAGTATAAAATACTCTCATTGTCATGTTTTGTTTGTTTGTTTGTAAGGAATGTAATGAAAAGAATGTTCTATTAGTTAAATATGATTAGCAGGTAATTGTAATGAATTGAATTGAATGAAAAGTCTGTTGAGTATTTTGTGTTGATGTATTTTAAAATATATTTATTTTATTTTGTTGAGAACAAAATATATTTATTTTAGGATATACAACATATTTACTCTACAATTAATATTTATGTTCTAAGTGACATATGTTTGAAAGTTATCTTAGTCACATCAAATCTTAATTTCTATATATTATTTGTGACTAAACTATTATATGTTGTTATAATTTGTTATATTTACTTAATCAATATCTTACGCGTGCCACATTGCTAAATATTTTATGAATATATGTGACATATATTTTATAAGTAACTACTGTATTTTATCAATATCAAGATATTGTAAGTCACCCATGGAAACATCAACATCATGGAAACATGCTCCTCTCCCCCCGTGGAAACATCAACATCATTATCATCTGCCATGGTGATATCAACCGGAGCATAAGGCACAATGGCTAATTCTGCCGGAGATGGCTGTCGAGGAACACCCATCCCGGCGGCGTGCTCGTCTCCTCCGAGATCACTGTCCTCCAACTCAATCTCTTCCAACAAATTCGATCGACGATCAGCGTTAAGCCAACAACCGTGCGGAAACCTTTTCTTTTCCTCCACCGTTAATTCAGCCGACAATTTGGGACAATAACGGAGGGTATGATCTAGCATACCACAACAGAAACAAATATTATGCAACCTTTCTAACTGAATCAATGCACGTATCTCCACCCCGCCCCACGGTTATGACTGAATTTCGACCGATTGCTTTATACAACTCAATCTATAAACTTATCTCTCGGGTGATTATTAACCGGCTGAAAGGAGTAATTGGTGATGTGATTTCGGAAAATCAAAGCGCATTCATGTCCAGTCGCCTTATCACGGACAATGCAATTATTGCCTTTGAAGCTTTCCACTCCTTGCAGGCAGGGGAGCAGGGGTGCGACATTAATCACGCAGCTTTGAAGCTGGATATGGCTAAGGCTTTTGATCGGGTGGAGTGGCAATATCTCTGGAGGGTCATGTAGCGCATGCGATTCCCTTTATCTTTTATTGATGTAGTGTGATGATGTATTGATGTGTGACGACTGTGTCTTACCGGGTGTTGATTAATGGGAAGTCCAGCAATAGAATAGTGCCGACTAGAGGGATTCGACAGGGAGATCCGTTGTCGCCCTTCCTTTTCATTATTTGCGCTGAGGGTTTCACGGCTGTTCTTAATGACTATGTCTCCCGGGGGGCATTGCGGGGTATTCGATTTGGCAGGGAAGATGAGGAATCTATCTCCCATTTTCTCTTTGCGGATGATTGCATGGTTTTCTTTGAGCTTTTAGATGGAGCGGCGGAGAAGTTGGTTGAGCTCTTCGATAGGTATGGGGCACTTTCGGGCCAAGCTATTAATTTTCATAAATCTAGTCTGTACTTTTCGAATGAGTTTTGGAGGAGGATCGGGAGATGTTATCGGATCTGTTGCAGATTCCTTTTGGGGATGGCTCGGGAAGGTATCTGGGGCTGCCATGATAGGGCGGAACGAGCGCCAGGGCTTTGCATTTTTGAGGGATAGAATTCGCAAGAAGGTGGCTGGATGGAAGGATAAACTGCTCTCGCCTGCAGGGAATGAGGTGTTTATTAAATCGGTTTTACATGCAATACCTACATACATTATACAATGCTTCAAGGTGCCCACCACCCTAATCCACGAACTTGAGAAAGAGATTAGAGGCTTCTTTTGGGGCGATATTGAGAACAAGCGCAAGGTGCATTGGAAGAACTGGGAGGCTTGTTGTCTGCCAAAGAATTTGAGGGCTTGGGTTTCCATGACTTGAAGTGTTTTAATTTGGCATTATTGGCAAAGCAATCGTGGAGAATCTTGAGTAGTCCAAGTTCACTGGCGGCACATGTATTGCATGCAAAGTACTTTGAAGATACCACAATTCTTGCGGCTGGATTGGGGGCTAGGCCGTCCTATTTGTGGCGCAGTATTTTAGAGGGGCGGGACCTCTTGCTCAATGGGATGAGATGGAGAGTGGGAGGTGGAGAGTCGGTGTACGTCTTCCATGATGCATGAACCACTAGACAACCTTCGTTTCGCATTCCTTTTGCAAGACACGAGATCCCAGCGGATTCTACTGTTTCAGACCTCTTTATTCCTGGTTCCAGAGTGTGGGACCATAGTTATCAGACCCGGCCCGGTCATTGACCCGGAAAAGACACCGGGTCACTGGGTCAGTGGTTCAACCGGTGGGTTACATCATATACTTAAAAAATATAATTGAATATTCAAAACATAAAGATTAAATAAAATATGACAACCATAATTATTTTCAAAATACTCCAACAAACACAATTACAAATTAGACAACATAAAATCCTCAAATGATTATCTGTTGTGCAAGTTAAAACGCAAATAATTAGCTTTTTCTTTAGGTAAGTGTTGTAGCAACTGCAAAATTTCATACATTCCTGAAAAAACACAGCAATACATTCAATCCATAATGAAAACAAGCTCATTATCTTCACTTCAAGTTTTCGACCGTAAAAAAAGTATAAATACCCCTACATACCAATAATTATTTCCAATAAAACAAAAAAGAATACATACTGCTGCTTGATTTTTTTTGCTGAGAGATCTGCTCGATGTCCTTTTTTTTTTGACAAAATTTGCTCGATGTTTTGAGATTTATACTATTTAGAACTGAAGCTTTTTTTTTAGAACCGGCTGAATGTGAATGAAATCCTTATGACAAAAAAAAAAAAAAAAAAAAAAAAAACTGGGCTGATGGAAAACCGCCCGGGTCACCGGGTTGACCGGTCCGACCGCCGGGTCGACCGGTCCGACCGCCGGGTTGGCCGGGTCAGAACGGTTCACCTTCTTAAACGGTCGAATGCTTGACCCGGCCCGGGTTTGGGACTGGGTCACCGGGTCGACCGGTTCGACCACCGGGCCGGGCCGGGTCTGATAACTATGTGTGGGACACGCAGCGGGTAAGGAAGTTATTCAGACCTTGGGAATTCTATGCTATATTAGAGACCACTGTGGCCCCTGGGGGCACCCGGATCGATTGATTTGGCACCACGATTGCAGGGGGGGTCTATACTGTCCGGTCTGGGTATTTTTTGGCCTTATCACTTTTTAGGCCATCGTCAGGGGCAGGCTCGTCCACTTCGGGAGATGGGGTGAGATATGGAGGAGATGCTGGCAACTTCCTGTCCATCCATGTATTCAACACTTTGAGGCGATGCCTGCACGACTGCCTTGCTATTGGCCAAGGTCTGCAAATGCGGAAGATGGGTGATGGTATTTTCTTGGCATGTGGGGAGACTTTGGAAACAATGCGACATGGGATCTTCGAGTGTGAGATGACAGACAAGATTTGGAGGGTGTCGCCATTTTATGGAATCATGCAGCGTCTCCACTCTGCCTCATTTGCAGAGTTCTTCATGAGGCTGATTGAGGAACATGGTGTTCAAGATGTGGCGCGATTCGTATGGCTTATGTGGGGGATCTGGAAGGCGTGCTGCTCTGCTGTGTTTGATGATCAGGCGGTTTATGTCTCAGTGGTATGTATGCAATCTTTGGCTGCTTCGGCTGAGTATATGGATGCTATGGAGAGCTTTCGGGTACAGGCTCTGGACCGCCACCTACCGGATAGATGGACGAAGCCTATGACAAATGTGGTGAAAAGTAACATCGACACATCCGTTACTGAGACAGGCGCGTGTATAGGTGTTATTTTCCATGACTCGAATGGATCAGTCCTTCACTCCTTTGCATATCACTTTGATCCATGTGACCCTGTGGAGTATATGGAGCTCAAAGCTATTTCCTTGGCCTTGGAGGAGGCGGAGCACTTAGGGATTCGGAAGCTCGAGGTGGGGGGTGATTGTCTGGCGTGCATTTCGTGACTTCGACAGCCCGGAGTAGATCTCACAGCTTTGGGCTGTTTAGTTCGGGATTCTTTGGCCCATGTGCATAGCTTTACTTCTGTTTCCTTTTCTTTCATTTGACGTATGGGGAATATTTCAGCATATCTTTTAGCTAGATATGGTTTGGATGTTACTGCTTGGACACTCTGGGGTTCCACGTCCCCAGATGACGTTCTAGCCGCTTATTTGGCGGATATTGTTTAATAAAATTCTTTGTTTCCTAAAAAAAAGATATTGTATGTCACTACTATATTTTAGTTAGATATATTACATTATTATTTTCTCTATTAAGGAAATATTTTTATAAGTAATAAATCTATATCTATTTTACCACTACACTCAAAAAAAAAAAAGGAATTAGGGATTAAGAAAGTATTTGAAATATTTTTAAGTAACATGACAGTCAAACTTTTTTTTTTTGTAGGGAGAAGGACAACTCTAATGATTTTAATAGACCGAAGGACAAAACCCCAAAAAAAATTTTAAAAATAAGAATAAAAAGTATAAAAAAATCCGACACGCTGCCCCATTTTTTTTCTCCCCCGTTTTCAAATAATCATATATTTTGATCTAGAGATCCAAACACAATAAAAATTTCACTAATTTTTTTTTATTTTTTGATACTCTTCGTTTTGAAACTTGGTTTGATATAATTACATCATTTTTCGTGAGATTCACTTTCAAAATTTACTCAGTGAATATCCCCAGTGAATATAAGAAATCAGTGAATTTCGACAGTGAATTTCGAATAATAGTAAATTTCGACAGCGGCTTTTCTGAAATCACGTCGGAATATGTTGAATGTGGTCTCAAAATAAAGAGAATGAAAAAAAAATAAAAAAGTTGGTGAAAGAATTTTCAAATTTGGAATTCTAAATTGAGACATATGAATGTTTAAAAAAAATTGATGAGAGAGAAAGTTTGTTGGTTTTTTTTTTAAGGAAGAAAAGGCGCCAGAAAATTATAAAAAATAAAATGAAATAGTTTTGTCCTTTATGCAAAAGTTTTAAAAAACTGTCATTTCTCCTTAATTGATGAAATGTTAGTGTCATTTTCTCTCGTTTCCCCCAAAAAAATATCTATTTTTTTTAATGTGGAATAAAAATATCTATTTTACCACTTAGTATTATAGGCCTGTCTTTAGGTAAGAATTTCCCGTAAACCTCTCTCCCTTGAACGGTTTACTAATGTCTCTGGATCTTCGAATTTGCTTTGGTGTCCCTACAAATAAACTTACCTTGATCCGCCACGTCCTCATTCATTACGACTTCTACGGATGTTTTTCTAAGTTTAAAATGACAAATTGATCGACTGTCTTCGCTCTAGAAGCCCCCTCCAATCCTTCTTTGGATTCTCTGTTTTTCCAGTTCATCTTACAATGGATAGAGAAGACTTGGAGAAATTGTTAAGCAAATTTACACTTGAAGGAAATACAACACCAATAACAAAGATTAACTCTTCTGATATGGCAAAAGGTTTAGGAAAAAGTGACTGCAGCCTATTGGGAAAATTCATCTCATAGTTACGATAGGTTGATATATTTAATATATTGAAATTATATATTGTAATTATTTAGTAAGGGTAGTGTGGTAATTACGACTAGAAAACAGAACCCTACTTTGAGCTATAAATATTGTACACGATTGTATTGTTGATGATATGAAAATTATATTCCCGAATTCTTTTACATGGTAGCAGAGCCATTGTAATCTACCCTAAAATAATATATCAACCTATCGTAATATGTAAAAGAATTCGGGGAATATAATTTTTATATAATCAACAATACATTCGTGTACAATATTTATAGCCCAAAGTAGGGTTCCGTTTCCTAGTCGTAACTACCACACTACCCTTAATAAATTATTACAATATATAATTTTAATATATCAAATATATCACCCTATCGTAATACCCCCCTCAAGGTGGAGCGTGAAGATCGCGAACGCCCAGCTTGCACAATAAGAACTCAAATTGTTGACGGTCCAACGCTTTCGTAAAAATATCCGCCAATTGATGCTTCGTGGGAACATACAAGGAAGAATCAATCCATCCGTAATCGCATCACGCATGAAATGACAGTCTGCCTCGATGTGTTTCGTGCGTTCATTTAAAAACGGATTATGAGCAATATACAGCGCTGATTGACTGTCACAAAACAAGCGTATACTGGTGGGGTGCCGGACCCCAAGATCGGCCAACAACTGCTTCAACCACTTCAACTCGCACGTAAGATACGCCATAGATCGGTATATATCAACCTATTGTAATACTCATCAAAGGAGATCCAACTAAAGAATGTCAGACCCGCAATGAAGAAGTCTTGGCCCACTTATAGGTTCAAAATAATTCGTCTCAGCAAGAATTTCCACCAGCTCCTCTTTGAAAGCTGTGAAGATTTATTAAGGATTTTGCATGATGGCCCCTGAGTCTTGGTGCTGGATGAAGAGGTAGGTAAAAGAATTGACATACCTTGAGTCGTGGTGCTGGATGACTTTTTACGCGTACATTGTGGAGAAGGTACTGTCAAACCATACCTTTTTTGTCAAAGGATTCTAGATTCATGTGCATTTAGTAATTTGTGGTTATTGACATTGCAGTGTATGAGAAATTGGTGGATGTGGTGGGGAATCGGTAATATAAAAGAGCTGTGATGATTTTGCATCATTCATGAACTTGGGTCATGTTTTGGCTAGACAACACTCAGATGGTTTTTGGGATTCCATGCCTTCTGCTTCAGTGAGTTGTTGTTGCCATGGCATGATCTACTTCCATCTTTTTGCATGACCATAATCTGAGCATAGCTTTACAGCTACTTCCCCAACACCTGTTGTTAACTTGTTATATACCTGTTTGGGTTGCTGGGATTCAGCCATATAAACCTGTTGTTATATACCATGTTTGTGTTGCTGGGATTCAGCTGTACCCATCATTTCTGCCATACAAGCTTTGCTTCTTCCTCCCATATACTTTATAAACGTTATTACTCCCATATACTTTATAAACGTTATTACCATTGGAACGCAGTGCTCGGCGCTATTTTGTGTTATACGTTATTACCATTGGAACGAGTGCTTGTGTTATACGTTATTACCATTGGAACGAGTGCTCGGTGCGATTTTGTGTTATCTAGGCATGTGTAATAGAGTTTTTTTTGTGTACTTGTGTGGGGTGAAACTCCTTGGACAATTTTTTTCAAAAGTGTGGGCAATCTCTCCCAACACACCCCTCCCCCCCCCCCCTTCAAGTGTGGGCAATCTCTCCAACACTTGCACATTGCATTTTTTTTTTAAATATTGTTCTAACCATAGTTCGATCCTTTGACCTTTGTCTCTGATACCATGTCAAGATAAAACGTTTACCGTTATACTAAACCCAATTGGTGTTAATAAAGATGCTGCTATATTTCTTATCATTTAAGCGTGTACACATTCTGTCCCAACACCTTGTTAGTCTTTCAGCTTGAACATGGCGGGATATTATTCTTATATGTCGAGTTCTTTCTTGCTTCCTTCTATATATGTGAGTTTGTAAGCCAAAATATTTTCTGAGTGGCTATATATGGTAGTCAAGGGCTAATAGATTTTCTTTTTGGTTCTTTCCATTTCTTTTTTCGATACAAAGTTCTTTGTATTTCCAATTCCAATGGATATAAGAACATATACCAATCAGGCAATCAGCCATTCCTTTATTTCTTGAAGAGAACTTATCAACCACATCCCCAGGAGGAGCGGAGGTGTTCAAGAAAATGTGTATTCTAAGGATATGAAGATACGTGGTAGATCTACTCACCTCTCCGAAAATCGGAAAATGAAATTATGTGAATCGTATAATGGTTTAGCAACGTGAATGGAAGACCATAAGCGGAAGTTCTCTCCATAATAATCAAACATATCCATTCTTATTTCTCCACATTCAAGCACTTATCCTCATCAGATAGAAAACACAAGCTCAAGGAATAATCTTTTTCATTGATGATAATGCAACTTTTTCACCTCATTTAATACAAGATAGATCTAAGGATAAGATTCTCAATCTAACAAACTAATAACAACTTGCTAGGTGTACCAATGCAGTAGTGACACATATACTACCACATGTACCAATCATATTATGCCAAGACACATATCTTAACACCCCCTCTCAAACTGAGTGTGGTAAGACTTCCACATTCAGTTTGTCTCTGAATGGCAAGAACTTGACTCCAGATAATGCCTTTGTAAAAATGTCAGCTGGTTGTTCAAGAGTAGAGATGTGCTTCACATCTAGTTTTCCTTCTAGAACATGATTCCTCACATAGTGTACATCAATCTCAATATGCTTATTTTTTTAGTGGTGCACTGGGTTTTGAGCTAAGGACTCTGCTCCTGTATTGTCACAGTAGATCACAGGTTTCTTAGTGACTCTGATTCCAAGTTCTGACAGCAAAGACTTCAACCAAGTAATGTCTGCAGCAGCATGTGCCAAGCTTATATACTCTGATTCTGTACTTGACCTAGAGACAACTTGTTGCTTCTTTGAGTGCCATGTAACCAAAGATGATCCCAAATAGATGCAGTGACCTGCCACAGATTAATTTCCTGTCATAAGGGCTACACCCCCAACCTGCATCTGAATATCTAGTGATATTCAGTCCTCCTCCAGTTTTGAAGTGTAGGCAGTGTCCCAATGTCCCTTTTATGTACCTCAGCAACCTCTTGAGTGCTTGCGAATGTGTGTCTCTGGGGTCATGCATAAACTGACTGAGAGAATTGACCACATAAGCAATGTCTGGCCTGGTAAATGTCATATACTGCAGTGCACCAATAATGCTTATATACAAGGTGGGATTTTCCAAAGGAGTACCTTCATCAGGTTCAAAAGTCTTACCAGTTACCATTGGTGTTAGCACTGATTTCAGATTATTCATTCCCAACTTTGTCAGTAGCTGTTGTGCATACACTTTCTGGCTTAGGAACAGACCACTTGAGTCTCTGAATGCCTGCATCCCGAAAAACTGGATCACCTCCCCTAGGTCTTTAAGAGGAAACCTGGAGTTCAAAAGAGTGACAAACTTCTCTATATACCTTTCTGAGTTGCCTGTGATAAGAAAATCATCCACATATACCAGAATATACAAAATAACAGTCCATTCTTTTAGAATGAACAGAGAAGTGTCTGACACAGCCTGTCTAAAGCCCCATGCTAGCAGTTGTGTTCTGAGTTCATCAAACCAGGCCCTAGGTGCCTGTTTCAACCCATATAAGGCTTTATTTAACTTGCATACATAATCCGGTTTGGTCTTGATAACAAACCCTGCAGGCTGATGCATATACACACAGTCTTGGAGTCTTCCATTTAGGAAAGCATTATTAATGTCCACTTGTTTAATAGGCCAATGATTAGACACAGCAACAGACAGAAACACCCAAATGGTACCTGATTTAGCCACATGGCTGAAGGTTTCTGTGTAATCCACCCCCTCTTGCTGTGAATATCCTTTGGCTACAAGTCTGGCCTTGTATTTTAGAACTGAGCCATCAGGTTTATGTTTGACTTTGAATATCCACTTGTTCCCAACAAGACTATGTGTGGAAGAGGGAGGTACAAGATCCCATGTCTGATTTTGCATAAGGGCATCATATTCCTCTGCATGGCTTTACGCGGTGGGGGTGAGACAAAGCCGACCACGGATGATGGTTGAAGTGGAACCAGTGCACATTGCTCGGACACAAGGGTAAAGAGGTATTTAGGTTTATACACTCCACTCTTTGACCTGGTTTGCATACCATGAGCAGGAGGTACAAGAGGAGCACCTTGGGTGCTAGGTGCTTGCTCAGGACTAGGAGAAGGAATAGGACTAGGGGATGGTACAGGACTAGGAGAGTCTATGAATGGTGGTGTAGGACTAGAGGATAGCACATGACTGAGTGGTGTGGATGAGGATCTAGAAGTGTTTATAGAGTTAGGGGTGGATGGTGCAGTGCAATGGGTGTGAATGTGATCACTATGATTAATAGCAGGACTGGAGGTAGGGAAAGAATGCATACCTGGAGACATGAGATCAGTAGCAGCAAGATCAGATGTTACTGGAACCTGTGGTATAGTGGCAACAATAGATGGACTGGTGGAAGGATGATGATATTTGTGTTGTTGCTGGGATGTAGGGTGCATAGACAGGTAAGGAAATTCTAGCTCATTGAAGGTGACATCCCTACATATGTACGCACTTCCAGTGGGATCCAGACACTTGTGTCCCTTGTGAAGGTGACTAAGACCTAAATACACACACTTTTGGGTATGGTATTGGACTTTATGGCCATGGTAAGGTCTGAGATATGGAAAGCAGGAGCAGCCAAAGGTTTTGAGAAGGTTGTAGCTAGGCTTTTTATGGTAGAGGATATGGTATGGTGAGTTGTTGTTAAGGAGGGGTGTAGGAAAGATGTTAATCAAACTGACAGCATGCATGAAGCTGTCCCACCAGTAGCTCTGTGGGAGGCCTGCTTGAGCTAGAAGGGTAAGGCCTGTTTCCACTATATGCCTGTGTTTTCTTTCTGATCTACCATTTTGGGCATGGATATGGGGACAAGGGTGTCTGAAATGAATTCCAGATTGAGCCAAAAGAGGAGCTAGGTTTCTATACTCTCCCCCCAATCTGACTGAACTGTTTTGAATATAGTATTAAACTGGTTTTCCACAAGTTGCTTGAATAGAATAAAGGTGTTATAGGCTTCTGATTTCAATTTTAAAGGGTATATCTAGGTGAATCTGATGTGGTCATCAATAAAATGTATGTAGTAAAGGTAACCAGATGTGGATTTCACTGGGGATGGTCCCCATAGATCTGTGTGAATCAGCTCAAGAACATGAGAAGCTCTATTTTGGAAAACAGGAAAGGGAGTAGCATGCAATTTTCCATACTGACAGTCATCACAAAAGGGCATTTGTTCATTAACAGACACATTACATTCTTTTAAAACTTGATTCAAAACCTTAACAGAGGGATGTCCTAGTCTCATATGCCAAACAATGGCTTGATTATTCTGACTACTGGAGGTGACTAAAGCAGCAGCTATGTTGTTGGATTGAGGGGAGCTCTGAGACATGGCAGGACTGTGTGAATCAGGTTTAATGGCTTTGACTGGCTGAATCTTGTAGAGGCCATTTTCCAGAGTTCCTTCCAGTAAC
This sequence comes from Gentiana macrophylla, assembly GCA_026214975.1. NCBI lineage: Eukaryota > Viridiplantae > Streptophyta > Magnoliopsida > Gentianales > Gentianaceae > Gentiana > Gentiana macrophylla. The sequence continues at coordinate 113,259,492 of CM047809.1, read as the reverse complement.
ACCTTCCTTGATGCTTGATCCTTAACAACACATTTAGAAGCAGAAAACTCAATGAGAACAGGATTATCAACAGTCAATTTAGAGACACTAAGTAAGTTTTTCTGAATTTTTGGTACATGTAGAATGTTGGATAGGTGCAGATTAGGGTGAAGTGTGGTGTGACCAGTGTGAGCAATGTGCATATGATTACCATTTCCTACCACAAGAGTATCATTACCTTCATACTCTGACCTCAAAGACAGATTACCAAGATCAGAAGTTACATGATTGGATGCCCAACTGTCTGCATACCAACCAGAATCAGTGGACATTTCAAGGGCAGCTATGTGTCCACTCTTCCCACAAATCTGACAGGTAGGTCTTGGAGAACCAGAGTTTCCACTTGACTGAGCATTTCTCCTACCACCTCCACCTCTACCTCTTGATCTGCCTCTACCACCTCCTGATCCCCGGCCCCTCTATGAATTTGATTGGTTGTAGGATCCTCTGCCTCTGTTTTATGTCATAAGAGCAGTGTGCTGAGTGGGGTCAAGTGATCCAGGTGGATTAAACCTTGCAATAAGCCTTTCATGTGTGGTGAGTTGAGCCTGAACTTCTGCCCAGGACATGGTCTGTACTCTAGATGTTATGTTAACAATAGCAGATTCATATTCTCAAGATAATCCACCTAAAGTAGCAAGTATCAGTTCAGAACTAGAGATGGGGTAACCTGCTGCAGCTAATTGATGAGAGTCAACTTTACTGTACTTTGGTGTGCAGTTTAACCCCCGTTTATCACCTTATTGGCATGTTTTGGGTAGATATAGACCGTTTCGAGAGTAATATCGAGAATTATATGCACGGGGAGTTAGACTGTCATATCGATGGTAAACTCCGCCTTTTTAGCGATGTTTCACTCTTTTCCGAGCACTTTTGTCTTGCGGAATTACGCGTGGTGTTTGTTTGTCTATGTTATTGCAGGACTTAGGTGACTCGAGGACCCGGAAGGCGATGTTTTGGACTATGAGACGTGTTCGTGGCCCAAATGTAGCATAGAAAGTGAAGAAAAGACAAGTTTGGAGTGAAGACAAGCCAGACGGTCGTTTGCTACACTCCAGACGGGCGTCTGCCGTAAAGCTACATCAGACGGGCGTCTGCACATTCCAGACGGGCGTCCACAGTATTGGCACTTCATTCAGAAAGTTTGATTTTCAGCTGGACGGGCGTCCAAAAGACCCCCAGACGGGCGTTTAAGTAGGTTCAGCCCGATTCAAAAAGCTCATACACCACAGACGAGCGTCCAGGGTTCCAGACGAGCGTCCAGGGTTCAAAAAGCCTCAAGTCATGATTCACCATAAGGGCGTTCAGAGGAATGCGAATGCCCGTCCACTGAAGACAAAACCCTAATATCTTCATATTTTCCAGGCGGACGGGCGTCTGACATGGACCAGACGGGTGTCCGGGACCGACCGCATCAGATTTTCGACCTACTCTATACATACGCAGCTCATTCAGCCCCTACTCATGTTTTGCCGACTTTAGACTTTTCTTAGGCGATTTAGGGGCGATTTTAGCATAGATTAAACATCATTTGATCCCTTGATTCCCTAGATAACATCCTTTGATTCTACACATCTTTTATAGCTTAGTTTTGCATTACAAGATCAAAGATTCAACTTTTTGGGTGCAACTATTTCTTCATATTTTCTGGATCAGATTTTCAGCAGTTATATGGTAATGATGTTTCTTTTATTTATTGTCTTTAGTTCAATTTCCATTCTTTATTCCGTTATTAGCATAATTATGAGTAGCTAAATCCATGTGTAGTCGAATTATGTGAAAACGAGCGAAAACCCTAAGGGGGATGAGATAGGGAGTTGTGTAGTGCGTAAATTATTGTTTAAACGATTAATCCACGTCCTAAAACTTATTTTAACGTCTTTGAATTAGATTGATCACCTAGTTCACTGTCACACACATCGAACTTATAGATGTATTTTGCGGTGAGATGTGGGATAAGGGGTTTTAGGATCGTTGCGTAGATTCGGCCTAGTTGTTAGGTCCGAACCCAATATGGAGGTTTGTCATCGTTGTTCGAGCGACTCTAGAGCTTAATCATGTTAAGTTAATCGGTTTTCTAAAGGGACGATTAATTAACTTCACATAGGGTGGTTAGATCGAGTTGTTCAGTCTAATCGCTAGAATTAGGAGTTGGCACCCGTGGATGTCGTTAAACTACATTAGATCAGATTAGGTCGGTTAAGACACGCTCCCTGTTAAGTCCTTCCTTAGGGGTAAAAGTAGCACGTGGGATCATAGTTCGACTATACCCTTTAATACCTAGAAGTAAATTCATTAGTACATTCTTTACTTTTGCATTAGTATAATACTCTCCACCATTATTTTGACCTGAACTAAGTTCTAAGTCGACTTTGGTACTTGAACATTACTCCCTGTGGATTCAACCTTGAGACCACTATACTATCGTTGACCCGATACTCTATCGGTTAAGGTTAGCGGTTAGTTATTTTGCAAACAAGAATTTTGGCGCCGTTGCCGGGGAGTAACGTTTAATATCTTGTAAGTTGACCGAAAGCTTGGGATTAGGTCGTTTTTATTTTGTTTTCTTGTTGTTTCTTGTTTGTCGTTGAATGACCCGAAGCTCCAAAGAACCACTCATCGAGCCAATTGAAGAAATTGAAGCTTACGCACGTCATAAAATGATCGGCGCCGAGGAGAACCTCTGATTGCCAGTCCGAACCCTTTGTTTGAGGAAGAAGGGGTAGTAGAAAGTTCATTTTCAGAATCCTTAGAGGGAATGGAGGATTCACCGAATCATAGAGATGGCAAAGAGCCCTTAATCGAGCACAATGTACAAGGGCAAACCTCAGACACTACTGGTGGCAACGCAACACTACCATCGCATACTCCACCAAGAACTCCTCGTCATGAATCGTTAAGAGAGGACAACACAGTGTTGCGTCAGTTGATAACCCCACAGTTTAATCAGAGGACAGGGATTGGACAGTACATGGAAGGACAAAATGCTCAGAATACGCAGAACTTCGGACCCGAATTAGACCAAGAGACGGTAAATCGAGTACTGCAGATGCTAAAGAATCAAGGAAATCAACAGGGGTTCCAAAACTCGTACCCTCAGCAACCCCATGTGCAGCAGTTCTATCAACAACAGCAACAACAGAATTATCAGCCACAGATGGCTCAGCAGGTACAAAGACCGAGAGTCTGTCGAGACTACATTACCACCCCACAAGAGGTTATTGGGCACAATCCAATTAGAGTGCCCCCAATTAATGCGAACAACTTGGACATCAAGCGAGAACATTACGAATATGTTGGGGAACATGCCCCTGTTCGTGGGAAGTCGATCGAGAACCCAAACGACTTTCTAGATCATTTTACGCAAATTTGTGGGACGATGAGATATAATGGGGTTAGTGATGAGGCAATAAAGCTGATAGTTTTCCCGTTTACACTGAGAGGAGCTGCTAAAGATTGGTATGATTCGCTGCCAAATGATTCGTTGCATACATGGGCAGATGTAACGAGAGTGTTTCTGAAAAAGTATTTTCCTCCGGCAAAGATTTTAGATCTGAAAGAAGAAATCTCCTCATTTGATGGTCTCGAGGGAGAGACACTAAAGGAGACTTATGAGAGATTTAGGGGTCTACTGAAGAGATGCCCTCCACACGGTTTTTCCACTGTTGAACAAGTTATTATATTATTCAAGGCCTTAGAGCCGATGGACCAGAATAAGCTGAATGCCGCCAGTGGCGGAGATATCATGAATCTGCCGCCAGAACAAGCTATGAGACAGATTGAGAATGCGGCAGATGGAGAAGGACAATGGGGGTTGGGCAGAAAGAAGAAGAAAGCCCCAATGGAAAGTGTGAAGTCGCTGAAAGAGGAACTCGATCGGGAATCTGCCATGCACGACAAGATGCAAGAAATGGTACTAAAGATGGACCGAATAGAGTTAGAACGAAAAAAGGCACAGCAATGCCAACTTTGTGAAGGTGGACATTCTGCCATGGAATGTACATCATCGAAAAAACCCACTTATCCCCAACAGTTGACATCTACTCCAGTACAACAACAGTCTGGAAATCAGAATGACCAACAGCGAATGTATGTCTATGCAATGGGGCAGATGAATATGAATTAGCAAGAGTTTGGCAAGCAACAGTCGAATCGATACTTTGATAATCAGCAAGGGCCGCAAATGGATTATGGTATGGGTGATGATCCACAACAATATGATGTGAATTATGTTGGACAAGGAAATTAGGGGCAATGGAATCAGAATCAGCAGAATCAAGGTTGGAACCAAAGCGAATCGAGTGGAATCAAGCGAGAATCGAACCAAGGTTTTAGGCAAAACCAAAGCTCGTACAACCGACCTTGGAATCAGAACCCCCAGAATCAGAGTTCATACCAGAATCAGAATCAAGTCTGGAATCAAAATAGTCAGAATCCGCAATCTCAGTCACAAGGCCAACAACAACCGCAGAGGCGGGGTGGGGCGAGAATCAAGGTTGGAATCGAATCGGGGCGGCAAAGTAATCGAGAATCGACAAGCGAGCGGCCCCATTGAGAAATAATAATTCAGGCACCTATCAGCATCCGAATGCTCATCTGCACCAGAACAACCAAAGCGACAAGCAATCAAACAATTACGGTGTTCGAGAAGGCTTACGAGATACTTCTGGAGTGATTAGACAGGGCTGTTTCTGAGCTAAACAAGAATGCTGTAGTGCAAAAAGTGGCCACACATTCTACCATTCGGAACTTGGAGACCCAAGTGGGTCAAATAACCGACACATTAAAGACAAATCTGAGTGGTGGACTTCCGAGTAACACCGAGAGGAACCCAAAGGGTGTGAATCGTGTGTTCACACGAAGTGGTAAAAGAGGTTGAAATTTGACAAGAGGAAGGAATTGTGGGCCGGGAAAGCAGAAACTGATCAGGCTGAGAAAGAGAAGGCAGTCGACCGTGAAGGGGCTATGTATGGTGAAGTCGAGTTTGAGGACTTGGAAGTTGGCAGTGTGGAGAAAGAAATGGCTGCAATGAGGAAAGAATTGGAAGCCACAAAAAAGGCATTGGCTGAGGCAAACCAGAAAACAGTGGAAGGGGTAGCACCGAAGAAAGACTATGTGGTCTTGGACATTAAAGAAGAAGATCCCTCGCCACCTAAAGTGAAAGGTAAGAAAAACAGAATTCCTCCACCTCCCCCTAATTTTGATGTTAATACTTTACCCTATCCTCCTAAGGGACCCAAAAAGGACATACTGACCCAAGGTCAGGTGAAATTTCTGAATCTCTTAAGAAAGGTAGAGGTGAATATTCCCCTACTAGAGGCAATTTCGGCATTCCCCCATATTTTAAATTTTTGAAAGGAATGTTGTCGAGTAAGGAGAGGATGCAATAGATGGTGCATTTGAGTGAGGAATGTTCTGCAATATTTGAGAATAGGATACCCCCCAAGCTATAGGATAGAGGTAGTTTTGCCATCCCAATTACCATTGGAGAAACTGTGTTTAAAATGTGTTATGTGATCTAGGGGCTTCTGTGAGCCTGATGCCTAGAGGAGTTTATGAGAAGTTGGGGTTGGGTAAGTTGGAACCAACAGGGATGACCCTACAGATGGCAGATAGGTCTATTAGGAAACCTATGGGGGTAGCTGAAGATGTGTTAGTGCAGGTTGACAAGTTTGTTTTCCCCGTTGACTTCGTAGTCTTAGATATGGATGCCAAAGCCCCGCTTTTGTTAGGTCGGCCTTTCTTGAACACAGGAGAGACCTTGATAGACGTAAAGAGGGGAGAGATCATACTACGAGTCGGGAAAGAGAGTGTGGCCATAAATGTTTATAATGCAATGAAGCATCCTGATGATGAAAAGAATGATTGTTTTTCTGTTGATGCTATATATCCTTGTATTTTGGAGCACACTAACCTGCAGGGATACCAAGAACCGATGGAAGAATGCTTGATGAAGTCAAGCACCGAGAGATGACGATCCGAGAATGAGAGCTCAAGTATACCATTTGGAGGCAACTCCTTTTGTCGATGCAATTTGGAATAAGAAGTTAGAGCTCGGTTTGGTGGCAAGTCGCCAAAGCCGTCAATCGAGGAACCACCTACCGATCTGGAGTGAAGCCACTTCACGAGCATCTAAAGTATGTGTTTTTAGAACACGATGAATTACTTCCTCTTATTGTCTCAAATCTGCACTAACCGTTTTGCAGGAAGCTAAGTTGATCCACGTCTAAAGAAACACAAAAAGGCCTTCGGATGGAAGATGGTTGATATAAAAGGGATTAGTCTTGATATACGCAAGCACAAGATCATTCTTGAGGAGGGTGCCAAGCCGGTTAAGCGATTTCGAGAGCATTTGAACCCACATATGCAAGAGGTGGTGAGGAAAGCGTAGTCAAGATCTTTGGAATTGGGGATAATTTATGCGATCTCGACGGTGAGTGGGTGAGTCCCACACAAGTCGTACCAAGAAAGGAGGCATCACGCTTGAGCTTAATGATAAAGATGAGCCCATTCCTACTCGTTTAGTTCTTTGGTCACGAGTTTGTATTGATTTCCGCATGCTAAACGATAAGACTAGGAAATATCGTTTTCCCTCCCCTTTATTGATCAAATGCTAGAAGCGTCTAAGTGGTCATGCTTTTAACGCTTTTGGATGGTTTAGTGGCTATTATCAAATTCACATCGATATACATGACCAGGATAAGACTACTTTCACGTGTCCGTATGGCACCTTTGCATTCAAAAGAATGCCGTTCGGGTTGTGTAATGCACCCGCGACATTCCAGCGATGCATGGTTGACATCTTTGCTTTTAATATGATAGAACGATTCATGGAAGTCTTTATGGACGATTTTAGTGTTTTTGGTGATACTTTTGATGAGTGTTTGTCTAATATTGATAAGGTGCTTGCGCGTTGTGAGGAGAAAACTTGGTTTTAAATTGGGAAAAGCGTCACTTCATGGTAACTGAGGGGATTGTGTTAGGACATAAGGTGTCGGGGAAGGGAATAGAGGTCGATAGAGCCAAGATAGAGACAATTTCTAAGCTTCCTATGCCTACAAATCTGAAGACTCTAAGGTCATTCTTGGGTCATGCAGGTTTTTATCGTAGATTCATTCCGGGTTTTTCCCAAATTGCCAGACCTCGTACTATTCAGTTGATGAAGGGTGCCCCCGGTGTTTTTGATGCGGCATGTCTAGATGCTTTTCGAACCCTTAAGAAACTTCTTACTTCCGCCCCTATCTTGGTGGCACCTGATTGGTCCAAGGAGTTCGAAGTGATGTGTGATGCGAGTTACTATGCCGTATGTTAGGAACATTTTATTATGTTTTGATGATGGCCATACTAGCTGTTATAGCAAGCCTGAAATAAGTTAGAATTCTCTGTATAAGTCTTTACTTAGAGTCTGACATGTTGTATAAGTTGAGTTAGACAAGTATTGTACTAGTTGGTAGGACGGCAAAGCAAAAACCAGATATTCGGCAGAGTGAAGCCACCAAGCACCAAAGCAGAGAAGCAATCTGAGACATTAAAGGTCGACTTGTAACCAAGGAAGTCTGTGATGACCTTGGACAAGTCTAAGTTATACTACAAGCAATGCACATTAATATTCGAATATGGTGTACATCGATCTCACCCCAATCAAAGATCGGTGAAGTACAAAGATTCTCCTCAAACGAAACAAAGAAGAAAAGCAGTGAATCGGCAAAGCGGACTCACTTTCGGTGAGTAAAGACGAAACGGTGAAGGAAAAGCTAAACGGCTAAGTCGGAAGGATCACTCGACCGCTCTAAAAGCGTGAAGTAACACTTACGGATCGATTTAATATACGTTGAAGATTCGGAAGATCATGCATTAAATGCACAATCAATAGAGGATCAATCAGGACGGATTTTCCGCTATACGTTTGAAGAAAGAATCCGATCAACGAAATCAAGGAGAATGAAATTAAGTGGGGAATCAAGAATAAAATCAAGGATTATTCCTCATTAATATAGCCAACGGACGGAATTTCAAAATCAAGGTTATTCAAGGCTATAAATAGAAGGCATTGTGAGATGAGAAGTGATGAACTAAAAGAAAAATCAAGTGAAAACTCTGTCAATTTGAAAAGCCTTCTCTCGAACTTACAAGGAAACATCTAGTGATCAACTCGGATATCGAGCTACAAAGTCATACTTGGCCCCGAGATTGATCAACCAAGTGTGTGAATCAAATTCACATCAAATCAAGCAAATCGAATGAATCGGAGGCAATCGAGAAGGAGTTGAATCTGTGATATTTGTTGAAGGATTTTGATCTCAAGGAGCGACAAGGAAGATTGAATCATCGAAGTCGCATTGCGATCAATGAGTGATAGTCTTGTAGATTGTGAAGCTTGGGAAGCCAAGGACAATCATACTATTGTATCTGTGAAAACAATAGTGAATTCCGATCATCACAGAGGAGAAGAGTGGATTAAGGGATTACACCACCCTGAACCACTATAAGCCTTGTGTCAATTTAATTTTCGCAATCTACTTTACTGACATTTATTTAATTTGCCTACATCATAACTTATATACGTGATTGTCTAAAGCGATTTGAAAACAACATAGTAAGAAGGGACTTATCCACGCCCAAAAGCTTTTAAATAAAAGAAAAGTTTTGAAACTCCACTATAGTCATTCACCCCCCCTCTGACTATATTTTCACCCTTCTCTGGGACCAACACCGTAGGAGCTGTCCTAGGTCAGAAAGTAGACAAGCTGTTTCGACCCATTTACTATGCGAGCCATACCCTGAACTCGGCTCAACAAATGTACGCCACAACTGAGAAGGAACTTTTAGCTGTCGTTATTGCTTTCGACAAGTTCCGGTCGTACTTGGTTGGGTCGAAAGTCATAGTTCACACTGACCATGCCGCATTGCAATACCTATTTGCCAAGAAGGATGCAAAACCATGCTTGTTGAGGTGGATCTTGCTCCTTCAAGAGTTCGACGTAGAGATCAAGAATAGAAAGGGATGTGAGAATGTAGTACCTGACCATTTGAGTAGGATGGAGCCGGGTGAAGAGAGATGTTTTGTCAAAGTTGATATTGATGACCGTTTTGATGAGCAGTTGTTCGTAGTGGATACGATGCTCCCAGTTAAGCGGGGAAACTTTATTCAGAGAGGGAAGAAAGGGAATCCATGGTATGCCCCTTTTGTTAATTATCACGAGTGTGGATTAAGTAGATCCGGAGTTTGATGAGAATCGAAGAAGAAGTTCTATAAGCGAGGTGAACCGATATGTGTGGGAAGACCCCTTATTGTTTAGGCTGTGTGCAGATGGAATCCTGAGGAGGTGTGTGGATGACAGTGAGATAGTGAGTATTCTCTCGTTCTGCCATGATAAAGAGGCCGGTGGCCACTTCTCGGGGGAGATAACACCATTGAAGGTGTTACAAAGTGGGTTCTGCTGGCCCACTATCTTCAAGGATGCACATGCGTATGTTAAGACGTGTGACGCCTGTCAACGCTCCGGAAGGATTTCCAAGAGAAATGAGATGCCCCAGAAACCGATAATAGTATGTGAGGTTTTTGATATATGGGGATTGGACTTCATGGGACCATATTCGTCTTCTTTCGGGAATAAGTACATTCTTGTCGCCTGTGACTACGTTTCAAAGTGGGTTGAGGCAATTGCTTCACCTACTAATGACAAACATGCAGTCATAAGGTTTCTTAAGAAATATATTTTATCCCGGGTTGGAGTACCTCGAGCGATAATAAGCGACAATGGAAGTCACTTTCCCAATAGAGAATTTGATAAGCTTTTAATGAAGTATGGGGTCACTCATAAGTTAGGCAATGCCTACCACCCCCAGACTAGTGGCCAAGTAGAGGTATCCAATCGGGGAATCAAGAGAATCCTGGAGAAGACAGTCAATTCCAACCTTAAGGATTGGTCAAAGAAGTTGGATGATGCACTTTGGGCACACCGAACTGCGTTCAAGACACCCATAGGTATGTCACCTTACATGCTTGTTTTTGGCAAGGCTTGCCATCTCCCCATAGAGGTAGAGCATAAGGCCTATTGGGCGATAAAGAATCTGAATATGGACGACGCATTAATCTGTGAGAGAAGGATGGCACAGTTGAATGAGTTAGATGAGTTTCGCCTTCAAGCTTACGACTGTTCGGCGAAGTATAAGGAGAAGACCAAGATGCTTCACGATAAGTTGATCAAACCGCGTGTTTTCAACGTAGGTGATGAGGTCCTTCTCTATAACACTCGCCTCCATTTGTTTCAAGGCAAACTTAAGTCGAGGTGGTCGGGACCGTATACGGTTTTGCGAGTTTTCGACTCGGGAGCCATCGAGGTAACACATCCGAAGCATGGGACGTTCATCACGAACGGCCTTCGTCTTAAAAAGAATGAAAAGTTACCATTCAATGAGGCTCTCGAGATTGTGCATTTGACTGATCCCGAGCCTTGATCAATATGTTATGAGTCTCGTCATGGACTTTAAACTTTGACGTTTCTGCTATTATCACTCCACCATCACATCTTTCTATCCTCGCTTCCTCGTTCGTGCCGGTAGTATAACTTTGAAAAACCGGCACAGTATAAGTCATTTGTCGAGCCAACGACGTAAAACAAAGGCGCTCGGTGGAAGGCAACCCACCATTTTCTGAGTTTTCTGAGGTTTTGATAATAAATGGTATTGGAATAAAGGTTTGAATCACAAGGGATCACGATTTCTGTGTTTTGCATAGAGCTGGGGTCGGACGAGCGTTCACCCTCTTCAAACGCCCGTCCGCCTGAGTTGGCCATCAGACGGTGTTCGCTTCAGCGTGACGCTTTGTCCGTCCAAAATCGCCCAACTCTGTATGTGTTTCTGATTAGTCAAACGAGCGTATGGAGTGACCCAAACGCTCGTCCAGTTCTTCAATGCCCAGGCAAACGCCCGTCCGGTTGAGGCGGACGCCCGTCTGACTCTCCTTCTATGAATACCCCAGCCTTATCATATTATTTCGAATCAGTTTTCAAACCTCCAAAACCCGACTCTTCACGCCCTTTTCACCTAAAATCTTCGTTTTTGACCTGATCGGAGCGATTCAAAGTCCCCCAAACACCTCTTGATCACTTCTTTTCATTTCACAAACCCAAATCCACCAACAAACACTTTTTGGCCGGATTCGAGACCCTAGCAAGGGCGGTTTTTCCAATTACAAAAATCAAGACTTTGGCCTTTTCGTGCATCGTTCGGACTTCTAATCACTTCCATCATCATCCTAGCAACCTTATGGGTAAGAATCTATAAGCTTTCCATGTTTTAATTCACTTTTTTTTTGGTTCGATTTTCGAGTCGGCCCTTAAACGAACTGCCACTGATTGGGCTTGTTTTTCTTTGTTTTGTGTTGTTTTTGCTTTGATGATGATCTGGGGGTGCTGTTGATTGATTGTGGACGTCTGCATTACGGTTGTGGGTCGGTTTTGATGGGGTCTGATTGGTGTTTTGTTGGGAAATCCCGTTTGGACGATAATCGGGTTGTGTGTTGTGTTGTTTGTGCTTGGGTTTGCTGTGGTTGTTCAGTGTGAGATACAATGGTGCGTACTGGTGGTAAGGAGGGGGCCTCGGGGCCAAAACCTTTTGGGAAAGAAATAGCTCGGGATGCCGGTAAGAAGAAAAAGGTAGTTGAACCTAGACCGGTCAATCCCAACCGCGGGATTGAGATCCGAGAGAGGCAAAACCCCCTAGGGCAGCCCAGAGTCAGTCTAGGGTGTCCTTGAGAGATGAGTCAGAGTCTGAGATAGATGATGAGCCGTTGTTGAGGAAGAGAACAGTTGAGCCGGGACCTAGGGTTGAGCAAGACGTAAGGGAGCCTAGGGCTGCACCTGAAGCTAGGGTTGAAGGGGGTGAGCCAATTGTGAAGCCGGTTATAACCCAGAGAACAGGAACTGGAGGACCCCCGATCCCTTTTGCACGGAGATTCGTTAACTCCAAGGCTTTAGAGGTCTACAACAAGCACTACCTAACCCGCACAATGCTTACAGAGCGAGCCTTCCATGAGTATAATGTGGACAAGGACTTCGTGAAAAACCTAACTGATAGGAAATGGAAAGCGTTGATGACAGCCCCGGAGGTGAAAGTGAATGCAACTTTGGTGCGTGAGTTTTACGCGAATCTTTCGGAGTCGAGCTTAGAAACGGAGATGGTTAAGGTTCGGGGGTTCCAAGTCCCGTTGAGTGCCAAGGTGATCAATGCTAAGTATGGGCTGGCACCATTCGAGGGTTTGGATTATAAGGAGGCGATCAAGGCAAAACAGGATGCGGGTGAGGACCCGTTAGAGGATCTCCGGTTGTTGGTATGCCCGGATGTACCTTGGACCCTTGGAGGCGGTGGGGTGAGAAAGGAGTTGGTCACGTCGACATGGGCAGAGGATTGGAAAGTTCAATGCCGGTTCATCCAAAATCGGTTGCTTCCTAAGAACAACCTGACTCATTTCCACATCGACGATCTAGGGATGTTGTATGCCCTCAATTTTAAGTTAAATGTGGATGTGGGTCAGGCCATTTATGACGAGTTGGCCATGAACCAGAAGGTCTACACCCACTGTCTGATTTGCCCTCATCTGATTTATATCTTGTGTCAGGACGCTAGGGTCCCGGAATATAAGGAGGATCACCGACCGAAGAATCCTCGGTTGTTGCAGAGAGAGAAAGTAAGGACCCCGGCACAGCTAGAGCGTATGGCATCGCAGCAGCCCAGTTCGTACTCGGCTCCGACTCCGGCACCACCAGTTCCTTCTATTTCTCCCTCCATGAGGATGAGGTTGAGCATGGCTAATAGTTTCCGGAACTGGATGGAGGATCAGCAGCAAACGCAGAACAATATTCTGACTCTCCTAATGCTGATGAGTGAGGGTCGACTACCGAGGGATCCGGCAGCTTTTGCCCCGAGTACCATGGACTACCACTTTTCGGAAGATATCAAGCGGGCCATCACACAGATCGTGGCGGAGGATGCATCGTCCTCTGACGAGGAGACGGCTGAGGCTGAGGAGGCCGAGACCGGAGCTTCCACTGATGCTCCTATAGATGGTGCCACCACTGCTGGTGATGATGTAGCACCCGGCCAGACGTGATTTTATTTGTTCTATGATGTTCCTTTTATCGTCTGCGCCCGGTATTAGGGTTGTTTAGGAGCTGTTGAGTCTATTTGATATATTTGTATGTTATTTGATGCTACTATCGGTTTTGAGTTGATACTTTTATGATGGGTTTTGTAAGCCTTAAGGCACATTCGTACTTGTGTTTGGATTTTGGTACACATTGTGGATCATTTTTATATGTCGAACCTCTGTGGTTTTATCTTTTACACGTGGATGTTCTGTGCTTTAACCCGTTTGGGTCATTTATCCATCTATAGTGATCCACTGTGTGCTTTACACTTGCATATCGAGTTTTCTGACGTGATAGGGCCGTTTTCTTGTTATTCCTCTTCCCTACCCAATATTTTGGCACGAGGACCATGTCCCGTCCATGCTTTGTTGTGGTTGTTTTTGTTTTTGTATAGGGATTAGGGTCGTGTTTTCTCACGGCTGTTACGGGATTCGATAGCGCCTTTCTGCCGGGTCTACAGCTAAGTCTCATTTTCTATCTCATTCACACACTGAGGACAGTGCTTCATTCGAAGTGGGGGGTGGATACGACTTAGCTTTATTGTTTCGATTGATAAATGTGCCATTAATTGTGATATGCTTAGTTAATATCCGTTTTCGAGTTAGTTCGTGGCTTAAAATTTTATAACTTTTCACGGTTTGACACCGCGTTATATGCATGTTTCTCACGATGGATTTGGTGGATGTCTTAGTAGTCGAGTAATGTATGCCGGGTGATTTCACTTTGTCACGATACGAACCCTTTTTATGAACGTAGACCTTGGTTGCACTTAGTCTGGTTGTTATACGCACTTGTACCACTAGTTTCGAGGCGAAATAGAAAGGTTAACCTAGGCCGGATACGGGATGAGAGTTATGGCGCTTCTTTGACCTAGCCAGAGCCAAATAAGCCAAAATCCCAACATTATACCCTCGTAAGCCCTCTAAGCCTTGATAGGACGGTCTGACCACCGTCCGAGATGAGCCATTTGGTTACTTAGCCTGTATTACCCTAACCCTAAGCTTTATTATTGGTCACGTTTCCTTTGATCACACTGCGAGTGGACTTAGTCGTTGCTTTAGACACACTTGCTGAAGCAAGTGTGGGGTGGGAGTTGGTGCGTGCTTCGAGAGGAGTTAGTGAGTGTGAGCTAGTATATGAAGGGGAGGAGCTCGAGGAATGTATTGTGAGGCTTGTGGTTCGAAAAAAAGAAAAAAAAAGAAGAAGTTTGAATAAAGTTGATAAAAAAAAGGAGTCAAAGAAGGATGTTTTGAATAAATAAGAGTATGATGTTAAGGTTGTGATTGTTTATAAATGAGTACAGAAAGAATCGAAAGAATTTTGGTGTGGTTTGGTATGGTTTCAAAGCAAGAATACATGAAATGATTAGGTTCACTCGTGTTTTTCTCTTTCTCCAGTCCCAAAATTTCCTTTCTATTAACCCCGTCCCGAGCTTGACATTATAACCCTTCAAGTCCTACTTGACCGTATTTAGCCTCAGTTGCCTCGAATAGTGGAGATTCTAGCCCGGTATGAGTTGTGTGTAGTCATTTGGCCGGTATTCAAAGCCGGTGATCATTTTGAGTGTAACCCTCGGTTTATATCACACACACTTCATTTTCGTGGTAAGGTAGAGTCAAGCGGTGTACATTCAGTGTCTGTTTTGCTTTTGCCTTGATGTCGTGAGCGCTATGCATGTATCGTAAAGTTGATCCCATGGTCTGTTTTAGAGCGCCTAACTTACTCGGGGACGAGCAAAGGCTAAGTGTGGGGTGGTTGATGGGAGTCAACTTTACTGTACTTGGGTGTGCAGTTTAACCCCCGTTTATCACCTTATTGGCATGTTTTGGGTAGATATAGACCGTTTTGAGAGTAATATCGAGAATTATATGCACGGGGAGTTAGACTGTCATATCGATAGTAAACTCCGCCTTTTTAGCGATGTTTCACTCTTTTCCGAGCACTTTTGTCTTGCGGAATTACGCGTGGTGTTTGTTTGTCTATGTTATTGCAGGACTTAGGTGACTCGAGGACCCGAAAGGCGATGTTTTGGACTATGAGACGTGTTCGTGGCCCGAATGTAGCATAGAAAGTGAAGAAAAGCCAAGTTTGGAGTGAAGACAAGCCAGATAGGCGTTTGCTACACTCTAGACGGGCGTCTGCCGTAAAGCTACATCAGACGGGCGTCTGCACATTCCGGACGGGCGTCCACAGTATTGGCACTTCATTCAGAAAGTTTGATTTTCAGCTGGACAGGCGTCCAAAAGACCCCCAGACGGGTGTTTAAGTAGGTTCAGCCCGATTCAAAAAGCTCATACACCACAGACGAGCGTCCAGGGTTCAAAAAGCCTCAAGTCATGATTCACCAGACGGGCGTTCAGAGGAATGCGAACGCCTGTCCACTGAAGACGAAACCCTAATATCTTCATATTTTCCAGGCGGACGGTCGTCTGACATGGACCAGACGGGCGTCCGGACCGACAGCATCAGATTTTCGACCTACTCTATAAATACGCAGCTCATTCAGCCCCTACTCATGTTTTGCCGACTTTAGACTTTTCTTAGGCGATTTAGGGGCGATTTTAGCATAAATTAAACACCCTTTGATCCCTTGATTCCCTAGATAACTTCCTTTGATTCTACACATCTTTTATAGCTTAGTTTTGCATTACAAGATCAAAGATTTAACTTTTTGGGGGCAACTATTTCTTCATATTTTCTGGATCAGATTTTCAGCAGTTATATGGTAATGATGTTTCTTTTATTTATTGTCTTTAGTTCAATTTCAATTCTTTATTCCGTTATTAGCATAATTATGAGTAGCTAAATCCATGTGTAGTCGAATTATGTGAAAACGAGCGAAAACCCTAAGAGGGATGAGATAGGGAGTTGTGTAGTGCGTAAATTATTGTTTAAACGATTAATCCACGTCCTAAAACTTATTTTAACGTCTTTGAATTAGATTGATCGCCTAGTTCACTGTCACACACATCGAACTTATAGATGTATTTTGCGGTGAGATGTGGGATAAGGGGTTTTAGGATCGTTGCGTAGATTCGGCCTAGTTGTTAGGTCCGAACCCAATATGGAGGTTTGTCATCGTTGTTCGAGCGACTCTAGAGCTTAATCATGTTAGGTTAATCGGTTTTCTAAAGGGACAATTAATTAACTTCACATAGGGTGGTTAGATCGAGTTGTTCGATCCCTAATCGCTAGAATTAGGAGTTGGCACCCGTGGATGTCGTTAAACTACATTGGATCAGATTAGGTCGGTTAAGACACGCTCCCTGTTAAGTCCTTCCTTAGGGGTAAAAGTAGCTCGTGGGATCATAGTTCGACTATACCCTTTAATACCTAGAAGTAAATTCATTAGTACATTCTTTACTTTTGCATTAGTATAATTCTCTCCACCGTTATTTTGACCTGAACTAAGTTCTAAGCCGACTTTGGTACTTGAACATTACTCCCTGTGGATTCAACCTTGAGACCACTATACTACCGTTGACCCGATACTCTGTCGGTTAAGGTTAGCGGTTAGTTATTTTGCTATCACTAATCCATCAGAATAACTTTTCATTAAAGCAAGATAATCCGGCATTGACCACCCCCCTTTTGCAGTTTTAGTGAGGGCATCTTTGTACTCAAGAATCTTAGCCTGTGATTGACTATTGAACAAGGTTTCTAGAGTAATCCATACCTCATGCGGTGTGTTGCAACCTACAATTTCCTGAAGTGCCTGTTCTGTCATAGATCCACACAGCCATCCAAGCAGCAATTGATCCACAGCTACCCATTCATCATAGGTTTGGATTTTGAATGCACAGTTGCGGTGAGGTATTCCTGCACTGAATTGAGAAACATGGGTGGAATGTTCACTCCAAAAAGATGATCCTCCAGCTTATGTCCTCGGATGAGAGGAAGAACAGTGTACCTCCATAACAAATAGTTATTTCGATCTAGCTTCACTGTAATGCTTTGAGACAAGTTTGATGCAAACTGAGGTTTGGGAGACAGAAGAAAATTTGGTGGTGATGGGAAGCTGGGTTGACTGCTCACAGCTGTGGAGTAAGGGAATGGTGAAAAGGTAGAGAACTGAGGCAGAGTGATTCCGGCGGTCGGAAAAGTGACAGTGGTGGTGGAGAAGGCTGAAAGAGGTGGAAGAGATGTTGTAACTGGAGCTGTTAACTGGAGCTGAACTTAGCACTGGAATAGTTCCAATGCTGATGGTTGATACTGAGCTTGTAGTGTTTGGTAATGGCAGGATGATCTCGCCGGAGGAAGGCTGGCCCGAGGTGGGAGTGGCCGCCATGGCTCTGCTACCAAGATAGAAAACACAAGCTCGGGGAATAATCTTTTTCATTGATGATAATGCAACCTTTTCACCTCATTTAATACAAGATAGATCTAAGGATAAGATTCTCAATCTAACAAACTAACAACAACTTGCTAGGTGTACCAATGCAATAGTGACACATATACTACCACATGTACCAATCATATTATGCCAAGACACATATCTTAACATCATCCAATATTTGAATGTTATCATGTTTATATCTACCGTATTTATCCAGTGGGGAGCATAGGACACGTTCGTGCTTACAAGAATGAGAAGCATAGATCACGTCGGCTCTTTCACAGCCATTTACTTCAAATTTTCCACGGACCAGAAATAACATTTCAATCGGGATAAATCTACATTTTACCATAGTTCCACATGAAAAATTGTTGAATTAATAATAAATCTTGGGCGAAGTTGAATGAATAATGAATCGGGATAAATCTACACTTTACCATAGTTTCACAAAAGTCCCCAGGGCGAAGTTGAATTTTTTCACAGGAGACTTAAAAAAAATGTCAGATCTGACTCGACCTAAAAAGAAATAAAGGATGTTGAAACGATCTGAAATTATATTTTCTCCTATAAATCTAAGTCCAACTTTTACCATACATGTTTTTCTCCACACATAAATGATGATGGAGAAAAAGATGAGAAAAAATGGGACTAACGTGTTTCTGCATTGTTTCTTCATGTTGCTCCATTTGCATGATATCATTCAAATGCCAACTTTCCTTTACACACCCTTGGGACCTTAGGTCTTAACTTTGAAAAAAGAAAATTTACATTTATTGTGACACCAACTCTTTATTATTTATATTTATCTTAATAAGGTAGTACTTATTATATATGCAAGTGCTGAACGACTATTTTGTCGTTTACTGACTTTTTTTTTTATTTTTTTATAACCTTCATAATTAAACGACGTCGTTTCCTTTTATACCTACGTCGTTCTGTCTGTGATGAGGTTGCAAAGGACGTGTCTGTTCTTCAGCATCCGGTTGTCATTCCATTCGCACCACCGCTTCTGCAATTCTTCTCCTTACCACTACCGCCTTCTTTATCCAATTATCGCCTTCCACTTCCATTCAAACGTTCCACTCAAGCATAATACTTCCGGTGGTCTGATGGCATGGCATTGTTGCTATTTTCTTCATCATAAGCTGGGTTTCTTACCGTTTGTCGAAAGAGTGTTTTCTTGCTGGGAAATTGGGTTGAATCAGGTAATTTTCTTGTTATTTTCTATTTCTGTTTTCTTCATATCCTCTGCAAACACTTCTATTCATCTGATTGTTCTTCTGTAGATTTTGTGGGTGTGTTAGGAAAGTTTATTTCAAGGAACGGTCATATTTGTTTATGGAGGATAAATCTTGTTCTTCTCTGCTTATGTATTCTTCATATCCTCTGCAAAGACTTCTATTCATCTAATTGTTCTTTTGTAGATTTTGTGGATGTGTTAGGAAATTTTATTTCAATGGACGGTCATATTTGTTTATGGAGGATAAAATTTGGTAAAAGGCCTAAGTTTTTAAATTTTAAAATTGAAAATCTGTATTCAACGTTTTTTTTCAACGAGACTTTGACAATGCTATGAATTTTTTTTTACTTGTCCGTTTTTGTGGGTTTATTTTTGTTTTGTGCACATTGTTTTGTAATGATTGCATTTGTTAGGATCATACAATGCATACCGAACATTTTTCATGCTCGCATGTTGTTTGGTAATGGTTGCATTTGTTAGGATGATCTTGTGCATATTCAACTTTTCAGCTAGGTTGAACTAAAGAACTCATCATAAGAATGTAATAATCCAATGTTGTTCTTCAGTTATTTGGCATAGATGCCTATGCAAAGCAATATTTATCAATAATGTTGCACCGCTTTTGCAATTGAAAGAGGGTTGAATGCATTTCGGTTTGACAAGCTTCGTGTTTTTTGGCGGGATTGATAATAATTAATTTTATATTTTCGTTTTCTTACACTAGATCAATTATATATTCAACCATTTCTCGCAATATAGAAAGGAAAAATATTTCGACATTCTTTTTTTTTTTTAATCTTGAGAGATGTGGGTAGCGTATATAGAATTTTATAGCAATTTTGATGTTCATCTCTACTAAAAATATTGGTTACTACTTTCATTAATAGGTATATGTATGTTATATAGTGATGTTGCTTGAAGCATATTGGTACGATCTCGGTTTTATCTTGTTTAGCCCTTTTATTCTTTAGGTATATATTGTAGATTGTGTGCTTTGTTTATGGCGGCTGATTTTAAAATTATGCCTACCTAATATCTGTGAAGATACAATGCATTACTGCTTCTGCCTTTTGCCATTTGATTAAATTACATATAGTCTTTGGTTTATATTTTCCAATGTGCTTTTAGACAGTTACTTTTATTTACTAAAAAAGGCTATTGTTCATTGATAATTTGTTCTTCAACATACAGGTTCTGGAAGTTCGTAGGTTATGTTGTTACACAGTTAACTGTTGGCTTCTCTGTGTTTGGAGGTAATTCCTGTACTTCCAATATGTTACTAGGCTTTTATATTACATTTCTTGCAGATTGTGAGCTACTCTGAATACGTAATATTTTCTTTATGGAGTTTTTTTCTTTCAATCCTTTGGAGTCTCATATTCAGATGTTTATGCTTGTACTTCCCTTATTACCATCTTGCTCAATTTTTACAATTATTAGGTGACATGGCATTTTGTTCAGTTGTCTGCCTATGTTATTACCTTGTTATTCATTGTTTTCTATTCTTAAATATATTGCAAAATACATATGAACGTTTTTCTTCTGCTACTTTTGAGTCTTATATTCAGAGATTCATGCCTGTACATTGCTTATTGTTATTTTCCTGCATTTTTTGCATCAGCAAGTGAGATCGTATCGTGTTTGGTTTTGTGCCTCAGTCAATATCTTATTATTGTTTTTACTCTGTTGTTAAATATACTGCAAGATGCATAGGCATTAACGTAGGCACCTGCACTGATGGTTCTTTGTTCTTCCATATCATATTAAACGGTTTGTTACTTTTACAGAAATATTGCTGTAGGTTATTTCATGGGAGATAAATCCTATGTACCTGGACTGTTTATTCAAGTTTTTTTACCTGCTCTTGTTTCTGATGCCATGGATTTGGCCAATCTGGTTTTCACGTGCATACGGGGTCCTGTCTTTCGATCCCCTCTTCCATTTTTGGGGTTGGTAGCAGAACGTTATGTTCATTAGTAGCAATGTATAAGCGTATCTTCGCCTAGGTGGTTGCCATAGGTAATAAATGTTAGACTACTAAAGATCTGTGGTCAAACTTGCTCTTCTTCTTCAACAGGAGGTACCTACTAGATTGAATGTGGTTATTCTGCTTAATAAATGTATTTTGGCATATCCAAACTTACACTGCATTTTAAGAATTCTATTAGTGAGGTAATTGTTGCTACCAGGTTATCTTACTGAATTACCTTTAGTAGTAATCCCAAGATTTTTCTAGACATGCATCTGAACGTAAGCACCTAAATTTCTTATATGTGAGGCACAGAGGCCAATTATTTAAATGTTCTTCTTAGTTTTATTAGCTGGATTTCCAATGTTCGCTATTACTCTTGCATAAATACTCTGTTATTTTTTATTTTATTTTGGTTTTCACTATCTGCATTCCATCTATAGTTTCTTTCCCTCTACAACCCTGCTTATCTAGCTTGTGCTCTTCAGGATCTGTTTGGAAAGGACATCTTCGTTTCGCTGTGTTCAAGAAACAACCAAATTACTTCAGGTTATTGTATTTAGGGGTACTACTGCAAACCCCAATAGTTAGGGGATCTATTGCAAACCCCGTAGTTACGGGATCTACAGAAAATCCCCAATTCCTTGGACGCATTAATACTTTGTGTAAAAGGAATTGCAGGAAATAACACAGTAGTTTACTACATATTTTAGGTGTTCTTATTTATTAGTTACTTTGCTTTTATACTCTAACTATTATCTTTGGTAATATGTCTTGTACTTAATATAGTTTATTAGGCATATAGTAGCTTCAGGCATTCATGCATTCCTACGTAGGTTGTTACGCAGGAATTCGTGAATAAAAGTAATACCTTAGGAAGACCTACATTCCTTCAAATTCTCTTTCCCAGCCTTTGTTTTGTGATGACTTCCACTATGAGGTTTTCTGGTTCCAGTCTCACAAACCTACACTCCTTTGCCTAAGAAGCTTACATTGGCTTGTGTTTACCTGTTAATTTTCCTATATAGGTATTTAGTTTGTAGTCTACTAAACCAACATAGCTTGACTCAATAACTTTAGGTTTCTACGTATATTTCCGTGAGTCCTGTCTTAGCATGGAGCATGGAATACGTAATGCTAAAAATGAGAAGAGACGTGATGCTTATTCTCGTATGAATGAAGCTGACAAAGAGGCTCTTCTCAAACGTCGGCGCTTTCAATATGCCGAAAGGAAAAAGGCAAATACCACACTTAATTCTCCTGTACAAAATCTAGCAGTTCCCAATCAAATGGCTGTACAATCATCAGCATCTACCTTACCCAATGACCAAAGTACAGCTATTCCTATATCAGCTGCTAACGTTGTTTCTGCAAGTCAGACTGACCATCACAACATCATCCCGATTAATGCCAGGTTACCTAGGCAAACCATGCTAGCTCACACTGCCCATGTAAATCAAATTTTCTACCCCTCAAAGGCATCTCGGGCAGAAGTACGCGCAACGTACCTATCAACCAACATAGTAAGCACAAGAATCGAGGAAATTATTCCCACATTGCCTAGGGTCCCCAACTGTGTGCATTGTTCTGCCAAACGATTTTTCCATGAACCTCATTCTTTCTGTTGTTCTGAAGGTGAGATTAGGCTCGCAACACCAAAGATGCCATTACTCTATCTCAACTTTTTACTGCCTCTGATTCTGAATCCATTGCTTTTAGAAAGTATGCAAGAACTTACAATAATAATCTAGCTTTCACTACTTTCTCTGCCCGAAAGGATAACGATCTACTTAAAAACACACAGGGAATATATACCTTCAAAGTTCAGGGAAAAATACATCATTTCATCAACTCTTTAAAGCCCGACAACGACTCCCCAGCTGGTCTTCAGTTATATTTCTATGATCCAGAGATTGAACTCGAAGAACGTTTGAAAATTTCAGATCGTTTTTCCAGAGACACAATGCGGCGATTAACAGAAATACTTGCTCATAACCCTTATGCTATTTTCCTACGTCAACTAAAGGATGTTCAAGCACTTGAACGTTACGCAATATACCTTGTTAATAATCCCAAAGTTGATCAGCGTGTGTACAATGAACCAACTCGCGATGATGATGTTTCTGCAATAGTGTCTTTGGAAGATGAGAACACTTTTAACCCTCAATGCCACATCCAAATTTACTCCCAAAATACCACACCGCACATAATCTGTCATAATTACGGATGCTATGATCCATTACAGTATCCTTTACTCTTTCCAGGTGGCCAAATTGGTTGGCATTGTGGTATTGAAAAACTTCCTCCAAATGCTAGCAAACAAAGACGTACCTGCCACATGGCCCTACCACTTGTAGATAAGAACATCTCAACCGCTGAGCAACTAATTTACCAAGAAGAAGAAGGTCAGGACTATCTACTTCTTACTTACATAAGAACATAAATCATTCGTTACTCAAACATTTCATGCTTACACCTCCACAGCCTTCCGAAGCAGTGCACACAAACGTAATATGGTGTCCTGTCGACAGTATTATTGTTACAAGTTACTAATACGAGACAGCGATGATTCAATGTTGCTCCATACCGGGAGGTTATTTCAACAATACATTGTAGATATATTTATCAAAGTAGAAACCTCTCGATTAGAATATCTTTACAAGCAACAAAGAGAAATCCGGACTGAATGCTTGCAAGGTATAATTGACAGCATTGCTTCTGGAAATACAGAGGGTTCTAATGTCGGCCGCAAGTTCATTCTTCCCCCCTCTTTTGTTGGTGGCCCTAGAGATATGAAAAAAGGTACATGGATGCAATGACTTTAGTCCAACAATTTGGAAAACCTGACTTCTTCTTAACCATGACATGCAATCCTGCATGGCCAGAAATTACGAAACATCTACTCCCAGGAGAGTTGCCCCAAAATCGACCAGATTTACTTGCACGAGTCTTCAATTCTAAACTTGAACTCTTGAAAATAGATCTTCTGAAGTCAAAAGTATTTGGAATCCCAGATGCTTGTGTCTACTCCATTGAGTTCCAAAAGCGAGGTTTGCCTCATACACATCTTTTATTGATAATCGGTAAAGAATACAAGCTTCTGAATTCCGAGGCATATGACCGATTCATATCTGCTGAACTACCTGATCCTGAAATAAATCCAGCCTTGCATGCCCTTGTTCTTAAACACATGATTCATGGTCCATGTGGTACGTGTAATCCAAAAAGTCCATGCATGCAGAATAAGAAGTGCAAAAATAAATATCCGAGAGAGTTCCAAGAGTTCACTACACACGGATGTGATAGCTATCCTCATTACAGACGCCGTGACAATGGTGTATCTGCTATAGTCAGAAGGTGTAACATTGACAATCGTTGGGTCGTACCATACAACCCCTACTTACTACAGAAATATGACTGCCATATTAATGTTGAGATCTGTTCCACCATCAAACTGGTGAAATATATCTATAAATACATTTACAAAGGCCCTGATAAAATTGGATTCCAAATGGCAGTAAAGAATTCTGAAAATGAAATTCAGGAATATCAACAAGGAAGGTGGGTAGGACCACCCGAAGCTGCTTGGCGTTTATATTCTTTTGATCTTTTCCAGATGCAACCAGCCGTTATAGCATTGCAATTGCACTTACCAAATAACTACTTTGTGTCCTTTTCGAATAATCAGGATCTCAATGACGTAGTATCAAATAACTTTCTGTCCAAGACAATGCTAACTCAATTTTTCTACATGAACAAAACCAATCCACTAGCAAAATCTTTAAACATTCTATACAAGGACTTTCCTAAATTTTTTGTTTGGGGTTCAGGAAAACGCCTATGGAGCGAAAGAAAAAAGGGTAAAGTAATAGGCCGAATTGTGTCGGCTGGGCCAATTGAGGGAGAAAGATATTACCTTCGCCTACTATTAAACAACGTAAGAGCACCCGACTCATATGACGCCCTATTAACCGTTAAAGGGTACTTACACAGTACTTTTAGAGAGGCAGCTTTGGCCCGCGATCTGCTTTCCACTGACTACGATCTACATAAATGCTTAGAAGAAGCTACATTGTATCAAATGCCTAGACAGCTACGCCATCTCTTTGCCTCTATTCTGGCTTTTTGCTCGCCATCCAATCCAAAAGCTCTTTGGGAAAAGTACAACAACTCTTTATGTGACGACTATTTAAGGACCCAACGAATATCAGGGCTACAAAATTCTGAAGTAAAATTGAAAGCTCTCGAAGATATATCGAACTTCTTGGATGACATGGGTAGAAAATTAGAAGATTTCCAACTTGGTCCTGAGGCCGAATTTCTATCACAACGAACTACCATAGGCAAAGAAATTTCTTACGAAAGAAGCATGATTGTAGCCGAAACTGATATTCTAAGTCTTCAAAAACTTAATGAAGAACGGCGCCGCCATGTGCATGCGATACAATTTTGCACAAAGCTTTATCAAAGAACAGGTGCATTTTTCATAGATGGTCCGGGAGGAACAGGAAGACCTATCTTTATAGAGCAATTATGGCTACCCTCAGATCCCAAGGTTATATCGTGCTAGCAACAGCAACTTCTGGAGTTGCAGCATGTGCACTTCCCGGAGGTAGAACAGCGCACTCAAGGTTTAAGCTACCTTTCCATGATGAGAATAGCAAAATTGCCAACGTCAGCAAACAATCCAACACCGCCAAGCTAATAAAGGAAGCAAAACTAATCATATGAGATGAAGCCCCAATGGCACATAGAGAAGCTGTTGAGGCATTCGCAGAAATGCTTAAAGATATAACTGAGGTGGATTTACCTTTTGGCGACAAGGTTGTGTTCGGGGGAGATTTCCGCCAGGTGTTACCCGTGGTTACACGAGTAGGCAGGCATGAACAATTAAGCGCTACCTTGTTCAATTCTTCCTTATGGCCCTACCTTACAAAGATACAACTTACACAAAACATGCGTTCGATAAGTGATCCTTTTTTCACCCAATATCTTTTGCGAATAGGAAATGGAACGGAGCCTCAAGATGAAAATGGCAATATCATAACGCCTACAAACATCACTATCCCTTTTCTTGGCGAGATTACATCGCTTGAAGAATTAATTCATTTTGTCTACCAGACATGCACGCGCGCTTAATGACAACTACGAAACAATAATGAATAGAGCTTTACTAGCACCTACAAACGGTTGTGTTGACCGCATAAACGACGCTTATGTTAAACAAAATGGCAAAGTAAACAATATCTTACATAAGTACTGACATAACTATCGATCCACATCATCAAGGAGATTACGAAGATTTCCTAAATTCATTAAATCCTAGCAGCCTACCTCCACACCGACTACTGCTAAAAGTTAACTCACCAGTAATGCTACTAAGAAATCTTAGTCCTACCGAAGGACTATGCAATGGTACTAGACTAATTTGCAAAGAACTAAAAACTCACACCATTGTCGTACAAATTGCTACTGGCCCTTATGCTGGTCAAACAACAATCTTACACAAAATACCTTTGGAATCTTCCAATAATGACAAATCCGGAATTCCTTTCAAACGATACCAATTCCCAATACGGTTATGTTATGCCATGACAATTAATAAAGCCCAAGGCCAGACACTCGACCGTGTTGGAATATACCTACGTGAACCCATTTTTTCACATGGACAACTCTACGTTGCTTTTTCGAGAGTTAGGAAATTCGATGCACTAAAAGTAGTGATAGCACCTCCAACATTCCTAGATAAATCAGAAACAAATAAAACGCAAAATATTGTCTTCCAAGAAATTATTCAAAAAGTACAAAATTTCCAACAAGTTTTGCCTCCAATTAACAATGAAGATTATTAGATGTACTTTAAATTCTGTAAGTAACCAACGACACTTGAAATAATCAATACTATATTAATGTTCGTTCTCTAGAATAATGGCACAAAAAGTAAAATGCTTATCGATTGGGGATGTGACCCCTTCAACTACTAATTGGAGAGTGAATGTGTTGGCGCCGACAAAACCAACACTCATACAAATGTGGATGGTCGACAAACTCGTAAACTACTCCTACAGGATGCCTGTGTACATAGAGGTCAAGTATGATTGCTTCTTTTACTATTTTGTTTTCTGTAATTATCATTTATTAATATTTAACGTGGTTAAAATGAAAAAGGGAAATAAAATCGAGGCCATTTTGTGGGACCAAACTATCGGGCTGCTACACCGAACCCTTCGTCCATTCTCGATGTATACCATCGGCGATGCAATGGTCCAACACATCAAGGCTGCATTTATGCACATGTCACCTGGAATGACATTTCAATGGGTCTTCAGCGCCTCAACCTATATACGACCAATAACAGACGCAGAAGAACCCATTGCCTACCCCCTCATATAGACAGTACCACTAGCAAATATCCAATCACTTGCAGGCACTCGAGGTCCCATTGGTATGTAAATTAAAATTACACCAATACCAGTATTTCATTCATAAATATTATATTGCATTAGAAAGAAAGGCCTAACTCTAAAAAACATCTGGACATAATAGCCGTGGTTGTTGACATCAAACCACCAAAAGAACGTGAAGTGAAATCAAAGCTGACACAGCTACAAGAATTTACTGTCGTGGATCAGGAGTAAGTTTAGCTCATTTTGTATCACACATTTATTTGACAGATATTACATTTATGCCCCTAAGCTCGTAAGTTTGAACGTTACTTACACGATTTCAATTGTGAGAAGTTAATGAATTACTAATAACTAGCAATGTGAACTCTCAGCTCATTTTTGTGCTTTCACCTGTACCTAACAAAGCTGCTTAAAATGCATACCTAATACATTTATGCTCTTGTCTTTGTAAATTTACGAGATACCTATACAAATTTTTATCAATGTATGTTCGTATATTTTACTGCCACCTATTCTGTGATTTAGCAGCTTCATTCCAGTCTTTAAAACGTTTAGGGCTTCATTCACGCATTCTTTTTTGGTTTCCTATTCTGTTATACATATATTCTTCTACTTAAATTCTTCGGTTGCCGAATTGAACTTATTGTTATGATAGTGTTAGCATAAATTAGAAAAAACAAAATAAGGCATATTCTATTATTCACCGCATTCATAGCATTCATCCCTGCAGTCATTACATGTGCATAATCAGCCTTTTCTTCTTATCAAACCAAAAGTTAAACATAAAAAGTTGTTACACGACACAACACTTATTTCATAGATTTATAGAAAATCTAGATTTACCACCATAGAGACTCTGTTTTAAACTAAAAAAACCCTTCAGTAAACATCCCCATTTGGCAACTGAACATGATCTTCTTCTCCGACCTCGTCACTCGTGTTGTTAGCATTACTTATTGCCCATGCCTCCTCCATCAGAGCACACTTTCCTTTCCACAAATATTGTAACCTCGTCTGCTCCTTTGTCGTTAGCTTTTGCTGCTTCAACTCTTCCTCACTACGGTACATCCTCTTCCACATAGTATCTTCATTCTGTTTGCTGTTATACAGTTCCTGCGCCTTCCTATCACGTTCCACTGCCAGGCTCTTTACAACCTTGTCAGGATAAGTGCCCACCTTCACTACATCTTCCTCTGTGATTGGAATCCCATCTATAGTAGCTGGAATTGGTGGTGCATAAGCATCATACATCCCTTCTTCTGTCTCAAAAATTATTGCAGGGTAATTGCTTTCAAAAGACATACTTTGTATGTTTCAAATCTAGGAAGAACTCAGATATTTGCAGGTTTTAGACAATGAAAATAGCCTGAATAGAACTCTTTAACAACCAACTTTAAATAGGAAAACCTCAAAAACTGCAATCAATCTCATGGTGGCATTGTTTGTCATTTAGTAGGTAGTATAAAGACAATATTTACATTACCAATGCACTGCTCTAATAACATTAAACATCCCAAATAACTAAGTCTGAAACATTTTCACAGCACACACATAAATACAATACACCAAACCTGCACATATTTAATAAAAAAAAAGACAGATGTCTTCACCAAAAAAGCATTCTGGAAATTCATTTCCAAATCAAACCTTATTATCTATAGCTTATATTATACACTTCTCTTTTGATGTACTCGTTTAAGTAGATGTAATATTCGCTAAATCTCTTTTACTGACCATCCTTGGCTTCAAATAATCTGCCATTAACATGATTTCAAAGGTTGTTTAGGTCCAGCAAAACATGGTGTATTTTTATTGGACAGCTAGGTATACTTCTAACACCTGCTTAAATAGCATTTGCACATAATTTATTCATTGCTGTCCCAGTCAAACCATGTCAAGACTTGTTTTTTGGACTAATATAACTACCACAAAATGTATTTAGCTCTTCTATACAACTTTGTAATCTTGCCTGCCTTGCCTTTATGATGTTTATAGCATTTGGGATGTACCATTAACTATATTTGTGTGCTTCCAAGGCCATTCAATGCACCTAATTACCCCTGCAAATATTTATTTTCTGACTATATATATGAAAGGCACCCTAGGTCATTTATTTCAGTCAAAATTTCTTACACTTCCAATGTACCTCGTTTTTCTATTTTTTTATTTTTTTTTCCCATTCAGTCATGCCTACTTTTCCAGATTACATCGTACATTATTCATCGTTTAACTGCATACCATATCTAAAAGACTAATCTTCACCATTTACCTGCATACTATATCTAAAAGACCATATGACATTTGTAAAGAATTTACTTCGCACTGTGAAAACGTAAACACTGTTCCTATTTCACTCATGCGTATCGGTTTTAACCCTGCCATTCTTCATACTGAGCACACAGTCGATTATGCTAACCATGTGGAGAGTTCTAACGAAAAAGGACGAGAAATATATGCACCATAGAACGCTTTCCAATTATCGTCTGCATGAGCCTAATAGCCACACACAGTTCGCGGTATATTACATGTTTTACATCAGCCTTCAAACTTCACATTCTCACCTACATGAATACATATATTTAACAGTCATTGTTTATAAAGGTGGATCACTATCAACCGTCTCATTCTCATACATCATGCTAGAACCAGATATTCCACAAGTGAAGGAACTGCGCCGCTGGTACGCTTACTTATACTAATCACTGCAATATTCAATACATAAATCAATAAGTTAAGCCGTTGATAAGCCATTCCATATAGGGTTGAGGCAAACAAAGACACCCTCAAAGGCACTGCCCAAAAACCTAGCACCTCGTTCCTCGAATCAGCAATCGAGAATAAAAAAACAGTAGAGATAACAACTCTATCACTCATTCAACCAGATACAAAGGTACAAATCAAAAACAGTCTCAATAAAAAGACATAACTTTTACATACGCACTCTTACAAAGTTTGTAACAAACATATTACTGCTCATTTGCAGAACGTGCACGTGAAAGCCACAATGTCCATCCCGAACATACTCCAGAAAAGTCACTATGCCACGTGTCCCAAATGCTTTCAGCTCACCAAGGCATAAGGAAACGAAGAGTTTTACTGCAACACTTGCGAGACAGATCAGATTGCACTTCCCATGTACATTCACAAATACATTTGCACCAAACTAATCACATACTATACAACACACAATAACTTAAAACACCATGACAAACACATGTGCAGAATCAGTGTTGAGGTAGAAGATATCAATGCAACCATAATAGCAACATTGTTCGACAAATGTGCGGAAAAGCTTCTAAACCAGTCAGCAAGCAAGCTTTATGAAATGAATCCTCAGGTAAAAAAACAAAATTTTGCAGTATCTTTACACAGTCATATGGATAGAAATACTAATCAATCCTCATATACAAATACTAAAGCAAATACAAGATCTCCTTGCCAAAACTAATGAGGAACTCAAGTCAACAGCATTCATTGTCGAAATTAGAGGCACAAGCAAGAAATATACAGACAAGAAAACAAGATACACCGTGCAAGACTGGATCAAAGCTGTGCTTACTGAATCATCAACATCAGCAATCCATGAAACCACAAAACAACTCAGCAATACTCCAGGTACAACAAAGCAAACTAACACTCTTAACCAGCCTTTAAATACTAAAACAGCTACTAAAACACTACATTCATGTCCTTGTTACAGACAAACATGAAGGGAAAAAAGTGATCACAGAACTAGAGGAGACACCCGAACCTGACCAATCCAAGAAGCAGAAAGTAGCACATATGACGACAGATTCTGCCACACTCAAAAAAGTGAAGCTGGAATTCCCGGATGAGAAAGAACCACCATCAAAGGACAAATAAGCAAAAGCTGTTCAGCTCAAAGACTCTGTTTTGCGTATTAACAAGACTTTCCGAATATATAATGATCACATTTTGTATATCCTCATAAAAATTGTCGTATAGCAGTCCTACTTTTGTAAGCATGTATGCAAGACTGCTATACATAAAAACTAGCAAGGATATGTATCCAAGTATATAGCACTTTGAATCTTCATAAGGCACAACATAACTACAAAAAAAATTATCTATGTATGCAATCAACGATAAATAGTACTTTTGACCCATAATGTACAAACTTATATATTTAACATAAAGAAGGGCACACCGTGCATAGCATGGTGCGACCATCTAGTAAGCTTATATTAATTACACATATCTTAGACGACCAAAAAAATTGGCAGTCTCAAACGACGCCGTTTTTTTTCTTTTTCTTTTTTTTACTTTAAATTGCATGTTTCCATCTCCTCCCTTCGATCTCTCCGATAAAACGACGCAAATAAATTACAGCTGAAAACAAACGCCCTAAATGCTGCAACCATTCAGACTATTCAGTTGTCCGGGCATAATCATGGGTGGAATTATGGGTTGAATCGACAAATCATTAATTGTTGTAACGTCCGACTGTTATCCTACCAACATCTGCTTCTCTCTTTCGATTAAATAGTATGTAAACTATCCAAATGCATGGGTTGAGATCACCTGTCCGATTTCGGTGTCTAAGTAAAAACTACGTAGTTTCATGCGTATTTTAATTTTGGGTTTTGTTTTTTTGTTTTCCTTAAATTTTATGAAAAAAATAAAATACACATGAAACTAATTAGAAGCCTGCTCGGAAAAGAGGGGCGTAGAGAAGCCTGCTCATGGCCTAACCCTAAGACGAACGTTCAGAGTAATTTCGGAAAAGAGGGGCGTAGAGAAGCCTGCTCATGCTCAGAGTAATTTCGGAAAAGAGGGGGCATAGAGAAGCCTGCTCATGCTCGGAAAAGAGGGGCGTAGAGAAGCTCCATATCCATAGACGAACGTTCAGAGTTCTTGTACTCACAGATGGCACGATCAGCCTCAACTTCCAACCCTGCTCATGGCCAAACCCTAAGCAAGTATCGTGATTGGAGTAAAGAATTAAGAAGGTAACACTAGAAATAAATGAAGGAGACGAGGCTTACTTGGTGGAAGAATCAGGAAGTCTCTAAAAGAATTTCGGGGAAGAACACGAATCTCCCTTTGAGAAAATCCGTGGGGAAAAATAATTTCGCCTTATCATTCATCAATCACAAAAGTACATTATATAGTTACAATTAGGGCTTCAACCTCTACGTATGATACCTAGTCTACCTTTACTAAGATAGTTACATAAAATACATCACAAACAAATCATAGTCTTAATACTTGTCGTAATACCCTTTGATAACATGGAGATAAGCCAAAAGAGGTGTACAGAACTGAATTCGTGCTTCAAACTCACCTTTTATAACCCACCGGATAGCGAAGATGAAGAGTCCTTGATTGTGAGATTGCTTGAATAGCATGATATAATTTCTCAGGAGAAGGGATCCCTTTAAAATTCAAATTAAAAAAAGGCTGAAATCTACCGTAAGCACGGTGACACATTTGGATATAAATAACCGAACATCATTTGCCACGTCTTCTACGATCAGGCCAAACCTATGACCTCCGTTCTAACTCAGGTCTGGGAGAATTTTGACGTGGGTATGACCTGAGTCATACACGTGTCACTCAAATCAGTGACGGATCGACCCAGGAAATTTTTCCAGTGGGAGCCAAAAAAAGGCTGAAATCTACCATAAGCACGGTGAAACATTTGGATATAAATAACCGACCATCATGTGCCACGTCATCTACAATCAGACCTAACCTATGACCTCCGTTCTAACTCAGGTCTGGGAGAATTTTGACGTGGGTATGACCCGAGTCATACACGTGTCACTCAAATTAGTGATGGACCTAGGAAATTTTTCCAGTGGGGCCAAATTCAAAAAAAGGGTGGAAAAAACACTCATGAGCCAAGTCTCGAACACATGACCTTAAGATAAGTAATAAAGCTTCTAACCAGTTGAATTAAATGAATAATTCTTGTAGATATTGTCTGAAATAATATACATACACAGTTTTAATATTATAAGAGAGATATATTAGTAACTTCGCCCGAAAATTTGAGTGGGGGCCATACACCCCACCTTTACAAGGCTGGGTCCATCCCTCACTCAAATACACAGTTCAGCTCCTAAGAAAAATCGGGTTTAGCGAGCTCAACACTACTTTTAACCCAAATAGGTTTCCACCCTAACAAGATGGTTATTATGACGTAAATGGTGCTCATAAGGCTTCGACATGGCGTATGTCGTCATTTGTCCCGTATTGTCAATTCGAAGCAAGATACTTACCAGCTCATTCCACCAACATGATGCATGCTCACCCCGGTCTAGTACCCACTGCTCGGTATAAGTCTTCTACAACCAGGGGCGGACCCAGCATGGTAGGGGTGGGGTGCATGGACCCCACTCAAATTTCTGTGCGAAGTTACTAATATGTCCCTCTAATAATATTAAAACTGTGTATGTATATTATTTCAGACAATTTTCAGTGTAAATCTCCATTTAGCTCAATTGGTTGTAAGCTTGGATACATATCTTAAGGTCATGTGTTTGAAACTTGGCTACTGAATCATTTTTCAACTTTTTTTTTTGAATTTGGCTCCCACTGAAAAAATTTCCTGGGTCCGCCACTGTCTACAACCTCACACATCGGTTATACAGTCAACCAGGACTTTAACCCCACGATCTCGGAACAGTCCCATGATCTATATATGCAAACATGGCTATGATTACACCATGACTGCCCTCTTAACCGCTTCATGTCATTGACCACAACATCATTGATGACATCCTTAACTCCCCCACATGAGGGAAACCTATAAGGGATTATCATCTCTAACCTTCAGAACTACGTTTATAGCTGGATCCCGATCTCGGAACAGTCCCATGATCTATATATGCAAACATGGCTATGATTACACCATGACTTCCCTCTTAACCGCTTCATGTCATTGACCACAACGTCATTGATGACATCCTTAACTCCCCCATATGAGGGAAACCTATAAGGGATTATCATCTCTAACCTTCAGAACTACGTTTATAGCTAGATCCCTTACATTTCAAGGGTGAGTATGCAGCCGATTCCGCACTGGCTTAGCTATAACCAATCATCAAATTCACTCGTTAAAGTAGTCGAGTTATCCTCACAAAGTCTGATTACCTGGACCTCGACCCGATTTCATTGGTGAAGATTTTGAGCATTGTCACAGTGGGAACTCAATTCTTTCATGTTTCATAAGTTAATTATGTTAAATCCCTGACAAAAATTAAAATAAAATTAAAACACATCATTATTGAATGGTAATCTTTTTTTGTTTTTTTTTGTTTAAAGTCTCCGGTATCCAGAACCCACTGGTCTGACTAATTCAGAGTCGGCACGGGTCGTGGCTGCAAAATCTGACTCTTACCCAGGGGTAAGGTTTGGCCAAGACTGAATGTTAATGTTTGTTAACAAGACTTACCACATAATCTTAATATATTAAGTGATATTTACGCTGTGATATGTTTGATAACTTTATTTTAATGGGAATTTCGTACAACCCTTGTATTTTTTTTATTATCTTTTTAGCATCAACCCTTTGTATCTGAATTTTCTTAACAAATTTTTAGTGATACTAAATAATACTCCCTCCGTCCCATAATATAAGGCCTTTTGGCCATTTCACACAGTTTAAGAAAACATAATGAATAAGTTGTTTTTTATTATTTCAATGCAAAATATTGTATTGTTTTTTGAGACTAGCTAATAATATTACATTGTTTAGTGTGAAAGTGAAAACAATGCATTTAATATTGTATTGTTTTGTGTGAAGGACTTATATTTTGGGACACTATTAAAAAGCCAAAAAGACTTATATTACGGGACGGATGGAGTAATAAGTTATTTGTTTATTATTAGGTAATATATGCAAAATATACAAATTAAGCGCTATTTAATTTTTTTTAAGAGGGCTCATATATCCATTCCACGTGTACCAAATTGAGGAGGGTAAGTTCAAGTTGGGTAACAGAGCATATTAGAATATAAGAGTACCAACATTGACCAAATTGCAACATTGAGTAACAGAGCAAATTGCAAAGCATCAAGGATTGAGTACCAACACTCCATTCATTAGTCGCAACATTGAACAATCCGGAAAACCGTTGGTGAAGAAATCGGCGAAGCATCAAAGATGGCTACTCTTGACCAATTTGGTGAGTGAAATTTATTCTCTTAGCTTATGTCTTGTGTTCTTGGACCTTTTCTTGTCTACCAATTTTCTTGTAGCTAAACTATTTTGGTACCGTTTGTTGCTTGCTTTTGGTCTTGATTAGCTTTTTTTTTTTCTTTTCTTCTTCTTATTCTTTTTCCAGTTTCTGAATTGATAAACAGCTATTGGCCTCGCGTTGGCAATAATTCTTGTCATCATCTCTGCTTATGTTACTAGCCAAATGACTTGTGTGCGTAACTACTGGGATAGGGAGAGGGTCGGGAAGGTTGTCCACACTTGAGGGGGGTGTTGAGACAGATTGCCCACACTCTTAAATGATAAGGAAATAAAGTAGCACCTTTACTTCCACCAATTGGTTGTAGTAGAATGGTAAGCGCTTGATCCTGAAATACTATCAAAGCCAGAGTTGGTCTTTGTGAGCCTAGTTGGCTCAGGCTTGTTGTGGTTGTAGTAGAATGATAAGTGCTTGATCCTGAAATGCTATCAAAGCCAGAGTTGGTCTTTGTGAGCCTAGTTGGCTCAGGCTTGTTGTTTGCCTAGTTGGCATAGCCTTTATATGAGCCCACACTTGAGGGGGCATGTTAAACATAAGGAAATAAAGTAGCACATTTACATTAACCAATTGGTTTTTAGTACAACGGTAAGCACTTGATCTTAACACCCTCTCAGTGAATATCCCATTCTTCATTTCCTCTTGAGCTAAGGTTATGGATAAAGATACACAAGAGACCGTGTAAACGAGTGACTCTTGTGTGGACCGGTGTGGTATTCCCATTCTTCATTTCCTCTTGAGCTAAGGTTATGGATAAAGATACACACAAGAGACCGTGTGAACGGGTGACTCTTGTGTGGACCGGTGTGGTAGTTCCATTTATGGAGTTATCTCAAGTGGCTTCTGTGCGATTACTTTTCATTTTGAAAATAAATTGAATGGTCCAATTTAATTTGTATACGTTAATTCCATAAATGAAGTTATGTTAAGATAAAGCGATTACCATTCTACTAAAATCAATCTGTGGCAGTAAATGCGCAATTTTATTTCCTTATCATTTAAGAGTGTGGACAATGTGTCCCAACACCCCCTCAAGTGTTGGCAATCTGTACAACACTTGCACAATTTTTTTTCAAGAGTGTAGGCAATCTCTCACAACACCCCCCTCAAGTGTCACTGTGGGCAATCTGTCCCAACATTTGCATGATTTTTATTTAAGAGTGTGAGAATCTCTCCCAACACCCCCCCTCGCCCTCAAGTGTCAAGTGTGGGCAATCGACCCAACACCAACACTTGCACAATTTTATTTAAGAGTGTGCGTAATTTCTCCCAACACTTTCACAATTTTTATTTAAGAGTGTGGGCAATCTCTCCAACCCCCCCTCATGTGTCAAGTGTGGGCAACTGTCCCAACACTTGCACAAACACTGCACAATTTTCATTTAAGAGACCCAACACTTGCACAATTTTTATTTAAGAGAGTGGTCAATCTCTCCCAACACCCCCCCCAGTGTCAAGTGTGGGCAATATTTTTATTTAAGAGTGTGAGAAATCTCTCCAACAATCCCCTCAAGTGTCAAGTGTGGGCAATTTGTCTCAACACTTGCACAAACACTTGCACAATTTTTATTTAAGAGTCCCAAAACTTGCACAATCACTTGCAAACTTGCACTTGCACAATTTTTATTTAAGAGTGTGGGTAATCTGTCCCAACACAATTTTTATTTAAAAGTGTGGGCAATCTCTCCCAACACACCTCCCCCGTCTCAAGTGTCAAGTGTGGGCAATCTGTCCCAACCAAGGGCGGACATAAACTCCTTTGAATTCCTCAACAAATTCATGAAAAAATTGCTGCAGGAATCAATTCCCTCATGGAGTCCGCACTTTGCAGAGGGTTTTTTTTATATTTATTTTTTCAGTACAAATATAGGAGCTTCCTTTTTGGATTGAATCATTGATGTTACAATACAATAAAGGGGTAATGAGGCACAAGGACAAGAGTATTTAGATAATTAATGAATAGGACAAGTTTCAAAAAATGTTGCATAAAGGACAAAAATGTAGCTAAAAAGACACTTTTACCCTTCATAATAAAACAAACTCTGATAACCTTCATTCACGCCTTTTCCAAAATTCTTACGCAAACTCTCCGCAAAAGGACGCAAAATTCATCGCAAATTGGACGGAATTTCAGGAGAACGCAAACTTCATCGCTAATTTGGAAGAATGAATACTCAATCGATCTCAGTTCGAAGCAGTACGATCTCAGGTAAGCTTCCAATTCTGCGAAATTTGTTGTCTTCAAAAAATTAGGGTTACAATTCTCTTTTTCCTCTTCCTTTCACCTGTTCAGTGAGGAATAAAAGTGAATTAAATGTTCGAAAAGGGCGAAAACAAGATCGAAAGTAGCTGTGCACCAAAGATCAGAGCAACGCATTAATCATTCAGTACTAATTGGACTAATTCACTGCTCTGTTTTCCTTTATTTAGGGGACGAAATTTATGAAATTTTGATTGTTTTCTGAGTGAACATTCACTCAAATTCACTTTAATATGCATTCATTGTTTATAGCGGCAATTAGTACTGACATTCATAATTGGACAAATTCACTACTCAATCAAGGTGTTTAATGTATATCCCAGCTTCTTGTACATATAAAGATTAGTTCACTTGTTAAACATTAATATAGCTCGTTTGTCTTCTTAATTTTCTTTTGTGTGTGGAAGTAATCAGCTTTTGGAAGTAATCAGTGAGCAACCACAAAGCATTATGCCCCCTGGAAGCACTCTTCATAGATTATGAAGAGTGAAAACAGGTTGTGCTCCTTCTTTTATATTAATATTGTGCTTGATCTTAGCGAATGGACTCCAAATGCGTTCTTTGTATGAATTATTTTAGGTGATGATGAAAGCAATAATGGCGAGGAAGATATAATGCTGAATTGTTGTGAAGATGGATGCTGCAGGCATAAGTTTTTTCCCTCTTTAGTTCTGCAGCGGTAATTAAGAAGATGCATATGGATTTCCATGCTTCTAGTGACAGCTTCGTTAGCATTTGTTGTTTACCATTGTTTTCATGCTTTGTCCTTCAGTATGCTCTGTTTTTCTTGGTCTTATGACAAAATTCGGTCAATATATTTTTTTTTGTATATCCTCATCAATTACATGTTACAATATTTATAGTCACTTCCAGGGCTTATATATTTTACAGAATACCCAAACTACCCTTACTAAATCAAATACTATATTTATCAAAATATAATCACATCCATCGTAATACCCCCCTCAAGTGGGAGCGTGAAGGTCTCGAACGCCCAACTTGCACAATAGAAACTCGAACTGCTGCCGACCAAGGGCCTTCGTAAAAATATCTGCCAAATGATCCTTCGTAGGCACATATGAAGGACTAATCAACCCATCCGTGATGGCATCACGCACGAAGTGACAATCCGCCTCGATATGCTTCGTGCGTTCGCGAAAGACTGGATTCTTTGCGATATATAGGGCCGACTGGCTATCACAAAAAAGACGAATTCCAGGAGGGTGTCGCACCCCCAGGTCACTAAGTAACTGTTTCAACCATTTCAACTCACATGTCACAGAGGCCATAGAACGATATTCTGCTTCAGCTGAGGACCGAGAAACCGTCGTATGTTTCTTGGACTTCCAAGAGACAGGTGAAAGACCAAGAAACACAAACCAACCACTCAACGATCGACGCGTCAAAGGGCAACTCGCCCAATCAGAATCGCACCAACCTTCAAGAATAAGGGAACTGTCAGACCGAAGGAAAATCCCTTGCCCGGGATGTTTCTTCAAGTAACGTACGAGGCGCAAGGCAGCCTCCCAATAATCAACTCGAGGCGCTTGCATAAATTGAGACAACACATGAAGAGAATACGCCAGATCAGGTCTGGTAACCCCAAGATAAATAAGACGCCCAATCAATCGTCTATAAGGGCCGGGATCATCCAACAAGTCGCCAGTGGCTAGGGCCAACTTGTGATTCTGCTCGATCGGAAAGTCAGCTGGCAAATTTATGTGAGGGACGATGGTCGTGGGCATAACACAAACACCCCAAAATTCTAAGCATCGATAAATCCGGTTTTTTGTGAAAAAGAGACTCATAAGGTGTTTTATAGTTCAAAATACTCGATGGGGTTCGGTTAATTATATAGGCAGCTGCCATAACACACTCTCCCCAGAACTTAAGGGGCAAATGACCATCAAATCTAAGGGCGCGCGCAACATTTAGGATATGTTGATGCTTACGTTCTACCCTTCCATTCTGTTGTGGAGTACCAACACAAGAAGTTTCAAAAATCATCCCTTCATTTCGAAAATAAGGCAGTAAAGGCTTAAACTCAGTCCCATTATCACTACGAACTCGTTTAATCATAACCTCGAACTGACGAGAAATCAAAGCAACAAAATCCAAAAACGCCGTTTCAACCTCCATTTTATTTAACAGCAAATAAATCCACACCGAACGAGAGTAGTCATCAACAATAGTTAAAAAATACGTAGCACCACACGTCGAGGAAACACTATAGGGGCCCCACAAATCACAATGTATCAACTCGAAAATACGGTTGGCTTTATGTTCACTAAGAGGAAAAGGTTCACGGGTCTGTTTTGCCCGAAAGCAAATATCACATCCATCCTTATATAAATTTTTGGAAATAGGAATATTAGGAACCTGTCGAAGGACCTTTTCTGATGGGTGTCCCATACGCCGGTGCCACAAATCCGCAGTTTGCTCACCATCAATAGCCAAAACCCGAGCCTCTGGTACCCCCACGAACCAAAAAAGTCCATCCACACGCTCACCCAATCCAATCAGTGTCCTCGTCACACGGTCCTGCATGATACATAAGCGAGGGGTGAGCTGCATCACACAATTATGATCGTCCAAAAATTGGGACGCCGAAATCAAATTACAATTTAATTCAGGTACATATAAAACATTCAAAAGTCGTAGATTTCCCGACAAAGTAACCGTTCCCGAATGAGTTGCAAAGGAGG
This sequence comes from Gentiana macrophylla, assembly GCA_026214975.1. Classification (NCBI taxonomy): domain Eukaryota; kingdom Viridiplantae; phylum Streptophyta; class Magnoliopsida; order Gentianales; family Gentianaceae; genus Gentiana; species Gentiana macrophylla. The sequence goes on along the minus strand of CM047809.1, from coordinate 113,219,163 downwards.
AACGTCCATCCGGTAGCCCAATCGGACAATTCGCAATCGGTCGTAGTTCTTCAAATAATGGTCGGTCACCCGTCACGTGGTGAGTTGCCCCAGTGTCAATAATCCACGAGTATTTATTAGTCAATCGATCTCGAGTTTTAAAGTTAATTAAAGTGGTCTACAATTGCTTGACATTGGGCTTGTGCTATGTTCACGAGTCTGATTGGTCCAAATTTTGTAAATGGGGTGAAAAAGTGCAATGAGGTGAGCCCATTAACGGTGAAAGCGGCAACTTTGGTCACCCTTTCCAACATATTGTACCACCGGAGCTTGCCGCCGCTATTGGCTTAGTATGGTTTTCCTCAAGACTTGTCCGGCCATCTCCGTGGAGATGCAAGCAGAAGCCTCTCCGTCGTCTCCATCGCATCCGCAATGAGAGCGAGTTTCTTCGACAGTGTTTCCGGCATCGCGGAAACAGTTTTGCCGGCATCGTCCGCCGTCACGGGAATTTTCCTTCCGCCTGGAAGGAGAACGCGCCCTTCGTTGTCTTGAGGTTTATGAATCCCGCGGTGACACCGTGCGGTTGTGCTTCTTGTGTCAAGGAAGCTTGAACATTCTTCTTCACTTTGCCCATGGCAGCCATGGGCGCAGCTCTGTATCAACGAGAAAGGTTTTTTTTTTTTTCGGTGGCTAACCTAACCTGGCTCTGATACCATGACAAAATTCGGTCAATATATTTTTTTTTGTATATCCTTATCAATCACATGTTACAATATTTATAGTCACTTCCAGGGCTTCTATATTTTACAGAATACCCAAACTACCCTTACTAAATCAAATACTATATTTATCAAAATATAATCACATCCATCGTAATATCTTAATGTAATAGGACTGGTTTTGGGTGATTTGTAGATCACCTTTTTTTTTTCTTTTTCGGATGGGGTTTGCCAATATATAGGGCCTATACTCTTTCCTTAGCACCCGTTTTTTCCCACACCGGGTTTTGCAGACTAGGGTTTTAAAGAGGTAGGGCTATACATTGATGACACAATGGGTGTTGAGGAGGCAAGCACAAACCTTGCAATTTTTATTTTTAATGAATAAAATTACAGGTTTGAAAAAAAAATGTAGTTCTTTTGTCCTACATTTCTCTTTTTATTATTATGTTTTAGTTCATAAAAGTCTGATTCACTGAGAAAATTCACTGAGAAAATTCACTGAGCCAAGTATTGAATATTGGGGGAATGAGGGAGAAGGACATAAATATTTCATCAATTGAGTAGAAGGGCAGTTTTTTTGAAACTTTTGCATAAAGGACAAAACTATTTATTCATCATCGAAATTCACTTATGTTGAAATTCACTTTGTTTAAATTCTTTGCGAAATTCACTAATTTTCAAAATTCATTGTCGAAATTCACCGATTTTCGGGATTCATTGTCGAAAATTCACTGTGAAAATTCACTGATTTCGGGATTCACCGGGAGATTCATGATTTTGGGATTCACTTTGTTTGTCCTTCTCGCTATAAAAATTATGCAGTTGTCCTTCTCCCTATAAAAAATATGTAGATGTCCTGTTACTTAAAAATATTCCAGATTGTGTCCTTATCCCTAATTTCCCATTGAATATTCACTCAAATTCACTTTAACATGCATTCACTATTTACATGCAATGATAGTGATGGTGTTCATCTTTCTTACAGCACCAACTTTTGGTTTTTTAAATTTAAACGATTCCTTACTTATCATGTCTACTTTAGTTTTACCTTCTTGGTTATTAGGCTCATGGTTAACTGTTTTCTAGTACTTATGTTCCTGAAAAGTTTGTTTCACTGAGAATATTCACTACAGTGAATATTGACAGTAAATGTATGTGAATGTCATATTCACAGTACTAACCTTGATTCAGAAGCTAAACATATTAACCAACAAAAAATGTGTTGTCTACATTCATCTTTTGCAAGTATGATCAATACCGAAACACTATCACATACCTATTGGATGTATATGACATCATAAATAAGGGGAAAATTAACAAACAGTCACAAGACCCTTATTCAAGAAACTCCTTTCAAGATTTTCTTCAAAGCTATTGAAGAGAAGAGGATATGTGCAAAGAAGCGAAAAGACCAAGTGTTGGACAATATCATAACAGCATACGTACCAGAAAATAGGGCATTCACAACTTATCGTCATATGTAGGCCAGACATCACTATTAACGTGTAGATGCCAAGTGAACACCATGGCTTATTTTCATATGTATGTTCTAAATTGAAGTGCTTTGAATTAGGGGGGAATTAGGGAGAAGGACAGAAATATTTCATCAATTGAGTAGAAGGACAGTCTTTTGAAACTTTTGCATAAAAAACAAAACTATTTATTCACTGTCAAAATTCACTAGTGTTCGAAATTCACTGTCGAATTTCACTGTCGAAATTCACTAATTTTCAAAATTCATTGTTGAAATTCACTGATTTTCGGGATTCACTTTCAAAATTCACTGATTTCAGGATTCACTGGGAAGATTCACTGATTTTCGGGATTCACTATTTGTCCTTCAAGATTTTCTTCAAAGCTATTGAAGAGAAGAGGATATGCGCAAAAAAGCGAAAAGACCAAGTGTTGGACAATATCATAACAACATACGAACCAGAAATAGGGCATTCACAACTTATCTTCATATGTAGGCCAAACATCACTATTAACGTGTAGATGCCAAGTGAACACCATGGCTTATTTTCATATGTATGTTCTAAATTGAAGTGATTTGAATTAGTGGGGAAGGGAAACAATTATTTTAATCAATATTTACATATTTCTATTATTATATAATCTCTTTTTTTGTCTCTTGGTTCATTAGTACATGTATGATTTTGAGTCATTACTTCACTAACTACAATGCTAATGTCAAAAATTACGTTTGTTCGAAATTCATTGTCAAAATTCACTGTTATTCAAAAATTCACTATTAATATTCACTAGTAAATTTCAACAGTGAATCTCATTAAAAATGGAGTGACAATATCAAATCAACTCTCAAAATGAAACAAAGACTATTAAAACAAGAGTTTGGTGAAATTCTTATCACTTTTGATTATTTGGCTGCATCCATTTTTTTACATAACATATAATACAATAATGAGCATAATTCTACAAACACAAAAAACTGAACATTAAAAAAAATGCATATTTAAAATTTAGATGGGCTGCGGCAACCAAGGACTCGTCAGTGTAACGAAGCTTGTGATGGATTTCATACCGCTCTCGCAGCCCTTTCAATATCTCAATAGTCTCATCCACAGAGCGTTCCGGTACCTTAATTGGCTGAAATCTTCTCTTTAATGTTGTATCTTACTCAATGTGCTTTCGGTATTCATCAAGTGTCGTAGCCCCAATACACTATAAAATCGACCACATATTAGCACTCTTTGACTTACATGACTGATAATTGAACATAGAATATCTATTAGGACAAATAAAATAATGACTTTGACAATTAGTTCCTTGATTGTGAATAAAGGTGAAATAGTTATGAAATAAGGTTAAAGGTTGTAAAGGACTGTTTTTTATCTAAAATGAGGAAAAAGGACAAGAAAAAAAGATAGTGGTTGAAAAGGACAAAAACGCGCATGTTACTACATGTGTTACTACATGTTGCTACAACCACATGTAGTAACACATGTAGTAACATGCGTGTTTTTGTCCTTCTCAACCATTTTTTTTTTTCTTGTCCTTTTTTCCATTTTGTATCTTATTTTGTCCTTATGGCCTCTGACTTCATAACTACAGATATTTGTTCACTAACTTGTAGTTCGCCACGAGCCAAAGCAGGTTTCAAAAGGTTAGTATCATCAATTGCACCATGTACAGCCCCAACTCCAATTAAAGCATGCACTTCATCGATAAATAGTATAATTTCATCACTTTGTTTAATCTCCTCCATCAATTTCTTTAACCTTCTTCAAACTCTCCACGGTATTTTGTTCCGGCTACCAAAAAACCCATATCCAAAGCATCTCTTTAAATGCAGCACATCAACTTAGTGTGTAGCAACATTATCAAGGCACTGCGCTAATGATATGACTTCTTATATTAATCAACTTTTTTAAAGTCGATCGGCCCTTTAATTTTGTATAAGAGCTCTGCATGATTAAAGTAATAGTATGTCAGGAAATGTCTTGGTGCATTGTATTGTCTTCTCAACAATCTAAAACATTATGCTAAACCCCTTTTTTCCATTTCTTCCCTTCATCATCTCATCCTCATTATAGAAGCAGCAACATCCTAGAGAAACACACTAAATTCTGGCACAGCACAACGAGGTCTACATTTATTTGTTTTAAAATACAAACCATGATTTGGAAAGTACTATCATCCGGAACAAACACATAATCACTTTATATTAAAGGAGGATAATAAGTAACAGAACAAACCTAGAACAAACCTAGAACAAAAAGGAAGCAACAGATGCCTATGTGCACCAGCAAACAACAACATTTTTAAAAGCACACTACACTAAACACAATCAAATGAGTTAATTTCATGATACAATTTGTAAGTAAACCAGTGCATGTTTAAAGCAAGATTACATGTAAAAAAATGCACACTTCAGGAACAGAGGTTGTCAGAACTTAATTTTTCTGAAAGAAAAATCAGTATATATACACACTCAGGAAAGACAAAACTAATACAAATAAAAGGGGCTTGATCACAGCAAAAGTGGAATAACGAAAATAAATATCACATTGAAGAGAGAAGCAAGAATAGTGAAATAATGTATCAGTTGGTCACTATCTAGTACCGTCTTTCCATGTCACCTTTGACAATGCACTGAGCAAGGCCCTTCACCGATAGCAGTTTTTCCAACTCCAGGCTCACCGATAACGCAGGGATTGTTCTTTGTCCTACGACCTAATATTTGAGTAACACGTTCGATTTGCTCTTGCCTTCCGAACACATGGTCTAATTTTCCCTACGAACAGACACATGAACAGATGAACAGGGCACATGAAATTTAAATGTTACTATTAGCACAACAATTACACTAAAAATACAAAGTAATCAGAGAAAATAAAGTACATTAAAAATTCAAATGTTACTATTAGGACAACAAGTACACTAAAAATCAACGGTGAATCAACAAAGTAATCAGAGAAAATCAGCAGTGAATCACGCTATTTCTGATCAAACACAAAGTATTCAAAAAATAAACATCAAACTCAGGATGAAGAACAAATTAAACTTGACAAACTCATATTTATGTTCAAATTCATTAGGAAGATTGAAATTCAACTTATAAAACACAGATTTATGTTCTACTATTGGGGTAACAAAGGAATCAGAGAAAATCAACAGTGAATCACAATATTCCTCATCAAACACACAGTATACAGAAAATAAACGTCAAAGTCATGATGAATAACGAATTAAACTTAAGAAACTCAGATTTATGTTCAATTCCATTAAGATGATTGAAATATCATTCATAAACTCACTCCCGTTGAACAATAAGCAGAATTTTTTTTTGGCAAATACACATGATGAATCAATGATCTGCTGACAATGAATCCTTTGAATTAGATGATTGATAATGCAAATTTGGAAAAGAATCAATAGCGGATTCACGATTGAACTTCCTCCAAGCAATTTTTGTTCTTCATCAGCGATTTCTACAAATGCGAGAAATGATAAGCCGTAGAATTAGGTTATGTAATTAGAATGGGTTAGGTAAGGGCATTTCGGTCATATTATTAAAATTATGTCCTTCAACCTATAAAAAATGTTAACTAGGACTGTTAATTAAAAAAAATGTGGAATATGTCCTAATCCCTAATTTTCCATACAATAAAATGTTACGGTTAAAGTGAAACTACGTTTTTTCCCTCAAAAGAAAAAAGTGAAACTACATTTTTTTTTAGAGCATCTCCAATAAGCATTTAAAAAAGGTTTATAAATTTTTGTAAAGCTTTAGCAAAAGGTTTTTTTAGCATTGTTGGATGAGTGGTTGGGCAAAAAGCTTGAGCTGCACCAACCGGTTGAGTCTATGCCACCTAGATCATTTGTTTTTGTTTTTTTTCCTTTCTTTTAAACAACACTTCAGCAAATGCAGTTTGTTTTTTGTTTTTTTTTCCTTTGTGTTTGCTTATTTTTCATTTGTGCTTTTTTTTTTTTTTTTTTAATTTCCTTTCTTTCTTTAGTTGTTGTGGAAAGAAATAAACAAATATAGGCGGTGGAGGTGGTGGTGGTGGTGGTGGTGGGTTCATGTCATAGAATTAAAAAGCTTTTGACCGGAGATGTTATATAGTTTTGAGAAAAAATTAAATTTATTTTATAAAATAATAAAATATTTATTAAGTGGGTTCATGTTATAAAGTTGTAAAAGATTTTTGTAAAGTTGTAAAAGGTTTATGTAAATGTTTATAACATGATGACGTAGCAGTGTGAAAATATTTATGATTGTGAGTAAAGGCTTATAAGCAGGTATGACGCGTGACCATGGCCATAGAAATTGATTGAAGATGCTCTTATAGTGAAAAGTTTTTATTTTCCTCCATCCAAGTGTTTGCACCGCAATACACAAGCATCAAAAGTACACTGCATACCATGTGAGATTCAAAAGTCGTTAGGAAGATGGGGTGGTCATTTAACGCCGTTTTATGGATTGCCCTCGTTAAAGTTGGGCAAGTCAACCTCCTCATCTACGTTGAGTATGGAAAATTATCACCAGTGATTTCCTCTTAGAGAGCCGTCTACGTGACAAAGATCTCTGACCACACAATTTCCACACACACGGGACCTTTATTGTATTGCTCTAAAATCGTGTGTGGCCCAGATCCCGCCACATGCGCAGCTTCCCTACAGTGAAATTCCTACAATAACGATCCCGTTGAGTATAGTCTGGGCAGCCGCCGCTGTGTCGTGTACAGTATGGACCTCTCATGCATTGAGTACAGTCTGGCGGTCTCTGATGTGTTAATTAATAAATATACATTAATCACCTATATCTCAGATTACGTCGGTATTTTTTGTTTTGTCGTTTTTGAATACATAAATTCCTTCCGAGGTCTTTCAAAATTGTGACACGCCCCTCCAAACTAGTAAAACTTTGGGGTTTCATTTCATATATAATTCTTAGCTTGGGTTTCATTCCACCATGATAAGAGGGGTTTGTATGTTGTCTATAAACAGTGTGGTTCAGCTTTAGCTGCACATCACTTTCATTCCAATGGAAGCACACAAATTTTTACGATATGATGTGATCTCATCATGCATACAATTAATTGATTTATAAAGTTATGTGATGTCATTTTATGTTACGCATAAATTTTTAGATTAATTAACTTTGTTAAGGCATGATACAATACTTAAATAATACAATACATCATTGAAATATGATGTATTGGTATTATTTTGGGCAGACTGAGTTTTTTTATTTTTGTAGTTAATCTAATCATCTAGATTCATTCAAATAAAAGGCTTTGTAATTACAACTAGCCCTACACATTCTAATTTATTTTTTTGTGATTAGACATTCTAAATTAACTACCTAGCACATAGCAAAAAGATCATTGACTGCTAAGTCAACATCCCACAAGGTCTAGATAAAAGCCTTTCGGTGCTTCTACTTTCTTCCCGCGAGGGATCTCAGTTGTGGTGCTACCAGAAGTCAATTGTTAGACTTTGCCACATTCCAAGTAATCTCCTAAATTACCAAAAATGTTAATCAGAAGGGCCAGACGCACGCCTGATGTCTCATTCAAGTCTCGATTCGCTTACAGGCAGTCCAGGCACATGCCCGAACTCCTTGAATCCATTCCTGCTTCTTCTTTGGTGTGCCAGACGCACGATTGCTCTACCCAGGCGCATGCTAGGGGCTATTTTTTTCCTTGTTATGCACTTTTCGTCACCTGTTCGAATTTTCAATCCAATTCCAATCCATTCTTGGCACCTTTATGGTACCAATACAACATAAAACATTTATATGTCATTTATTTGCAATATTCCGTGCCTGCAGAGTCATACTCATATCTTTTAATCATCTCGAAATGTGATAATTCTATAATCATTGTTTTCGTCCTCTTCCTCATAAAACTTTATTTGATATTATAACATTGTTACTCGTGTGATTCACAATGAATTTCGACATTATAAATTACGTGGAAATATAACCATTGTCGTCTTAAAATAAAAAAACACGTAGATATAAAAAAAATGGTGAAAGAATTATTATGAATATATAGTGTAGTTTGATCATTGATGGATTTATAGCTATTTTAAATTAATCAGTACTTATATCCTTCTTCTTCTTTTTTATTCAGTTTCAACGTTCATGAATCAGTACTTCATTGGATTTTGTGTAGTCGTCATCTCTGCTATTGTTGGCGGCAATTATAAATTGATCGAATTGTCTCGTACGTGTTTTGTCACCGGGACTGGGCTAGGTGTCCAATTGGAAAGGGTTTGAAGAAATATTCCCTGTTGCTATTGTCGGCGGCAATTATAAATTGATCGAATTGTCTCGTACGTGCTTTGTCACCGGGACTGGGCCAGGTGTCCAATTGGAAAGGGTTAGAAGAAATATTCCTGCTGGATTTGAGCAGCTTATTGTTGGAAAAACAATGGATGAGATAGCAGTGATTGTTCCAAAATCTCTTGGGAGCCTGGCTTTTGGACTGGTTTTTGGACTGTGAGGAAAAATGCAGATTCTAAGATGCTTGTGTGATATCCATATTGGTAAAATAAGTGAATGCTCACTCTTATATAAATGTGATACATAAAGGTCTTGTTAATTCAGGTTAGCCCTTTTAGACCAAGCAATGACAGCGATCTAAGCAGTTGACCGGATATTTATGATGCATTTAGCCCTATCAGGCCCCACTACAAAAAAAAGATTATTTGGTGACAAACTTTTGGTGACAAACAGTAAAATTGTCTCCAAACGGTAGCCTCTAGTGACAAAATCTTTGTTTGTCACGAAATTTTTATTAATTGTGACAATACAAGTACATTGTCACAAAAGGTTTGGTATAAACGATCCGAGTCAAATCAAAATATTTACTTATCGAGTTAAACAAACACTCAAACCAATAATTTTTAACACGGTTCGAATTGTTCAAAAAATTTGCTCAAGATTGACTCGAATAAATTCGGTTAAATTATATTTGAGCGAACATTTCACTTAGCCGCTCTTTAAATCTTAATCGCAACCACCATAATATATCGTACCTGAAACATATTGTGTCATGACACCCATTAATAAATATATATATATATATATTACTTTTGTCACTGAAGCTCGTAAAATATAATACTGTAGTACTTATTTAATTCTTGTTTTTGTCACGGAAGCACGTCAAAGAATACTGTAACTGTTTCCATCGGCTTTCAGTCAAAAGACTCAAAACCCATTACGCATCCATCAACGATCTCATTTCCCAAGATGTCCCGTAAATAAGCCCTAACCGCTGAAATTCCCAAAACACTCGATGGAAATTCTCCCTCATTCACCTTCCATACCTTCCCCAGTAGATCCATAGATTTGTAGCCTGATTCGAAGCTTTTCTGTTCGTGTTCCATGGAAAGTCCGACAGAGTGCATCAATGGAGCGATGATTCGGCGTTTCTCATGTTAACCTTCAGTATAGCGGTTGAGATTTCTTCTGTTATGTTAAGTGCTAATTTCTTTTGGTTTCCTGAGAATGACCGATATTTGTCGGAATCGATCATCAAATCGGTAAATTTATAACCATTGTCATGAGTGATCTAGTTAGATCTAGGGTGTATGGAGCTGGTTCAAATTCATCGTGCTTGGGAATGGAGAGGCCAGAGTCCTTCATAGATTTCGCAATCTAATTTGTTTTGAAAAAAAAGGTAAATTCCAACGATTATCACCTTCTCAATGTTTGGAGGACTCCAATTGTTCTCTAGCCTTACCTTCAAGTAACATTTTTACTGCACTTTCCCGTAATTGTCTTTTTTTTTTGCGTTTGTTAATTGGGATGTTTTTTATTCATTCTTTAGTCATCTGAAACTTGATGTAACATTCAATGCTAGCAATTAAGTTTCCTTGTGATTTGTTTGTCAGAAATATGGTAAATTTTGTGTTTTATTCAAAAAAAAGTCCACTGAGGTTGACGTAGATGTTATGGTTCACTGATTAAAGAAACTCAAAGGACAAAATGAGAGTTAGTTCTGTAAGGAGTGTATCTCCCTTGTTTGTGGTTTTTCTGTTTTAGGTGCCCCTGTTTTTTCACTTGTTAAAGATGAGAAGTTAGCTAGGATTTGTATGGATTTCTTAGAAGTAATGATTAAAAAGAAAATGCTGACACGTTTGCAATGGTTAAATTACTTCAAGAGCAGGGGTAAAAAGCATGAGCATGTAGCATTTAAGCTTTTCTTTCACTTTGGCTTTCAATGATTCTATTTCCATGAACAGAATATGATAAAGTTGGAGATTAAGTGATTGCTATTGCTGTACCTTGCTAAAGGTACTAAAATAACCCTTGCACCAGTTGCTCTTGCCTCTATCATTTCATGCTCATTCATGCATCATCTTGCCTTTGAATGCTCAGTTAGTTCCATAGTAATATGAATACATTATTTCTTGGTAGCATGACGACCATGGCACTTAATGTTCATAAATCATGCTGAGATTAGCTTTTGATAAGCAGAGTGGTCATTTATTGGTTATGCTTTGATAATATAAGGAGTAAAAGTTTAAAATGGTTTTTGTTTTTGGTTTTGTAAAGACTCGGACAAGACGGGTTTTGAGAGATTGCAAAGGGAATTTGAAGATGCATGTGCTTCCCAAAGTCCAGGTATATTGCAGTATGAATATCTCAGAGCAGTAAACCAGAAATGAGAACTATGATTATTTACGTTTTTATTCCTTGCATAGTTGAAATATCAAGAACTGATTTTACCTGTTTTGTAGGCCCAATGTTCTGGAACTTGTTTCATTTATAGCCTATGAGAGATCAGAAGGTAATTGTATTGCTAATTAATGGTGTTAATTAACCTTATAATCAATGACATTGACGAAAATTTTCTTTACATATTGCTCATCTTAGGGTATGGAACTTCAGGCCTTTCCATGTTTCATTCACAGGTTTCATTGATTATCGATATGTATTCCTTGTGTATCTTTTTTTTCTTATATTAAATGTTATCTTTGTGTCTCCCCTGTATAACGTGTTTAGTGATTTGTGGTTGACAAAGATTGGTGTTACTGCAGTTGAAAGTTCCGGAGCTTTAAAAATAGATGTGATTTTTTGTACTACTAGGTGAACTCAGTGTAGTTAGGCAATGCTTAACGTTTTCCCTCGGTGATAATATTGCAGACGTACCACTGCTATTCCCTTACTTTTCCAGGTATTTTCAGTGCCTTTAGAACATATTTGTGATATTCTGTTCTTTTTATCCTTTTTTCATATGTTTTTTTGTCTTGTACATTGAAATGAATAGAGATAAAGAGTCGGATACATGCAATTTTTTTGGGTGCTGAACGTGGGCTTCACCATGCCGGAGAGGTTCGCACCCATTGTTTTCTCTCTTTTATCAATATTTGGTGCGCAAATCGATTCATTGCATCTTATATGGCCTTTAACCAATTATACAGTTTGATTTCGAATTCCCTTCCAATAACCTTAAAATGCGAGTTATTTTCAGAATCCTTAAGGTAAGAGAGAAACGAACAGAACTTGATAAGTTGAAGTCGACATTTGTTCGGGGGGGCATCTAATTTCTGAGGAACTATTTTTCTAGTTTGGTGGATTTCATGATAAGTGTGAAGAGTTACAGCCAATTTCTACCATGGCTAGAAATATTTCCTTTAAAATGATATGAATATTATAGTAGCCCCTGTTTTGACATAGTTTTTTTTTTTTAATAAATCTTTTGTGTGCATCCAGTAATGTATTTGCACCCCTACATTTTTCAAGTCCCATCTGTTTCTTTTGGTGACTTCAGTTGAAAGAGAGATCAATACGTAAATCTTCTATTATAATATTCTTTCACATATGATCGTTCATTTGGTGGTTGTAGTTCACTTGTTCATTTATCAGAGGTAAAGTTTATTTTTTTGTTACCAATTCTTGGTGTCTTGTAACAAATATATTGTGGATTAAATGACTGTTCTTGATTTGTGGTCATATAATCTACTATGCTGACAGGTTGAAGAACAAGGCAATCCTTCTGATCCATTTTTTGGCTCATCGTCAATTAGATGTAAGTAAAAAACAGATATATGAAATTTAAATCCTTAATTTTATTTTCATGCTTCAGTCCTCATATTTGTGCTCGGCTTACAATCTTAAGGGGTTAACTAGAACTATAGTATATGTAAATGTATGTTTGTTTACATGCCCGGAAGCAGCAACAGTAATAGGTGTCTTCTTTTTTCTGTTTGCTGTTTTCTGTCTTAACAGATATGGCAGTTGTGAGATTTGAACCACCTACATTGATACTATGACAAAGTATTATACTACATTCATCCTACTTCTTTTATCATCATATTTCATATCACTAATGCTTCTTGGTTTACTTATGCAGGTTAGTGGATCCCTTTATTGAGTTCTTCTTGGTTCCATCCTGTTTATTATAGTCATGGTTTTGTCTTGTCAGGCTGTTCATAAGCATATATGAAGAGTTCTGGCAATGAAAGAAATGTTTGCTTCACTTTTGATCGTCTCTGAATGTGGATTTTTCAGCTGATGCAAGCAATTATTTACATTCTGATAATGGTCTCAGTGAAGAACATATGTGCATTCTTATAATGGTCTCAGCCAAGAACCATGTATTCAAGTAAAGCTAGTATTTTCTTTTAACTAATAATCTTCACATAAAATTCAGAAAATTAATGATGATGGTGATTTTGTAGGAATCATTGTGAGCATGTTCATATACAAGAACTATATTGGTCTTTGGCTTATTTTTTGTAGCTCATCATACAATTTTTTTAAATCCATTTATCCTTTTTCATGCAGAGTCCCGGTGAGATAATAGAGAAGTCACTTCGTGGTTCTGATGGCTCAACTTGTTGTGAAGATTTCTTTAGCCTGGTGCGTCATGAATTGTCCAGGTGATATATTTTTTGTTTAGCAATTGTTTGTTTTTTTAAATGTACAGGCAAAAATCATTGAAATAACGATGATTTATGTGAAATGCAAGCGTAACTCTATGATTTATGTCTGAAATTAATTGAAGTCTCTCAGATGGTAATTGTTTCTTCAGGGAACGTAATTTTACAGTTTGGCAATCGTTTTCTTTTTGTAGTTACATGGCATGAGGAGTCTACTTTACGGGTTTGCGTAGTAAGTGAAATTAGAGTTCTTAAATTTAATGCTTTCATAATGCTTTCATTGTGTTTCATGCTATAGTATGAAAATGTACTTTATGCTCTGCTTTGTCATATACCTTTTAATGCATGTTGGATACCAGTTGATAAGAATGGGCTGTTAAGAAAAAGTGGTCTAAAAGACACCTCGTCGCCGTAATTTTAAGGTGGTTTTATTTTATTTTTTATACTTCTTTTTGAGTTTCTGATGTAGATCATGTTCTAAAGGTGATTCTGAGTTTTAAGGAGTTAAGTTTGGACCTAAATATATTTGTATATGATTCAAATTGATTTAGTTTCATTCACTTGCCTGTAAACCTGAATATGTTTAGTGTTTAGTTTTGTGTATTAGACATGTCAACTCTCGCCTAAACAAGAAGCTCTAACAAAGATATATATATATAGAAGATATATGAATATACTTTTTGATAATAACATTCACATGACAAGTTTATATTACGATATTGTAGGATCATTTAAGCAGTTCATGTAAAGCATTAAGTGCTAAACACATAATTTGGTTACCAAATAATTATATTTGTGTGATATTGTGGCTTTGTGAATATATAAAACCTTGTGATGATTGTGATTTTCTCCGAAAAAAGGTTGCGTCGTTGGCATTGGAAGTAATAACCGAGCTTTCAAAGGTATCTAAATGCATATAAAACTTACATTTTCATGTATGAATGTGGAAATTGCCGGTGTTTTATGCAATATTCGACATATTCTGCCATTGTAATATTACTTTGGACAAGATACTGAAGTGTTTATTAAAAATAGGCTGATCGTTTTTAAAGAGAATGGTAATTCCTCCTTCGTTTATAATAATTATTATATTATAATAATTATAATAGTATTATTATTATTATTATATTTCGAATATCTATTATTATTTATTTATTATTAAAATATGACTTCTGGTGACAAATCCTTTGTCAATATTAACCTTTAATGTAAAGATGTGTTTGTACCCTTTGGTGACAACAACACTGAATTAGTGATAAAATGTTCATTATTTTGTGACAAATATTTTGTCACATGAAAAACCTTTTGGTGAGAAATTTAGTGTTTTGTCATGAAAAGCTTTGGTGACAAAAGTAGAAGATTGTCGCGACTGAACATTTTTAGTGACTAATACTCTTATTTGTCACGATAGGTGCCTTTAGCGTCGGAGCTTACACAACAAACGCCGCGACAAAAAAATTTTATCACGAAAACCTTTACTGACGAAAATCAGCACTTTTCGCGACGAATTATTTTGTCACGAAAAGGTCTTTTTTTTGTAGTGCCCGGGGTCTGGGACGTTACCGTAGGTGTTTTTTTTCTTCTCGTTTTTGGATAAAACACTTTCGTGGTCTTTCAACCATGTAAATTGTCACTTTTGAGACGCTACCGAATCATGCTTAGGATTGAGTAGTGATATATCCACTTAATATTCTACCACAATATCCTACCCAACACAATCAATACTACATATTTTGTTGGACCATCACAATGATGACTTTAATCAATAAATATCAAGCTGGTATGTGCACTACACAAATGTGTAGTGCACAAATCATTTTCCCTTAGGATTATATAAAGACTGATCCAAAAACCTGCATAGTAAAAAAAATTGATTGTCAAACCTATCCCAGTAAACAAATGATGTAGCAAAATAATATATGCAGAATACAGAATAAAATTGTGTGGTCTGGGGTGTGCCACACGGTGTCTCCACACCGTGTGGAGACACCACACATGTATTTCCCCCTTTACGAAAAATACTTGTGTGGTGGGGGAATTTGAGGTGAAGTGACGTGAAACGATCAGAACCACACAGTTTAAATACAGAATAAAATTGTGTGGTCTGAGGTGTGTCGCACGGTGTCTCCACACCGTGTGGAGACACCATACATGTATTTCTCTCTTTACGGAAAATACTTGTGTGGTGAGGGAATTTGAGGTGAAGTGACGGGTGAACGATCGTAAGCCGCGCGGTTTAAATACTGAATAAAAAGCGTATGGTGCGAGGTGTGCTTGTGCGCAGATCTCTCACGCCGTGTGGATACACCACACATGTATTTCCCCACGATTACCACCCTCTTAGGCTTAGCTATAGCTAAAGCTATGACGTGAATTAAAAGCCCGAAAATCGAAATAAATAAATCAAGATTATTTTTAATCACTCATTGTCCAAGAGAAAGAAGCCTTAAAAACTTTTTCAAATTTATCAAACAAAAAAAAAATACTCTTGAAATGGTAATGGTAGATATGAACAACAAAAAGAACATAAAATAAAAATAAAAATAAAAATAAAGACAAAGCTTTCGTTTCACATATTATTATTCATGAATCATGATACATTTTCTTCCTAATGACTTGCGTCATGCATCTGAAAAAACGCTAAAACTCATAAACAATCTTAAGGTGTATAATGGAAAGAAGGGAGGAAAGAGAGAACAAGAAGAAAATTTTGACGCAAGGAAAGCAGCCCGGTGGTCTTGGTGTGGTACGTATGTTATTCGAGAGAAAAGAAGGCTGCTATTTTCCTTCTTCTTTCGCTCGCCCACGCTATTGCTAGCTTACCCTCGATGTTGATCTAAAAAAAATGAAGAATAATTTGTGGGGTTTCTTTAGGGAGGAAGCTCCTTAAATACACAGGAAAGTGCAAAAGTACTTGTTGAAGATAAGGCTAAATAAGAACCATTGGATCTTTATTGTAGTGTATGGTTTAGATTGTTCCAAGTGTGTGTAATGTTGTTCCAATATGTAGGGTGGAAAAAAAAAAACGAAAACCAAAACAACCGATCGAATCAAATCGAACTAAACCAGAAAGGTATAAAACGTGGTTTTTTGTCTGTTTTTGTACTGTAAAAAGCCAAATCGTGCGTGAAAAACAATTTGGTTTCAATTTAAAAAAATAAAAACCGTTTAAAACCGGATTTTATATGTGTATATACATACATACATACATTCATAAATGTCTATCTATCTATATATACACACACATACACACACAAACCTACATATATTAATACTTTAAAAATCAATGTGTTTTTTTCGGTCCAACTTAACATGTTTAAACTTTGTATTTGTAATGTATTAATGGTCTATTACTAATCTCATATCCTAAAAATTCATATTTTGTTGATCGTTTCACAAACTTGTCTTTAGTTTTCAATCATATAAAAGAATCTAGAGTACGTGTCAGTTCACAACTCACCACCGCTAACTATTTCTTCTCTTTCTACTTCGTCAACACCAATATTTGAAATATTTAAATGCTTATTTGTATGATTTACTTCTTCTAATGATGTTGATGAACTTCATTATGGACATTTTTCGATTTGTTCATTTGTTAGGTTTGACATCATATATATATATATATATATATATATATATATATATATATATATATATATATATATATATATAAATGCATTTATAGACATTAGTTTCATATAAGTTTGTCTTTTATTTGTTTATAATTATAGATTATGTTGGACAATAACATTGTTGAGAATTTCAAAATCAAAGTTGGTGATTTGGAGAAAATAAAACAACGAATATGTACTAATGAAATGAAGCTCAAAACAATATTACATGTTTTTTTGTTAGAAATGTGTAAAAGTTAGATATCGTTAATTTATCTCTCATTTACTTATGAAACAAATGCATTCCTCTTTCTACCTTGATCATACTCAAAAAATTATTTTGTCTAATGGATTTTGAGATTTATATATGATATTCAATAATATAACGATTAGTTCATTATTAGTATTTTCTGAAGTTGATGATTCATTGATGAATTGAAATGAGTAAGAGATGACTCTTTCACTATCTTGTTTGTCCCAAACTTGGGAATTCAATGGTAGATGTCAAGTTCGCTGTGTTGGATGGTGTTGAAGTATGATTGGTTTTTGGATTTTTAAGATTCTCATGGGTAGATGTTAGTTAATTATAAAACATATTAGATTCACTGATATAATAGTACTAATGTATTACAATATTATCATTTGTTGTTACGAGACAATTTGTGATTTCTATCAATAATTTTAAGAGGGAAAGAGGGAAAAGTCCAAATTTTGACCCAATAAATATAAACAGGACACACACCTTTTTTTAGTTGCAAAAATGACAAAAAAAAAATCAGATGGACAAAAATACCCTCCTATATAATTCGCGTTGGAATCTGTACGCGTTTGGTCCTTTTTTTTCCAGCGTTTGGAATGCTGCTTCACCCTCTTTTTCTTTTTTTTTTCAATCGTAACTTTTGATTTAGAACATCAATCATCAAAAATATTTCACCAAAATTCATATTGTTTTTCCTATTCATTTTGAGATCTCATACGATACACTTCCGACGTAAATTTTATAACACGAAAAAATATTTGCATTAATCGGAAGGTTTTTCTTATAAACGACCGTAACTTTTGATTTAGAACATCGATCATCAAAATTCATTCACCAAAGTTCATAATTTTTTTTTCTCCTCATTTTGAGATCTAATATGATACCCTTTCGACGTAGTTTTTGAAAGCTGAATTTAATCGCAGAGTTCACAGTATCACAGTATCAGTATCACATTAACACGTTTTATTAACAAACACAATGACACCATTACCATTATCATTACCATTAATAGTATACGATTAGCTAAAAATCATAGACTCGGTAAGTTTTACAACAGCACCGACAACCTATATTCCTTTATGGATGAAAACGGAAACAAACCGTAAAATAAAAACCATTTGGACAATAATGTAATCACATTAACACCCAAAAAACTTGTGTATTTTGAAATATTCAATCACAATTAACACATTCAATCACATTGGAAAAAAATTACAACATATATGATAAACAATTTTAACATCGACATATATGATAATTAAGTTACATCAAAAAAAGCATTATCTAAGCACCTAAAAATCTCGACAATGGCAATTTGTACCATCATCTTATTCTCCAACTCTACATCAAATGGTTTAACATTTTCTCAAAAAAGTTGACATCTATATCAAATAGTTTAACATTTGTACCCTATCTCAATTCACAAATCATTACCAGGGAGCATTAGTCTCTTCTTGAAACATTAGCTCGTAGATCTCCACCTTTAGTTTCAATGCGCCGACCTCAAAGACCATCACAAGATCACAAGAATAAAGATCACAAGATCGTGATCACAAGATCAATATCACAATTCAGCTCAATCACAAAGCATCTTAGTTCATCAATTTTCAGCTCCGCTTGATTCGTTTATCAATCATATAAGCGTGCTTAAATCATAACAAGAAATAAAAGATAGATTAAGAGTGAGTACTTAGTTTTAGAAGATGATTACTTGTTCATTTAATAACTTTGAGCTTATCCCATTTCTTGATCTTCTTCCTCTCTCTTGATCTTACCAACATCCCTATTTCTTAGTTGTCTTTCCGCTTCTTCTGAACCCAATTTTTTAAACTTTTTTTATTTAATTTTTCTTCAATGGAAACATTAAAATACACAATTTTTATTTCTATAATAATTAAATAAATAATACGTCGTATCAAGTTTATATATTTTTTGCTGATAAACAATCATTTTTACAATTTGTAATATTTTGAAAGTCAATCACAATTTCTTTTGGCACGGTATAAAGGTCGAATATATATTCTAGATATTCATAGAGTTATGTAATATCTATCTTATTTTGTCTAGTTTTTTCAGATGTTTACGATTTTTTTTTTGATAAATTGAATTTCATTTATATTTTATTTTATTATATATATATATAACGTATCGGTGGCGTGTCGTGTCCTTAAATTTTGGAATTAGCCGTATCGCTGTGTCCGTATCCGTGTCTGTGCAACATAGTTGGACATCATGTCCCATTTATGGCATTAATTCCCATGTTTGAGAGTTACAAGGAATTGCAGGGACATCAACCCTTTATATTTTAGAAGTTTCCCTGAACATTCAATATCCTTCAATTTCACAATCTTTCTTCTCCAATATTCACCTTTTTATTGGAGTACCTTAGCAACAAAAACAAAGAGGATCACCTTGGTGTTGTTTTAGGCTCTTTTGGTAAGTATATACATCCTTAAGTCTTATTTCCTTAGGGGTTGTTAAATTAATAGCAATTATAGTAATCATAGAAAAAATTTATTTGTAGGAGGAGTGATACCCTATCAAATTTAGAGGTTGTAAGTGTTGAATCCTCAAAGTGTTAAGAGGTATGGAGGGGGTGTATCAATTGGATGCTTTTGATTCTGTTTTTAATAGTTTTTATGCAGGCTTTCTCTTTGCCCATTTGGATTGGAGGAAATAGATAGAAAGTAAAAGGAAAGATAGTGACAGAAAAGAAATGAGAGGGGAATGAGGTATTGTGAAGTTTATTTTGAGTGTTTGGATAGAACTAGACGGAAAGGAAATGAAGGTTTAAAAGTGTGTTTGAAAAATAATGAAAAAGAAAAGAGATCACAAAATTATAAATGATTTTCCAATTTTAGAAATTAGGTTAATGAGAGATTAGTATTAAATTTAAGGTTATTTAAGTAATTATATAAAATATTTTTTTGAAGGGGTAATTATATAAAATCTGTTAAAAAAAATCATTTCTTTCCAAATCTTGCTGAAAGTGGACGGAAAACAGACCCTCAAATTTCTATTACTATCATTTCCTTTGGTCTCCCTCTTTCACCTTTACTTTCCTTCTACTATTGACATACCAAACACCCCTAATTAAAATGATTTCAATCCCTTTCTTTTCTTCTCCTCCCTTTTTTTTCAATCCAAACAAGCCCTCGGTATTTGCATTTTTTTTAAGCAAAGCTTCAACTTTTGACAATTAGTAAACCTGGGCGAATATGTTATTATATATATGCAAACAGTTCATTTCCTCGGCAATCAAATGTATCGGTTGGAATGAAAACCAAATGTTTTGTGTATTGATTCAAGCTCCACTACACTATTTGAGTTAAAAGTAATGTTCTGCATACTATTTACGACTTAATAGGCTTATTGGACTTATGTTGTTTATGTGTGTATATATGTATTCCGTGATAAGATATATATAATTTATGCTATTTTCCTGTTTTCAAAAAGAATTAATATGTTATGCTGAACGAGTATATGTATAAGCGATAATTAAGACTTCAAGTAAATAAGAAATAAGAAGACATCAAGTAAATAAGAAATAAGAAATGTGACAGTTCATGGTTAAGTATGAGAATAAGTAGAGCAGTGAATTCTCGAGAGTTTCCGACACTAGTTTCCCCGCTCACAGGCTATAATAGTGAGAAATGGCCGGTGCCCGTCAATTTCCCTGTTCACAGGCAATAATTATGAACTTTCGGTCTGTTACTCGTGAAGTGTGTTACATGTCAGATAAGTATAAGTCTCTCTTAGTATCCTGAATTTTATGTCATTAAGTAAATAAGTAAATAACTATACTTTGCAATATAGTCTTAGCAGCTTTTAAACTATGGTAATTTTTAAAAAAAGTTTATCTTGCTTTTAACTCAAAAGTGATCTCTGTCAGATATGTTTGCCCAGTGATTGTATTTGACCGGTACAAGGTTTGGCAGATGTTGATGATATTGGATGACTAACCATTGGAGAATTTGATATGAGGTTGTATGTTAGTAAAATATTTGTGATTAGAATTGTTAATTGGTGTTATCAATGGATGATGAAATAATTTGGAATTTTGGGAAATAATGAGTGATCGATGTTTTTATTTAGCTTCCGTTATTAATTTAGGAAAATTTTTGAGTTAGAAAGGCTTCGTGTTACGAGATTTCATCTCGAAGCATTACCGAACGGTCCGTATCTCGAAAATACTCGGGCTCCCTTCCACAAAGATTTAAATTGCAGAATTGGCTTCATTGTCCGATCGATAAATCATTTTTAAAGACATTGGTGGTTGATCAAGATTTTCAAATTAGTGCCAACAATCTATCAAAATTTATATTCTATCAGGCTTGCTACCCCAGGTAGTTGTACAAGTAAAATAAATAAATGAAACAGCCTCATGCATGTTTACACAAAATATCACGCCTTCAAAAAAAAAGGCAAATAAAAATCAAACTAACTATTGTTGCTGTTCAGAGACTGTTGTTCTGAAGGGGAAGGGGACGACCAGACGGCGATCGTTGACATGTCGACGACGACGGCGGAGATAAATTTCCAGCATAATACATATAGCCAAAACGCCGTAAACAACGGTGAAAACAACCTCGAGAACGGATACAACTTTGAGGGTGCGCGGCGTATAGGATATTGTTACGAGATCTTTGGCGTAAATGAAATATTCTAATGTGATATAAGAAAACAGAGATATGCTCATCACGCAAGCGACAGATACTCCAATATCAAGACTTGATCTAGTGATCTGCCGCTTATTTTTGGCAACCGCCAAGAATATCAAACCCCAAACCCACACATATAAGATACTACACCACGCCAACGCATAGCCAAATCGGCTATGGAAAGTCTTAGGACAGGTATAAACAGAATGTAGGGATAAATAAATAAAGAAAAGATTCATCAAGCTACTAACAACAACGACAAAGGCATGAAAGATCAACAGACTTTTCCCGTAGTTTTCACCATTGATCGTCGTCTCCGTCAGATAATTATTCATCGCTGTGGTTGGGAATCAATTCAAATGTACGTGTGGTATTTAGTTGCCCCTCTAGTATTCAACGGAGCCTTTAATTATAAATCTGATGATATCAATTCTATCCCTTTTTTTTTTTTTTTGAGAAGTTCTATCCCATTTTCAAAGGGAAAAAATAATGTCTATCTCATTTTATTTTTTTTATCACATGATATATATAAAGGAAACCCGTTTCCAGAGGATACGTCCCTCTTGTGTCAAGTAGTTTTATTGTCGATCAGATACATCAGGTCATACATGTTTCATCAATGAGATGTTTTGAAAGAGGGCAAATTTGAAATTAAGTGGTGTATATATATATATATTACAAATCAATTTTATCTAATTTTTTATTGGTCCTGAATCACAACATCATACTTGTGGCAGGACCTTATTAGAATTTCTGTAATTAACTTTCATTATGTAACGCCCCAAACCCCTAGGCGCAGAATGCTTAAATGAGTCATAAATGGTCTGGTCAATCGCTAGATCGCCGCTCTCGTTTGTCTAAAAGACTAACCTTAGGAGTTGACAAGACATTTATGTCTCACACTTATATGGGGGTGAACATTCACTTACTTTACCGATGTGAGACTTTACACATTACCCGGTCATCCGGTTAACTACTTAACTTCCAATACCCGGTCGTCCAATGGTCTTTTGTATTATTATTATTTTTTTTTACGAAGAAAGGATATTTTGTTTTATTCTTAAAATACAAAAAAATAATAGAATAACATACGGAAAAAACAACCACCGTCGCCTAATATATTTTTTAACGGAAATTAAGCAAAAATCTCGCCTATTTTCTTATTGTCCTTCCAAACAATTAAGAAATTAACTCATCATTTTCTCCTATTATATTATTTTATGTTTTTGCATCTTTGACCCCTTCCCTAAAAAGTAAAAGAAAATATTCATCAAGCAACTAACAACAACGACAAAGGCATGGAAGAGATCTTTCCCGTAGTTTTCACGATTGATCATCATCTCCGTTGAATTATTAATTCTTTGCTGTCGTCGTGGATAAGTTCAATTATTTAACGGAGCAGCTATTATATTTGTTTCACATTTAATTGGTATTTGATATCAATTCTATCCCGATTTTTTTTAAATTTTTTACATTTTTACTTTTTTACTTTTTTGATTGAAGCCTATCCCACATGTAATTCAGTGGTTTTGTCCAGGATTACCATGTCACACTTGGTCCACCAATGAAAATTCTTATGAGAAGGGTAAAAATGTAAGAACATGACATTTATATTTTACACGGTGGGCCCATATGTGTTGTTGCTTTCCTATTGGATGTGTTGTTGCTTTCCTATTGGTCTTAGATCACCAAGTCATACTTGGTCCAGTACCATAAAAAAATTTCCGTAATTGGTACTACCCCCGTCGCATTTAAAATGTCTACTTTTTGTGATGCACAAAGATTAATAAAATAATTAATGTGTTATATTTTAAAAACTAATGGACATTTGTACCCCTATTTCATAATAAATGCTTGTTTTGGAATACGTGAAGAGTATAGAAACATTAAATGATAATAGGGGTATTTTTGGAAAATATGCATTAAATGATACATTGATTTTCTAAATTGATACTTTTTATGAGACAGTTCATTTTT
Source organism: Gentiana macrophylla (assembly GCA_026214975.1). Classification (NCBI taxonomy): domain Eukaryota; kingdom Viridiplantae; phylum Streptophyta; class Magnoliopsida; order Gentianales; family Gentianaceae; genus Gentiana; species Gentiana macrophylla. Next base: position 113,195,594 of record CM047809.1, on the reverse strand, counting down.
AAAATGTGTACACTTTTTTATGGGACAGATGTAATATTTGATATTTGATATCAATTCTATCCCTTTTTTTAAATATTTTATTTTTTACTTTTTTGAGTGAAGCGTACCCAATTTTTACCTAAAATTTGTGTTAAAGGAAAACCATTGACGGAGGATACGTAGTCAGACCCGTTCAAACATGTTTTAAATCAACCAGCGGATAATAACCAATCAATCTTAAATCTCTTTCAAGACGATAATTAATGCCCCTACGGGTCGAGTTTGGCTAATTTGTTGTAATCACGTTAATTATTGTCACTACGTCTATATTTTGCGTCACTACATTGATTAACGTAGTCTAATGATGCAGTGACGCTAACAAATTATTGATTATTAAACGGTGATCATGTAAAGTAGTGTTGTTACTGCATCATCAACGTATTTACAATATGTGAAGTGATACTACTTAAATTGTTGAAATTCCATTATATGTAACTTTGTGTCACTATAAACATAACAAATTTAGTGACATTTATCAGGTAATGCATCGTCACGTGTGGTGTGGTCAGATTAATTACGTGAAGTTACAATAACCTATTTAATTAACTTCCATTGCCCAGTCATCCTGTCATCATACATGTAGTGTCATTAGTGCAGTTTCAACTGTCGAATAACTACATGTAGATGTAGTGTCATTATGTGCAATTTGACATTCTGTATAACCATCGATTGTCGGGTCATATGTAGCACCTTCATTTATGGAGATTTTCTACTCGAGAACCTATTCCAAAATTCCAATACACTGACTTAACAACCCTCTCCCCCTCTTTTTTTCTGATTTTATATTTTGAATATTGCAATATCACACTATTAAATTTCACTAATGTAAACACACTAGTTACTTGGCAAAGTCATGTGGATCCATGTGTTTAAATAAATCCACATTGATATGCCAAGTAGCATGTTTGTTTTAAGGGGAGTGATCAAGATCATGACAATACAGAAGAACATTTTGTTGCTGCATTTGGATGATTATGCCGTGGGGATAGTTTAGTAATTTGAGCACTATCATTGAGCACTATTAATAATAATAAGTCTATTATTTGTTATTCTAGATATAGTTATCTGTTATTATTTCTTTTCTTTTCCCCTAAGTTAGGCCCAACTAGGGTTTCGTGGTTAGTACTTAAATGCAGCCTTGTACGCTATGATGATTAATACTATTATCGTTTCAAAATATGTTCTTTTTAATTTTTTTTTTTTATCTCAAAATGTAGTTTCAATCTAGATAACTAATAAAACATTTATTACAATTTTCTCTTTTTACCCCTCTTTTATTATATACTCACCGATTTTTCAATACTTTACATTAATGACAGCCAAATGTCATTTTAGACTTTTTAATCAAAATAATGACACATAACCGATTTAACTAACTTTCTTTATAAGTGTGAAAAACCTCAAATGGACTTACATTTTGGGACGGATGTAGTAAGAATTACCCTTTGTTCTGAATTACAAGCATCTGGCTGAGTCATGTATATCTCTTTGCCTACCTCACCATGTAGAAAAGTTGTCTTCACATCTAATGCGCCAAGTTCTAAGTCCCGCTTTGTGCTACTATTGCTAGAACACCACGATTGAAGTATGTCTGACTACTCGTGAGAATATCTCATCAAAGTCCACCCCTTCTTTCTGACTGAATCCTCTTGCAACCAAACGTGCCTTATACTTAACTCCTTATGCTTCAGTTATCCCTTCCTTCTTCTTGAAAATCCATTTGCAAGTAACAACTCTCCTTTCAGATAGATGTTTAACTAGATCCCAAGTCTGATTCTTCAGTAATGACTCCATTTCATCTCCCATGGAAACAAGCCATTGAGATGCTTCGTAACATGTCATCGCTTTCCTCGTAAGTAGAAGGTTCAAAACCATCCACTTATTTTGCAACTTGAAGTGCGATTCAACCATATCATCAAACCCATACCTTCTAGGAGGTATTCCAACATTGATCTTCTAGCTCACGACAATTTATACTGGCCGACCCACGTTCTCGCTTTGATGCTCAATCGACATTTGCTCGGTGATCGGCTTGATTCACCGTTCAAGAATCAGATCGATGAAAATCGACTTGGATCGGGCTTGATTGTTGCATTCCAACCGACTCCACCAAGCTCCACCTGTCGCGCTTTTCTCATTTTCAAGATCTTTGGTTTCGGGCCGCTTATCCTCCCATCGATGAATCGAGTATTGAATTTTCATCGAAATCAGATCTCGCCGAGAATAACTTTTTTTTTCAACGATGTCCAAATTCTATACCCCTTTACTCCATCACCATACCCCACAAACACTCATTTCTTGGCCCTTGGTTCCAGTTTCCCTTCACTGACATAATAGTAAACTGTGCTTCCAAAAACCCTTAGAACTGAATAATCTGCAAGCTTGCCTGACCACATCTCAACTGGTGTTTTGAGACTGATCCCTGTGTAGGGACTCCTATTGATTAAGTAGCAAGCTATGGTAACAGCCTCTGCCCAAAATCTCCTTGATAAACTAGCATGAGAAAGCATACATCTTGCTCTCTCCAGAAGAGTTTGATTCATTCTCTCAGCTACACCATTTTGCTGAGGAGTATTCCTGACTGTATGATGTCTGGCAATACCCTCATTTCTCGCATAACTCATCAAACTCACCCAAAGTAATTCCGCACCATTATCTCTGACGTAAGCCTCTTGATCTTCTTCCCCAACGGGATTCTCAACTAGAGCCTTCCATTGCATGAAGCTCTTGAATGCCTCACTTTTGTGTTTCATCATCACCACCCAAGTCATCCTTGAATAGTCATCAATAAATGACACAAAATATCTCAGAAATCACCCAATGACTCCACCTTTGATGGCCCCCAAAGAATCGTAATGAATGTAATCAAGTGATGACTTTGTATTGTGTATCCTTTTTGAGAACTTGCTCTATGAAGCTTCCCAAACACACAAAGGCTCACAAAAGTCCAGATTATTGACCTTACATCCTCAAGAAGCTCTTTCGAGAAAGAACTCAGATCCCCTGCTCACCCATGTGACCCAGCCTCATGTACCACGTTGTTGTAAGTTGTGGATCGATGAACCTCATCTCGATGCCACAAAGAAGCAGAACTCAAAGAACAATCGACCCTTGTAATATATACTGAGTCCCTTTCTTGATTCCCTTGAGAACTTCAATCGAATTTTTATGTACACTCAACACACCACTTTCCCCTTAAAATCGAATCCCTCGCCGCCCAAAGAATCGAGAGATACCAAGTTTTTGGTCATTTGTGGAACATGTCCAACTTCACTGGGCTTTGCAGAATCTTCCATCCTTTGTCCTCAATCGAATCGAGCCAATCCCAACTACCTTGCAGACCTTGTCGCTTGCCATAGATATATGACCTCCATCTATCTGGCCGATAACTTATGAACCACTCTCTCGTGAGGGCAAATATGAAAGGATGCCCCAGAGTTCAAAATCCACACATCAGTTTGATGTGGCCGACTCACCGCCACTAGACCATGTCTCATCCGATCATGCTCACCGCATACAAAGCACTGTGTGCTCGAACTCGTTCTCCCCGTTGTTTTTCTCTCTTTGGACAATTGGACTTCCATTGTCCCCCCGCTCCTTACAATAATTATGTATATCTGTGGATTTAGTGGCCTTTGGACCTTGTCTTCTTGGAACTTTTCTTCCTAGATCGACCATGCTCGATACCGCTTTGTTATAAACACGATAGGAATATGCGCTTTAAGATGGACACAAACACAGATGGCAATGCAAACGTAAAGAATGGCGGAATTGATAAAACACGTAAACAAGAAGAACACAGTGATTTAACGTGGTTTCCGGCAAGCAGCCGACTACCCATGCATGTAAAAGGAGATATTTTATTATGCATGAATTACAAGGTTTCACAAGTGTGTGAACAACACTCTTGAAAGACACACATTGCATTGATTACAACATTGGTATTTATAGTACACAAGTCCCACACCCTAACCGCCAAAGATCTTTGTCGGAAATACCATAATACCCAGATGTGGACCCAGCCCCATTGTTATCCACTGCATTTAAACCCGGCTTCAAAAAGCGACTTCCTGCACTTGTAATCGGTTGCTCGGGATGTAGAACTCATTATACTTCAAGAAAACGCAAAGCAGTACTGTAAATCGATCGGGCCGACTTTAAGAAACTCGGTTGCACTTCATCAAACTGACTTTCACAGAACTGAATATACTTAACTGAACTGACCATCAAACTCAGTCTCAGTTTTTCCAGATTAGTTCCACCAGATATTTCCTAGTTTAGAGATCAAGTCACCAAAACTGACACTACTATTATCATAGCATAGATAATTTTAAACAACTTATCATACGGCATATATATAGCATAGAAAACTTTGGTAAGTTAAAGCAATATGCAGTGGATCTTCATTTGATATAAATTGGCTTTTTTTTTTTTTTTTTTCATTCTCTCTTTACATATATGAGCATCGATCACCCTCCATAAAGATGTTAAGGGATATATATGACGAAGCGAAATTTTTTCCTGCTCTAGCCATAGATATGACGTGGTGGATCAGATCCAATCAAATTTAGGAATGATAACATTTATCCCTTCGTTGTGGAATTACTTTTTCAAATTTACAATATTGCCATCATTTTTATACATTGGAGCAATTAATGCAGACATAGTGTATATGGACCATGATAAAACTACTGATGATAAAGACATGACCATCAATTTGTTGATCATAATATTGTTTTGTAAGTGAGTGAAGGGCTGATGAATAAGTATGTATGGTTTTAAGGGCTGTGCACCATTCCATTCGAAATTTTGATTTGATTTGATTCGCAGAAATTTAATATATAGCAGATATATAAGCAAATTATATATATATATATATATATATTTATTTTCGAGGATCTGTCGAAAATTCCGATGGAAATGGTGCACAGCACCTTACATCTTACCATGTATACCGTAAGGGATCCGTTCTCATATATCCACTATTGATCAATTGAGCTACAAAGCTCTCAATGTAGTTGTATAGTTTAAAGAAGTAAAACTCATATACATATACATTAATGAATTTAATAGTTACTTTCGAATTGTACACCATTCCGTGCCTCGCACGGTTTTTCTGCTAGCTTAATATATTTAAATTTATAAACTGAAGAGCATATATAAGAAGGGCAAATTTTATGTCGTACCAAACTCAATCTTGATTTGGATACTTGAGAATTAATTCACATACAAACACATAATTATTTATGTGATGACACGTGTCCTCTTGAGTTTGGTGTTCATTGACCGTCATAAAATTTCAGTAAAGAAAACAAAGATATGTTCATCACACGAGAGACCGCCGCCGACCACTTAATATCAAGTGTTGATTTAGTGATCTTCAAATTATTAACTTTACTATATGCAAGAGCCCAGAAATCTGAACCCCAAAACCACCCATATGACATACTACACCACGCCAACAAAACGCCGAATACGCTATGCAAAGTCTTATGCCAAGTATTATCATGAGAATGTGCAGACAAAAGGAAGAAGAAAATATACATCAACAGACTAACAACAAAGACAAAGGCATGGAAAATCAAGAGACTCCTCTCGTAGTTATTGTTTTCACCATTATTGATGATGATGATCTCCTTCTCCGCGGAATAATTATTCATTGCATGATGCCGTGGATTCGATTGTGTGAGATAGAAATTTGGATGGATATATATAGTTGTGTGCAATTTAGATGCCCTGCTGCCGGTGCCTCCATTTTACGGAGCTGCCTAGTGTTTTTGTTTCACCTTCAACTGGAGTTTGATATCAACTCTCTATCCCAATTTTTGGTATTCAGATGATATATAAAGGAAAACCGTTCAAACCTTTTTTTTTTTTTTTTTTATTTTTCTGATGAAATCCATGTTTTTAGGTCAATGTGAGCTATTCCCTTTGCTTCGTCAGTCTTCAATGGTCAATCGTCAATGGCCAACAACCAACTCCTAGCTAAATATCATTCCCCCAACTCTAATATATATATAAATAATCATCTTCCAGCAAATAATATTCGTAAATATCTAAAAAATAATAATAAATAAATTACCATCTTTTTTTTTTTTAATTCTTCCATTCAATTAACATTAAAGATAATTCTAACAGGATGAAAAATGATACATGAACATTATTTGATGTATAAGCATTATGTATAAAATAATGGAGGAATTAGGGGTAATGACCAAGAAAATATCTAAACTAAGTAAATGATATGCTTTTAAAACTTTTTCAGATAAATGAAAAACTTATTAAAACAAAAAAAGGTTGTATTCGACACATTATCTGTTGGAAATATAAGCCAAATTCTATGAAATGGGAGCTTAGAACGTGAAACAGTCAGCTTTAGTGCGAATTTCGGATACGCTCTGGTGTGATTTATCGGGAGCTTATTACATCTAAAAATATTACTCACAGAGTAGATGATGTTTAACTTTGGAATCACTCGATTCGGATATCGGTTGAATGAGAATTTAATGTGTAAAGTTGGTGTAAAATTGAAGGAGTGATCAACTCTGTTAGATATTTTTTCGTAAAATAAATATTTTATAATCGTGTGCATACGAGTTACCGTATGAATTCATGTTTTTCTTTTCGAATCCATACTTTCTTTTGGATTCAGGTTATCGAAGTGATACAACTCTGTATGCGAATGGTGATGACCCTTACTCTTTCATGTAGGAATACATTAGTTCATTTATAGGGTTCTCCTCTTGACGAGCATTATAATATCCTTACAGTCGAGTAGCTTTGTCTACTCGCTTCGCTACGCTAATAACTCGCTTATTACGCTCTTCTAACTACAAAAGGAATAGGATGCAAACGAAATTTCATATAGTTCAATAGCATCATCAGACAAAACCATTGAGTGTCCTCGGGTTGATTCAAACAAGTCACGGTTTGAATCAAACACCTCCATTGTATCCTGAGAGAGATTTTAGATTGATCCCTAAGTGACACTTGAGTGGGACGAAATATCTCTTAAAAGACAATGCTCTATAACGTACCTTAGAGTTTCTACATTTTCTATCAAATTCTTAAGTTTCAATTTTTTCGAACAAACTCAACTCTTCCACATTGGAAAAATGGGAGACTTGAGCTCCATATTTAAGAGCGTGTAAAACTCTTATGGATGGGCCCCAAGGGGCAAAGCACTTTTATGCAGGGGGGAGGACTTAGATAATTCCACACACGCGCGCCGCCGTCCGTCCGAGGATTATTGAGTCATGATTGAGTCATCCGACCAATCAGAATTCGAGGATGCATCATCCAACCAATCGAATTGAAGGAAGTAGGCCAGCCAAGAGGGTGAGGCGTGTGACTTTTCTTAAGGGAAGGAAAAGGCAGCCGACCTTGATGACATGTTTCGGCCAATCATATTCGAGTATTGGCTCATCCTTTCAATTATATAAAGAACCCCATGGATAAAGGTTAGAGCATCAGTTTTTCTCTTGTATCTTCCACTACAAAGAGTCTCTAATATGGTTCTAGATCTTGAGTCGAAGAGAAGTCGTAGCACTCTGTAAGTTCGCCGGAGCTCGGATTTTTTAAGTGCCTCTAAATTCGAGACGTAAGCCATTGTATCTGGGAAGCAATTGCTACTACCGTAAGCACTGTGCACCATACTACAAGAGTTTTTCTCTTGTGTCTTCCACTACAAAGTGGTCTCTCATATAGTTCTAGATCTTGAGTCAAGAGAAGTCGGAGCACTCTGTAAGTTCGCCGGAGATCGGATTTTTGAAGTGCCTCTAACTCCGATACGTAAGCCGTTGTATCTTGGAAGGTAGTTGCTACTACCGTGGGCACTAGGCACCATACCAGAGCAATTTGTCTTAAGGAAAAAGTAACTTATCCGCATCGGTTTGATCTCTAGTCCTTTATTCATGCATTGTACTTTATTTTCTTACCATTTCGAGTCAGATATGTACTGTAATAGTTCTTTTATTAGATCTACTTAATAAAACAAATTTCTTTTTGTGTTATATATTTTCTGTATTTATTTACCGTAATTACTTCCATTAATTACGGATATGTTCCATAAATCATTCCACACACGATACACTTATCCCAACATTACCATCCATCACAAATATTTTATTTTATTAAAAAATGTGAAAGAAAGCTTTCAAACCTGCCATATCATCGACCTCTCCTTATATCAATTACGTACTTGTCAGAGCATAGTCATGTCTCCTCAAAACGTACTAGCATCATCCTTGCTTTGCAATCTTCAAATCTTCGAAGTAGCTTGTTTAGGCAGATCATGTATATTAAAATAAATAGTTACTTCAATGTCAAGACACGCTAAAGAATTAACCACCGAGTTGCATTCCCTATAAAATATGAATGATTGAAAAATCTAAAATTTTCAACTCCAAAATTGATAGGTATTTCACCAATTTCTTTACGTAAATTCTGAAAATCCAATGTCAAAATTCACTATTGTTCGAAATTCACAATTAAAATTTACTGTTTTTCGGGTTCACTGGTGAGATTTATTGAGTGATTTTACAATGAATCTGATTTAAAATAGATGCAATGATATCGAATAAAATCTCAAAATGAAGAAAGACGGAAAAATATAAAATGATGAAATTTTCATCAAGTTTGAAAATATAATCAAAAGTTATGGTGTTTTAAAATAAGGGAGGAAAGAGAATTTATTAATGAATTGGGACCTTTTCTTTTTAAGCACAATTTTATGAATCTTTCAAAAGTTATGGCCTCTTTTTTTTCCCTATAAAATATGAACCTTTGAAAACATATCTTTCTCCCCATAAAACTTACTTGGGTGTCTTTTACAAAAATTTCCTATTTCAATTCCTACTTACATACCACAATAAATATAGATAGATGTATGTAAATGTGTACATATATCATTGATAATGAGTTGAGTTGGGTTCTGTTTCAAGTGTTAAATGAGTCGATTCGAATTATATTGAGTATTAAATTAATTGTACTCGATTGAATTTGAGTTGAATTTTTGAACTTGAGTTTGTTTATCTGACTTCGAGCCTGAATTAGTATCAACATGGCTTGATCGGTTAAACTCAAATAGAAATAATATATGATGAAAATTTGTCAACTATTCCCTTTTTCTTTTCATCCTTGAAGCAGAATTGGTATTGCTATAGAAAGGCAACAGCGGAAAAGGCAGAATAGGATGAAACAGAGAAGAAAGAGGTGGACCTAGTAGTAATCAACCCAATTTTAGTTTTGGGCCTAGTGTTGCAGCCCACTATAAATTTTCAAAAACTTCGATGGAAAAGGAAACACGTTTTTAAGTCGGTTTCAACAAAATACAACAGAGTTTATTTTTATTTTCCCATATATAGTACTCCTCCGTTTTTTTATATATCGCAGAGGAAAAAAAAATCACACAGATTAAGAATGTTATTAATACGCCTAAAATATAGATTAAAATGTATTTTTTATTGGACATGTAAATACTTTTGTTTAGAAATGAGTTTTTAAGATTAAATGTAATTTTTATTGGTAAAGGAGGAAAAATAATATGAGATAAAGAAATAAAAGTTCTCTTTTTAAGACAAAATAAATAAATATAACACACACATTTTTTAAGTTGAAAAAATGACAAACAATTTTGGGGACAAAATACCTTTTATTTAATCGACGCGTTTCAAATGCTTCATTTAACTTTCATCCGCTTCACCTTTCTTCAGGTTTCAATCGTTTGATATCTTTTTTTTTTTTTTTTCTTTTTTCAAACATTCGTGAATTTTTGATTTACAACTCCGATCATCAAATTTTTTCACCAAAATTTTTTTTTTTTTTTGCTCTTTAATTTGAGCCTCAAATACGATACTCCTTCCGACGTATATTTTGAAATAAAAATATTTCATTAACTGAGCATATTATTTCTTATAAACGATCAGAACTTTTGATTTAGAACACCGATCATCAAAATTGTTTCACCAAAGTTCTTTTTTTTTTTTATCTTCATTTTGAGACGCGTTTGATACCTTTTCGACGTAGTATTTGAAAGTTCGAATTTAATCGCAGATTTACACTAACACAAGATCGTGATCGATGACGTGAATAATATCATGCTCATTTAAAGCTTAATTCAAGTGACTACTTCAAGGCACATAGTCGCTCATATAAGGCTCATTTAAGACTTAATTCAAGTGATTAACTATTAAGCCTATGTCAAGTTTATATGGTTTTGATTGATAAAAGGAATAGCATAGATTAACTTAATTAAGGTGTGGTGTTTATAACATGCGTGTTCGTTGAGTTAATCACTTGAATTAAGCCTAAAAAGTACATCGACTAAAAGTAAGATCAATACAAATGACTATGATTTAGTACAACAGGTAGTACATCGACTAAAAGGTAATACATGTAAGAACAATACAAGTCTAAAACAATCAACTATCACCAAATTATAAGAAGGATATTCAAGTTCAAAGAACTAAATTATCATGCCCGAATTCACAAGGTGATGAATTACAAGTTCAAGAAGCCAATGAATCCAGCCTATCTATTACATGATGATACAATGTAGATCAAAAACCTCAAAGACACCAAGGCACATAGTAAGCCTCATGAATCCAGCCTATTTATTGCATTAAGGCACACAAGACGTGAGTATCGTGACGCAGTGACGTGATCGTAAGTATCAAGATCGTGAGTATCGTGATCGTGCTCAAAATGACTCTCATTTCGATTTTTGTTCCAAGGTCTATGTCCTCAAGTCCTTGATATGAATCGAATGTCTTCTTACAGCTCAAGCACTCATATTTACTTCTTTTCGGAGCATGTTTCGATACTACTTTTCTTTAGATCATTTCTTTTAGGCCTCTTCTTGTTCTCGGGTTCAATCACATTAGACCACCATGCCAATCGGCTTTCTCTTGCAGCAGACATAAGCCTTAAACAATTGTTCCCATGTTTCTTTCATCATCCGAACCAAGAGGCATGTCTATTACCGCTTTCATTCGTGAATTACCTCCGTCGTGAGGCTCAGTTTCTTTAACAAGGTATCCGTAAATTTTGCCGCGCTTTGAATTCCATAATCAAGGCAGCCTATCTTTGTTTCTTCTTCTTTGTAGGAGTTGCAGTAAGCTTATGAAGGCTTGTATAACTTCATCACCATTTTCTTGTATTTTGTAATCGAAAAAGTTGCACACCAAAAAACATATCAAAATCCAAGTTTACACACACATTTGATGTTATTGAAGCAGATTATAAGCGGAATTCAGAGCTGAAATAGAGCAGCTTTTGGACAAATTTCAAGCTGCAAAATGAACGGAAAATTAATTGATTCGAGAGCAGATTTTCAACACCATTTTTGGCTGAATCAAAACTGCTCAAGGCTCTTGAACAAGGCTTTTGAACTGAAAGATTGATGATTTTGGGAATGAAAATTTAATAAAATAAATCTCATATTCAACAAACTTCGAGAAGCGGAAATACCATTATCGATCACTACAAGATCAATATCATGATCGATCACAACAAAGATCGTGATCGTGATCACAAGAATAAAGATCGATCATAAGAATAATATCAGATTATCACACATGCATAATGATCGCGATCACATTCAAACACAAGAACACACTAACAATATCACGGTGCGTGAGCTTGCTAATGTTTGATCCTTATGACATAAACAACTTTTATAACAACATTAACATCAACATGTATGATAATTAAGCTCACATGTTAACACTAAGATAGATAATCGCTTCTAATCAATATTGTATTGCACTCAGATAGATAATCGCTCTAATTTTTATCCATGAAAACAATTTCTCACTTGGTTGGTCTTATTGTGACCCCAAACTATGCACAAGTTTCAAAATTTAAACATTTTCAACTTTTTTATTGGTAACATGTTTTCATAAGGAATCAATGGTAAGTGAGGAGGTGCAATGTGTGTCGGTTGTGGCAAAAAGTGAATACAATATTCAAAGAGAAATGCAAGTATTAATATCTGAAAAGAATAATGCTAAAAAACATTGAAAGATGAACTCTTTTAGCTTTTTATAGCTCAGGCAAGCCTGAAAATGAATATTAAACAAAAATGGTCACTCCCCTTTTACATTTAATTTTTAAATTTATGAAAACCGAAACCGAAACCGAAACCGAAACTTCGGTACGGTTTTTTTCCAGTTCCAAAACTAACCGATAAACTTTGGTTCCATCGGTGTGAATCAATCTGTCGTTCGTTTTTCCAAAAAAAATTGAACACCCCTAGCCCTATGTATACACCCCTAGCTCTATGTTGTACCTCCATCTGCCGCAAGGTATCAATAAGGAGCCAATGCTTATGCTTCAGCGCCAAAAGTTGATTCTGCAAAGCAGCAAACTCATTTCTCATTATCAGTTCACTGTCCTTGATTGCAGCCTCATTCAAGCCCTCCTCCAACAATCTCTGCCTCAATTTATCAGTAGACACGTTAATATTGTCCACTGGGGCCATTAACTCGCAGTTTGACATTCTTGGAAACATCTCTTTCACAGCTTGTAACGCTTCCAACCATGCTATGCGATCCTCTCGTGTGTCAGCCTTCAAATGCAATCTCTTTGTTCCCGTAAAAATTGAAAATTTCTTATCATCTGACCTCCTCTCACGAACTGATGAAACCTAAAAAAGTTCAATCCATTTTAGTCATGAAAGAAAAAATACTGTTCATTATCTGCTCCAGATAAGAAACACAATAATTCATTCATGCAAATGACTATTCACTATAGAAACAACTAAAGAAGAATCTGATCAGTACACCACATTTCACAATTTAAGGGGCAAATAGACAAAATAGCAGAGCACAAGAGTTCAATATCCAACAAATCAGCTTAATGTCCATTATTCGGGACAACCAGAAAGAGGGATGTATTGTACTTTTACAGACATAGCTCATTTATTAATCAAGCACTTAGATGCTGATAACAAAAGAACTTGCATTTTAAGCAAATCAAACAAAACTTCCAGCTCAAAGTAACTAGATTTTCCTAAATCCTTGCCCATACATAATCCACATCGCATAAATATGCACTCAATTAAAAGATAAAGCAAGCAAAAGAAAAAGGTAAAATAGGTAAGAGCTTTGACCTTCAGATGGATTTCACCAACAGGTTTGGATCGATGTTTATTCAACGAAGACGATTGAGCAGCAGCTTTTTGAATCTGTCTAGAGATCTTCTTAAGCGATTCCTCCCCAATAACTCTCCCTCATTTCTCCGTCTCTCGATTCAGCAAAATCTTATCAGGTCCATGAATCTTATAATACGAAAGCACACCATCTTGGAAAACAAACCACCGAGGTCGCCACCCTTTCCCGTAATTCACCCACTTATGCAACATGCCTGAAACGACATTTCCAACTATATCATTGATCTTCGCCACACCGCTGCTGCTACCGGTTGTCGCCGTCAATTGAGAAGAAATTGAAATGGAAGAAAGTGGGTTTTCCTGTTTAGCGAACAGAGCCGGTTAACAAATATACAGGGGTATATTCGTCCGGTGGAATTTATTTGTCCTTAATGCAAAAAAAAAATTGAAACTTGATTAGCACTTAATTAAAAGGGAAAAAGTGGACTATAAACTAATTTTTCCAAATAATAAATGATGTATTGAAAATGTAAAATGACAGATAAATAAAAAAAAATAGCAAATTGTCAACAACCTGGAAATCAGATTCTTGTCTTGCGGGCTTCGGAGCAGCAATTTTTGGTTTTGACAGCTCGCTTTTGGAAGCTTGGGCATCACCGAGTATCAACTGCTCGCTTCTAGCTGCGAAGCGGGTGCAATGAGATTGTGCCTACGACGATGCCTCTCCTTAAATGTAAAAATCTAGTATGTTATACCGATAGTCTATCTCTTGTAAATTATTGTAATAACATGATTTCCCCTCCTCTAGAATGTAGAACAATTATGGAGGACATTAAATCGCTTCGGCGTAATTTTGACTATTGTACCATTTTGCCTGTTGAAAGGGAAAGCAACAAGTTGGCGCATGAGCTTGCTGCTTTCTCTTTCAAGTCTGACGTTGGTGTATTTTGGAATGGTTTTACGCCGGTTTGGCTTTGTACTATTTAAAATTAATGAAAGCTTTCGTTTGCTGAGACAAAAAAATATAGAAGCTGAATCCAATAATCATCATTCTCCCTCTTCGCTGTATGTGTAAGGGTGTTATCATCTCCCGAGATAACCCTAACTTGAATTTTGCCTCCACAACTCTTGTCTCCCTCGAAAGCATGCACAAGACAGTCTATACAGTAGTCTGCCACTTGATTGGCAGACCACATATTTCCCGGAAACCCTCATTCTTGATAATCTTCCATCCAATACAAAGCTCACCCTTCATTCACCAAATTGTCCCAAGGATGGGCGGGCTACAAATTTATTTTTATCCCACTCAATTACATATATGCCTTTGGTTTCATTTTTTATCACAGCAAGAACAAGTGTTAGTGATGTTCGTCCAACGTATCAGTTTGTCAGGGCGAAGCTCGTCATTGATCAAAGTTACGACAATGCGTGTGATGTCATCTAAAATAGATGCCTTATCAAAAAAAAAAATACCGAGAAAATTGATCACAGATCCTCCCTTTAACACGTTTAATGAGATAGGTAATACCGGTTTCGGCCGCAAACACGGCATCGCACACTTCGATTATCTTGTCTCGTTCGTTATCAACCACTTCTTCGTTGACTAGATCACACTGCAATGAATCAACCACCATTACGACCCAACTTTCTAAGCACATCGCTAATATAGTCATTGATGAACAACATACTTGCAAAGGTTGATACAGATTAACAAGTTGTTATGTGACTAACAAGTAGAACGATTAACAAGTTGTTATGTGACTAACAAGTAGAACGATTCGTTTTACTTGTTAGTCACATAACAACTTGTTAATCTGTATCAACCTTTGTAGGTATGTCGTTCACCGACGGCTATATTAGCGATGTGCTTAAAAAGCTTTGTCGTAATGGCGATTGATTAATTGGCATGTCATCTAGTCACCGAAGAAGCGCTTGATAACGAACAGGGCAAGATGATCAAAGTGTGCGATACTGTGTTTGCGGCCATAACCGGTATTACTATCTCATTTTACGTGTTAAAGATGGAATATGTGACGAACTTTCCCGATTTTATTATAAGGCTGCTACTTTGCATGACATCACACGTCTTGTCGTAACTTTGATCAATGACGAGCTCCTCCTTGACAAACTGATCATACGTTGGAAGAACATCACTTTAATACTTGTTCGTGCTGGGATCAAAAATGAAACCAAAAGGTATATGTGTAATTGGGTGGGATAAAAATAAATTTGTAGTCCACACATCATTGAGAAATGTGGTGAATGAATGATCAGCTTCATATTAGATGGAAGATTTTCACAAATGGGATGCCGGAAAACAAGTGGTCCGCCCGTGAGGTGGAGGACTACTGCAGAGACCGTCTGTGCATATTTTCAAAGGAGAAAAAAGTTGCGGCGAAATTCATGCTAGGACCACTGGGGGAGATCGTAGCACCCCCTTACACATTCGGCAAAGATTTGCTCATGTTCTTCATGAGTGTCTAGAGCAATCGTTTGCTTACACTCAACCATCCTCCTCTAAACATATCAAAAAAAATGTTTGTAATTAAGTTAAATAAAATGTTTACAATAAATACGAGGTATATCACTTACGAAACCCTCCTCCGCTTCTGCATTGACGAATTGATTGTTGTTCCTGTGATTCTCGCCCCATATCTCGATAGGATCACGTCTCAAATGATCATCAAGTGGATCCAGTGTTCTAAAAATCGCTAGGCGAAGTCGGTACGCTACTGGGGCGCCTAGGGCCTAGGGCGCCCAGGCGGCGTCTAGGCGGTTTTAGGGTTTTAATGGGTTTTACGGGGTTTAAGGGTTCTAGGGTTTTAGGGTTTTAGGGTAAGGGATTACTTGGGAAAACTTGGATGTTCGCCCAGATGGAACCCTGATTTCCTAGAAGGACCTAGGAGCGCCTAGGAGTGCCTAGAAAGGCCTAGGAGCGCCCAGGAACGCTCAGAAAATCGCCCAGCACCCCTGTCGCCCAGATGAGATCGCCTAGAGCCACTGAGTGGATCAGTCTTGAAAAGACATGTAAATATTAGTTTGGAAAATTAAAAAATAAAGGAAGAAGTTATAACGATTTATAATTTAATACTTACATCTTTCGATCGAATTGCGGGCATAAGAGTCCATCCTTGAAAACACGGATATTTACTTTTAGCACGGTTTTTTTTGTTCCAGTCAGATCGATTCTGCAATAAATGTTACTTTTCGATTAGATACTAGTAATAAGAAATAGTGATCGAATAAATGTAACACATATATTAGAATAAAACGTTCACCTTAAATTCCAGACTTTGAATAAGGCAAAGAAACGCGTCCAAATGCGTTTGTGTCGCGACGGCATCATCTAAAATGGGAGGTGGCCAAGTTCCCCTTCTTTCAAGTAGTCCTCTACTTGTGTGTTCATCCTAGACTTTCATTTTCTAAATGTGGCTGCTGCTTGCTCCGCGATAAACCGGTGTAAAGGTGTTCTGAAAACGCAAAAAATCAGACGTTTGGTATCCTAACTAATAGAATGAAACGTATAATGTGATAGTGTTGAACACTTTGATTTAGTTAAATATACCAGGGGGGGACATCGGACCTGCACGACCCTACCTATCTCAGAATCTCACCATGGTGTGTATAGTCCCACCGCCTTTCGTACCTTAGGATGTCTTGGATCCCATATAAGCAGGATCTTGGCTCCCCTTAGTTTTCTACGTCCATCCTGTACATTTAAGCCTTTTGCAATCCCATGTTGACCTTTTTTTTTTCTGTGGAGGAGCTTGGCCAGGAGCTTCCTCTATGTTATCATCCATAAAGTCTATATTGTATGTGTCAATGTTAATACAACGAATACAAGAAAGTTCACACTAGAAAAAAAAATTGAAAGTTAAATACCTTCCTCACAATCGGCAGGTAGCCTAATAGGATGCTCGTGAGGTGGTCTAGAGCCGCCTGCAGATCCCGCGCAAGCCATGTATGATCAAGTATCTGTATAAGTAACAAATATATGTTGATATAGTATGAGTAAAACAAAAGGACAAATACCATGACTTGTCCATTTCTATCTCAAATGTGACGTCCAAAAACTTAACCAACCAAAAGGACAATATATCCTCTCAAGAAAAAGGGCAATATTTTAACCATTGGTAGTTAGTAACATAATCCGCTATTTTATTATATATAGACGTAAAACGTGAAACACAAAAGGACAAATTTTAGTATATATAAACGTAAATTGTGTTAATTAAAATTAGGATTTGTTTGTAGATAGGTTTTTTTTCTGCTTTACATCATTTTACACTTATGTTATTGAAGAGATCAGACATATGATGGTTCTACACAGTATAACCATTAGGATTTTAAAACCCGAAGCTTTGTAGTGCCCTACACTTCCCAAGAAACATCAAGTTCGCTCTAAGTCTATGAAACCCCATTGAAAAGTTGGGGTCTTTATACCGGATAAGGCTAAGCAGATTGAAACTACGAAAATCATGACAGTTTCTGGTTAAATTTAAGTGTTGCGATGTATTTGAAACAACACTTATAGATCGTTGGGATCATATTAAGTCATTTTTTTGAGAAAAGTCCAATTACTTGTATGGATTATCGATTGATACAAGAAAGCAAAGTACTAAATAAGTCTCACATTAGTTAAGTGGGGACAAGATGTATAATGAAAATGATAGCACAACAATATGACAAAAAAATGGATCACATAAACGTGTTACTAATGACTAGTATCAAGTAAGGCAAAAGGTAAAATCAAATGACACCTAACATCAAGTGACACCTAACATCTTCTAATTTTGCCAAGACTATATTACTAATAAACGGGAGGGAAAAAAAGACTTTCTTCAAAATAGAAAAAAACAGACTTTGACATCTAACATCTTTTGAAATATGTCTCGAAGTGTGGTAATCTTGAAGACTTTATATATAATCAAATCAAAACTTTTCAAAAGGAAAACAATCGAATCGGACAGAAATGATGGAAAAAAAATGTTTATCTGATAAAAAATTCACCGAGAAAACTATGTATTTAAGCCAAACATCAATCAAGTGGCATACCCCTAGAAAGCAGCGGAAGTGAAAAGGCTGAAGTGTGAGAAAAAAGTGAAGAAATCCGGTGAGACGCCATTGTTAATGTCAGAGGTAAAGAGAGTGAAAGCATTGTTAATGCAATTTATCAAACACATCACCCCGTATGGGCACCTCCTTTCTCCTCACAAGACCTTACTACCAAACTAAGGATTGCAAACCAAAATCATCTGTTCGGCAGGATGCCATCTAAGCTCTCCCTCTATTTTTATTTGTCAGCATTGATCTCCATTATCATATATATTATAAAGAAGCATAGTTCAATTCTGACAAACCTAATAAATCCACAAGAGAGTCAAAAGTACATGTCTTTAAGAGCTCCGCTGCTCCATCAAAAAGAAGCATTTTAACATCCAAATTCTACTCATACTTCAAGCAAAGGTCAAAGTTACGTAAGTAGATGAACACTAAAGCAAGCTGATGGAGAATGGAGGAGAAAATCAACCCCAGAAGAAGTAAAACAGAAAAGTAATTTGTTTTAATCAAGTTCATCTTCACAAAAAAGGCATTGTGCATAAATAAATTGGTTCATCATCAAGGAAAGACGATCATTTTTAATTGCACGAATGATTATAAAAAAATATTATTAAAAAAAAAACCCAAAATTGCCAAAATGGCTTACCGGAAGTTCCTGGAAGTCGGAGGAGCTGGGCTGTCGGAAGATGAAGAAGCACCGGAATAGACGAGGAGGAGCTTGGGATGCCGGAAAATGAGCCCACCATGCAGGAATAATGCAGCAATGGCAAACCAAGCATTGCAAACCTTGTTAACATCACAAAAGTCAACCCACACTGATGGTGCCATTTCTACCCTTTTCTCCCTTTCCAAATCCTCATCCCAGCCCACAATTCATATCTTTCACTATCAATTCTCTTCAATCTTTCCTTAAATCCCAATCTGAAGCACTCTTTAGCAGACCTCAGCAACTCTTTCCAAACATCCCATTTGTATCTCATTATCATATCCCATTATCACCAATGTAGAATCCATGAGTACTATATCCTTTCCCACCCCTCAAAAACATCCTTGTCCTCAAGGATGTATAAGAGAACCACACATGGACCGGGATCCCATATGAAAGTTGTCAACTTAATAGCAACTACATTTGGAACTGCTGTACCATTTTGCAGTTGAAATGCAGCCAAAATTCTGAATTCTTGACAAGGAAACATCCAACCCTTATTACTACTAATCAATACCCAATTCTTGACTTCTCTGCTTATAGTGCTACTTGCAACATATGGACACATTGATAATTCGTTCACCTCCCAATTAGGATTGTCAAAAAACACCAGAACCTCGATAATGGACCCCCGATGCTATATTCTCTTCTTTAGTACAACTAGAAGCCCTAACTGGTGCAGCAACCGAAATGGCACATCCCTTTGAGGCATGATTACAATCAGGAAAAGCAACTGCAAATTGCCATTGCCATTGCCACTCACCAAGACGTATACAAGGTAAACAAATTAGGTAACAATGAGAGGCCTGCAAATTAGGCATAATGGGAGGGAACATATATAACGTCTCGATTGTCCCACCTGGGTTGATAATGAACCTTACTATATCTCACCAAGACATAACTCTACATCCAACTCGTGGTTCTCAGTCGCTATAACCCTCGACACTTACAACTTTGGCCGAGTTGATATGTTAGTTGAACTAACCTTTTCTGTGTTATATGGCTGCAAGGTTGCGGCTAAGATGGCTTCATTGTATTCTTCAACAACCATTTCAGACTCAATGAAGACTGCGATTGCTGCCTGCCCAAAGTTCAAAAAATGCCTGACACGCTTTTTAGTTGTCCCATTAAAACTACCCTCTTTGATATAATCCGATCCCATAAAAATCACCTCACACAGACCCTCCTCCCAATTGAGCAGACTCTGAAAACTTGGTCCAATACGAAAATCAGAACCAACTTTAAGCTGTTCAACTGCTTCAACCATTGTTATAGGCGGTACAATCTTCAATGCCAAAACAGAGTCAACCTTAATTCCAGAGAATTTGTCAAAGTGTTGCTTATCATCAAAGGATTCAAATGAATTACAACCATTGTGAAACAAAGGATTACCACTCGGATCAAATACGATCATTAGCATCCCATCAACCCAGAAATTGTCATCCAACTCAAGCTTTGACTTAGGTGAGAATTTGGTTGAACTTACCCCTATTACACCAGCTTCATATCTCAAATCATTCGACAAATACACAGCTGAATCCTCACAGCTCTTGAGACCCCCATTGCCTTCTGTTTGCTCTCCTGCAATTAGTTTAGGCATTTTGTCCAACAGTTGGTGGTCAGCTTTTACGCTTCTCATTATCAACAAATGAGGCTGCCCCACCTCATTCCCAAGCAATTCATATCCATGTAAAGCTTCAGCTTTTTCTTCTGTTTGCTCAAGTAAATGTGTAGTTGGACTTCCATCAAACAACTGACGTGCATCACCCACATCTTCCAACTTTAATGGAGGTGATTTCTCATTTCCTCAAGCAACCAAATTAAAGCCTCGAGAGCAGGAGAATAAGCTTCATCTTCAATCACGTAAGGGCGAGAAAACGATGGCAAACCTGTCGGAGATGAATTTCTCATTTTGTCGAGCACATAGTGTGTTGAATTCTCTGATCTCTGACTACTAGCATCCTTTTTCGTTATGGTTTCCACAATATTCACAGAATTGGGATGAGACATATCTTCAAACACCTTGTCTGCATTTGTCTTCAGAGATGAAATCAGGGTTTCTTCAATTTGTGCCCTACGAAATGCACCATACAAGCTACGTGGCTTCCACTTGTATGCCCACACTCTCACCACAAGATCCGTCTTCAGTCCACAAAGAAAATCGTCCATATTCGATTCTTCATCACCGAAGTAGTTTACTTCATCCAATTTCTTCTTCCAATTGCAGAATTGTTCATAATAAATTTCAAAACTCATATCTTTCCCTTGAATAGGCTGAGAATCGAGCACACGGCTCCATTTCGAAGACATCTCAACACAGTAGTCCATTTCGAAGACATCTCAACACAGTAGTCAGTAGATCAACAAAGCCATGAAGCCGGGTTAGCTTCGACAGAATTTGGAAAAAATTCAATCGAAAATAGCAGTTAACGCAGGCAGCAAGATCACAATCTCTGATTCCAGATCAGTAGATCAACAAAGCCATGAAGCCGGGTTAGCTTCGACAGAATTTGGAAAAAATTCAATCGAAAATAGCAGTTAACGCAGGCAGCAAGATCACAATCTCTGATTCCAGATGTTAGGACCTAACTAGGGTTTTGAGATGAATTAGGGGATAGAGGAGAGGAATTTGAGGAGAAGGGAAGAAGATCGCAGAAGAGAGAAATATAGAAATTAGGAGAGAAAGAAAATAGACTTGGTTGATAATCGGTACATACTACACCATTACTTCTAGTATTTATACTTCTTCTTAATTAAACTATGCTAATTCATTAAGTTCAACTCAATTATAAACTTCAATGCTTCAGGTTCCTGACAGCTTGCTGCTAATCGTGAGTGGGGAGAAGGAAAAAAGAGAGTAGAGAAGGAGAAGGGGGCGAGCATATTTTTTTAGATCGTAGAGTTTTTTCGGACAACATAGATAACACATGTCGTCCTTTTTCTTCTTCTTTTTTAGTATTTTTATTTTTAAGATGATTAATTAATCAGCTAGCAAAAAGTTCATTTACATCACAAAAAACTAAAAACACGATAAATTTGTGTCAAAAAGACAGCTGCAAGAGGTCTTTCCCCATTGAACCCATTAAGATCTCTGTTGCGCCATAATCATATACTATAAAGAGCTTCCTTTCATGTGTACTTTCAAATCGTTGATTCCAAAGTATCTCCCACCCTCCTATGGAGGTTCAGCCGTATCCACGCCTCCACAGTGCTAGCACCAAAAAAAGGCTCTACAACTATCTCGTGGCAGGCTTAAAAGCCAAACTGTACTCGTCCACGGGCAATATCGGAGAGCATGTAGCACAATCTTTGCTTCCTCACCACATATAGAGCAAATCGGCGAGGGGATAATGTGTCTCTGTGCAAAAATGCTACCAACTGGAATAGCTTCATGCTTAATACTCCACGAAAAATAGTTACCTCGAGTTGGCCCTTTTTAAGCTCCAAATCTGATTTCATTGCTCATCTTCACTTTCTGTGACAGAATGATTATTTTGAGTCTGCCACCTATAACCCGAGGAAACTAAATACACTCCCTTGGGATCGTCATTCCAAATACATTCATCATTATGAATTGAGAGTCCCTTCCACAACAGAGCATAGCCTTTACAAATGCCCCGCCAGACATTGGAGCTCCCTTGTTTCGGGTACGCCGTTAATTCTTTATACTTGTGTGACAAGACTTTGACCTAAAGAGCCACCTTCCTGTACAAATGTTGTCAGACCATTTTCAAAGCTAAATTCATTTCATGACACGTGGGAATCTGAGACCCCCTTTCTGCTTCGACTTGCAGATATTATCCCAGGCCGGACACCATATGTATTTTCCTAGAGTCACTGTCGTCCCCCCCAATAAATAATCACAGCATACACGTTCCATAGAAAGGTTGGGTGGCCAGAGAATAAAAAGTTTTTTATTTGTTTGAAAACTTATAGATATAATGTAATTAAATATATTTTTTTAAACATAACTAATTAAATATATTATTAAAACTCATTAATACATTACATACTCGATTACGTATTTTGAAACTTGAGATCGGCTCGATTAATTGTTCGTGTACGTAGCTACCTCGATTTGAATCTTGGGTTTCAAATCATCAACTCACTAACGAAACTTGAGTTTCTAATCAACTCACTAACAAAACTCGATTCGAACCTCGGGTTTGGAATCTACTACCCAATAACGAACCTCGGGTTTGAAATCTTGAACTAACTAACGAAACTAGGGGCTGAAATCATCAATCGACTAACTAATGAACTCCAGGATTGAAATCACTACTCAATAACGAATCTTGGGTTTGAAATCTTGAAATAACTAATGAACCCAGGTTCGAAATCACTATTCAATACAATAACGAACCCCGGGATTTAACTCATAAACTCAGTAACGAACCCCGGGATTTAACTCATAAACTCAGTAACGAACCATGACGATGCTGGATTTCGTCTATGAATAAATCCGGGCCGTTTAATCTAGGGTAATATGAACGTGGGATGGTTTTTATGATTTTTAGACTGAGCTTGAGAGTTATTTCTCTCAAGTTGCCTACGTATCCTGTTATGTTTCAGGAATCAAGTCTTCGTAGATCCTTAGGGGGTATTTATATAGGGGATGACTCATCTCTTTCCTTGCTTTGCAAGGAATTATATTATTATTATTATTTCCTTAAGGATTAATACATGTAAATCCCTACAATTTAGGGATAATTATGGATATATTTATATGACAAGATCAATGTCATTATATCAACGGATTCTTTCCGTGTTTATATGGTATTATTAAGCATATGTGCCAAATACGAATAAGGAAGGCTCTAGCCGACATGCGTCGAGCCCCCGGGCCATCTCGACCTGTACTGCTTATCCGACCTCCACTCTTACCGAGCCGACCTGCTGTGGTAAGTTAAGAAGGGCCGAGCTGACCTCCTACCTGGGGTTCAGGTCCGCTTACTCAGTTAAACTCTAGGGTTCCTGACCTTTATTAGTTATTAATTCTATGTCTTCAATTAATGGTTAGCCAATTTAAAGATGACACGTGGCGAGGGCTAGTCCGACCCTGTTTTTCACCACATGATTGAAATCACTTCTCGATAACAAAACCGGGATTGAATTCTTAAACTCAATAACGAACCCCAGGTTTAAAATCACTACTCAGTAACGAA
The DNA here is from genome assembly GCA_026214975.1 of Gentiana macrophylla. NCBI lineage: Eukaryota > Viridiplantae > Streptophyta > Magnoliopsida > Gentianales > Gentianaceae > Gentiana > Gentiana macrophylla. Next base: position 113,171,512 of record CM047809.1, on the reverse strand, counting down.
TCCCGGGTTTGAAATCACTACTCAGTAACAAACCCCGGATTTGAAATCATGAACCCAATAACGAACCCTGGGAAATGTGTCGGTCGGAAGTGTCGGACACGGCGTACGGCTCTCAGATTGAATTATCGGTGCATCATAGCTTCTCAATAACGAAACCCAGGATTGGACTCGTAAACCCGTAACTGATCAATTATTCAGTCTCCTCAATCTTTGCCCATATCTTAACTTCCTTTTCAAAAATTTCCTTAATCTCTCCTACAATTTAGCTTAAATATTGAATCTGATAAACTAACCATCTCAAAATGATTCTCACTTACGATTCTGCTTCACAGAAAAAACACCATTCCCCATTGCCCAAAATTATACCAAGTATGTTGATGGCCGCCATAATTTTGCAGCAAGAGCCGCCGTGTCATTAGATCTAATCTTCTTCTAATACACACGTAATACATCAATTGATAAGATATTAGATGATAAATAAATTAATGAAACTGGATTGGTCTTTGTAGATAAAAATTTGTAAAAGAAATTTTTTTATATAAATAAAGTACAAAAATTCGATTGGCCTTTTATATATTACGATTGGTAAAATAATGTTTTTATCAAATTTAAACAAATAATCTAAATAAGAGCATTGTTTGATTAAATTATAGTATTCTAAATTATAGTTTTTTTTGTCAAATCATATATAACAATTTGCATTTTGATCATTATTTTAATCCTTTTTAAAAAAAATGAAAATCCGAAAAAGAATTAAACAAAATATGAAACAGTCGTGCCGTGTCGGGTTATGTTGACATCATATTGTATATTATTATTATTTTAAATATTCAAAAAAACGTGTCGTGCCGTGTCGGGTTATGTTGACACCGTGTTGTATATTATAATATTATTATTATTTTAAATATTCCAAAAAACGCGTCGTGCCGTGTCCGACTCGTGTCGGAGATGTGTCGGTCGGAGATGTGTCGGACACGGCGCACGGCTCTCAGAATGAAGAAGTGTCTGTGCATGCATCATAGTCTCTCAATAACGAAACCCGGGATTGAACTCATAAACTCAATAACGAACTCCGGGTTTGAAATCACTACTCAGTAACGAACCCCGGGTTTAAAATCATGAACTGAGTAACGAACTTCGGGTTTGAAATCATCAACCGATCGACTAAGAAACGAACCCCATATTTGAAATCACTACTCAATAATGAACCCCGGGATTGTACCCAGGAAACTCAACAACGAATCTCGGATTTCAAATCAGGGACTCACTAACGAACCATGTGTTTGAAATCATGATATCACTACCGGATCCCATGATTCAAATCAGAATCTCACTAACGAACCTCGGGTTTGAAATATTAAACTAACTAACGAACCTTGGGTTTGAAATAATCAAACTAGTTAAGAAACGAACTCCAGGTTTGAAATCACTACTCAATAACGAACCCCAGGATTGAAATCACTTCTAAATAATAAACCCCATGTTTGAATCACTACACAATAACGATCCTCGAGTTTGAAATCACTACTCAATTACCCTCTTCTTCTATCATCTATGTGAATCTTCTACACCCGTCTTCCACCTACGCAAAACTTTCCAGCCACACCATCCCTTTTCTCTTCTAATCCTCATGCCGATAAAACTTGTTCACTAAACTCATTCACAAAGTTGAAAACTTCACCAAGTTGCTTCAAAGATTTGCTGAGTCATCATCACTTCACAACGGTGAAAAACAAACCCATTCTAAAGCTTTACAAATTTTTTGTAAAGCTATCGTTGGAGATGACTTAAGTGTCTAAAAATTATGGATAAAAGAGAAAATGTGTTGTTTTCTTAATTATAATAAAAGACATCAAGCCTTTTTTTTATGAAGATCTGTGCAATGCACGGCCTATGCCTATTGTAGGCAAGCAACGGGGAGTATCAGCTTATAATCCATCGGCTCAAGCTGGAATGGATAGTGGGATGAATCCATCCTGGAAGCATCCCAATGCAGTTTAATCAGCAGCAACATATGAGAAGATAAGATCCAGCAATGGGAATGCCCCGAAATCCTCCACAACAGAGATCTAGCTAGATGCTTCTGAGTTTGATGCATTTGAATTGAAGCGCCAATATTCATATATTTTAAGCTGTAGTAGCTGACCCGGACCCCATGCACCTACGTACCTTGGAATGAATGATGTTTCCATGCATGGTGTTGCATGTCAATTGATGGAAGATCTATGAATGGTCGCTTATATATTGTTATGCCTAAAATAAAATAAAAAACAAAAAAAAAAAAAACGTGTTACCTTACTATAATAGTATTCACAAGGGTATTTTAGTAGTTTAATTAATAAATAAATATTGAGAATATTGTCGAGAAAAAGGTTGAAAGATATTCTCCTCGATCCCCCTTTTCATCTTGTCTCTCTCAATACCGAAGAATCATTTTGAAACCCAAACATCATCACTCATCAGCATATATATATATATATATATATAGCAGAGTAGAAGATCGGAAGGTATATATCGCCTGACATTTTATATATATTTACTTCGTTTAGATGCGTTTTACCTTCTCTGATCTGTTTGGGGTATGTTTTTTTTTACTACTTAATAAAAGCCCTAGATTTGATATCGGAATCACTTTGTTTTCTGAATTACTGAATTAGGTATGGAATATCCTGAAAGCGGGAAGATGAATGATTCCGGTATATATGCTTGGTGGTATTTTTATTGCTTCCATTAAACCTCGATCATTAGACTTTATTTAGTTTTTTTTCCTCTCTGATTTATTCTAATTTATATTACTAAATAAATTCCGTGATTGACATAGTGGATAGCAAGGAGGACGCCTTTACATCTACCTTGCGTCGTGCTAGGGAGGACTCCCACTTTAGAATTTACTTTCTCTCCGCTCTCACCAGCGGAGACGACAAACGTATATCTACCATATTCAGCGGCCTTGGCACGGACGACCCCCGTTTATCTGCCTTGATCAAAGCCCAATTAGCTAAGCGTGAAGCCCGTATTGGTATAAAAAAAGGTTCTGCTACCTACCTCATCCGTGGCAGGCACGACGCCCTGATTGGTAACTGTTTGTGTACCTTTTTTTTTAAAACATTTGTACAATCTTTCTTCGAGGTTGATTTTACGCCCTGATTGGTAACTGTTTATCTACTTTTTAACATTTGTTCAATCTTTCTTCGAGGTTGGTTTGATTTCTTTTATTTGCCTTGTACCTATTTTCAATCAGCTGAGATGCATAGAGAAGGCCGAAAAGATGACGCCAAACATTTCCGACGTGAATACTACTACGGCAGTAGCATGGGTAGACACTTAAAAATCCTTTTGCTTTGTCAATTTGAGCAATCTCAAGTTTTTCTAATTGCTGTTTTATTCTGATTTGTTTCTCTCACATGAAAGACCAAAAAACTTTCGTATGGCCTGGCGGTACTTATCCGTGGACGGGTAAGTTCTACATTGCTTTGATATTGCTCTGCAAAATAGCCTACGCGTACGATCGAGACACCATGCTTCAAATCGACATTCAAAAAGACATTTTAAAACTCGAATATATGCCCATATAATTGACCTTTAGAAAGTCCATTTCGAGCGTGTTGCCGTGGTAGGTGCATGCTGCCACAATAAGTTGTGTTTGATGCATTTAAAGACGTACCCTCCATATCTTTATATACTTGCTTAGATATGTATGTATGTATGTATTTTGTGTATCTATTGTTTGATAACAAGGTCTTTTTGAAAGACAGACAAATCATCTGGAATCACATGGGTTGGCGTGCATGGGATGGACTGCATAGGTGTAGTCACTAGGGCTGGAGATCTGGTTCGTCACCTATTTATTTGTTTCTTAATTAATGTTATATAACCTTTCTTACAGGAGAGAACTCCTCTTATAATTTTTAGATTTCATATGTTAAGTATTAATCCTACAAGTCATAATATGAACAGGACGTGACACGCGTGCACCGTTACTTAAAGTATCTTACAGTTGAGTCAGTTCTTCGCAAATTCAGGAAAACAGTAATTTCTGAAATCGAAGGTACGTTTGATTCCTTTGCATTTTCATGTTATTGTTGTAACAACTAAGTTTGAAGTGTAGCCAGTAGTCTCTATCCAGTATACTTCATAGTTATTTTCTGTTAGTATGGCTGGTTATTGTGCCCTTGTACGTGGATATATACACTTGGCATACCATTTTCAATCTTGAATTGGGGGAGTACAAGAAATTCTTTTGTTGACAAATGTTGTCGGAACAATACTTAAAGGCCGAGTTCAAACTTAATGTGGAAAAAACAAGGATAACCGATAGTGGGTGGGGGGTGAGGGAGATGGTTATATTGGTTGGTAAATGGTAATTGCTATGACTTTTTTACTTGGAAGGAGTTTATGAGCAAATATTTCAGCTGGAGCTGAAAACATTCTGGTTATCAAGCCACTTGTCTGTTTGTTTGTGTGTATAACACACAATTTTTTGTAACGACACATCACTTGGTCATAATAATCACTTAATTTTGAGTTCTTATTCTCATTTTGGACAAGTCCTCCTTGAAATTCTAGATATGAGAAGAATAGTTCCATTTATGTAATGAAGCGTTATTGATGTGTTCACCGTAGTCCTTTTTTCTACAATTAACATTATTTTCTTTGGAGATCTTACTACCATTATAGGTTGGTCCTCTGTTAAACTTTCGGTTAATGGTTAACGCTTTGTTCGAGCAGACCTTGCAAGCCCGTCTAGTAAACTTTGTGAAAGCTTTGGCCAGAGCATCCCGAAGCCTTTCGGTGTTGGTATGTTTGTAAGACCCTCTTCCTTTGACGCCTAACAATCTTCTGCTCATTTTTGCCTTTCCTTCATGCAGTTTCTGTGGTTCTTGGCACTGATGATGCTCATGAAGAAAGTGGTCATAAGGTACTCAGCTAGCATTCATCTGCTCGGATGCCTTCTTGCTCTTTTTTATCTTGATAATTATCATATGCAAGTTAATTCTTGTATATAGTTACATTGGATATGTGTTGCATCTATTTCTTGCTTCTTGGAGAAAATTTGGGAGCCCGATTGCAGCATACTATTATTCATTAGCCCCCATTTATCCACCCCAAACACTCCATAAGTAAATAGAATTTTGCATAGTCAGTAGCGTCCCCACCCCCCTCTTTGTGATAGTTATTTGAATATACCGTGAGAAGTAGAAAAGTCTACGATATGCCATTACAAAGGAATCATTCTAACACTGGGTTTCCTATGTTCGGACCGATTTTGAATGAACATAATTATTGAGACCTTCCACACCCACAATCCCTTAAAAGTTAAGGAAACGGAGAAAAAAAACTCAAAAATACCAAATTCGCCTATCTAATACAGATTGGTTAAAATAAAAAGGCCGGCGGGATCCTATTTGTGGTGTGCTAATATATTCTTTCTGTAGATAGACTCATAGACCGACCATTGCTTCACTGAAGCGTGCCACGTGTTGAATGATACGGGCTTGCTTTGCTGATGGCCTTTACTTTAATGATTGACAAAATGTTTATTCTCTTTGTGTTATGGTGCTTCTGTTTGTTGCGGGATCCTATTCGTGGTGTGCCGATATATTGTCTTTGTAGATAGACCGGCACCGGCTGTTGTTTCATTGAAGCGTGCCACATGCTAAATGATACGGGCTTGCTCTGACGGCCTTTGTAAAATTGAGCACTTTACTATATGACCCAATGATTATTCTTTTTGTGTTACGGGGCTTCTCTCTGTTTTAGTTTCTGGTACTTTTTGTTTGTTTGTTTGTCTTTTTATTTAGACTTGATGCTCTGAGCTCATTGGTAACGTTGACACTCTTAACAGGCCTCTAGTGATGAGGATGAGGAAGCCAAAGAGAAAGAGAAAAAAAGACAGGTAAACAAAATCTACAGAACATGGGAAATCATGTATTTTGTGAGCCTGCTCAATTATTGAAAAGTTTTATTTTAGCATAAATTTATATTATGCTTTATGATTCATGATGTAGTATATTGTTGCATCTTTCTTTAAATTTCTATTGTCTCTTTAGCATGCCTAGTGTCTTATTTTTTATGTAGCACATGTTATCCTGAATCAACGTATCGACGAATGCACAACTTTTTGATTGAATTAATTATGAATTTTGCTTGTACATAAGACGCTCAATAGCTTTAGTATTAAGAAAAGAGGAAAACAATTTCAATATCTTTGAATCTTGGACAGAGTACATAGAGACTAGAACAACTAACTTAGGTAACCTACAACCTATGATGCACTGTCTGGTAGCGTGTTACTTACACATTCGATACGTAACTGACACATATTTGCATTAAATACTTGGGATACACACCTAGGGGCGAATTTGTAGTTTGGAAAGTTGGATACGGGAGTTGGTCCTTATAGTTTCATTACGAGCAGTTTGATCATTAAACTTAACGTACTTACATAGTTACATATATGTCCTCCTACGCATCCATACCTGTATCACATATTTTTCCAAAAATCTAGCAACTATGTATCGTTTATTCATTAATCTGCACCCGTGCAACTTAGCCTACAACGGCTAGAGAAATAATCAATCTAGGATGGTTAATATTGAAGTGCTTGCGGCACCCTACTTTTGGTGTGCCAATATTATCTCCTTTTAGATAGACCACTTTATCGTTGAAAGCATGCTACCTGTTGAATTATGGCCTTCCAAAAATCGAGTAATTTAATGATTGGTACAATGATCACTCTCTTCGTGTTATGGCATATTCTTTTCTGGTATTTATTTTTGTTTGTTTTTACACGGTAATGCTGTCATTCTCTGCAGCAATATATGCCGAAAGTTGCTGGATATGACGAAAAAAAGACCATAAAGTTTTTACGTGAGCAAATGAGAAGGGACACAACTCTTACAATCAATGAGACTGTTAAGGTAAACAGAATGAATGCAACTTTTGTGAGATTCTTCATGTACTGGAAGGCTATTTTAGTGTAAATCGTCATAATAATTATGATTCATAATTTTTATTTACATCTTTCTTTAATTTCAAATATCCCTCAAGCATGAGCGGATAATACTCTTGTTAACTTTAATACGGGAATGTCTCATTATTTATGTGGTGCATGTTACCTTAAAACAAAAACTTCATCCCTACCACTGCGCTTCTTCATGCTATTTTTTCATATTAACTTTTATGCTTTATATCTTACTCCTACCCGTATAATTAGCAATCTAGCATAGTTTCCAAGCTCAATGGCCATGTGGGTTTCATTTGAAGATTTTTTCTGTCTATTAAGTATTTATTATGTTGAGGATGAGAGCCTGCTTTGCCCAATTCGGATAGAAGAATCGTACGGTTATGAAGTGGGGGTCTAAGGGGCGTGAAGTCTGTAGAGAAAAAAACTTGGGCTGGGAGGAAGCTTTCAACTTGGTCTACCTGTGAAATGATGAGTTCTTCAACTCTACCTTAAGGCTGCAAATAACCATTGGGATCTTCACCGCCTCTTCCACCACCGCTTTGACCACCGGTAAAATGGAAAAGAAGAAAAAATTATAATAATAATAAATAAAAGCTTCAGCAACACAGTAGAAAATGCATTGGTTACGGTGTGATTTGTGTGCTCAAGATCCTAGGGAATTCCATATGAGAAACTAATTTATTAATGAGGTGATGTGATAAAACTTGTCTTTTAAAAGATCCTTAAGAGGTTTTGCGTTGTTGTGAGACAAAGCTTGGGCACGTAAAGGCAGTTGTGTTCAAGCTGATTCCAAGGTCTAAGAAATTTATTGGTAGTATGATAAAAGCTTGGGTTTGACGGTCTGAGGTTGGCTTTGGATGGAGAAACACAAAGAGGGGAGATGCTAGGTGGTGCTAGTGGGCAGGGGAAGCCATTTTGTAATTTTCTTTTTCATTGAAGACGAGGACAAGGTCAATTTTGACATTTCCTATTAGTCATCTTTAAATTGCCCTGGCAGTATGATAATACACTCGATAGCTTTCAGTATATTTGAATCTTGGACAGAGCACATCCTTTTATAGTATTAGATTAAAACAACAAAATAAGGTAATGTACATTGGCTGTAGAATAAATCTCAATACCTTTATCGCCCAACCGCTACTAGTTGGGTTAAGTTAGAAACATTTGCTGGATCCTATTTTTGGTGTGCCGATACTTAAAGACAGAACATTTCTTCAATTCTTTAGCGTGCAACCTGTTGAATGATAATGAGCTTGCAGTGATTTGCTCAATGATTATTCTCTTCATGTTAGAGCACTTGTGTTTGTTTTTGTTTCTGGTGTTTTTGTTTGTTTATTATATTTGTTCGTTTAGACACGACACTTTGAGCTTACTGGTAATTTTGGCACCCTCAACAGGCGTCAAGCACAGAGTATCATGAGTCAAAGGCCATCGAGTTTCTTATGGAGAAAATGAAGATGAATATAGAGGCTTTTACTGTGGATGAAACAATAAAGGTGAAGGGAATCAATCCTAATTTGGAGATTATGATTGTGTGAAAGGGTATTTTAGCCTGATGTGTCAGCTTCATGATTCACACACACACACACACACACACACACATACACATATTAATTTAGTTTTTGATAGACCTGAAATTAGATTATTTATATACACACACATACATATATACATATTAATTTAGTTTTTGATAGACCTGAAATTAGCTTATTTGGAGTGTGGGATAGTACACGCGATAGCTTTAGAATCCCATAACATGATTAGAGCTTGAATATCAAAGAATTAATCATTAGGTGAAAAGGACACAATAGGTGTTTGACCGTTTGCCACTTGAGTGATTTGAAGAGTACTGAACCATGACGAAGTTCCAGAATAAAAACAAAAACAGATTACGCTTGCTTTATGCTTATACTTTAGATGTTGGTTAATTAATGTCCTGATTATTATGAATTGTTATTATTTTTGACAGACTGCAATTTCTGCTTTCCAGCATTTGTTCCAAAAGAAGTTCAAAGCCAACGAGATTGAGGTAAATTTTGGGAGTGATTATGTTCAAAGAAATTTCACTTGTCTTTTTTTTTTTTTGGGGGACTAAGCAAATTATTAGGTTAATAGATAAGACAATATCCAATGAGGTAACAAATTAAGTAGTCTTGAGAATTGGTGTACATTGATGTGTATGATCATTCAATTAATTAGGGCTGTATTCAAATTAGTTGTTTGTTTTGCGCCTATAATCTATTACCTACCGATAAGTGTAACTTTAACTTTTTATCAGGTTTCTGTCATGGACCCAAATTATTTTCTTAAAAAAGGGGAATTCAATTACAAAGATATACATGCGAAGCATTTGGAGATGAATGACATTGAGGACCATTTAGCTGCCATCAATGAGCCAGCTGGTAGCTCCGGCTCCGGCTCCGGCTCCCGCTCCGGCTCCAACTCGAGTAGCTGCAATTAAAAATGATAACTGGTTATGGTGTCATCCTTGGGATTATTGCACAAGTAGTATAGTATGGATTTGAGATTCTATTTACGTATGTATGGAGTTTGAAGAAATATGTAAGGCCTGGTAGGAATTCAGTTCTGGAACATATGGGTAAGGTTCCTCCCAGACCCCTTTAGCCGCCGAAAGAACAAATTTAGACCTAATATAAGAACAAAAGAAAGTTCAGCATAAGATTTTTTTTTTTTAGGGACAGCATAAGATAAACTACCAAAAACCTATATAGATCAAAAATATATGCCCGTAAAGTGACGTGTACCTAGATTATGCTTCATATGCAAAGAAAAGTTTTAGTGCACACTCTTGCAAATACCTTTGATTATGCTTCATACTGCAATAGGCAACAAAAGTTTTAGTGCACGTTCCTGGAAATTTCCTTTGATTAGCATTTGTGTAATCAAGCCCCTAAAATTTCTCTCATGAAATGTTCCATCCAATGTAGTAAACCTACCAAAATATTGCAAGTTTAGTACACTCTGAATCTATACATTGATTAAAACAACAATGAAATTTCTGAAACTCCTCATCCATTTTTTGATCATCCGATTGTGCAATATACAAACTATTAGTTCCGTGATAAGCAAAATTCTAACTACATTAACAGTGAAGGAAAGTTAAATTTTGAAAAGTGAAAAGACGATAACCAAACCTTTGATTGTGATTTAGCCCAACCTCCTACACAAATCAATGACAAATTAGCGGAACGAAGCCAATTTAGTTATGTGATCTTCTTTGCTACCATTCATTCATTTCAAAGAGGCCAACAACGTCTAAATATTTTGAAGGGTTTCAGAGGCTGCTAATTAGATAGGATAATTGGTGAGTTTTGAGTCCATAACAACTTGAATTTGTGCTAATGTTATAAGCAAATCAGTCACTTTTGTATGCACTTGTACGTGCTAAGGGCTAGTGATGGATGCTACCTCCCTTTTATTTAATTATTCATGTTTCTACGCATGACACAGTTTGACAATGGCAAATAAGACGATTGCATCAATAACACCGGCCTACTGCATTTTAAAAAAGGATCGTTTACCACTTACGATGCCTTCCTCCAAAAAGAAGATTCCGTCCACAACACCTAAAATATGTTCGCTCGAAGTGAAAAGTTCCTACACAAAACAAAAATGAATATATCTTTTGATTTGATTGTCGAAAGATGGTAATTCTTTCATCACAATTTTCTTTTTTCGTCCTCTTTGTCTAGTTGGCCTTCTAGATACATCAGATATTTGATTAGTAAGTGTTTCAGTGTTAGCAGGATCATTATTTATTGGAGGATCAGTAATAGATATTGCATGAGTAGTATCAATAACAGGAACAGGTAAACAAGGATCTTCAGGTGTAAATAATGCCTGATCATTACTATAATGAAAAACATGCTCATGAAAAATGACATTTCTTTGATATGGAGATGGTTCTAGATTGAATGTCCATCACTCTGTCACCCTTAATGTGTGGCTCATAACCTAGACTCTGTCACCCTTAATGTGTGGCTCATAACCTAGAAAAACATATTTAGCACTTCTATTCTCAAATTTACCTCTGCCTTGAGCACAGGTAGTAACAAAAAGAGACAACCAAAAACTTTTAAAGTATCATAACTAGGGTTAGTTCCAAAAATCAGGAAATGGGGAGTCTTGTTATCAAGTAATAGGGTAGGAATCAGATTTATCAGATAGACAGCATGACTAACACAATATCCCCAATATTGTAAGGGCACATTTGACTGAATTCTTAAGGCCCTTGCAACATTCAATATATGTTGATGTTTTCTTTCAATGAGGCCATTCTGTTCAGGTGTCCTAACACAGGACTTTTGATGTACAATTCCTTTCTTCCTATAAAAAGATTACATATTAAATTCAGCACCATGATCAGATCTGATAATCGTTATACATCTGTCAAACTGAGTTTGTACCAGATTGCAAAAGGCTTGTAAAAGAATATCAGTTTCTGATTTGGCTTTCATTAAGTAAATATCTGCTGTAATCATCAACTATTGACAGAAATTAAGATTCACCATTTACAGTAGGTATCCTGTGTGGTCCCCAAATGTCCACATGAACCAAATCAAAACAACTAGAAGTAAAAGAAGTGCTCACAGGAAAACTAGGTCTTTTTTGTTTTGCCAAAGGGCAAATCATACAATCATGCTTAGGAACTTTTATGCTACTGTCTAATATCTATAACACTTTGATTCTTTGGGATGAGGGATGGCCTAATCTATAATGACACAACAAAGAATCTGAAAAAGTACAATTATTACAAGTCACAGTCGGCACACTAGATTGCATTGCAGAAGCATCAGTATGAGTGGTCAGAACATATAAGCCCTTCCTTTCATTAGCTAAACCAATCTTCTTCATAGTTTTGTGTTCCTGCACAATACCATAGTTAGAACAAAAAACAACAAAATAATTACTGTCACTGACTAGTTTCTTGACAGATATTAGGTTGTAGGTAAACAATGGTACGCAGAAAACATTGTGTAATACGACATCCTGATTGATTCTTACTTTACCAATGTGTGTTACAAAAACAGTAGCACCATTTGGCAGATTAACATGCACATTGGCTACAGGTGTAACATCAACATTAAGTTTAAGGAGAATGTGATATGATCTGTTGCACCTGAGTCTAAAATCCAGTGTTCTAGACTACCAAAAATACCTGACCCCTGTGGCTTAGAATCTGCTGATAGAACAACAGAATTGCACTGTCTAGAAACATTAGGTTGCAAATTCTGGATAAGAGACAACAGATGCTCATACTGGGATTGAGAAATTGCCCCAGAATCTGCTGAATTCTGACTATGATGATCAAAAGCATCAGTCTAAAAGCCTTCACCATTCATGACATTATTGATGGAAGAACCATAACCTCTTCCCTGGGGCCTAAAATTGGGAGGAAATCCGTATTTCTTGTAACACTTATCAATGGTATGACCTTCCTTCCCACAAAATGTGCAGACTGGCCTTTTTGAATTTCCTTGAAAGCCCTTGCCTCCACCCCTTCCTTGTCCACTTCCTTGAAAAGAATTAGGCTGCTGCCAATTAACTGCATTACAGTCAGCATTAGCACTCGGATTTTGAGAAACATAAGCCATGACCACAGAATCAGGGGTTGTAGAAGTGTAATTAAGATGTTGTTCATGATTCAAAGCCATAACGAAGGCAGTCTTGATGTCAGGCAAAGGCATTGTCATCAAGACTTGTGACTTAACATTGCTAAAATTTCCATTTAGCCCTTTCAAGAACCTGGTGGTATAAGCCCTTTCATAGTGTTCTCGAATCATCTGTAAAGCTGGACAAGTACATGGAGGAATTGGATTCAATACAAGATATTGATCCCATAGTGCTTTCAATCTGGTATATAATCTGTTATAGAAAGTGCTCCTTGCTTTGTTTTCTAGATTTCTTCTTCCACATTAGATAGCCTATACGCATTTCCTCTTCCAAACTGATCTTGTAAATCAACCCAAATTTCTCTTGCAGTGTCATAGTACATAACACTTTCTGCAACTGCTGGAACCATGGAATTAACTAACCAAGAATGAACTATGTCATTGATCTGCATCCAAGAAGCAAATCCAGGATCTGTAGCACCGGGCATGATAGAAGTGCCGTCCACATATGCAAGCTTTCCACGAGATGATAGCATCTTGGTCATAGAACGCTTCCAATGATTAAAATTGTCCACTCCTTTCAATAAAGGTTGGACCAGGATCAAACTCGGATTATCAAGGTTCTGCCCAGAATTTGCAGTCGCCATTGATGAACTTTAAGAAGCTTGAATGAAGATGAAGATTGAGACTGATAGAACAGCGGAAACAATTAAATTTGCTTTGATACCATGTTGAATTTGCTGAAAACTGGAATTATACACTACTATAAATGAACTCAACTCGATATGATCATCAACATTCATATGTTCATCAAGAAGATGAAGAAACGGTTTCAAAAATAAAAAGGCGGGAAAATGAAGAACTTGATCATTGAAATTGATGTAGCAGAATGATAGTAGAACTTGTTAATCGAAGTTATCAGCTTACAATTTCAGTATATATAGACTGATGGCTGATAACCAACTTTCTTAACTAACTATAACTAACTCCAACCGACTAGTGTATAAGTGTTTGATAAAATGCCTCAATTAGAAAAACCTCACATATCATCATACTAACTTCAACAAAATTTCCCACTATTTTAATTTCTTATAACCTCCGTGTGCTTTGCCAATTTGTTTTTATCCTGTGTACTCTGCTGAATTTATCCATGAAGGCAATGATTTTTGTTTTTTTGTTTTCTGGGTTTAAAATTTTTAAGGCCCCGTTGCAAATCATGTGCGCATCTCTGCTTTTGCATCTCTTCTTCAATGGAGTCTATTCGAATTTTTTTTCTTCCTTTTGCATCTTCAAAGTTCAGTCGTTGTTATTCTTTTTTTTCCTCGAAACGTAGTCGCTCTTATTCCTAGTAGCTCATTGTTGGCTCTTAGATGTTGTGGATTTTTTTTCAACGGAGATTTGGTTGATTTGAAGCCACATGATGAACATTGTGTCGCCGGTTAGTGTACATAATTTCTTGAACATATTTGTTTTGATACCATGTTGAATTTGCTGAAAACTGGAATTATACACTACTAGAAATGAACTCAACTCGATATGATCATCAACATTCATATGTTCATCAAGAAGATGAAGAAACGGTTTCAAAAATAAAAAGGCGGGAAAATGAAGAACAACTTGATCATTGAAATTGATGTAGCAGAATGATAGTAGAACTTGTTAATCGAAGTTATCAGCTTACAATTTCAGTATATATAGACTGATGGCTGATAACCAACTTTCTTAACTAACTATAACTAACTCCAACCGACTAGTGTATAAGTGTTTGATCAACATTTGGTTTTGCTTTTCTTTACAGGTTATTATATTGTTCCTGCTCATTGGCGCTCTAAGAAAATACATGTATCGGATGTGAAATTTGTGAAGAAAGTTCTATTGGTTCTTACTAATTTTGTTTTGTGTAGGAACTTTTCACTTCGAGCGAACATATTTTAGGTGTTGTGGACGGAATCTTCATTTTGGAGGAAGCCATCGAAAGTGGTAAACGATCCTTTTCTTAAAATGCAGTAGGCCGGTGTTGTTGATGCAATCGTCTTATTTGCCATTGTCAAACTGTGTCATGCGTAGAAACATGAATAATTAAATAAAAGGGAGGTAGCATCCATCACTAGCCCTTAGCACATACAAGTGCATACAAAAGTGACTGATTTGCTTATAACATTAGCACAAATTCAAGTTGTTATGGACTCAAAACTCACCAATTATCTTATCTAATTAGCGGCCTCGAAACCCTTCAAAATATTTAGACGTTGTTGGCCTCTTTTGCATGAATGAATGGTAACAAAGAAGATCATGTAACTAAATTAGCTTCGTTCCGCTAATTTGTCATTGATTTGTGTAGGAGGTTGGGCTAAATCACAATCAGAGGTTTGGTTATCGTCATTTCACTTTTCAAAATTTAACTTTCGTTCACTGTTAATGTAGTTAGAATTTTGTCTATCACGGAACTAATATTTTGTATATTGCACAATCGGGTGATCAAAAAATGGATGAGGAGTTTCAGAAATTTCATTGTTGTTTTAATCAGGGTATAGATTCAGATTGTACTAAACTTGCAATATTTACATGAGAGAAATTTCAGGAATGTGCACTAAAACTTTTGTTGCTTACACTTGCAGTATGAAGCATAATCAAAGGTATTTGCAAGTGTGCACTAAAACTTTTCTTTGCATATGAAGCATAATCTAGGTATGCGTATGCGTCGCTTTACGGGCATATATGTTTGATCTATATAGATTTTTGGTAGTTTATCTTATGCTGTCCCTAAAAAAAAAGCTTATGCTGAACTTTCTTTTGTTCTTATATTAGGTCTAAATTTGATCTTCCAGAACTGAATTCCTACCAGGGGCCTTACACATATTTCTTCAAACTCCATACACACGTAAATAGAATCTCAAATCATAATATACTACTTGTGAAACAGTCCCAAGGATGACCACCATATCAGTTATCATTTTTAATTGCTGCTACTAAAGCCGGAGCCGGCGCTACCAGCTGGCTCATTGATGGAAGCTAAATGGTCCTCAATGTCATTCATCTCCAAATGCTTCACATGTATATCTTTGTAACCGGCTTCCTCCTTTTTAACAAAATAATTTGGGTCCATGACAGAAACCTGATAAAAAGTTAAAGTTACACTTATCGGTAGGTAATAGATTATAAAACAAACAACTAATTTGAATACAGCCCTAATTAATTGAATGATCATACACATCCATGTACACCAATTCTCAAGACTACTTAATTTGTTACCTCATTGGATATTGTCTTATCTATTAACCTAATAATTTGCTTAGTCCCCAAAAAAAAAAAAAAAAGACAAGTGAAATTTCTTTGAACATAATCACTCCCAAAATTTACCTCAATCTCGTTGGCTTTGAACTTCTTTTGGAACAAATGCTGGAAAGCGGAAATTGCAGTCTGTCAAAAATAATAACAATTCATAATAATCAGGACATTAATTACCCAACATCTAAAGTATAAGCACAAAGCAGGCATAATCTGTTTTTGTTTTTATTCTGGAACTTCGTCATGGTTCAGTACTCTTCAAATCACACAAGTTGCAAATGGTCAAACACCTATTGTGTCCTTTTCACCTAATGATTAATTCTTTGATATTCAAGCTCTAATCATGTTATGGGATTCTAAAGCTATCGCGTGTACTGTCCCACACCCCAAATAAGCTAATTTCAGGTCTATCAAAAACTAAATTAATATGTATGTGTGTGTGTGTGTGTGTGTGTGTGTGTGTATTATGAATCATGAAGCTGACACATCAGGCTAAAATACCCTTTCACACAATACATAATCTCCCAATTAGGATGATTCCCTTCACCTTTATTGTTTCATCCACAGTAAAAGCCTCTATATTCATCTTCATTTTCTCCATAAGAAACTCGATGGCCTTTGACTCGTGATACTCTGTGCTTGACGCCTGTTGAGGGTGCCAAAATTAGCTCAAAAGAAGCTCAAAAACAAATGTAATAAACAAACAAACAAATATAATAAACAAACACAAGTGCTGTAACATGAAGGGAATAATCATTGAGCCAATCATTGCAAGCTCATTATCATTCAACAGGTTGCACGCTACAGAATTGAAGAAATGGTCTGTCTTTACAAGTATCGGCACACCAAAAATAGGATCCAGCAAACGTTTCTAACTTAACCCAACCAGTAGCGGATGGGCGATAAAGGCATTGAGATTTATTATACAGCCAATGTAGGTTACCCTATTTTGTTTTTTTAATCTAATACTATAAAAGGATGTGCTCTGTCCAAGATTCAAATATACTGAAAGCTATCGAGTGTATTATCCATTCCCATATATGCTAGATTCATCATACTGCCAGGGCAATTTAAAGATGACTAATAGTAAATGACAAAATTGACCTTGTCCTCGTCTTCAATGAAAAAGAAAATTACAAAATCGCTTCCCCTGCCCACTAGCCCAACCTAGCATCTCCCCTCTTTGTGTTTCTCCATCCAAACCCAACCTCAGACCGTCAAACCCAAGCTTTCATCATACTACCAATAAATTTCTTAGACCCTTTTGCAATCAGCTTGAGCTTGCCTTTACGTGCCCAAGCTTTGTCTTACAACAACGCAAAATCTCTTAAGGATCTTTTAAAAGACATGTTTTATCACATCACCTCATTAATAAATTTGTTTCTCATTTGGAATTCCCTAGGATCTTGAGCACACAAATCACACCGTAACCAATGCATTTTCTACTGTGTTGCTGAAGCTTTTATGTATTATAATTTATTATTTGCAGCCTTAAGGTAGAGTTGAAGAACTCATCATTTCACAGGTAGACCAAGTTGAAAGCTTCCTCCCAGCCCAAGTTTTTTTCTCTACAGACTTCACGCCCCTTAGACCCCCACTTCATAACCGTGCGATTCTTCTATCCGAATTGGGCACAACAGGCTCCCATCCTCAACATAATAAATACTTAATAGACAGAAAAAAAATTTCAATTGAAACCCACAAGGCCATTGAGCTTGGAAACTAAGCTAGATTTCTAATTATACGGGTAGGAGTAAGATATAAAGCATAAAAGTTAATATGAAAAAATAGCATGAAGAAGCGCAGTGGTAGGAATGAAGTTTTTGTTTTAAGGTAACATGCACCACATAAATAATGAGACATCCCTGTATTAAAGTTAACAAGAGTATTATCCGCTCATGAATGTAAATAAAATTATGAATCATAATAATTATGACAATTTAGACTAAAATAGCCTTCCAGTACTTGAAGAATCTCACAAAAGTTACATTCATTCTGTTTACCTTAACAGTCTCATTGATTGTAAGAGTTATGTCCCTTCTCATTTGCTCACGTAAAAACTTTATGGTCTTTTCTTCGTCATATCCAGCAACTTTCGGCATATATTGCTGCAGAGAATGACAGCATTACCGTGTAAAAACAAACAAAAATAAATACCAGAAAAGAATATGCCATAACACAATGAGAGTGATCATTGTACCAATCATTACATTACTTGATTTTTGGAAGGCCATAATTCAACAGGTAGCATGCTTTCAACGATAAAGTGGTCTATCTTAAAGGAAATAATATTGGCACACCAAAAGTAGGGTGCCGCCAGCATTTCAATATTAACCATCCTAGATTGATTATTTCTCTAGCCGTTGTAGGCTAAGTTGCACGGGTGCAGATTAATGAATAAACGATACATAGTTGCTAGACTTTTGGAAAAATATGTGATACAGGTATGGATGCGTAGGAGGACATATATTTAAGTATGTAAAGTATAACGATCAAACTGCACGTAATGAAACCATAAGGACCAAATAATATCCTACTCCCGTATCCAGCTTTCAAAACTACAAATTCGCCCCCAGGTGTGTATCCCAAGTATTTAATGCATATATGTGTCAGTTACTTATCGAATGTGTAACACGCTACCAGACAGTGCATCAAAGGTTGTAGGTTACCTAAGTTAGTTGTTCTAGTCTCGAAGTATTGAAAGTATTTTCCTCTTTTCTTAATACTAAAGCAAAATTCATAACTAACTCAATCAAAAAGTTGTTGCATTCGTCGATATGTTGATTTTAGGATAACATGTGCTACATAAAAAATAAGACACTAGGCATGCTAGAGAGACAATAGAAATTTAAAGAAAGATGCAACAATATACTACATCATGATTCATAAATTTATGCTAAAATAACCTTTCAATAATTGAGCAAGCTCACAAAATACATGATTTCCCATGTTATGTTGATTTTGTTTACCTGTCTTTTTTTCTCTTTCTCTTTGGCTTCCTCATCCTCATCACTAGAGGCCTGTTAAGAGTGTCAACATTACCAATAAACAAACAAACAAACAAACAAACAGTACCAGAAACTAAAACAGACAGAAGCCCCATAACACAAAAAGAATAATCATTGGGTCATATAGTAAAGTGCTCAATTTTACAAAGGCCGTCAGAGCAAGCCTGTATCATTTAGCACGTGGCACGCTTCAATGAAACAACAGCCGGTGCCGGTCTATCTACAAAGACAATATATTGGCACACCACGAATAGGATCCCGCAACAAACAGAAGCACCGTAACACAGAGAATAAACATTTTGTCAATCATTAAAGTACTAAATTTTACAAAGGCCATCAGCAAAGCAAGCCCATATCATTCAACACGTGGCACGCTTCAGTGAAGCAATGGTCGGTCTATGAGTCTATCTACAAAGAGAATATATTAGCACACCACAAATAGGATCCCGCCGGCCTTTTTATTTTAACCAATCTGTAGTAGATAGGCGAATTTGGTATTTTTGAGTTTTTTTCTCCGTTTACTTAACTTTCAAGGGATCACGGGTGTGGAAGGTGTCAATAATTATGTTCATTCAAAATCAGTCCGAACATAGGAAACCCAGTGTTAGGATGATTCCTTCGTAATGGCATATCGTAGACTTTTCTACTTCTCACGGTATATTCAAATAACTATCACAAAGAGGGGGGGGGGACACTACTGACTTTGCAAAATTCTATTTACTCTGGAGTGTTTGGGGTGGATAAATGGGGGCTAATGAATAATAGTATGCTGCAATCGGGCTCCCAAATTTTCTCCAAGAAGCGAGAAATAGATGCAACACATATCCAATGTAACTATATACAAGAATTAACTTGCATATGATAATTATCAAGATAAAAAAGAGCAAGAAGGCATCCGAGCAGATGAATGCAAGCTGAGTACCTTATGACCACTTTCTTCATGAGCATCATCAGTGCCAAGAACCATAGAAACTGCATGAAGGAAAAGCAAAAATGAGCAGAAGATTGTTAGGTGTCAAAGGAAGAGGGTCTTACAAACATACCAACACTGAAAGGCTTCGGGATGCTCTGGCCAAAGCTTTCACAAAGTTTACTAGACGGGCTCGCAAGGTCTGCTCAAACAAAGCGTTAACCATTAACCGAAAGTTTAACAGAGGACTAACCTATAATGCCAGTAAGATCTCCAAAGAAAATAATGTGTATTGTAGAAAAAAGGACTACGGTGAACACATCAATAACGCTTCATTACATAAATGGAAATAAAACTATTCTTCTCATATCTAGAGTTTCAAAGGAGGACTTGTCCAAAATGAGAATAAGAACTCAAACTTAAGTGATTATTATGATACTTGTCAAAGCGTAAAGCGTCGGCGAAGCGCCGAGGGGAGGAAAAGCGTAAGCGCTGCTTAAGCGCCACTTAGGATGAAATATTACAGAACATAACAAGATAAGTTTCCTTGGGAGTTACTAGAGTACTAGTTAGGACTTAGCCACTTAAGATGAAATACTACAAAAGGTAATAACTAATAAGTGTTCAATTATCCAAATCAAGCCCCTCATTCCCATTGCTCTCATCCCATGTTTCCCATCCTTCATCCTCCTCCTCATCATCCGAATCTTCTCCAATTTCAACCTCTTCATCCTCTTCGGTTTCGTCACCATCATCAAATTCTCCCTCACTTTCATCAACTAGTTGAAAATTGCCTTTTGAAGTTGATGATCGAGTATGTCTTCTCTCATTCACCCCACTAGCCTCTGCTAAAACATTCCATGTCAAATCACTACCATCATCATGAACGGGTAGATCACCGGCATCTTGTATATCCAAACTCTTCATCCTTCCAAGTGTCCATTCATTGTTGATATCATCAACGTCCTTCAAGTTCAAGAGAATAGGATCATTTTTCTTGGATTTAGCACGATCCTTGAGCTTTCGATTGTATTTCACGTACACTAAATCACGTAGATAAGGGTTTTGGGTGTGAAAGTAACATTGAAAGGACAAAAATACCCCTGATTTTAATAATATTTACTGTCTGCCCGAAAACATGAAAAAGCGGCGCTTTTGGACGCTTCACGCTTCGCGCTTAAGCGGCGCTTTTAGCATTAAGCGTACGTTTTTTTATCAGAAACGCTTAAACATAAATCTGAAGCGTAGTTCCGGCGATTACGCTTAAACAGCGCTTTGACAAATATGTGACCAAGTGATGTGTCGTTACAAAAAAATGTGTGTTATACACGCAAACATACAGACAAGTGGCTTGATAACCAGAATGTTTTCAGCTCCAGCTGAAATATTTGCTCATAAACTCCTTCCAAGTAAAAAAATCATAGCAATTACCATTTACCAACCAATATAACTATCTCCCTCACCCCCCACCCACTATCGGTTATCCTTTCTTTTTCCACATTAAGTTTGAACTCGGCCTTTAAGTATTGTTCCGACAACATACGTCAACAAAAGAATTTCTTGTACTCCCCCAATTCAAGATTGAAAACGGTATGCCAAGTGTATATATCCACGTACAAGGGCACAATAACCAGCCATACTAACAGAAAATAACTATGAAGTATACTGGATAGAGACGACTGGCTACACTTCAAACATTTATGTTACAACAATAACATGAAAATGCAAAGGAATCAAACATACCTTCGAT
Organism: Gentiana macrophylla; assembly: GCA_026214975.1. Taxonomy (NCBI): domain Eukaryota; kingdom Viridiplantae; phylum Streptophyta; class Magnoliopsida; order Gentianales; family Gentianaceae; genus Gentiana; species Gentiana macrophylla. Next base: position 113,149,956 of record CM047809.1, on the reverse strand, counting down.
TTCAGAAATTACTGTTTTCCTGAATTTGCGGAGAACTGTCTCTACGGTAAGATACTTTAAGTAACGGTGCACACGTGTCACGTCCTGTTCATATTATGAATTGTAGGAGTAATACTCAACATATGAAATCTAAAAATTATAAGAGGAGTTCTCTCCTGTAAGAAAGGTTATATAACATTAATTAAGAAACAAATAAATAGGTGACGAACCAGATCTCCAGCCCTAGTGACTACACAAATGGAGTCCATCCCATGCACGCCAACCCATGTGATTCCAGATGATTTGTCTGTCTTTCAAAAAGACCTTGTTATCAAACAATATATACACAAAATACATACATACATACATAAGCAAGTATATAAAGATATGGAGGGTACGTCTTTAAATGCATCGAACACAACTTATTGTGACACCATGCACCTACCACGGCAACACGCTCGAAATGGACTTTCTAAAAGTCAATTATATGGGCATATATTCGAGTTTGAAAAAGTCTTTTTGAATGTCGATTTGAAGTACGTGGAGGCTATATTGTAGAACAATATCAAAGCAATGTAGGACTTACCCGTCCACGGATAAGTACCGCCATGCCATACGAAAGTTTTTTGGTCTTTCATGTGGGAGATACAAATCAGAATAAAACAGAAATTAGAAAAACTTGAGAATAATTGCTCAAATTGACAAAAGCAAAAGGATTTAAGCGTCTACCCATGCAACTGCCGTAGTAGTATTCACGTCGGAAACTTTCGGCGTATTTTTTCCGGCCATCTCTACGTATCTTGGCTGAATAAAAATAAAAGAAATGAAATCAACCTCGAAGAAAGATTGAACAAATGTTTAAAAAAAAGTAGATAAACAATTACCAATCAGGGCGTCATCCCGGCCACAGAGGAAGGTACAGGAACCTTTGTTACCAATCCTGGCGGCATGCTTAGCTAAACGGGCTTCACGCTTAGCTAATTGGGCTTTGATCAAGGCAGATAAACGGGGGTCGTCCGTGCCAAGGCCGCTGAATATGGTAGATATACGTTTGTCATCTCCGCTGGTGAGAGCGTAGAGAAAATAAATTCTAAAGTGGGAGTCCTCCCTAGCACGACGCAAGGTAGATGTAAAGGCGTCCTCCTTGTTATCCACTATGTCAATCACGAAATTTATGAATATAATTTAGAATAAATCAGAGAGGAAACTAAAAAAATAAAGTCTAATGAGGTTTAATGGAAGCAATAAAAATACCACCAAGCATACCGGGATCATGTATCTTCCAGTCAAGATGGCTGCTACTGCTTTCAGGATATTCCATACCTGATTCAGAAAACTATTAAGCTTGTGTTTGTTTTGCAATGTGTTTTTTTGGGAGTTTTTTTAACATCACATCACCAATCATTTCTTACAACTCTCCCACCAATCAAATCTTCAACTACAATTAAAAAAATATTAAATCATCTCCCATCATTTCATTTTATCAACTTTATTATATTTTTTACCATTATTTTATTTATTATTCTAATTTATTTCACCAATCATTTCATAATCTACACCAATCATTACTCTACTTTATTTTACCCCATCAACTTTTTAATCATTACTTCAATCAATTTATCTAAAAAAAACTCCCAAAAAAACTCCAAAAAAAACTTCACCTCAAAACAAACGGAGCCTAAGTGATTCCGATATCAAATCTAGGGCTTTCTATTAAGTAAAGCATATCCCCAACAGATCAGAGAAGGTAAAACTGGATTTTGGAAAATCAGGCTTTGTCCCTTCCTTGGAATTAAAGTGGCAAAAATGACCACATTCGTAGTTAGGTTCTACGACAATAATATTGTCGTAAAACCACCAATAAGTGAACTGATGATTATTGGCGTAACGATGTACGTTTAACGACATTATTATCAACGTTAAATATTTAACGATAATAATATTGGCGTTAAAAATACCTCGTTACGCCAATAATCATCAGTTCGATGTTATTATTGCCGTTCCCTCTTCATCTCCCCCAAATTATCTCAATTCTGCAAAAATCCTCCAAAAATTCTCAGAAAAACGATCTGTCCTTGCAATGGATTCTGAGGCTCATTTGGAACAAATGGATCAAATTCCACAACGGGAGATAGCCCTAAGGTTAATGTTAATGTTCATCTCTGATTTTTTTTCGAATAAGAAGTTAAATCTGTGATTATTTGAATCTGTTTTTGTTGTGCAATTTGTAAGGAGGGGTAGATTGGTTAGGGTTAGGGGTTGATTTTGAATGTCCTGAAGAACACGATGATATGTTGTTGTTTTGAACTTTGTTTTTACGTCAATGTGTGGTTCATTTTACGCCAATATTTGAAGTTATTGGCGTTAAACATGTGTTTAACGACAATAATATTATCGTTAAGAGTATAAGTAACGCTTAATAATATTGTCGTAAAACACATGTTTAACGCAATAATAATATTGTTATTACGTTTATTATTTAAAATATTTAGTGTTTATTATATATAATTCAATAATCATAGTTTGAATGTATATAATAATTTAATAGCCTTGTTGTAATGGTGTGAACATATTTTGACCTACTATATTTTTGAATGAATATTTAATAGCCCTATATGTAATATAATTGCCTTAGTATAGTATAATGTAATCTAATATTTAATAGCCCTGTATAATATAATTGCCTTAGTATATTCATATGCTCGATATCACTGACAATATATGTAACGAAAACGACGATGATGAATAACACATAACAATAACACAAATAAGAACGAACAACGACAATAACATCGACGAATTCCGTTCTGCGCTTACGGTGAAAGCCACCAAAGCGAGGAGGTTTGTGAGTCAGGTTGTTTTCGATTCCACTCCTTCCTTCTCACCAATTATGGCATTCCTCATGCCTGCAAGAAATGAGGTCCTATAGGACAGCTCGTAGAGGATTTGTAGGTTCTCTTGTTCATCTCTCAACTCAGCAGCTCGGTAAAGCCTCAGCCGGAAGTGGGGCATCCTGTAGATTAGGTATTTCAGTGCTGTTTCGCCGGAATCGTCCGGCATCTCCATCACTCCTCCCGTGGTTTACTAACAAACAACGCAACTAAGTGACACATAACTTAAACATCTAACAACCGCCGTACCTTAATCATCTAACAACCCGAAATTCAACAAAATCACACTAAGATCCAAACAAACAAAACATCACCGTAAATGTCATTGATGAATGACTACACTACTTTCCAAACTTATGTATATGTATACTGTCACGAACGGATATGCACGTGTATGTGTGCAAACAGACACTTTCATACACGAATATCATAAAGGTTCGGATATCGTGTTTGTATGTTTGTGTATGGTATGTATAAATATATACAGTGACAAACGGATATTGTTTGTGTCATGTATATATGTACATTGGATATCGTTCTCGTGTCGAGTTCATATTCATACTGTCCAAAGTTGTAACAGTATATATATATATATGTACATTGGATATCGTATCAGTAATGAGTTCATATATATATATATATATATATATATATATATATATATATATATATATATATATATATATATATATATGTATGTATGTATGTATGTATGTATAAGATTATATACGTAGAAGTTGTCATTATATTTACATACATACATATGTACATTGGATATCGTGTTTCAAATATTGAGTTCATATATATATATATATATATATATATATATATATATATATATATATATATATATTACATATATATACATGGAAATATGCATATAAGTTCTAAGCGTAAAATTGAATTGGTCGTCTCTATTTTCATATACTGGTATATATATATGCATATACATATATGTCATGTGTATATATATACACACATGACATATGAATAAATACATATATATACATTACAACTTTCACGTATATTTATAATAAGTCGTAATCAACAAATATATTTATATGCACACACACATAATACATATACACACACACACACATATATATATATGCATACACACATATATATATATATATATACACACACATCTATAATACACACACACACATATATATATGCACACACACACACACACATCTATATATATATAGATACGTATACACACACATCTATATATATGCACACACACACACACACACATCTATATATATATAGATGTGTGTGTATATATATATATATATATATATACACACACATATATATATATACACACATATATATATATATATACACACACACACATATATATATGCACACACACACACACACACACATATATATATAGATGTGTGTGTGTTATATGATGTAATACTTATGAATGGTCGTTATCTTTGTGATATGCAGTCGTAGGCACCCGGGAGGCGTATATAATTGATCCATCGAGTCATTTCAAGGAGTTTGGAATTTTAAAAGGGAATCCGCTAAGTTGACAAGTGTTTTAACAATTTTAAAAAGTTGAGCGTTGGTGAAGTAGATTTTTGAAGACAGTTTAGAAAGTCCATTTTTAGGCGATTTATAGAGGCGAATGAACTACATGATAAGTGGAAGTTCGGTGGCGTGATTTTTGAGATATGTTGGATTCAACATGATATACCCGACAGGCTGATGAGCTGCATTTTAGGTTTGGTAACCGGGGACAACATGCGTGTTTGGCGGAGAGAGTTCGCCATGATATCTGGCTTACGGTTTGGCCATCTTGATCCGACTTTGTGTACGGGTGATTCTATGTGCTTTGGCCCCGGATGTTACTTGGAAAAATATAAAAAAACAAGCTATTACCATAAGAATTTTGGAGAGGGCATTTGAGCATCCGGTTTGAGTCGGTGCTCATACCGATGAGATTGTATACCGGTTAGCCTTGGTGTATTTTATTTATGGATATCTATTAGGGTGGAATGACAGTCTTGGAATCCCGAAAGAAATATTCTCCGTCGTTGAAGATTTGAATATTGTAAATGAGTTTCCATGGGGGGAGTACTTTGTTAGGTGTAGTGCCCGAAAGACAATTATCTAATTGTTTTAGGACAGAATTAATAATTCATCTTATTATATGCATGTATGCTTATAATTAAGACACTACTGAAAACCTTAAGTACCTCATTTATGTAATCACATAACTCAGTGTATGGCTATACACAAGAGGATTGAGTTAGTGAGATGTACTTAAAATTGACTTAGTCCGTAGCGTTTATTAATCTGAGTACGGGTCTCAAGATTAATTTGCTAATAATGCGCCCAGAACACTTTAGGTGTGACAGTCTTACCCGTTTTTATCGGTAATAGAAGTACTAGTGGGGCATTTATATATGATGATAATAATATAGAAATTTGGACCGATTTGATTTGAGTTCTCGATATAATTCCGTAATCGAGAAGTCTTATCGAATCACAAGATGATCATATATGGATTAATCTCAATCACGAGGAGGTGATCACGATCAACGCTTAGACTAGGGTAGGGTTTGATGTGTTAGTAAGGATCACTTCGTAGTATGTGGTCCAACACTTCTCGTTGGCTCTATTCTAGAATGAGTGAGTGGTCTTTGTTATCACAGATATGGAATCCATTCCTTCCCTCGGGAAGTAGACAGACAGTTCCCTTATTTGTTAACCCTAGAAATTGATCGATCGGACGAGTTCATATTATATTGAATATGAACTAATTGATCACTAGGGGGTTAATGGTAAATAAGGATAATATGTTTCGAGAAGGGTTTACGGAAATATCCCGAATCGAAACGAACAGTCTATGGAGGATTTATCCGTATGTAATGATTATATCAGTGGACGCTTTCGACTCATAAATTGAGTGTAAGTTATCTATATTCGATAGAGTTCAGTTTCGGGTTTATGGTGGTGTAATCCCGGAATTAATAGGTTGGATATAATTATTACATCGATGAATAATTTTATTCGATTTATTGTAGCTCTTGAATATGGGTCGGTCCATGGCCCCCGACGTGGCTCTTAATATAGCATATAGGTTTCTCGTCGTTGCACCTCAATTATAATTAAATAGTGGATTGGGCTATTTAATTTGATATGTGGATTAATTGTTTAGTTGGATTTAGATAACTAAATACACGGAAAAGAGCATTTTTAAGTGATTTCATTTAAAATTGGTGTGTTGACATTTTTGACCAAATTGGTCAAATATAGAAACATGCGTGTAAGACTTAATTTGGGTTTACAAGTGGCGCATGTTTGTATTATTTAATTATTAGGAAATTAGTTTTCTTGGATAATTATTTAATATGTGATTTATCTTTTATTTGTTAATTGATAATTCATGGAATATTAGATATTAATATGATTTATCCTAATTTGTTTGGGATAATTATTTTATTTATCTTTTATTTGGAAAAATGATTAATGTAATAATTATCTTTTAATTATTTAATCCTTGGAAGACAAGGATTACTCTCCTATATAAAGAGAGTTCTCCCAAGCCTTTTGACATATGAAAAACACGCCATTTGTGTAGTATTATAGCTTGGAATTTTCGGCTATAATACTTGGGTTCGAGTTTTAGAAAAACTTCAGGTTTTTCTAAGGTAGCATATTGAGGAGGTCCGGCGGCTTGAAACACCATCCACCTGGTGATGCTTGGACACACACGTTGGAAGACTGTGGCTTCTCATCTAGCTTGGATCTTGGATTGAAGATTGTTTTTGGAGTTAAGCACCATAAAAAGGTAAAAATCCAAACTTCCTTGTAGTTTGATCTTTAATTTATGTTCATTGTTTCGTTTAGATCTAGATCTGATGCATTCTGCTGCGTAATCGGGTCAATCTATGATTGATCCGACGATATTACATCCAATATACTTATGGCGAATTACTTATGAAAAGATAGCAAACCTCATGCGGATTGTTAAGCGCTTCAGTGTACAAAAGCAGGATCGAAACCAGCACAAGCCACCGGTTGACGGGTGGGCACCTGCATTAGTATATTGGGCTTATGAACTTTTCCCACGTTCACAAACAAGCGATCCACCATTTTGTGTTCGTATTGACAGTGAAGCCATCCCCCGGATGTTGAGATGGAAATGCATGGTAGTACACCGCGTGGAGCCACCATGGAAACGAAAGTTACGCCTGAGGTAATATTAATGACATTCCATTTAATAAAATGCATTTAAGATTATGTCAATACCATGATTAATGATTTTTTTAAATGTCTTGATATTTTTGTGTGCAGGTCGATATGTTGGATGGTATGACAACCGACAATGCTGAAGTTGAATTTCTACGTGGCCTCGGTCTACCTTAAGAGCAAATTTCACGTCCCCGAGCACGTTTCCACAACCGCCCCGACAACAGCCCCCACAGGGGTTCGACCAAGCCGCGGCCTCTTCAAGCGCAGGGCGTATTCCTTCCTGAAGTCCCAACAAATCTTCCATCTAGTAGCAATCGGCTATACAATGTCGTTGTGCCGGATAACAGCAATCAAGTATCCACGGGCAGTCATCTGATGGTCGATGCAGATGATCGACGTAAGCGTGCTGTTAACTTAAAAATGACCCTTCGTCCGAATACAAACCCAACAGAAATCCGTAAGAAGAAGAACACCGTCTGGATTACGGAAGAAAATCAGCCGGATTTAAGTAGATACACACCCTTCCGTAGGGGTAACGACGAGCAATCTAATGAACTGAGAAGGTGGTTGGCATCAAAAGCAGGTGATACCCGGCAATTATTAAATGGGATTCGATCTGACAGAGACACTTTCGATTACCCTGCGGACCGTGACTTCTTCAGCAACCTTATAGGCTCAGATAGTTATATTGCTTGCGAGGTAAACTCATTAAAAGTTATTTTCTCATTTCTGTAACATATATGTTGTCTGAGTAATAAACATTCCATTTGCAGCACATTGATGCATATGTGGGTCTACTAACTGCTCGTATGGAGGTTTACCCGCAATGTTATCAGAAGCATGCGAGATTGTGCTATTCCTCTTTTGCAAGGATTCTTGTGTCGAATTAGATAAATGGGATGGTAATTTAGTTGTGGACTGTCCATACCAGCTATCGTTAGAAGCTTCTGCATGGACCCAGAAAACAACTGCTTATGCTATTTAGACGATTAACGATCTGCATTGGGTGCTTGTGGTCATGTCAATCAGTGACTGGACGATCATCTTATACGACAGCCGATACAAACAAGATAATTCGGACCTAATAGATCCAACCATAGAGAAATGGTCTCGATATATGAGAGTCTTGTTATCGAGATCGATGGATTGCAAAAAATCACAATGGATGCTCGATCAGATCAACCATCATTTCGTAGAAATCTTGCTCACCGATAAAGAATGTCCACAGACGAAGAATTGGTACGTATGAAACCTTATTTAGAATTGTTTTTTTTTTTTGTTTTTTTTGAGTGGCCGTATTTAGAATTGTTAATTTGAACATTTCAATTTCAAAATTTATGGATTTAATATGCAGGAAGCTATGTGGGATTTTTCACGCTGAAGATTATGGAGCTTTTAATCATAAATGAGGCGAGGATAGATGAGCTGAATGATCTAACCGTACATAGGTTCCGGAACAAAATGGCCGTAGATCTGTTTACACGGCATATAGGAGTTTGATATTTATTATCTGAACTTATGGTGTTGTAATATTTATACTTTATTTTTTAGTTTGTTTTTTAGATCTAATCGGTGAAATGATAAGTAGTAAAATCAAATATAAAAAGAAAGAGAGTAATGATACATTGGCTTACATACGGGGCTTGCAAACATAAAAAGAAAGAGTAATTATACACGCTTAAGAATAAGAACACTGCTTAAATAAACCAAGGGTGATCATTAAATACGAAAGGCGGTGTTAGCCAAACAATTTCATCCGTGTCAAGATCCGGTACCCCAAAGCTTCCGGCCATTGCCGTTATAAGGAATGGGAAAAAGATATAACCATCACCATGTCTCCCCCTCGCTATCATGTTAACCCTATCCACGATGTATCGCCCCATATTCACTCGATGATATAAGACTGCGTATTGATGACGGAAAAATTCACTGTTATTTTTATAATTTTTCACCCCGTTTCTGATATCATTTTGAGCATTTTTGTATCATTTCGAGTCTTTAATTCTTAAATTTCATAAAAATATTTAAGTCAGGAATATTTTATAAAATATCGTGTTTTTATAAGTTTTGTCTACGGTTTAATGCTTTGTGTGTAAATGTCAGTTACGTTTGGTATTTTGGTGGTTCATTGCAGGATTATAAGTTTACCAAAATTCCACGTAACGACACGTTTGAGCTAAAAAAGAGGTGTTTAGAGGGTTAGAAGAAGGTCCATGAGTTTACTGAGTTCAATGAGAAAGAAATTTTCCTAAATCTTAAATCGTTACATGTTTTCGACGGAGATTTGACCCAGCTTAGGGGCATTTTCAGGAGGACTTCTTCATGAAAGTTGTAGATCTTCAAATGATCTTTCCAACGCATTTTGAATCATGTCAATCGGAGAGTCTTTCGAGTTATGAGTGTTTTACTAAACATTTGAAATCCAGGCCGAATCCAGGATAAATCCCGATTCGAACCGGTGCAAAACAAATTGCATATTTTGTATTTAGTTTCTTTCACGTAGGATGTTATTATTGAGAATATTAGCAATGATGGAACCACATGCTAAAACTCCCACATATATATATATATATATATATATATATATATATATATATATATATTCCTAGATACTACCTCCTTTTCTTCCCTATATATACCTCCCCATTCCCTTCATAGAAGAGCGCCCCTTGCCTTTTGGGCCATTCTTTACTTTCATTGTTCTTGCTTTCCTTCAATGTTCTTGTTTTTTTTTTGTTGTTGTAGTAACATATATATATATATCTAATTTTCCTTTCCTTTTGTCTCTTTTATTTTCTTGTCAACTTTATTTTCTCTTTTAGTATCTAAGTATATATATATATATATATATATATATATATATAGATATAATTCCCTTTTGTTTTTTTTTTTTTTTTCTTGTCTTTCTTTCTTTTAATTAGTTGTACTATATATATATATATATATATATCTATGTAACTATATATATATATATATATCAACTTCCCTTTCCTTTTCGTCCCTTTCATTTTCTTCTTTCTTTTTATTTTTGTTTGTAGTATATATATATATATCTATATATCTAACTAGTAGTACTAATATATATACATAGATATAGCATATATTAAAATTTTTCAATCCCTTATCTATCTCCTCTATGCCTTTTATTCTTATTCCCTTGCTTTTTATTCTTCTTGTCTTCTTTTCTTCTTCTCGTCTTCTTTGTATCTATATATATATATACTAGCTATATAACTATATATTTATAGATATATATATATACCTATATATCTATATTTATGTTTATGCACTTATATATATATATATATATATATATATGATATATTTTTCTTTTCCGTTATAATGAGTAGCTAATCTCGTTTCATAGCCGAAGTATGTAAAAACGAGTGAAACACCCTAAAGGGGATTAAACGGGAGTTGTGTAGCGCGTAATTTGATATTTTAATGAGTAATCCACGTCCTAAAACTTATTCTAAACGTCTTTGAATTAAATTGATCATTTAGTTCACTGTCACACACGTCAAACCTATAAATGTATTTTGCGGTGAGATGTGGGAAAAGGGGTTTTGGGATCGTTGCGTAGATTCGGCCTAGTTGTTAGGACCGTTTCCAATCTGAGAGGTTTGTATCGTCGTTGTTCGGCGACTCAAGAGCGTAATCATGTTGGGTTAATCGGTTTTCTAAAGGAAAATTAATTAACTTCACATAGGGTGTTGAGTGAGAGTTGTTGAGATCTTAACACGCAGAATTAGGAGTTGGCACCCGTGGATGTCGTTAAAATCTTTGTGGAAAGGTAGGTTGGTTAAAACACGCTCCATGTGTCAAGTCTTTGGCCAGGGGTAAAAATAACTCGTTGGATCATAATTCGGTTATACCTTTTAATCACTAGAACTATAAATCATTAGTTAATTTGTACTTTTTGCACTAGTATAAAACACTCCACCTAAACTTTGATCGCCTAGACTAAGAAATACGTTCGCTTTGGTACTCACAACCACATTTCTCTTGGGACGACCTGCACTGCTCAGCATGTATCATAAGAATCGACGCAGTCTCTGCTTGAGTTAGAGAGTTAGTTTACCCATGATTCTGAGTCTTTATAAATGTATTTTTAGTGGGTGAATTTTTCGCTCATCAAAAAATTGGCGCCGTTGCCGGGGACCAATATTTTAGTGGGTGTATTTTTCTCTCATCAAAAAATTGGCGCCGTTGCCGGGGAAATGTGTGATATTGTTGTGATATCTTGTAAGTGAACCGAAGGCTTGGGCCTAGGTTTTTATTTTCTTGTTTTATTTAGATGTCGACAAAGAGCTATGGATCTTTGAAGTGATATTGTCTGAACTCGGTTTGAATACGACTTTGGTACTTAGCCTCTCGGAGGAGGTGATATCTTGTAAGTCCGGCTAAAGCGGGATTAGGGCCTTCGGCAACCATAACTTTTGAGGGTCTAAATATCGTGTGTTCTGAAAAAAAAAAAAAAAAGCGAAAAAAAAGCGGAAAAAAAAGAGAATTTTTTATTGTTTTATTGTTGTTTTACGAGATCTTGCAGATTGAGCTTAAATGGATGGATTTTTCAATCAAAACTACTCGGTGAACAACAATACCCTACCAACCTTATCAACAACGGTTAGGTATGCGAGCCTCAATATCAACGGCAGAATAACCAAGGTTCATGGAATTATCGGTGCTTACTAGTGCATACCAGGACCGAATTATGGTTATTCGAGTTATGAGCCACAACATTACGAGGTTACCCGAACCACAATGCTTATCGGATTACGGTGTTCATACTCAAAGACGTTGATAGCTTTAACCATATTCGACCATCGATCGATTATGCGGAATGGCAAGAGGACTACTACTCACCTCCAGATGAATCAAAGTCAATATGATCGGTGCGCCTCAGTGCCACAAGAAGAATTCACCGACAGTCAAATAGAGCAACTAGAACGATTGAACCGAGATCTTGGAAGAAGCGATCGTTGGACATGCAGGAGTTCAAGGTAAATCTTGACTCAGCTATAAGAAATCTTCAAGACAAGGTGGGGCAATTGATTGAATTAGTGAGGTATGTGAAAGAGGCGAGAGACAAGTGCAATAGAGGTGGTTAGGGATGAAAATGTTATCTTTGAAAAAGTTCGGGATGAGAATGAGGTTGATAATTCGATTCGCGAAGAAAAAGTGCAAGATTTGGAGATGCAGAGTTAGAGGAGCGAGAGATTGATTGGCCATCTTTAGTAAAGCCTTTGGGAGAGTTGGTAATAGGCGATATATCGGTCCCGGATTACTATATTCGTCCACTCTGTGAGGATGAATTTTCTATGATTCGATTCATATACTCCCGATGGATGAGCTTTATGGTGATTTTTCAAAGAAGATGGTTCGACGAAGTGATAAAGAAGATTCTCTAATTTGGGAGGAGATAACATCGAGAACCAAACAAAGTGCGTTTCTAGACAATTTAATTTCGATGGTTCTCGCTTTGATCACTTTTCTTAAGCTATTGATCTTCTTGAGTTGATTTTGGTTGATTGAGTCTATTTAGAGTCAACTGTCGAGCCAACGACGTTAAACAAAAGCGCTACCGGGGAGGCGCCCGATAATAATAATAAAGATAGTTTGAATAAGCCTAGTCTTAATGAAATGTAGAATCTGTATGAAAGATGAACACAAATCACAACCAAGTCTCCGGATGAATGTTTGAATGTTATTAACAGGGAACGATTAGGTGGTTATCCGAAAATCCCGATGGAGAAATAAAGAAAAATTCAAATGTATCATTTCTTGGACTTAGGTTGTTGAACCTCGAGGATCTGGGTATAAAAGACTCACTACATTACATTTCATGATCTGAAATCTGTTTTCAAATTTCTAGTCGTTGTAGTATAGTGGTGAGTATTCCCGCTTTAATAAAGCGTGTGTAATAAAAATGAATCTAGGAATAGTGACTTGACTATGATATATGCTCATATGATAGGTATATGCTTAGATGTTTACGTGCTTTACCCGTGTGGGTTATTTTTCCATCTAAAGCTATTATATTGCCTATCGAATTTTTTTGACGTGTGAGGCCATTATCTCATTATTCCCATATCCTGTTCAATATTTTGGCACGAGGACCATGTCTGTGTTGGCTTTGTTTTGGTTGTTTTGGTACAGAGGATTAGGACGTGCTTTCTCATGGATGTTACGGGATTCGATAGCACCTTTCCGCCTGGTTTATAAGCTAAGTCTTCTCTCTATCTCATTTACACTCACGAGAATAATGCAAAATCGTAAGTGGGGGGTAGAGTATGGTTGGTATAGAAATGGAAGTAAGTGTTTAAACCCTTAGTTTTTGATTTTTCGAGCATTAATGAGTTGATTAAAATAATTTGTATAAGGTATATATTTCATGGATTTGAAGTTGTAATGATCAATTTAGATATGTATAACTAATTTGAACCGTAAGTGCATTTTAACCGGAAATCTATTTGTATAACATGAATTCCTTCACGTAAGCCTTTGATATTGAAGCGAAAATTTTAAACTGTATCCATTCGGTATCCAGTGGTTTATCCAGAGATAGTAGTAACTTAGTACCTAATTTACGAGCGTGTCTTGTGAATATCTGAAGGTTTGAATGTGATAGAAAGAATATCAAAATAAGTGAGCTATCTATATGTCGGTTGTAGATGCCAATGATTTGAGTGCAGTAGGGCGTTATCCCGAAACGTCCTATATCACTATGAGGTTTAAAAGCTCCCGATTGCACGATGATTGCAGATCAGCTAGGGGTGTTATCACGAAACATCCTATTGCTAGGAATGAGGGCATATACTATACAAAAAAAAAAAAAAAAAAAGAGTTAGATAGGTATTAATGTATTCGATCTCATCTCATGACGCTTGAAAGATAGTCGATTTTGCAATGAGTTCGGATATGTTAGTATTCTATGAAAAGAAAAAGAAAAAAAGAGAGTTATCTTACATTATCAAATTATAAACTAAATGATATCTTTAGGGATTATCCTAATAAGTCTACAGGAGGACTTTGTGTGGAATTATTCTCGCTTATACCTAGGAAAGTCATTAGAATTTATCTGAATGGATCTTAGTGCGTTTGCTTGATTTATTCAAGAGAGGATAGTGGAAATTGAAAAAGGCATCATGCACACACACTCTGTTATACACTTATATTAAGGTTAACGTGTGGTTATGATTCGATTGGTTACATCAATCGGTTGGCTTTTATATTTTATATCTTCATGAATTTTTCCTCATTCATTTTATTTTATCGACTTGTTTTGTTGAGGCGACCAAAAAATTAAGTGGGGGTTGTGATGACGGAAAAATTCACATTATTTTTATAATTTTTCACCCGTTTTCGATATCATTTTGAAGCGTTTTGTATCATTTTAGTCTTTAATTCTTAAATTTCATAAAAATATTTAAGTCAGGAATATTTTATAAAATATCGTGTTTTATAAGTTTTATCTAGGTTTAATGCTTAGGTGTGTAAATGTCGGATTTTCGTTTGGTATTTTGGTGGTTCATTTGCAGGATTATAAGTTTACCAAAATTCCACGTAACGACACGTTTTGATTCTAAAAGAGGTGTTTAGAGGGTTAGAAGAAGGTCTGCTTGAGTTTACGAGTTCAACGGAAAGAATTTTCCTAAATCTTAAATCGTTACATGTTTTCGACGGAGATTTGACCCAGCTTAGGGGCATTTTCAGGGAGGACTTCTTCATGAAAGTTGTAGATCTTCAAATGATCTTTCCAACGCATTTTGAATCGTGTCGATCGGATCTCTATTTCTCAAGTTATGAGTGTTTTCCAAAGCAGTGAAATCCATTCGAAGCAGGATAAATCCCGATTCGAGCCAGGTGCAGAAACAAAGTGCATATTTTTTTGTATTAGTTTCTTTCACATGGGATGTTATTATTGAGAATATTATGATGATGGAACAGCATGCTAAAACTCCCACATGTATATATATATATATATATATATATATATATATATATATATATATATTCCTAGATACTACCTCCTTTTCTTCCCTATATATACCTCCCCATTCCCTTCATAGAAGAGCGCCCCTTGCCTTTTGGGCCATTCTTTACTTTCATTGTTCTTGCTTTCCTTCAATGTTCTTTGTTTTCTTTTGTTGTTGTAGTAACATATATATATATATCTAATTTTCCTTTCCTTTTGTCTCTTTTATTTTCTTGTCAACTTTATTTTTCTCTTTTAGTATCTAAGTATATATATATATATATATATATATATATATAGATATAATTCCCTTTTGTTTCTTTATTTTTTTTTCTTGTCTTTCTTTCTTTTAATTAGTTGTACTATATATATATATATATATATATCTATGTAACTATATATATATATATATATCAACTTCCCTTTCCTTTTCGTCCCTTTCATTTTCTTCTTTCTTTTTATTTTTGTTTGTAGTATATATATATATATCTATATATCTAACTAGTAGTACTAATATATATACATAGATATAGCATATATTCCCACAATGTAAAATATATCCTTGTCTTTTATTCTTATTCCCCTTGTCTTTATTCTTCTTGTCTTCTTTTCTTCTTCTCGTCTTCTTTGTATCTATATATATATATACTAGCTATATAACTATATATTTATAGATATATATATATACCTATATATCTATATTTATGTTTATGCTTTATATATATATATATATATATATATATGATATATTTTTCTTTTTCCGTTATAATGAGTAAATTAATCTCGTTTCATAAGTAGAAGTATGTAAAAAAGCAGTGAAAGCACCCTAAAGGGGATTAAGCGGGAGTTGTGTAGTAGCGTAATTTGATATTTTAATGAGAGTAATCGCGTCCCTAAAAGCTTATCTAAACGTCTTTGAATTAAATTGATCATTTAGTTTCATCATCGCGTGCGTCAAACCTATAAATGTATTTTGCGGTGAGATGTGGGAAAAGGGTTTTAGGATCGTTTGCGTAGATTCGGCTAGTTGTTAGGACCGTTTCCAATCTGAGGTTTGTCATCGTTGTTCGGCATTTCTAAGAAAGCGTAATCATGTTGGGTTAATCGGTTTTAAAGGAAAATTAATTAAGCTTCACATAGGGTGTTGAGTGAGAGTTGTTGAGATCTTAACACCGAATTAGGAGTTGGCACCCGTGGATGTCGTTAAAATCTTGTGGAAAGGTAGGTTGGTTAAAACACGCTCCATGTCAAGTCTTCCCTTAGGGGTAAAAATAACTCGTTGGATCATAATTCGGTTATACCTTTTAATCACTAGAACTATAAATCATTAGTTAATTTGTACTTTTTGCACTAGTATAAAACACTCCACCTAAACTTTGATCGCGCAGACTAAGAAATACGTTCGACTTTGATACTACTTGTGGCATTTCTCTTGGGACTGACATAAATCTCACTGTAAATTATCATGTGATCGGCGCTTGATCTTTCTGCCAGGTTAGAGTTAGTTCTACCCATGATTTGAGTCTTTATAAATGTATTTTTAGTGGGTGAATTTTTATTTCATTATAGTTCTTTCTTTTATTTTATGCAATTAGTATAAAAATATATATATATATATATACGTATACTATATATATATCTATATCTATATATATCTATATATACATCTATAATGAAATTATATTAAAAGCTATAAGCTAGTCGGGTTATTCACCGATTATTATAACAACATATATATTATACATATAATTTCAAAACATAATTAAAAGAAAGGAAAAGAAAGAAGAGATGGGGAAGAAAGGGCGAAGATCACTCTCTGCAAATGCTCTCTTTTATAGATGAAATTGAAGGGGGCCGGACTCATCATGGCAAATCATTTCGAGTAACTAACCATGTGCAGCTCCATGTGCAGCATTTGTATGTATATATAATTATATAATTATATATTAAAAACAAAAAAATTATATCTCGAGTTGTAGGTATCCAAAAATCATGATTTAAACGTCATTGGAAAGCTCTCGGAAAACTCTACAACTTTCATGAAGGACACTTCTTCGAAAAACGCTTTTTGATGGGTCATTCCCATTACGTGTCGTTTTCGGGATTTTCGTTGAATCTGAATCGATTAATGACCAGCGTAATCATTTGAGTTGTACAAGTCAGATTGACTTAATTCAAAATGCGTTGGAAAGATTATTTGAAGATCTACAACTTTTATTAAGGCCACTTCTTCAGAAAATGCCGTTTTGAAGAAGGCCATTTGTTTCGTCGAAGATATAAATCGTTAGTGATCTCACTAACCATCGATCCACTCAACCACTTAAGTTAGTGGACACTCTTTTATCACTAAAAACACCTCTTTTAGGCCTCAAAGCGTGTCATTACTGGGATTTTGGTCAACCTATAATTCTGCAATAAACCTATAATGAGCGGTAGATTAGTACCTAATTTACGAGCATATCATTGTGAATATCGAAGGTTTGAATGTGATAGAAAGAATGTCAAAATAAGTGAGCTATTTATATGCCGGATGTAGCTACCAATGATTTGAGTGTAGTAGGCGTTATCGCGAAGCGTCATATATCACTATGAGGTTTAAAAGCTCCCATTCTTTTGATGATAGTAGTCAAATTTAGGGTGTTATCACGAAACATCCTATTCTTTGGGAATGAGGCATATATCTACACATGTGAAATTAAGTGAAAAGTTAGATAAGTATTGATGTATTCGATCTCACATCACGTGGCTTGAAAGATAGTCGATTTTGACAATGAGTTCGGATATGTTAGTGTCAAAAAAAAAAAAAAAAAAAACAACAACAACAACAACAGCTAGTTATCTTACTATTATCAAATTATAAAATTGAATGATATCTTTGGGATTATCTAATAATCTACAGGAGGATGTTGTGTGGAAGCATATCGCCTATACCTAGGAAAATCATTGAATTTATCTGAATGGATATTTGTGCGTTTCTTGAATTATTCAAGAGAGGATAGTGGAAATTGAAAAAGCATCATTACACACACACTCTGTTATACATTTATATTAAGGTTAACGTGTGGTTATGATTCGAATGGTTCAGATCATCCAGTTGTCCTTTATACCTTTTATCTTCATGAATTTTTTCTCATTCATTTTATTATATCGCTTATTTTGTTCGAGGGACGAAAAATTTAAGTGGGGAGTTGTGATATTGGAAAAATTCAACATTATTTTGATAACAATTTACCCGTTTCTAATATCATTTTGAGCATTTTTATATCATTTTAAGTCATTAATTCCTTAGTTTCATAAAAATGTATAAGTCATGATTATTTTATAAAATATCGTGTTTTTATGTGTTTTCCTAGTTTTGTACTTAGGTTTAATGCTTAGGAATGTAAATGTCAGTTTACGTTTGGTATTTTGGTGGTTTATTGCGAGAATTATAGGTTGACCAAAATCCCGAGTAACGACACGCGTTCGGAAACCTAAAAGAGGTGTTTTTAGGGATAAAAGAGTGTGCCACTAACTTAAGTGGTCGAGTGGATCGGTGGTTAGTGCATCACTAACGATTTATATCTTCGACGAACAAATGGCCCTTCAAAGCGGCATTTTCTGAAGAAGTGGCCTTAATAAAAGTTGTAGATCTTCAAATAATCTTTCCAACGCATTTTGAATCAAGTCAATCGGACTTGCACAACTCAAATGATGGTCAGTAATTTAATCGATTCGTATCGATGAAAATCAGAAAGCACATGGCGTAATGGGAATGACCCATCAAAAAGGCGTTTTCTGAAGAAGTGTCCTTCATGAAAGTTGTAGAGTTTTCCGAGAGCTTTCTAATGACGTTTAAATCATGATTTTTGGGGCTCTACTGTTCGAGATATGAATTTTAGAAGTTTAATATATAATTATATAATTATATATACATACAAATGCTGCACATGGTTAGTTACTCGAAATGATTTGCCATGATGAGTCCGGCCCCCCCTTCAATTTCATCTATAAAAGAGAGCATTTGCAGAGAGTGATCTTCGCCCCCTTCTTCCCCTCCTTTCTCCATCTTTTCCTTCTTTATTTTATGTTCATGCGCTTATAAATTAGATATATATGTAGTTATAATGTCGGTGTAATAACCCACATTAGTTATCGATTTTAATATAATTTCGTTTAGTTTTTTCTTTTATTGCTTTCTTTCGTTTTATGCAATTAGTATAAATACATATATATATATATATATATATCGTATTATATATATATATCTATATCTATATATATATATCTATATATATATCTATAAATATATCTATATATTTGTAGTTATCTTTTTCGTTTTGTTTTCTTTCGTTTTGTTATTTTCGTTGTTATTTTCGTTAATATGAGTAGTTAAACTAAACATGGCCGAATTATGTGAAAGCGGGTAAAATTGACCTCGGGAGGCGAGATGGGAGTTGTGTGCGCGTAATTAAGCGTTCAGTATGATAAACTCATGTTTTAAAACCCGTTTTGATCATGTTAGTAGCTTTGAATAAAATTGACAACTTTGTTCACTGAGTTACATCGAGAACTTATAAATGTATTTTTGCGGTGAGATGTGAGATATGGATATCACTAATCATAGTCACGATTGTTAGATTGACAATCTAAGTGGCAGATCCTGGACTATGCCTAAGTGAGATTCTTATTTTTACGAGATGTGCGAAACATGTTTTAAAATCACTAAACCATAGTCTTAATCGTTAGATTGGCAACCTAAGTGACACGTTAAAACTATGTTTTACGTGAGGTTTTTCAACGGCTTTTTATGCAGTCAACCATGTTGGCGAGTTAGCTCTCTGCAAGGGAGGTTAATAAACCTAGTGTGGGGGTTAAGTGAGAGAATTTATTCGAGATCTTAACGCTTAAGAATAAAGAGTTGACACCCTTGAATGTCATATGGCTGAATCGAGATAAAACACACTCCTTATCAAGTTTTTTCTGTGGGGAGATAACTTTGTTGGATCATGGCTCGGCTATGCTTTTTAATCACCTAGTTAAACTCGTTAGAATAATCTTTACTTTTTAGCATTAGTATAAACACTCCACTTAAAACTTTGATCGCTAGACTAAGAATCACGTTCGCTTTGGTACTCACAACCACATTTCTCTTGGGGGACGACCTCATCACTCTGTATTTATTCTAACAATCGGCGCAGTACTCTGCTTGGTTAGAGTTAGTTTACCTGATTTTTTGAGTCTTTATAAATGTATTTTTGAGGGGTAAATTTTAGCTCATCAAAATTGGCGCCGTTTGCGAGGGACCAATATTTTAGTGGGTGTATTTTTCTCTCATCACGTATGCAAGGATGTACATATCCAAGTTTGGTTGAACGTGATGTATGGAACCGTGGACGCGATTCGCAAGAAACATAAGCATGACACGTACCCACTCGCCATTTAATCTTGCTGGAATATATTCAACCAAACCATCAATTGTCCTTTCGATAGGACCCCAAAGATGAGTCCCACCAAATGCATTAGCGAGTTCATACATCAAATCCATCCCGTTGTCGGCGCAATCATAGGATGATGCGAAAAATTCTTCACATGCGGGACTTACGGAATGCCATAGTAGCGGTTGATCCACCCCGCATCCAAACTAACGGTAACACCTCGGAGGCTTCGCGGTGTGCTTGTGGTCCTCCCCCAAAGTATCCCACTCGAACAATTGCATAGTACTCAAGAAGCGATAGACCGATTCATACTCACCGTTGCATCGGGGTGTTGCGAAACCAGACCACCCACCTCGAGTAATCTGTCTCTCAAGAGTGTGGCGAGACTATCCCACGATAACCTCTCTCTCGCAACTACTGACTCTACCATTCCAGTTTGTCTCGAAATAATGTATATCCCCATCATCGGGAAACTACTTAAGATTGTATCCATAAATGCATAGGGCGCATCTTCCCTACCCTCGTTATCAAACACAGGGGCATGCGGGTTTACCCAAAGAGGGAATAAATAATCCGAGTTAGACATGAGGTGGGATGCTATTAATCAAATGTATTTGTAGGAAGATTTTGAGTCATCCCATTGTTCGTTCTTGCATGATTATTTGGGATGTGTCATAGTATATATAGGGAGAATAGGGCGGAGTTGAATATGGGGTATAGGGATCTTAATCAAATCCGAGTTATTCCGTGTCATGTGTGGTCGTTGTCGGTGGGTCCCACACTTGAAGTGGTGGTGACTTATGACCGTAGGTAGGACACATGGGTACAGTGTCAGGTCTTGTCACCAGTCGTCAAATGGACTCTGACGACGATAATATTGACGTCAAATGGACATTGACGACGATAATATTGACGTCAAATGGACTCTGACGACGATAGTATTGTCGTCAAACGAGATTCCCTGCCATGTGTGGTCGGTGTCGGTGGGTCCCACACTTTAAGTGGTGGTGATTTATGACCGTAGGCAGGACACATGGGTACAGTGTCAAGGCTTGTCACCAGTCGTGCAAGATTTGACGACGATAATATTGCCGTCAAATGGACTCAGACGACGATAGTATTGACGTCAAATGGACTCTGACGACGAAAGTATTATCGTCAAACGAGATTCTGTGTCATGTGTGGTCGCTGTCGGTGGGTCCCACACTTGAAGTGGTGGTGACTTATGACCGTAGGCAGGCCACATGGGTACAGTGTCAGGTCTTGTCACCAGTCGTCAAATGGACTCTGACGACGTTAATATTGACGTCAAATAGACTCAAACGACGATAGTATTGACGTCAAGCGAGATTCCCTGCCATGTGTGGTCGATGTCGGTGGGTCATTTATGACTTCCCATAAGTAAAAGTCTATATATTAACCGATCATTTATTAAATGACTCGTCACTCTCATTTCCCTTCTATTATATTCAATGTCTAACCCGCATGCTCCTGTGTTCATCCCGAATGACGAAATGGATCTGTCGTTGGACGAGGAGTCTCTCATAAACCGTTTCACAACCGAAGAGGAGAGGCATGAGTACGTGGCTAACTGGATGTCAAGAGTTGTTGTTCCAGAAAGACGATTGAATATGGAAAGTCTACCTGGTTTGATTAACAACTTGTTCCGAGATAATGGATGGCATTGTGTCCCCCAAACCCCATTAAGCTTTCATCACGTGAATCGGTCTATTGTGGGTGAATTCTACGCTTGTGTAGCTACGGTAGGGCTCAATGAACGGTGCGTCACAGTTCGAGGTGTACCCGTCATTTTGGATAATACATGGATCAACGAGATGTATGCCATTCAAGAATATCCACAGGGTTTGGATTTCTTTCTATTTCCGGATGTTCCTGAATTACTACAACGTGACATGGTTGTTTTGTTTGGGCAGACGCATCTGTGGGAACGTGTGAGGCGTACCCGCCCTTCACCCTGGTCCTGGTGCGGTCCATTCCTTCCTTTCTTGATTATGTTCCTTGCCACCAATATGTATGGCACGGTGAACTACACCGCACCAACATTTGATTTGTACGCACTTGCTTACGCATCTATCACATCATACTTTGGCGTCGGAGAGTATATTCTCTCCGAGATTAAATGAGATAGCAAAGGGCAACGCATGCGATGGATATATATTTTTCCCGTATCTCATCACAGCTATGTGCGTGAGGTCTTCCGGGGTGCCGGAATATACTGAAGATGATGTGACATACGGTCATGATGACGTTATCACCTACGAAACTTTAATCAAGATGACTTTTAAGGTTTATTTTTCACGTGCAAGGTATTTTCTTTTAACAATGAAGAAAGTTGTAGACTTTGTTGAAGTTGCATATGCTGCTTTATGATTTCAGATTGTCTTTTTAGTCTCTAGACTCCATGATCACATTATTTTTATTTCTCCTCGTAATTAAATATAATGGATTTTGCTTTATGATTTCATCTCTGGGCTTCTACTGTACTACTGCTATATAGTTCTATTGTGTTAAAACAAAAGACTTTGTTAAAGTTGGTGATTTTTATTGTATGAGTTCTTGTCTTGACCAATCTTTTTGTTGAATGCCATTGTCTAATTAGTTTGATGAAGTCTTATTTACTTTTATGTTTACAACTTTAGACTACCTTTGTAGAATGAAAACTTGTTGTGTAAATGCTACATTGGAAAATGTCTACATCGCTGTGTATTTTCTCTACTAACATGGCATTGTCATTTTAAAAAGGTTACATAGCTAGTTAGGTGAGAAGTTTTTTTTACAACTTTTCGTTTTTGGGGAGAGGAATCAATTTCTTTACGTGAATTAATTAGGGTCTGGAATGGGAGTATTGAGGGGAGTGGGGAGGGGGGTTTGGCATATATAAAGCTACACCACCATGCGGATATAGTATATTCTAAATAGCCATGCAAGGATTCAAAAAGTTGAGCGAAACATAACGATTACAGAACATTGTTATCGAAAAGACAAAGCAAAACTCGGCAGTCTTTTCATACATCAAATTAACAATCTAAATTATACTATACATTGAGTGGGCTAGCCAAATGAAGTGGTGTAGGACATTTGTCTTTTCTATGTCCAGGTAGACCGCATGTTGAACATTTTTTGATACGCCGTCCTACCGAAAGTATCCTCCTAATCCTGGCAGCTTTACGTTCTCCGTTTGAACGTATCCTCTTCGTTCTACGACGGCCTCGTTTTCGTCCATGCCGTATCCGGTCGCCCGACACATTATCCCTCTCAATAGGTGGAATAATAACGTATGTTCGAACATTATATGGGAGTTTCCAATGCTCTTCAACAGGAACAGGAAACACGCGGCCTTCATAAATACGTTTGAAGCACACCGCTTTGAAATAAGGATGACATCCGTCATAAATGTTCAAATGACGTTCTGCGGCAATTTGCAATGCATGTACGCATAGGAGCCTATGTGCTTGCCACTCTCACAATAGCACTTACGGTCGTAGAGATTAACTCTGCTGCTGCTATCAAGGTTCGACACCGAAACTCAACGGCGTCGATGGGATAGGAGCGTGAAGTTTATTCTACGATGAACCGTATCCATCACCTTCGTTTCAACACATTTGCTAATACACTACTACGACCCGTATGCTAACTCTCTCCGCTTATGATACCAACGTTGTAACGTCTTCCTAACGAATTCAAGTATATTCGTTATATTCATGTTCCGTGCCTCACGAAGTACAGCGTTGAAGCTCTCAGCATAGTTGCTTGTTATGATAGCGTATCGTGTTCCAGGAAAATGTGCCTTGCCCGAAGATTTCACTCCGACATTCTCCAAATAAGTATGAACCTCCGCATCTTTATGCTTAATCTCTTCAAACAATATTTGAATTCCCGTTACGAACAAGTGTAATTTGCTTTCTTCAATGTTATTGGACAATATTTTTCTTACCGTAAATGTCATTGGCGTTCATGTCAAGGTGGTGGTAGCAATATCCATGGTAAGCATCTGGAAACACTCTTTCAAGGAAGACTTGATTGCTGATTTTATCTCGAGACAAATGACAAATCTCCGAGATCCTCACGTTCTCCGATTGCCTTCTTCAAGTGGTTAAATAAATCGCCCACGAATCATTACTCTCACCGTCGGCTCGCCAGCGCCAATGGAAACAAGTGATCACCCGCATCTACTCCGACAACAACTAATAAAGTCCTCCATACTTATTCTTCAAATGAGTACCATCTACGCATAGTATAGGACGACAAAACTTGAATCCAACAATACTAGGTCCCAATGACATAAAACAATACTTGAACCTACCCATGCTATCCCTTTCTATGTCCGTCAATGTATCGGCATTTGCTTAACTTTAAGCATGTGAAAGCCCGACCATCTTAGTATAAGGCATTGCGGAGTTCCACCAATCAGACGTAAAGACTCTTGTATACATCTATAAGCTTGGTCATAACTAAGGGATAAGCCGAATTCTTTATTCACCATAACTTGGACATTCTTTGCTTTAAATTTTCCCTTAAGTTCAATAATGTCGTTTCCTTACCAAACGGCCTATAGAAGAAGGTGTGGGTTGAGCATCTTTGATTAGTTATGCTTTCGAGTCCACATGTATGTTTTGCCTCATACTCAGTTATCTTGAAATAGTGGACATCGTCACCTCGACCTTCCTACCATTCAACTTCCAATCACATTTATTCGATCGCTTACATTTCAAATACAGTTTATCCTTATCGGACCTTTTCGACTTGAGGCGATACTATTCTTCATTGCGTGATATCGTAATATGTCACGCATCTCATCTTTCTTTTTTTGAACAACCTTCAACATACAAACCATCTTCGTCTTCAATGGTAATCGTCCCTGTGCTAGGACCTGGCGGTATTTCAATTGGTGGAAGGCGTCTCCAAAATCACCTAAATCACTCCTCCGTCACGCATTGCTCTTGCCGTATGTGTGTCGGGGCTCAACATGGTGTGCACCACTGTGGTTTAAAAACGAACCGCCTAGGCCAAAACTGGGTTGAACTGGAATAGTCGGAACAGTACAATTCGTTGTACGTGGAGCGTTATGACTTGTATTCAGAATTTGAGGTCCACCACGTAATCGACGACTTGTATTCAAAACTGGTATAGTCGGAGCTGTTGTAGCGTCGTTATAAGGTTGACTGGAGCTACCAAATAGTAGTTCAGTGAATGATGTATTTGGTACCTCACTGAGTATATGATCAGACGAGTAAGGTGTATCAGAACCCCCGTAATCTAGCATATGATCCGATCGTTCTCTTCCGTTATCAAGAGGATAAATATCAGGAACCCTTGCTGAGAATGTCTCTGGTTGAGCACAACGAACAAGATTGTCATCGTTAATGGGAAAACCTTCACCGTAGTTTACTTCATTTAAATCAATCGTGCACTCATTTAAATCAATCATGATCTCATTCATATCTCTCGGAGGATCATAACTAACCACTTTTTTGGCATCAACACATAGTTTCACGGGAATATTTGCTAATTTTTCACAAATGTAACCGTACCATGAGTCATCGTCTGAAATCTCAACAGGAGGCGTTTGGTGTGTTCCACCGGTCGTGTACAAGGCTTTAATGTTCAACTTATACCCAAGAGGATCAATGCCGGCTCTCTTGTAAATTTTCTCCGTCATTTCGTCAAAGGAAATATTCCTGTTCACGCAAGTGATATAAGCGGTTTCATTCGA
This sequence comes from Gentiana macrophylla, assembly GCA_026214975.1. Classification (NCBI taxonomy): domain Eukaryota; kingdom Viridiplantae; phylum Streptophyta; class Magnoliopsida; order Gentianales; family Gentianaceae; genus Gentiana; species Gentiana macrophylla. The sequence goes on along the minus strand of CM047809.1, from coordinate 113,123,739 downwards.
ATAAGACCATTCTTTACCGGATATGTGATTCCATTTCCCATTCAAAGTAAATGAAATACCCAACATGTTGTTGTTCGATAAAACTTGTTTTAAATTTATTTTACCGGAACACCCCAAGTATAAGGTTCGTAGTATAGGGTGTTACCGAGTCGTCCTAAGGGAATCGTACAATTATCGGATTAAAATATAGCTATTACAAATAATGTCACAACTTATTAACTAAAATTAAATTTTATACTAACTATAATCTAAAAGGCAATGAGCAGTAAAAGCGGCGATGAACAGCAGTAACCCGATGAGCGGTGAATTTTTAAAAAAAAAAATAAAGATTGACAACTAGGGTTCTAACACTAATTAACTAATTAAACGTAGCAATTAACAATTGTTACGAACGATTTCGGTTTATCAAAGGTAGAGGTGTTAAACGAACCGAGTGTTCACGAACGAGGCTCGAGCTCGGCTCGTTTAAGCTCGTTCGAGCTCGTTCAGTTATGCTATCGAGCCGAGCTCGAGCTCGTTCTACTACTCGTTTCATAAACGAGCTTACACGAGCATGTTCGCGAACACTCGTTTAAGCTCGTGAACATATATTATATATTATATAAATAATAAATATATAATAACAAATATATATATTCCAAAATCCCTTATATCCCCAAATTATTCAGCCATTGCCCATCAAGCATTTCTTTCAAGTTTCAGCCCGATTCAACCTACCCCGCGCCGCTCGCTCCTCTCTAAGCTCTCCGCGCTCCGCCTCTGCCGCCTTCTCCAAGTCTGCGACTGGTATGATCTAAAGCGAAGCGAGAGCCGAAAGCGAAACCGGCCGGAAAGTCTTTACTGGCTAAGTTCCTCCATCACCACCCACCCATCCCTCCTCCAACGCGCGAGAGATTCTGATTGAAATGGCCAAAAATTTCAAAGGACAAACTTATTTCTTTTGACTCATCTCCTTATATTTTCCTACCTTCTTTATTCAACCATATTCAATGCTATTCCGAAGATTTCTGTTTGAACCCACTGATCTCTTTCGCCTCTCCTTCCTGTTTTTTTTAAAAGGAGATCCTTTATTTCCCAGAAGCATGAATAATTTGAAGGAAATGGATGATTCAACACAACAATTGAAATTGAAGTTAGTGAATGATTCAGCACCACTTAAATTATTACCATCACAGGTAAAAGTCGTGGGGGTGGAGAGCTAACAGATGAATTAGCAGGGAAAAGGGGAGTAACTGCTAATATTATTAATTAGAGAATTAATTTAAGGGTTTAATTGTTTCTTATCTATATATATATGTTTTGTGTGCATTAGTAAGGGGGAATTGACTGCTAGCTACTTTGTGTATTAATTTTCTCTTCTTTGCATCGATGTGCAATATATATATACATATACTTCTTTGTCTTTGAAATCACATTTGGTGAGCCTTTGAGCACCAAGTCTGCTAGCTGTTCTGTTTGAACGAGGCCGAGCTCGAGTTCGAGCCTGTTCGCGAGCTTGATCTCGAGCTCGAGCTCGAGCTCGAACATTTTTCTTTCTTATCGAGCCGAGCTCGAACAGGCTTTTAGGCTCGTTTGTCTTAACGAGTCGAGCCGAGCATACTCGATAATAAACGAGCTCGAGCTTGAACATCAGCTACTCGGCTCGGCTCGGCTCGTTTACAGCACTAATCAAAGGTTTAAAAGGACGGTAAAACAACAAGGATCCACCACACAACAATCACACAACCATTTTTATGATCTAAATACGATTTATTGGTATGATCAATCACAATTCGACTAAATTCCTTTAAATCGAATTCTAGGGTTCTTGTTTTCTTTTCCAAGCAAAACAATTTAATATTCAACACAAGATCATTAATTCGTTCCCAAATTAAACAACCCAATTAACATCACATGATTCCTCAAAATAACATTAATCGTATCGATTGAAAAGCTCTACTATTGAATCATATTTCCATATAAATTCAAAGCAACATATGGTTTTATTGACATTCATATCTAATAAAGCGCTTAACAATCAATCCAAAATCAATCGATAAATAAAAGCGATGTTCGAATCATAAATAAAAATAAAACTAACGAATCATGGTTGTGATAGCGTTGATGTGGTTTCATCCCGTTGCTCTACCGCGATGTGCTTAGCCTTGCATGCTTGTGATGATCCAAGACATGATGGAAGAATTCATCTCTTTAGTTGTTTTTAGTGCGGGTTGAATTCTCAGAAAAGTTGCAATTTGGAACTCTCTTTGAATTTAAATTTGCTACTTTTTTATGCCGGCTGAATTATTTTTTTGATCTTAGGGTTTGGGAATAGCTGTATATATAAGGGAGTAAGTCGGCTGAAATACTTAGGAATATGAGGCTGTTAATTAAAAGAAAGCGGCTGTGCATGGGGTTTTGGAATGAAACTTCTAAAATTCATATCTTGAGTTGTAGACCTCCAAAAATTATGATCCGAATGTCATAATTAAGCTCTCGGAAAACTCTACAACTTTCATTAAGGACTCTTCTTCAGAAAACGCCTTTTTGATTAGCCCGTCGTATCCCGAGTCGTTTACGGGATTTTCCACTATTTTCAGCAACAGCATCCAAACTTGTAACGCTCATATCTCGGGCCTTGTAAGTCGGAATGAAGTGATTCAAAATCCTGTAGAATCCTCTCTTCAAGCCCTACAAATCTTCTCTTGAGGTCCAGAGTCAAATCAGTGTATATCATATCAAGAACTGCATCGGAAGTTCAGCTGCTTGAATGCTTCATTCCAAGCTTTATCTCCATCTTTATCCTCTTCCAAGTCAAAAACATGTATCTACATTGCATCCAAACACCACAAAAAATGTAACAATATCCAAAACCATATAAAACAATCAAATAATCGTATAAATTGATACGTTTTCATATTTAACTCTTTAAATCACCATTCACTCAATATTTCACTATAAACCTCGAATTCTATGAAAATCATACGTATATGGGGGAAATTGAGGTGAAATATATCCTTAAAAACACTACAATTTGACCCTTAACAGTTGTCACCTGAGAAAAAATCATTAACCACTCGTCAGTAACCACAAGTAATTTTAAACTTTGAAATAGGTCCGTGTAAGCATATGTGTGTATATAGCTTTTTATATAAAAGTGTGTGTATGTGTATATCTATATATAGGAAATTGTACACTCACATACATATAAATATAATGACAACTTCTACGTATATAATCTTTTATATATATATATATATATATATATATATATATATATATATACTGTTACAACTTTGGACAGTATGAATATGAACTCGACACGAGAACGATATCCAATGTACATATATACATGACACAAACAATATCTGTTTGTCACTGTATATATTTATACATACCATACACAAACATACACACACGATATCCGAACCTTTATGATATTCGTGTATGAAAGTGTCTGTTTGCACACATACACGTGCATATCCGTTCGTGACAGTATACATATACATAAGTTTGGAAAGTAGTATAGTCATATTATATCCAAGTTACGGTGATGTTTTGTTTGTTTGGATCTTAGTGTGATTTTGTTGAATTTCGGGTTGTTAAATGTTTAAGGTACGGCGGTTGTTAGATGTTTAAGTTATGTGTCATTTAGTTGCGTTGTTTGTTAGTAAACCATGGGAGGAGTGATGGAGATGCCGGACGATTCCGGCGAAACAGCACTGAAATACCTAATCTACAGGATGCCTCACTTCCGGCTGAGGCTTTACCAAGCTGCTGAGTGGAGAGATGAACAAGAGAACCTACAAATCCTCTACGAGCTGTCCTATAAGACCTCATTTCTTGCAGGCATGAGGAAGGCCATAACTGGTGAGAAGGAAGGAGTGGAATCGAAAACATCTAGACCTACAAGAACCTCGATTTCGGGTGGAGGCTTTCACCGTAAGACAGAACGGAAGTCGTCGATGTTATTGTCGTTGTTCCTTCTTATTTGCGTTATGTGTTATGTGTAATTCATCATTTCGTCGCCGTTGTATTTGGTTAGGTTACATTGTCAGTACTATTAGGCATATGCATATATTAAGCCATTCAATTACAAAAATCACACTAAGGCAATTATATACATATATACTAAAGATATTAAATGATAAAATGGCTAAAGGCAATCCGAGAATTGAATATGATACAAGGCTATTAAATATCATATTTGCACATAATAATGCATATGCAGATCATCTGGTTAGGTTACATTGTTAGTAATATTAGGCATATGCATATACTAAGCCATTAAATTAGAAAAATCATACTTAGGCAATTATATACATATACTAAAAATCTGAATTGATAAAAAGTCTAAACGCAATTAATATATTAAATATTATACTAAAGACTCTAAAGGGAAAAACCTAATTTTCACATAATGAGTATATAATATATTATACGTATGATAATGTGAAAATTATGAAATCATGTGAAAATTCATAGTATACTTTCATAATCTTTTTCACATAATTAGTATATATTATACTTAATATATTACATACTATTTATGTGAAAATAATTATCAAATCATAGTAAACATTATATGATCACAAAAAGTTGCTTTTCTCAACCAAAAATTAAAAAAAAATTAAAAAAATTAAAAAATATAAAAATTAAAAATTTTGGCGTTAAACCTGTTTTTACGTCATTATTATTGGCGTAAAAAATAATTTTACGATAATAATAATGGAAATAATTTTACGATAATAATAATGACGTAAAAGAATATTTAGCGCCAATAATAATGGCGTAATAACATGTTTAACGCCAATATTAATGGCGTAAAAACTTGTTTAACGCCAATAGTAATGGCGTAAAAACTTGTTTAACGCCAATACATGGTTCATCGTCTTCATCATTCTGTTCATCACAATTTACACAAACTTCATCATTCAACACAATAAACTTAATACTCATCATTCGAAAGCCTCTTTGTTTGATGATACTGATTTTGTTTATGGTTTTGGTTGAGCTAAGAGTTGTTTTGTGGTAAGCAATTCACAAATAAATAACTTTGAAAATGCCAAACAACTAAATATTGGCACCAACGATGTATTTTTAACGCCATTATTATTGTCGTTATATATTTAACGCCGATAATAATGGCTAAACATTATTCAGCTCACTTACGGACCGGAAATCGGTTAAAAGACATTGTCGTAAAACCTAAGTAAATATATAATTCCAAGGGGGAAAATGTCAGGTAAAACGATCTAAACTTCAGACGGACCGATCTTAACGAAGTAAATATATTGTGTGATACCTTCCGATCTTTTGCTGCGGATAGCGGACGTGTGTGGCACACCACACACCGCACACTTTCATTCTGTATTTAAACTGTGTGGTTCTGATCGTTTCACCCGTCACATCAGCTCAAATTCTCTCACCACACAATAACTTCACCCGATCTTCTACTCCGCTGATGATGATGTTTGGGTTTCAAAAGGATTCTTCTGTTACTGAGGGCCCGTTTGGATTGAAAGAATTAGATAGAAAGAAAATGAAAGATAGTGACTGAAAAGAAATGAGGGGTAATGGATGGATTGTGAAATTTATTTTGAGTGTTTGGATAGAAGTAGATGAAAAGGAAAGTAAGGTTTAAAAATGTGTTTGGAATATCATTAGAAAGGAAAAGAAATCGAAAGATTATAAATGATTTTCTAATTTTAGACATTGCATTAAACATGATTCTCCATATTTCTCAATTTTAGACTTCCATTTGTAGGCCTCTCTTATCATTTGTAAGTTGATACACTAATTCATCCCTCACACGTTGTCTATGGATACGTGAACCGCAACTAAGTTGTACAACATTCCTACTTTTTTTTTTTTTTTTTTTTTTTTTGGTTTTGAAAACTACGGCTTTTTTTCGTCAACCGCGAATATGTAGTAAAACATATTGCCATTAACACAGCAATTTGGTTACTCCAAACCCAACTATGCATAAAAATATTGCCACCTTTCTTACACTTTTCCATCTATATTAAATTTAAAAAAATGAAAGATAAAAACGAATTCTTATCAAAAATCAAAAGAGTATATCACTAAGCAACTAACACAGATGAATCAATTCCCATCCAATAGAGTATCAACAAACATAATCAATCAAAGCTAATATTCAGAAGAAGAAAAAAACCGATAATAACAACAACAAAAATCAGTCTGATAACAACCAGAAAAAAGTCATTTTCTTTTTCATTTCATGACCAAATTGCAAGTTTGCAACAATGATTCTTTCAAAAAATTAGCAGCATATATTCCAATTAATAATTATAATACCAATACATAAATTATTTTACATACCTCAAAATCTTGATGATAGCCTGATACCTCAAAGCTCTGAAATTATTTGATGGTAAAACAAATATTGTTGCTAGAACCTTTCTGATACCTCAAAAAGTGCTGCTATAAATTGGCCAAAAAATAATTGCGCCAAAATGGGGAGGAAGATCGTGGAAGCTGGCGCCAAATCTGCAGATAATTAGCGCCAATTTGGGTTAGTGGGAGTTGTGGAATAAGTAAGGTTATTTAGGTAATGTTTTTTCAAAAAAAGGAATTATATTTAAAATATTAAATTAAAAAAAAAATCCTTATCCTTCTCAATCTTGCCGAATTTGGCTGGAAAACACACTACTGAATTTGCATTGCACGCTTTCCCCTCCTCTCCTTCCTTCCCCTTTTCTTTCCTTCTAACATTAGCTTGCCAAACACCTTCAAATAAAATCCATCCAAACCCTTTTCTTTTTTCACCTTCCTTTTCTTCCTATCCAAATAGGCCCTGAGAGAGACGAGATGAAAACCAACTAGGAGAGGAGGAGAATATCTTTCAACCTTTCCTCGACAATATTCTCAATATTTCTTTATTAAACTACTAAAATACCCTTGTGAAAGTAGTAAGGTAACACGTTAATAATATAAATTTTTCCGTAAACCCTTCATTAATTATATATCTATATCCATATTCATATTCAGCGGTTATTAGGCTGTAACCCGGCAGGATTAGGATTCGAGTCTCATTTACGACAAAAAATAATGCATGTGTATCTTTTATTTATGTAAGAAAACATATATATTGAGAAAGTGTGTGTGTGTGTGTTGTGGGGTGTTTTGTGGAAAATGCTCCAAACGCTATAAAGTACGGTAAGGAGAGAAAACTGAATGTAATTTTTATATCAGGTAGAAACTGAAGATACAGATCATTGAATACCTTTATATAGGGGCCTAAAAAGTAAAACCTACATTATACTCCATTGTTTTTCTAACATTTTTAATTCTTTATTTACACCACATGCTCCAACAAAACGCGATCAGTTGAATCCAATAATCATCATTCATCAACTCTTTAACATTTTTGTTGTATGTGTAAGGGGTGTTACCATCTCTTGAAATGACCCCAACATGAATTTTGTCTCCACAACAACTCGTTTCGTCTTCGAAAACATGTTCAAGACCGTCTCTGCAGTAGTCCACTAATTGATTGGCGGGCCACCCGTTCCCCGGCAACCCCATTCCTGATAAACTTGCATGGACATGCTACAAATTTATTTTTATCCCGCACAATTACATATATGCCTTTGGTTTCATTTTGATCCCGTTAGAACAAGTGTTAAGTGGTGTTCGTCCAATGTATGATCCAGTTTGTCAGGGAGGAGCTCGTCATTGATCAAAGAAAGTTAAGACAAGACGTGTGATGTCATCCAAAGTAGGCCCACCCTCGGACGGGGCCATAAGGTGAGTCGTTCCCTTCCTGTTCTCAAAGTTTCAATGCCAAAAGAAAACTAAGAGATCCATTTGAGGAACATGGGGACTAATTGACGTAATGAGCCTTGTAATGTTTTGCTAATTACGTCAATTGAGATACTGAAAAATCATTTTATCTTTTTAATTGGAACTTTAGGCGGTTCTCGAAAAAAGATAGCAAAAAAAATAATATTCTTTAGGTCGACTTTAAGAGGATTGTATAAACCAATACTTCCAAAGATTCGATCGCAGCTAATGATTATAGCTTTCATACCTTGTTTGCAGGGTATGCAAAGAATTATTCACTCACACAAAATCACAACATCCATCACGAATAAAACACAAACACAATTATCCAGACCATTGATATTTAAAAAATAAACATGGTCTTAATCAATTACGCGTATTGATATGTGTGATAAAAGAAAAGTATCGACACGTACCTATATTTTTTCGATTCACATCGGTGTTTTTATCGTTGCAAGATAAATTTCTCGCTCCTCCATGGTCATCCCAATCGTCTCCAACAATGTAACTACAGAATTTAGCCATGACTTCTTGATGCAGGAGCATACCTTTTTTTTTTTGAAGGTAGGGAGTATACTTTAGATTTTCATTATTTTTAAGATGTATCAAAACCTGTAGAGTGATTAGAAACATGTATGTCAACTTCCATCCTACGGAATAAACAAATAATTGTAAGAACTAAATATATAAGTACAAAATACTCTCTCTCATCCTCTCTCTCAAAAAACTCAAGACAGCAGCCCACGTCTTTGTAGCCTCCGCCCCTCCGGCACCCTGCCGGAGGTGGCTTCCCCTCATCCTTCCTCTTTTCGTCCTGTAAATATGGGTTAAAGCCTTTCTTTTGGCTTCTCTTAACTCGCCGCCGAGCCGATCTCCATGGATTCCGGCTAGCTCTTGCTTTCCTTCTCCGGCGAGCCGCTCTGGTGATTGGCGGTCTCCTTTGTTCCGATTTTGGGGCTGAACCATGGTTTTCTCTTCAACCCAACAAGAAGCTTTAACCCTTACTGTCTTTTCTCTACAAGCCCGGCTTGTTTGTGATGGAGGTGGTTAGATCTGTGGTTGTCTTGTTTGGATCTGGAGAAGATCGTCGGTTTCAGCTTGATATCACCGGCGGTTGGGTCTCCAGGGGCGGATGTACCCTTTGTTAAGAGGCGATCGGCCTCCAAAAAAATCTGTTATTATGTATGTTGTGTATTTTTTCGCTTCTTAAAATTTCTGTTCGCTTATATAGTATCGTCCCACTTTACCCGGGATCCTGCGTCCGCCCTTGTGGGTCTCAATGTCCGTTTGGTTCGCGTCTCCTTCCGTCAGTTGTTTTTCCGGTTGGGAAGGTAAGCCAGGCTTGCAGGCTCTTTCTGATTTGGTGGTGGCTTACGGCGGCGCGCGGGTGGTGTGGCTCTCTTTCCGGCGATGATATTATGGAAGAAAGTCTTTTTTTAGCATGTTTTAGTTGCTTATGTTTCGTTTTTAGTGAAGTTTGTTTAGTTCGTTTATGTTTGTCGGGTTATAGATTGCTATTTGAGGATCCGTGTGTTCTGAACTTCTTTCTCGAGAATTTTTCTCTTCTCAATTTATTACTTGGCTTCGTTGTGTTATTGTATAGTCCCGCATTGTTAGTGCGGCGTTAGGCCGCATTGTTGTGCGGCGTTAGGCTGCGTTTTACTCTAACTATGGTATGTTGTAAATCTGTTTCGTTAATTAAAGCTTTCGTTTCTGGAGAAAAAAAATTACAAAATCCCATCTACATTCATCACCACTCAAAGCTGCAGAGAAAATGAATAAACAAAAACCCAAATAGAAAATGTAACAACAATGAGTTAGAAATACAGCTAAATTAAATAATAAACCCATCGAGATCAATCAAATCATCCACTATAATCTTCATTGTTCAAGCTAAAACCAGAAGATGGAGAAAAAAAGATAATGAAAAAGCAGAGAGAGGGTGGAGTATAGTCATTTCCTTTAATTTAAGAAACAAAAAAGAATGAAATCACTGAAAAATAAAACAGAGCAACATGGCACAAAGAAGAAATGGTTCTTACCAAACGGAGAACCCAGCTGATTAATTTGCTCCACACAGATAAGTAAGTGTGGATGCACTAGTGCTATGCTAGCTAAACATACAAAGGGCGTAGAGTTTACTCAAACTTACCTTTTTACCCCTGTATGATGATACAATTTACTACTACCATTCAGGAACACCAAAGTTATTAGAAACTTTTACAAGTACTTGGTTTTGTGGGAATAATTATATTATTTCAAAAGTTTATAATTATGTTGTGACATTTTTTATGAATTATATAATTTATATAGTACAAGTATGTTTTTTTCTTCTTCAGAAACCAATGAATTTTATTAAGGCAAATCCGCAACGAGGCGAAGATTACATCAAAAGGGGATGGGTACCTCAAGAAATAGACGTCTCAGACGCGACACCGTATCTAGCAAACAAGTGTGCCGGGACATTACCAGAACATTTAACAAAAATAAAGCGACATGAAGCAAAAGAGGTCGAAGCTGAGAGACAATCACGAGCAAGGCAGCTCAAAACTGACAGATCCTCCGACGGACGAGTAAGGGTCTGAATGCAAGATAGACAGTCGCTCTCAAAGATCATAGAAGTGAAGCAAAGCCGAACTACCTTAGAGATAGCAAATAAGATCATGTTTAAGAAGTATGTATATTAAATTCAAGGATTTGTAATTAATCTTTTTTAGAAGAAAAGAGGCATTTATTCAATTATACCAAAAGAACAAGTCTTGATTATATCATAAGGCGGCCTAATGCCTCAATGTTTAAACCTGACCATATTTAATCCTTCATTCTCCAAAAGATGAGGAGATGTGTTACCTCCTCTTTTGACAAAAGATAAACTATAAGAAGAGAAACATGCTAACATGCTTTTACAATTCTAGATAATGCTCAGGCATATGAGAGAGATCGAATTATACTGAGACCAACCTATTGTGAACTACTTGGGAATCTACTTCAAAATTAAAATTGAAGTATCCCCAGGTTATAGCAAAAACAATAGAATGGTAAATGGCTAGCGCCCCCGATGAGAACATCATAATTGCCTTCTAATAAGTATGAGAAGTCGCCAAGAATATACCTCATATTATTCAAGCACTCCACCAACTGCTACTTTACTTTCCCGGGTAGCGACATCCACATTGAACTTTGACATACATGTCGGTGGCGGTTTCCACGATTTCTGCTGATTTAACGGATTGGGGTCCGGTCCATTTTTCTCTGTCGCTTCAACGTAGGCCAATGCTTCACTTTCTGCCCGGGAGATAATTGTCGTAGGTGGTGATCACTCATTCTCGAAGACCAACACACATCTGCTCTTCCATATCCACCACAATATGCAAATTATTCTTGCAACTCCCTTTTCATCTTCTTTGTCGACGAGAAACTCAAAAAAATCTTGAAACGATCTATGCCTGAAATTGCGCCAAAAATTACTGTCAGGTAGCTGTCTCCAAACCTCCCTAGGTATGGTGCAGTTGAAAAGACAATGCCATATCGTTTTCATCTTGGTTGCACACTCCGCAGATTCCATTACCAATTCCTCTTTGCTTCAATCCCGTTGAAGTGGGTAAAGCATTTAAAGGGCTTTCCAGCAAAGGTGGACGATCTTTGGTTGTACCTTTAGTGACAACAAAGACCTCCAAATTTTTTATATGGCTGAGATGGAGAGGCCATTGACAATTCAACCTCTTATCGTTTAGTGGTGTATGCTAAATGGTATCCTGTTTTGACAAAGTAAATTCCATTATTCGCATAGTGCCAGATAAGTTTATCTTCCACATTCCCTACAGGCATAGACAAAATACTTTCACCTTCATAAGGGCAGAATGTCACATATTAAGTCGGTCTTCCAACGCCTTGTATTAGAATTAATAAGGCAACTTACTTTATTTGTGGGTAGCGTACTAGCGTGTTTGCTACGGGGTGTGCTTTGAAGCTAGGAACAATGGCAGCCAAGAGTCGTTGCTAATATCAACCTTTGCACCGTTTCCAATCTTCCACCGGAGCCCTTTGAAAACTAAATCTCGACCCATAATAATACTTCTCCAAATCATTGAGGGACTAGAAGTAACAGTTGCCGCTTCAAAATCCTTTGATTTAAAATATTTAGCCTTTAAAACCCTTGTCGAGAGGCCTTCAGAGTCTGATAAAATTCGCCATGCTTGTTTTGCTAGAAGTGCCAAGTTAAAGCACTCTAAATCTCTGAATCCCAAACCTCCTTCAGATTTCGGTTGGCAACAATGGGGCCAAGATTTCCGGTGAATCTTTCTTTCGCCATCTACGTTGTCCCAAAAGAAACTTCGTTTCATTTTTTCAAGATCCCTTATTAATTCCTTAGGGAGGAGGAAGCACTGCATCACATATTGAGGAAATGATTGTATAACTGACTTTATCAAACCTCTTTGCCTGCTAATGACTAATCTTAAATAAAATTTTCTAGTGATAAAATCTTATGTTTCTGTTTTGACTAGTTTAAACATGTTTTAGTCAAACATCATATGATCCTATCAAGATATCCATCTCCTATGGGCTCATATCTCCCCTTTCCTTTGGAATAAGTGGTCCGTGCCTTCCGCATCTTCTTTTTGCGGATGATAGTATCCTTTTCGTTCAGGCAGTGTACGTCTCTAATGCAAAAGAAAATAAAAACATCCTATGCTGCTATGAATCTCTCTGGCCAAAAATGTCAACTTGGGGAAATCAAACATCTACTTTAGAAAAGGTTTAGATACTGATCTTCGGGATGGAATTCCGCAAGTCCTAAACATATACCAACCAGAAATACCAATGGAAAATATCTTGAATTACCTTTCATGATTGGGAAATCTAGATATGATGTATTGAAGTATGTGAAGGACAGGGTGTGGAAAAAACTAAATGACTAGAAAACGATCTATCTTTCTGATGCATAAAATGAGATCTTAAGTAAGGCAATAATTCAAGTAATCCCGGTCTACATTATGCAATGTTTTTCTCTACCCAAAAGGCTGTTGAAGGAGATACTTTTCCGCCAACTACAAAAGCAGAACCGTCTTGCTTCACAGTTCGCAATCACTTCAGGTCGTCTCGCTACTTAGCACGACCTCGCTTATGTTATCTCGGCTAGGTCGCTATAAAGCACTACGCCGAACAACCCTCTTACTATCATGGTTGACAAATTTAAGCCCGTTCGCTATTCAACACGACACTAATCGCCTAGTCGCCGAGCCTAACGCCGCCGCCGTCGCTAATAAGCGAGCGCCACTTAGTATATTCGATGTTAAGCATATCGCTACTCGACAACGCTTCATGAGCCTTACGCTACTTAAGAAGTCGCTCTACAATGATCATCTCGGTACACGGTAAATCAAGCTGCCTTACAACATTACTCCATGGCTTTCATTTGTATCATGAATAGGTCAAGAAGTAGAGGGTCATTGCTACGCCAAGCCCAAAATGAGCCCGTGGATTCAAATTGGGCCTCTACGTAGATCCAAGAATAATACGGTCCTAGGCCTACGCAGTCCACCCCTTCATAAGACGGACTGAGCCAAGCTCCAATCCAGCTCGCCTTATGTCATAGCGATATTTATCATTGGCAAGGCAACAATCGTCGACTAACGAAGCCTTCAATCCACCCTTTACATGCCGGCATGAAGCATTGGGGGTCGACCTGCTCGCTCTCCTGCTCGCAGTCTGCCCAACTCGGACCAAGCCCGCTTAATCAGGCAAACAGACTAATAACCTGCTATGGTTATTACGAAGATCTTCCAATCAGACGCAGTCACGTCAGCCACGTAGTTAATCATGTTAATTACGCCTTAATTGTATTAATTGTAACCGCCGATTTTTAGCCCCATAAATAGCGGCATTTGTACCCTGAAAAGGGCAAGTCATCAAACCAAAAGCAGACAACCTCTGTCAATTTGTCGACAACCGAGGTCGTCATTTACTGCTTTACTGTCTTCATATTTTCTTCATACATTTCATAATAACCATCGTAATCACCGCTAGATATCCTCCGCACAACCACCGCTGAATCATTATCTGACTTCTTAAATACATTTGTGGTGTTTTTGACAACATCATTTTGTTTTTATTGTAATAAAATTTCTTAATAATTTACTCCTTTGGTATTGATTAGTAAGAAATTATCAAGTTATTCGGTCGTGACAAAACGAATACATGCGGAAAAAATTTAAGGGGCAAATAAAATACATCTAATATATATACTAGTTTATTATTTCAACTCAAATGGAGGCGACTCCTCCCTCCAACGGGTGTAGATCCGCCCCTCCAATAGCTTCTTTGGTCCCAATTCGGTAAACAGGTAGTGTTTGTGGGAAGTTAGGTAATTAATATTTTATATATTTCAATATAACCCTACGCGTGAGTCTGTTATATTTTTAGAGAGGCCGAACACTTACTTTTCTTGTTTCTTTGGGAACTGTGTTTGGAGCGGTATTTGAGCGTAGGACTCCCTGCGCTGATATTACACATGGTCAGGTTTTTCGATTTTTACCAATTTTAAAACCAAACCATTTTTTACGGTTTAAATTTACAAACCAAAACCGAACCATAACTAGGTAAAACCATTTTATTCGGTCTGGTTTGGATTGGATACATTATGTTATCATACGCTCCAATTAGGCTGATCATATAAAACCATGTAAACTGCTTTTATATCTTCTTGCCATTGATCCTATCAGTTGGGGCCACAACCACGCATGTGTGTGAGATAGTTGTTTCAAGATTAATGCAGACAATGAAGCAGAGATATATGGGTTACTACACTCAACCTACTCGTGCACCACTCTACATATGCACCACAACACAGTAAAATCGTTTTTTTCGTAAGTGCATTGTGAGAATCGACTTTGATTGAAGACCCTATAACTAATAGTGTCGATATACATAGACACAATATATGTGTGTGTGTGTGTGTGTGAGAGAGAGAGAGTAATGATACAGATACAATCGTAGTGACATAACGAGTGTCACAACGTATATCTACATCGTTGATCACGATGAATATAATAATGATCAATGAATATTAATCATGATCAACTTTATATATACACGTTGTTGTACAACGGTTGTGTCTGTATCATTATGATATATACATTCTGGTTGGTCCGGTTTTTATTTAAAAAAACCAAAAATAAATTATTTTTCACGATTTGATTTTTTACGATACCTAAAAACCATATATATATATATATATATATATATATATATATATTTTTTTTTTTTTTTTTTGGATGGACGAGTTTGGTTGACCAGTGGGTTAGTTTCCAATTTATTTTTTAATTTTTTAATTTTTTTATAACACCCCTAGCTGATATTGACCAACAATTTGGACTGACCAGGTTCCTCACGAAAACCTCCAAAAAGCCCATTTACAGTTTCTTCCACCGAAGATCAGCTTGAAGTAGTCTCAGAAGAGTTATGGATTTTGAACAGCAGCTCAAACTCTTGATTTCTATCGTAGTGGCAGCTGCAATTTCTGTTGTCTTTGCTAAACAACTATGGAAACACAAGCAAAAGGGGAAAATCAAGACGAATTGTTACCTCAATGCGGAATCAACCACCAAGCCTCAGTATGGTTTCAAAAGGGTGCTAGCAAATAACTCTTATTCTCAGTTCAAACATCTTAATTTTCTGCAGAACCCCGGTAGTGGTATGCAAGACATAACCTTTTTTTCCATTTTTTTGGTTGTTTTACATTTTAATGTTTTTATTGTAGGGAACGTGAAAATTTTGGGTGGGTGGGTAAATTTGGGTAGATGTAAATTCTTGATGATTAAATCCACTCATTTAAGCCAGTAAGTTAGTACAATTTGATTGTAGTTATTGAATGTAATGTTTACAAGACCATCCATTTCATTCATTGAATGATATATATATATATATATATATATATATATATATATATATATATATATATATATATATTTGTTTATCCATCTATGTTTTGAAATTTTGTTATTCCATATCAAGCTTTATTGTTTATCTTGCTTTACTGTTGATTGATTTGGGGTTCACAACGCACTTTTTCAATCAAGATAAAAACAAAGGGACCAAATTTTACAATTGATTAGAAAAATGACTACTAAATCCATGAATCCATTTTGTAATGTTACAAAAAATTGATGCACTGAATGTAAAACTTTGTGGGTGGTAATGGACTGTTAAGTTAAGGCAGACTGCCAAAGTATTTCAGCTGGTTTATGTGGGCCAACTGGTTTCGCGAACGTAAAAGTTGTAGACATATCACATCAGTTTAGACTTCTTGAATAATATCCAAAATAGTTCATTGTGTGGAGTTTTTGTATTATGCATGTCTTAGTTTGGAAAATAAGATTTCGTTTATCAGGGGAGTATGGGAATGTGCATCCGTACGAGGCAGAGGTACGACAGTTGTTGGAGAACCCGGACATGGAGTCTGTGGTTTATTTCCAGGAAAAGATGGAACCGTTGAAAGATGACTATGTTTGGGTTGTAACTAAGTCTCAATTGGAGGAACTGGCTGAGGTTCTGAGTAGAGAGAAAGCATTTGGAGTTGACACCGAGCAACATAGCTTAAGATCTTTCTTGGGGTTAACGGCTCTCATTCAGGTTGCTCTCTCTTAATCTTTACTGTGAAGCATATTCTGGTAGTTGGAAATAATTATGTAATGATTGAATGTGTACATGGTATTCGGAAAAAGTCAAACTTGTGTTCATTGACATCTAGATATATCTATCTATGACATACACATGCTTGGTACAAAATTATGGTTTGGTGTTCGTGTTAAATGCATCATGAGAGAGGTTTTTGCATGGGCGTAGATAGTCATGTAAAATTTTGGCCTAAACATCACAGGATGATCTTTTTTGCCAGATCTTTATGAAGAGAAGCGGTTTAACCTTTCTTATAGATGTCTATGTGTTAAATCTGGTTGTGTAGTTACACACATACTTATTTGAGTGTGTGTGTGTGACCAATTGTACTGCTTATTGTACTGCAGGAGTCTTCTTTTCTTATTCTTTACATTTATTTATATTTCCAAGTCATACCTTTTCCACTTTCCTTGCCATTGAAGGGATAAGTAAGAGCTATTTAGGAGCCAAGTCTGGATGTGTCTCCTTTACTGCTTATACGCATATAATCAATACTTCTCGGATCAATTTTGTACTGTCTTTTTGTTTACATGTTTATTTTTCGGAGTAGATATCAACTAAATCAGAAGATTATCTGGTGGATACGTTGGTTTTGCATGACGAGATGGGAATTTTACGATCTGTATTTTCCAATCCCAATATATGCAAGGTAATCTATTTGTTTTGTTGATGATCATGCTATGTTCTTATGACAACTGATGTTTGTTCTAAAAGGAAGAATAACTGATGATTGAAATGTTGTTATTATCCTTGGAAATTTTTTCATTTCCACCCTATTAAAAGTTGTATGGGCTGTTCGACATATTCATCTCAAATTTGTTCTTCCAAAAGAATCAAACAAAAGAATGATTTATTAATTTATGCAATCACAGATTAGTTTTGAATCATCTTTGCATGTGGTTGTCGTCATTCAACCGTGATATTTTCATGTAGGTGTTTCATGGTGCGGATAATGACGTTCTCTGGCTCCAAAGGGATTTCCACTTATATGTTGTTAATTTATTTGACACAGCAAAGGTGAGTTTCAAGCAGAATATTTTATACATATTTCTTGAATTAGCTTGTATAGCTTCTTTGGTCCGAATTCGGTGGTTCTAAGGTGGATTAATACTTGTTTTTTTCCCCCTTATATAAGTTGGATTGATTAATGGTGTCTTTTTTTTTTGGTTATGTGACTTGATTTTTTCGTTCCAGGCGTGTGACTTGTTGGTGAAGCCACAGAGATCACTGGCCTATTTGCTCGAAATCTATTGTGGTGTCACAAAGAATAAGCTGTTCCAGGTTCGTATAGTTAAACATATGTATACTTTAGTGTAACATGCTGAAACAGAAGTCTTTTTTTCTTATAATTAATTTTAATTTCTCGGAATTACATAAATGTAAACGGTACTTTCTTAACCCGGAGATGCTGAGGTATAAATGTAGATATTTTCTCCTCTGCCTCATTGACGGACTTTTCTTGCTCTATTGTTACAGATTTTGTCCTGCTTATTTGTTTTTGGTTATCAATAATATTCTAATTCAGAAAAATGGTTCAAATATATGTTGCACTATTTCAGCGAGAAGACTGGAGACAACGTCCGCTACCTGTAGACATGGTGCAGTATGCCCGTGTAGATGCACACTATTTGTTATACATTGCTGGTTGTCTTGTTTCTGAGCTCAAACAACTGTCCAATGGTATGCATTTTTGTCAATATAATATGTAGATTTTTCTGTTTGCTTCTCTAAGTATCCTTTACAAGTTAGTGTATCAGAAAATCCGTCATGTCTCGATTTCGTTCTTGAGGCTAGCCGGCGTTCCAATTCAACTTGCCTTCAACTATACACAAAGGAAATAGAAGCTTATCCTGGAAAATCCGCTGCATCATCAATAATTTCACGTTATTTGAATGGTAAAGGGAATTCGCACTCTAACGATTTCGACACAAAGGTATGCATTTTTCAAAACTGTTGTGCTATATATGCTTTTATGTGTTTTCTGTTCTCTTTTTTTGAGTTTTTTCGTGTCCTTTTTCAATGATTAGTTTCAGGATATCGTGACACGGTTGTGCGCCTGGAGGGATCTAATGGTGAGTTCTATTAGGCTCGTAAAGCTAAAAAGACTAGAATAACCTTGCTTCTTTCTATGCTGTTTTGTGCATATATTGATATGGTGCGTTCTATTAGGCTCGTATACATGATGAAAGCTTGAGATACGTGTTATCTGAGCAAGCAATTTGTGTTCTTGCAAGTGAACCTCCCATCACCGAGACGGATATACATGATACCATTTCAACAGCTGATGATTTGAATTCTGATTCTGTGACGTATAGTTCGTTTCTTCAGTCACCATCACCGGTTATTTGCAGTCATTTTGAAGATTTTAAGTTGCTATTCCAAGACAATACATCCCAGATTGATACCATGTACTCTTCAATTCTTCAGAAGCATCTCGGTCCGAATGGTACCTGTCCTTTGTCTAAATATAACTATGCCTTACTTTCCAACGTCGTCAGTTTGACACTAGCAAAAAAACCGATTCCTACCCAAAATGGATTTAGATCCAGAAGACAAGTTGCTCGAAAGACCTCCCGCGATTTGTTTGTTCAGAAATTTTCTTGCAAATCTCTGGTGTATCACAATTGCAAGATTTATGCAAATGATGGACGACTCCTATGTTACTGTGATCGCAAAAAACTCGAGTGGTTAGTTTCGTGTCTTTACCACGCAAAAAGCTCGTGTTTTAATTGGTTTTTTGTGTAATGTATGTGAGCTTTTTTTGCTGCAGGTATATTCAAAGAGATCTGGCTAAACTTGTTGAAGACGACCCTCCAGCTATAATGCTACTATTTGAACCGAAAGGTCGTCCTGAAGACGAAGACAATGAATTCTATATTCTAAGTAAGAGAAATATATGTGTTGGTTGTGGTGAAGAAAATCACTATTTACGTTATCGAATAATACCCTCTTGCTATAGGATGCATTTTCCCGAGCATTTGAAGAGCCATCGTTCTCACGATATTGTCCTTCTTTGTGTGGATTGCCATGAAATTGCACATGCTGCTGCTGAGAAATACAAGAAACATATATCTTCAGAATTTGATATACCGCTTTTCATTCAAAAAGTCACTGATTCTGATCAAGCCCAAAGTTCTGTTGCATCATTGTCTGATGATGTCAACGCAAAGGAGGACGGTGTATCTCCTTTGCAGTTACGCACTGCAGCAATGGCGTTGATGCGTCATGGACCGAGAATGCCACCCAAACGGCGCGAGGAATTAACAGAGGTTAGGAAACATACATGCTTTGTCACCTTTCTGTAGAGAGTACTTGTTATGTGGAGAAAGATAATAACCAACTCATCCCTTTAGCCTCCACCTATGAAGCGCATATACTTTTGTGTCTCTGGTAGTGTGTCTTGTATCCGATACATGTAGGTATGTACCGGATACTTAGGATACGCATCTAGGGGCGAAGGGGCTATTTGTAATTTCTAAAAAGTAAGATACATGATTCGTGCATGCATATCCGTAACTCAGATATGTGAAATGAAAAACTATGTTGACTACCGCCATATAATGAATGAAATGCTGTCCAAAATGATGAAAAACCACCCAAAATGAAAGAAACCACAAGAAATTGCTTTATTTTATGTGTTTCAACATTTATTATTTGGTGCTTAAACTTTTATGATGTACAGTTTGGTCCATGTATTTTTAATATTTCTACATATGCCTTCCATACCTGTATCCTATAATTTAAAAAACCCTGCACCTGTATCCGTGCATCCGTACTATCCATTAATCCATACCCTACTGTGAAATAGTTACATCTTAACTATCCACAAGGTTTTTACAATCGTTATACCACGAAATTTCTAACATTTTTAATGTGCATGGCAAAAGCTAGTTCTTGAATGCTGTATTTGTTATGAATTTCGACTTTTGCAGATTGTGAGCAAGTATTTTGGTGGGAGGCAAACAACAGAAGAAGATTTGGAAAAAGCATTACTAGTAGGAATGAGTCCTCATGAGAAAAGACGACTCGAGAAAAAAAGAGGAGTTACACTCAGACACACCGTAATAGACAACAACGCTGCAAACGATTCTAATGGTAATAGTGACAAGCAAGATAACGATGATACAGAAACACAGAATCAATCATGTGATAATGCTGGCATCAATGGTGAAAATGGCAGTGGAAACTCTGGTACTGAGAAAGTTTCATATAAACATGATATGAAGTACTCATTACTTGGCCATGGTCCACATGGAAAACTAGTGGTTGATCATTTACTGAGAGAACATGGGGAAGATGGTATCCATCAATTTTGCCAAAGGTGGAGACATGTTTTTGTTGAGGCCATTCGACCTCGTTTCTTGCCAGGTGGCTGGGATGTGATGCACAGGTACACTCATTGACTAATGATATTGTTTACTGTAAGTGTCACGACATGATGTGTTAACTGGTGTGGTATTACCGCCGCACTATTAAACGACATGCGGTTTTCGTTTTCTTTTATAAATAAGATGCGGCCACACCGCCACATCAGCTATCACGTCATGTTGTGGCGCTCGTAGTTTTAATCTGGTTGTAACCATCATTAATCTATATATATATATATATATTTTTAATTGGCAGTGGTAAAAGGGATTTTGGAGAGTTCAGTGTTTACAAACCAGCTAAAGTTTCTGCATCTGCTGAAGATGAAGTTGTAGTAGAGTGATTGATCTCTTTTATTTTTCAAGTAGACCATTTTCTGCTTCATAAATTTAAATTGATGGTTATTTATTATTACTATTATTATTAGTATTGAAGGCTGTACTTGTCCACTTATGAGGTTTACATACATTTATAAAAGGTCTTATTTAGTTATTTATTATTATAATTTTTTTTTTATGTTCCCTGCTAGATTTGAAAAAGACTGGTTTATTCACCATTGAAAAGCGAAGGAACTGATATGTTATGAGATGTTTAAATGGATGCAATGTAATGAAATGGTTTTTTTATGTCATTAAGGTGCTTGAATATGGTTTGAATAAAATAAGATGTAATGAAAAAAGATTTATTTGATAATTTTGAAAAATGAATGAGATGTGAGGGTATGAAGATGGACACCGCCATTACCATAACCCAGCACAAATGATCACAATCCACCACCACATAATGTCATCACTGTCACTCATCACCATCCATCATATGTCACTACGCGTGTAATGTTCCACGTTGAAAAAGACGGAAAAAAAAGTATTAAGATGTACAGTTAAGACATAATAGATTTGATAACTTAAGTTAATCATTTTTGATCAAACAATGATAATGGACTTAAAATGTACAGTTAAGACATAATAGATTTGATAATTTAAGTTAATCATTTTAGATCAAACAATGAGTATGGACTTAAGTAGTTACTGAGTGTAATAAAGAATTTCTCCTCATTTGTCTGAGGACTTTTGTCTTTAGACAGATCTCATAACTCCCTTTAGCATCTTATCTATATAAGCAGATTGTGACGAGCCAAACAATCTCTATAGATATTTATTATGTGAGGCTGCTTCACCCAAGTTTTTCATCGAGAAATTCTTGGATAACGAAACTTTCACAGACTTTCACGAACCTTTTATTACATTCAAGAAAACGATTGGTTTAAGATGGTATTGTCTATTACTTCTACATCAAATAGTGGATTCAAAGCCGACAAATCGAATCCAATTTTAATCGTTCGACGCTACTTGCAATTGATCTGCTTCTTTAGTGGTTTCGTCAGGGTTCATGTCTTCCACAACATTGGGATGTTACGGATAAAATGACAGGATTGTGATACGTTAAACCCATGAAAGAGCCCCGTGGATCCGGATCAGGTCCACATACAGGCCCAACAACCGACGAGGCCCTTGGTCCAACCATCTCAAGGCTCAGTAAGTTCGAACTAGGCTAGGTACAATCCAGCTCGTCCCGCCCATTTACGATTCTTATCATTGGCTACGCAAACGGGCGTCGATCAAACGATGTATCCAGCTCAGCATGAAACACTGGGGGCCGATCTGCTCGCCCTTCCAGCCCGTAGTCCGTCACCTCTGACCACTGCCTGCTTGGCTAAGAAAGAGCCCGCAGCGGTCAGGAAAGAGCTCGCTTGGCTAGGAAAAAGCCCGCAGCGGTCAGGATACAAGACCGCCTCATCGGAGCCCGACGACGACCTTGTATTTTATTTTTCCCGCCTTTGTAACCGCAGATTATAGTCCCCAAGGACAGAGCCAAGATTTCAACTTGGGGTGGGCTAGGACAATATCGAGTTCGTTGGGTGGACTGGATTAAGAATATTTTATGGATCAAACCTGACTACATAGGCATTTTAGTGTAACATTTTTTTTTTTGTTCGAGGTGCGCTTAAATTTCTAGAATTATACATTGCCTCCGCTCATAAATAGCGGCGACCTCTCACACACCAGAATTACGTTATATTGACTTGATCCCTTAGACCCTTACAATTCAAGGGGTACGTAGGCAGTCCCATGCGACGCAACCATCACACACACCACCCCCGTTCATTATATTGTTCTTCAATATTCAAACAGAAAATATTGCTCACTTTGATTCAAATATCCACTGCTAAAATTCATAAAATGTGTTTATGATAATTCCGACATTATGAGATTGAGTGGTAGCTATTCAAGAAGAAAACGAATCGCCTAAGTTGTGGACGAAGGAAAATTATTTTTTTCTTTTAGAAAGAGAGGTTAGAGGTTTTTTTTTCCTATTTTTTTAATGCACATATCAGTTTCTTAAGAAAAAAAAAACATTTTCTCTATAAAAAAATGTTTATCTTGCCGGTTCCCGCTTATCGCTCCAACCATTTCCAAAATTTTAATATTCAAAAAAAACAAAATACTCTATTGTTGCTTTTACCCACAAAACGTTACATTCCTTTTCTCCATTTTCCCGCCCACAACAGCTCAGACCGCGCGCTCAAACCCTACTACGCTCCCCCCATTTTTTCTCTATAATTACATTCCCCCCGGAAAATCCATTCTCACATTCCACCCCCCACACCCCACCTGAAAACTCTACCACCGATCATGAACCGCCGCACAAGGAGGCAGTCAGAAATCCGTGAGAGTCCTTCATTCCTCCGGTACCTGAAGCCCGGAGCTTTAGCTCAGCTTAGAGACTCCAGAATCAGTGCACGGTTTCAGCGTCTGGAATTTCCGCCGTCGTCGCCGACGGTGACAGCTCAGATCCCTTCCGCCCCACGTTCTCCAGATGCTGCGCCTGAGAATCAAGGACAGATTGGTGTGCAGGCAAATGGTCCTCCTTCTTCACCTTGTTTTGGTCGGATCTATGGACCCCGGTGCCTTCAGAGGAAGAAGCTTTTGGCGGCTAAAGGTTTGTACTTTTCTGGAATGAATTCTGGTGGATCTGGCCCGGAAGCTGATCCGATTGTAGATAGTTTTGGTGGCAGTGATAGTAATAGCCACAATAATATTCTTGTAGCACACTAAATCAAAATCAAAATAGCTTTGTGTGTAGGCTTTGTTGCTAATTTTCTCTTACTTTCATATCAATTAATTTTACAAAAATGAATATTTTCTCCTTAATAAAGAGTCATTTCCTGTGAATCTAGTTGTTTACTTTCTTTGAAATATTTTCGCATAATCTGTGATTACATTTCTGTTCAGATGTGTAATTTGTCGAAATCCCAATTCAATGTTTATCTATTCAATTTCATTCTACTGTATTGTGATGAACCCGAGAATTCGTCAATTGGAAAGAAAAGAAATTGGGGATTTGGGAGAAGATCTTGAAGATTAGAAGAAATTAGAGACAAAGATAATTGACTTTATTGATCACCATTCTCTCCCTATGACTTTATTAATTCCGGTATTTATACTACTACTTATTATCTTCCTAATGAGCTCTAATCCCTGAACTGAAAGGCTCAGATCGTCACCAAATTGAACATAAGGATGTCATCTATCAATATGATGACGCCTGGTTAATCGAATTTTAACTTCCGATGATGACGATCTTCCAAGGAAAATGTTCTTTTATTCTGTGAATCAAAAATTTTGGACTGATCTTTCAACAAATTAGCTGTTTCTATTGCTGAATCTTCGTTTGTATTGAACTTTCTATCATTTAGGTATTTGTCTTGTTGAATTACGTCCCAGACGGGGCTCGAACCAGTCGACTTACACAGCAGATAAAATTTAATAACTGCTGACCGAAGTAGATGTATCAAGTATCGGACATTATCATAACATTATATCATTGTACATTTATAAACCATTGTGGAATGAATAACATTCACCTCATTCAATTTGTCCGACTATATGTTTATATTGATGATTTGTTGTGTTACAATCATTTTCTTAAAAATATAAGGTCCGTTTTGAGTATGTATTATTTGGGTTAATTCATATTCAGCGAATGCATTGTGGTTACATATTTATTTAATTTATTGAGTTTTATTTTTCTCATATTCACCCTGTCCCATTCTTTTCGGTTTGGTTCTTCTTTCCTCCCACCGGGAGTGAAACTCCAGCGAAGTCCGGTCGCTATTCCTTCCTAATTCATGTTCTTGGGATAGAGATTTGGTTTAGAACTCCTTTTACCTGCATGAGGCCGAGGCCATTCTCAGTATTCCCTTGCCAGACGGGACACATACAAACGATATTATGTGGTATTTTGACCCCTGGGGTTGGTATACGGTGAAGTCCGGCTACCCATCTGCACCATAGACTATTGTTGCGGTCCAGGCCTTCGACTGCTAGCCAACAAGATGATATCTGGCGGAAGATTTGGACTTTGCCTGTCCGGCCACGTTTAGGTCATTTTTTGGGGAGGGGTTCACACGATTTCTTAGCGACTGGAGCTTCGCTTTGCCGTCGCAACATAGGAACTGTGGTTGTGATCTTTGCGGGGCTCAATCGGAGGATTTATTTCATGCTTTGTTTCATTGTGCGATTCTTGGTGCGGTGTGGGAGCGTGTTGGGGATGTTACCCTTCAGGAGGGCCTTCGGCGAAGCTCTGATTTCCGCACGTTGCTTAGATATCTCTTCGGTGCTTGTGGACGTGTCACGTCTAGCGTACTTTGGCCACGGTCTTGTGGTATATCCGGAAAGCACGGTGTGCATGGCTTTACGGAAATCAAGCATTGGATATATGGCGCCTTGTTGCGTCTGCAGGGGGTGATGCTCAGGAATATGCGGATCTCTTACAGATTCCTCTTCATGAGCCGGCCAGTTCACAGTGGCCTACTAGTTGGAAGCCACTTACGGGGGATCGGGTTAAGGTTAATGTTGATGCAGCCCTTTCT
The DNA here is from genome assembly GCA_026214975.1 of Gentiana macrophylla. NCBI lineage: Eukaryota > Viridiplantae > Streptophyta > Magnoliopsida > Gentianales > Gentianaceae > Gentiana > Gentiana macrophylla. The sequence goes on along the minus strand of CM047809.1, from coordinate 113,097,977 downwards.
GCGGATGCCGGCTAAATTACAATTTTGGTCCTCTAGTTAGACACGTTTTCGATTTTGGTCCTGATTTTTCTCCGGCGACAATTTTAGTCCTGTAAGTGATCTTTTTTTTTTTTTTGCAAAAATAGTCCTGAACGCCGGAAAGACCACTTACAGGACTAAAATTGGTCTTTTCCGGCGACAATTTTAGTCCTGTAAGTGGTCTTTCCAAATGACAATTTTAGTTCTGTAAGTGGTCTTTCCGGCGTTCAGACTATTTTTGCAAAAAACCACTTACAGGATTAAAATTGTCGCCGGAGAAAAATCAGGACCAAAATCGAAAAATGTGTCTAGTTAGAGGACCAAAATTGTAATTTAGCCTGCGGATGCCTGTTGTTATGGGGCTGTGTTTCGTGGGTTGGATGGTCGGATAATGCGTGCATGCTCGGGGAGGCTGGGTCGAAGCTTAGATGTCAATTCTGTGGAACTCGGTGCTATTTATCGGGGCCTTCTTTTAGCTCGTGATTGGGGATATCGTGTGTTATGCTTGGAGTCGGACTCTCTCTCATGTGTTCAACGTCTTCTATCGCCTGCTGAGGATTTCACCTCCCTTGGTTGTTTAGCTAGGGATTGTTTGCACGTAGCTGAGTCCTTCGACTCTTTTTCTTTCTCGTTTGTTAAGCGTACCGGCAATAGGCTGGCTCATCTCTTAGCCCAGGAGGGTCGACTAGCTTATCTTGGTTTTGTAAATTGGGGTACTACGCCCCCAATACACATTCTTGCTGCTTGTAATTCTGATTTGCCTTAATAAATTACGTTGGTTGTGTTAAAAAAAAGTTTCGTACCAAATAAAATAGATATGATGTAGATATTACTCCTTCGTTTTTTTAACTGTCAGAGAGAGAAGAATCACACAGATTAAGAAAGTGATTAATGCGTCTAAAATATAGTGTAAATTAACAAAATTACCCTTAATTCATTGTGCATGAAAAATTGTACCAAAATTTAGGTTATTGAAATGAAGGGTAAATGAGGGGAAAAAAAATAAAGGTTACATTGGTAATGTAAAATGACAAGATAAATAAAAACAAACCAAATTGTAAAAAGTGAACGTTAAAAAAAACGGATGAGGTATATTTTAAGGAGACAAAACTATGTCTTGTTTATGTTTAGGAGGGGGTGAGGCGGGGACATAGCTGAATGTGCATCAATTTCCTCCGCCAGATCCGGTGGATTCGGGCATCTTGGTGGTGGCAGGTTGCAGATCTATGGCTGAATGTGCCGGTTCAGCTTCGGAGCTTTGCAGATTTCTCGTCTCCGGTTAGATGGCTCTGCTTCATCTCCATGATGGTGCTGCATCATTGTGGTCTAAGCTTCCCGGTGCCATTTCCCCTCTTCTCTGGATATCCCGGTCCAGCTTCGGTGGAGGTGGAGGTGTCGGACCTCTAGTCGCCAATGGTGGTTCCCAGTGTCATTTATGGTTTGCTGTCTGCTTATTCGGGAAGAGCGGTTTTTCTTTCGGATCTCTCTGTACCGTGCAGCGGCGGTGCTGAGGCGGTGCTAGGCTTCCGGGGCTTTTGGTTTTCTTAGTTTTAGTGTAGGTGTTTCGGGTGAAGGTCTTAGCCTCATATGGCTTCTTCACTCCTATTATCAAGCCTGTCTCGTGGAGACCTTCGGTCTTGATAGCCATATTTGTTTCTTTGTGTTGTTGTTTGTTTTAGTTGTGTTGTTGCTTGTGTTTGTTGTGTTGGAGTCTCCTGTAAATGTTCTGTGTTTGTGTCTGTCTATCTGGTCCGGGTAGTGCCCGGCTTTTCCGGTGTTGTCCGGTTTTGTGTTGTAAGTGCGGCATTAGGCTGCGTTGTTGTGCGGCGTTAGACTGCGTTTTAGTCTAGCTATGCCTAGCTTTTGTTGTAATTCTGTTTTCGTTAATATAAGTTTTTGTTTCTTTGGGGGAAAAAAAAAGCAAGAGAAAAAAAAACTTTAGAGGTAAAGAGGCAAAAGTCCTTTTTTTGACACAAAATAAATAAATAGGACACACTCCTTTTTTTAGTTGCAAAAAGGACAAACATTTTCAGCAAGACAAAACTACCCCGCGCGCGTCCTAGCTATATTATACATTAGTACACTGTTTTGAACCTGTTTTGTATCTGTTTGTTTTTTTTTTTTTTTTTTCAAACAACCGTAACTTTTGATTTACAACTCCGATCATCGAAATTTTTTCACCAAAATTCATGTTTTTTTTTGCTCTTCAATTTGAGCCCAAATACGATACCCTTCCGACGTATATTTTGAAAGACGAAAAAATATTTGTATTAACCGGAGCGCTTTTTCTTATAAACGACCGTAACTTTTGATTTAGAACACCGATCATCAAAATAGTTTCACCAAAGTTCATATTTTTTTTTTATCTTCATTTTGAGACCGCGTTTGATACCTTTTCGACGTAGTATTTGAAAGCCGAATTTAATCGCAGCATTTACATTAACACGATGATCGATGTCGATATCGTGAGTATCGATGTCGATGTCGATGACGTATCGATGTCGATGTCGGTAGTATCGAGATCGTGATCAGATTATACAAGAATATGCAGGAGAACATTCCACCAGACTATTAACAAACTCAGCAGATTAATAGCAAGTACAACAAACTATAGATTTAGTACAATATGTACATCAGTTAACATGAAAAATAAAGAAAAAAAACAGGATTTATGCTTGTTTAGTCTCTATTTACCATCATCAAAGCTATTTAATCACCTGAATTTGCTGTAAGGTCTTTATCCAGAGATAAAGATAATTCTCCAAATGCAAAATCCAGATACACTAACACACCGTGTTAAATTGGTTTATATGATACAATTCATAAGAGATAGAATCATTAACAGATAACTTGATTAAGGTGTGGTGTTTATAACATGCAGGTTCAGTAGTTAATCACTTGAATTAAGCCTAAAAAGTACATCAGACTAAAAGGTAATACATAGAAGATCAATACAACAGACTATAGATTTAGTACAATAGGTACATCAGACTAAAAGGTAATACATAGAAGATCAATACAAGTCTGAAACAGTCTGAACTATCAGCCAAATTATAAGAAGGATATTCAAGTTCAAAGAACTAAATTATCATGCCCGGAATTCACAAGGTGATGAATTACAAGTTCAGTAAGCCTATGAACTAGGCCTATCTATTACATGATGATACAATGTAGATCAAAAACCTCAGCACACCAAGGCACACGGTAAGCCTATGAACTAGGCATATCTATTGCATTAAGGTACACAGAGATCAGCCGATGATCGATGTCGATGTCGATGTCAGTGATATCGATGATCGATGTCCATGATATCAGAGATCGATGATCAAGATAAATATCGATGTCGATGTCGAGGCTCAAAATGACTCTCCTTTCGATTTTTTGTTCCAAGGTCTATGTCCCCTAAGTCCTTGATATGAGCTGAATGTCTTCTTACAGTTCAAGCACTCATATTTACTTCTTTTCGGAGCATGTTTCGATACTACTTTTTCTTTAGGATCATTTCTTTTAGGCCTTTTGTTGTTCTTGGGTTCAATCACATTAGGCCACTTGTTCTTGGCTTCATAAACAGCTGCATTCTTGAAAAATCCTTCAAAAGACGTATCCGATTCGCCTTTTTCAACACATTCATCCAAATAGTAACCTGAATCATTGCTGTTGTTGTGTCCGCTGTCATTGTCGTGTCCATTGTCGTTTGTTTGCATTTCCGGAACAAGAGAAATCAGCAGAATATAGTTTTTTGCATTCTAGGATTAGGCTCTACCCATTTTCCAAATGATAACAAAAGCTTCTAGAAAAGATGTTCTGAAGCTATGCATTTTTCTTACTCATCTCCATCTCTTTTGTTTCTGCTGAAAGATCACATTTTGTCGAATTCCATCCATGTAATATTATTAATGTACAGCAAAATTGTGCAAAAAATTACAAAATATAATTTAACTATAAACCTTTCATGATAATAACAACTCAAGCTTAGTGACAAGAGTGAGCACCCCCCACAATCATGTGAAAACAGTAAATGAAAGAACAAAAAATGTGGACCAAAATGAAGTATATGCAATGTTTACAAACACACAACTTCCTCGTTCAAAATCATGAATCTACATTACAAACTAGAGGTCAAAGAATGCAAAACAGAAGAAATAGTCTATGAAACAAAGTTCATTAAATGGAATATAAAGAGGGGAAAAACATACTTTCATCAATTCATCATCAATTTTTAATAGAGTATACAACATAATATTGCATACAGCAGGTTTTGCAACTGAAACCTCCAAAATGGTGGATAATTCATTAAAAATAGCATGATTTGACCGGAACCCATCTGTGGGCACTTGCAACATCATTCTAGAGTTTCAATTGCACTTTATAGCATAATCTTAATCGATGATGATTATGGAAGCGAAAACAAACGAAATTCTGATTTTCCCGATTTTTCTACCAAATGATGATGGTAAGTATTACCTTTTATGATGAGCGATGCCATTACGGTAAGTATTACCTTTGTGAAGGTCATGTTGTTCTCTAGCATTCGCCGGGAAGAAAGCTATTTTAACTTCTTAGCGACTTTTGATAAGAGCTTCATGGAAGCAGTGGTCGGTCTTCATCGAGGCGCGCCAATTCGATCTCTTTCAAGCAGGAAGACTCCGGCCATCTTTTCTACGCTTTTTGAAAACCAAATGGCCGCTGCCTGCTCATTGTTCTCCGATCAGGCACCACCAAGCCGCCCCGAATCTTCATTCTTCGATTTTCACGTAGTAATATAAAACCCAGCCGTCGGAAATAAGAAGAAGGAAAATTTGTGAAGGAATGCAAATTAGATCCAGTGTAATAGATGAATAAGGGTATATTCGTCCGGTGGAATTTATTTGTCTCTTAATGCAACTAAAAATGGTTTCTGATTAAGATTTAATTAAGAGGAAAAAGTGGACTATACACTAATTTTTCCAAAACTTTATTCAACGTAGAAAATTGTTTTCTTATTGAAGTAAATAAGTTAAATAAATCTCCATTCCAAAAACTCTCAATATTTCTTCAAAAAAAAAAAAAAAACACTCTCAATATTGATAAAACTCGCAAAATATTGATAAAACATCAAATTTTATTACGATCATATACCAAGTATGTCTTGATAATCCAGGACCAATAGATTATTATAAAAATAGGTGGGCCCAACCATGTAAAATATATATACCCAGCATCTATAAATTTAGCCTTATTTTTAAATTTTTCATTGTTGGACAAGTATGACATGATGTACCTGGACCACCATAAAACTGCTAAAACATAACGGCCACACGGATTTGTATAACTAGTTTTTCAAGAGAGGTTCTGCTTTCTCTTCCCATGTAGCCAACCTCTTTTGAGCTGATTCCACCTAAAATTAGATAACCAGAAAACATATAAATTGATCTATTAAAGAGCTTTTGCAAATAGCTAGGATATGGAACATAAAATATTTGACATGAAAATAAAATACAAAATAAATAAAAAATAAAAATTGAGTTACCTCTTTGTTCCAATCTGTTCGACAAGTGGTCCATAAAAGTATGACGGTCTGCAAGAACGTCCCTCCGATCATCCCTAGCCATATACCCTGCATTATTTTGCATCATTAATTATATATACGTACACCGACAGAGGCGGAGCTATTGAGGCTTGAGGAAAGACGCGCTTCTGTTTTGAGAATTTACTAGTATACCTTTATATATTTGATATTATTTAAGTTTTAGTATATATATATATTCTTCGGTCGCTTATAAAAAAATAGGGGTTACCTTAGCGTCAAGTTTGAAGTAAAAGCTAAGAAAAGCTCCGAGGGGGATTCCGACAATGTAATAGCAACCCACATTTACATAGGCAACAAACGTTTGCCATCCACATCCAACAGCAACACCTGCATTAAACACATTCAACTACTATATATTTTAAACAAATAAAATTACAAGAGTAATTGACGATGGTCGGCTTCGCCAAGACTATGTGTCATGAATATAAAGGTTAAGCTCAAAGAGAGTACGGAGGACGTCCCGACCAGAGGCCGGGAGTCCGACCAACATCCACCATAAATCCTGAGTGCGAACTGCCTCATTCCTCCTGACCACCGCAGGTCGGTTCGGTCTGTAAGGTACATGCAGAGCGTGGCTATAGGGGCTCGGCCAATGTGCCCGAGCGCTCAGTCAGGCATACGCACGTTTCCATAATCTAAGGATAAACGTAAGGGAAGAATCCAGCCTCATTAAGGCTCTTATTCAAAACTAAAGATAAAAGAGATATTATCTCCTAATAATCAGGGATCCATACCAATAATATTTAATATCGAAATAACCGAATCCTTGAAAGATACGGCAGGATTAGGGTTAGACTCCCTATATAAACGTAGGCAGTTTGAGAATAACTCGAGTTCAGTCAAAATACCACAAAAACAACCCCCTCTTTTGGTGTTTACCGGTGATCGGAGAACTACCATTAGATCGATTAGCCCGCAAATAATTGTCAGTGAAATCCGACTTCATCAGTAATGATACAGATACTAGAGATAGAATCACCAATCAATCAGAGATTGACATGTGTCAGCGAGAGATGAATATTTACTCGTACTGCCTTGTCATTGTACTACTTGTAACAAACTAGTCCTTAGCAATCTGCACCGTTGGTCATTATGATTAATTCTAAATTGATCATGATGTAAATTCATCATGATCAACGGTGTAAATGATTGTTGTCACACAGGTTGTGACACATCGGTTGTGCCCAGATGTGGATGTACTTTATTGACTAACGAGGCTGCCAACCCGCTAAAAAAACTAATTTAGTGGGATTTTCTTTTACGTACACATAATTATGTGAAATTTCCAGGTTTATTTTTATATATTGATCTGTATTGATTCATATAGAGTTATAATATATAAAACTAAGTTTAGTAGTTACAAAATTTGATAAATTTTCGACCAGTATCCCTAAATTTCTAAAGATATCAGTTCGTTTTGTTACCGGATAAGACAGGTTGAATCCCATTGAGAACGAGGCTAACAGCAAGATAAGGGCATAAGTCTGATACTGCTTCAGCTACTGCTTCTCCATCTGTGAAAATGTAGCTGATATCATGGCGAAAAACAAGCACGATCACGGCGCAGATGATGCCTATGATGCATGAAAAAACATTCACAACCACCACCGAAAATGCTGCAGCTTTTGGATGTCCAGCTCCAAGCTCATTGCCTACTCGCACGCTATATATAACACCATTATATATATTTAAACACACATGTTAATTAGTATCCATCTTTTCTTTATTTGTTAATAGAAATAAAAATAATACCATAATCATGACTTCCTATAGTTTGTTGGACTTAAAAAAAGAAGATATAGTCTTCAGGAGCATTCCTATGTAATCAGGGGCGCTAAACGAAAATTTTATTCTAGGGCCCATTACTGTGAAAAAAACTACGGTGTAACACTGATTTTTAAGGTATATTATGTGACCATGTGTAAAAAATGGTGTATAAGTTGATTATAATATTATGATTGAATATGTGTATTGATTTGAGTTTTACTAATTTTTTTTTAGGTTTATGTAAAAAAGTAAAAATTAACTGAAAATACACTACGAATGTATAAAGGCGTGCATGGCCCTAAAAATATGGATATTGAGAGGGGCGGCCCTAGGCTGTGGCCTTATGAGCTTGTGCCTAGGGACGTCCATGTTCACGTATGTGCCCGGCCAGGTGATTCAGGTTGTCTGCCCAGGGACGTCCATGTTCACGTAATATAGAGTACGGACCTTGCTGCTGCGTTGAAACCAATTGCTATCATTAATACCCAACCATTAATTGATGTGCTGCAAATAAAATGCAAGATCTATCAAATTGATATATATATGTATGTATGCATGTATGTATGTATGTATGTATGTATGTATGTATGTATAGTTACAGAGCCTTACCATACAGAAAGTGAATCAAGAGCAAGTTCAGGATGCTGTAGCAATCCAGCAAGCAAAACAAGGATTTGCATGTACCAAATCTCTAAGCAAAGCATGACAGCTGATGAAGCTGACAGCTTAAAAAAATCCCAAAGCCCATGAAATGCTTCCATACTAAACCCTCTCCAAGTCCTCTTGCATTTCGAGCTGTTGACAATGTAAATATATTGTCCAATCACAACAACCCACCATGAAAAACTCAGGATCAAAGCTGCACCTATTAATCCAAGTCCAAGCTTGAATATTGCTACCCAACTCAATACCAAATGCAGTGCTAATGTGCCTATCGAAATGTAGGCGCTTGGTGCCACGATACTCTGAGATTGAAGAAACTTCTGAATCGGGAAGTTTGCCGCGTATGCGAATATTTGTGGGATTAGGCCATAGATGAATATTGCTGCTGCTGATGCGATTCTTGGCGATTCGCCGAGTAACATGAGAAGGGGTTTAGAAAATGCATATATAATTGTGAGCAATAGGCCAGTGGCTGTGAGGAGTACTGTTGATCTTTGGAGATAAATGCCCAGCATTTCATATTTTCCAGCCCCATATGCTTGTCCACATAGAGTTTCCACTGCACTTCCCATTCCAAGCTGGTTTTTTTTTGGTGAAAATATATAGAACATCATTACATCAATTTTATTATTTAATACTTGATTATCAAAAAAAATAATATTAAACTCACCTATGATACGCTGTTGACAATCGCCCACACGCTGTTTACACCCCCGACACTCTCGAACACAAATATTTCAAAGTTTTTTTTTCTTCTTTATTTCAGTTTTTCCATAGAAATGTTAATAGATATGATTTCAATATTTTTTTTGTTCATGATATGATTTCAATATGACTATAATTTGACAAGTAATATATAGTGTTTAATTAGCTTATACGTTTATTGTTGATAACAATAACATTTAACAAGTTGAAATATATTGAGGGTGAAACAAATTTTTGTATTTTCTTTTGTAATTACGTTGAAGTCAAATATTTTTTAAATGTAATCAAAGATTTATGTATTCATTACTTGTTAATATATCATTGTCCCGAAAGTTCAATTCTAGCTTGTACTACACATGTGGTTCACAATTCACTAATGAAAGCATTTTACAGATGATAAATTTATGATGGTTCTGACACAAGTATAACTTGACGGTTTGAAACCATTCAGATTAATAATTTTGTGCTAGTCACACATGGTTTTTTTTTTGTTTTTTTTGTTTTTTTTGTTTTTTTTTGTTTTTGTTTTGTTTTGTTTAGTTTATAAAAAAACCATCTATTCTAAAATATATGATTGATGAAGAAGGTGGTAATATGGTGGTCCTACATGCACCACCATAAAATCACTGTTTATAGATTAATCATATATATGCATGTTTCATACGTTTCAAACCTAGATTAATAGAGCACACAAAATAGAAAAGTTAAGTAATATATATACTGCAAAGGATACCGTTAATTAGTCGTGATGTCCGAAAAACAATTTTTTGTAATTGTTTTTATAATTGATAAATGATAGATTTATTTTTCATCTTATTATTTGCTTCGTGCTTGTAAATAATACACTACTGAAAACCCTAAGTCGTATCATATATAACCATATAAGTTTTGTGTGTCACACGCAATGATTAAGTGTATGATGATACACTTAAATTGTTAGTCTGTTGTGAACTTACTCAAAATATGAGGTTTATTGATTACACCATCATTAATGCACGTCCAGATCATTTTATGATGTGACCGTCTTATCCGGACCGTCGATATTGGTTATCTAAGTGGGGTATTTATATATGATGTAGTCATATAGGACTGGACCAATTTAATCTGAATTTCTCATATAATCCGTGATTGAGAAATATTATTAAATCACAAGATGATCATTTATGGATTAACTTTAATTCTGAAATGATTGCATACTCCTGTTTGTTTCATGATAAGGTTTGATTGTTCGTCAAGGATTGCCAAGTGGTGCGGTCCGAATCACTTTCACGCTATCATTATTTAGGAATAAGTAGCTGAGTGTGTGTTTCACAGATATGAAATCCATTCCTTTCTGTGGGAAGTAGAAAGACAATCAATCCTCTTATTTGTTAATCCTATAAACTGATCGATCCCGGGAGTTCACATTGGTTATGAACTAATTGATCATTAGTGAGTTAATGGTAAATAAGGATACTATATATATAATGAAAAATGTTTACGGAAATATTCCCGCTTCATTATGGATAGTCTATGGAGCGTTAGTCTGTATGTAATAATTATATTAATGAACGCTTATTGACTCGACATATTGAAAATAAATTATATCTATAATCGACAGATTCAATTTCGGATTTATGGTATCGTGATTCCGAAATTAATAAGTTGTGTAGAAATAGTCTGTTCGATAAATATTTTATTTAATTTATGGAGCTACTAGTAATAGGTTCATGGTCCCCGGATTAGCTCCTAACACAATTTCTCGCATTTTAAAACATCGTGAATAAATTAAATAGTTGGTCTATTTAATGAATATGCGATATATATATTATTTATTCGGTAATTAATAATATGTAAAATAGAAAATACATTTTTTATTATTCGATGACGTTCGAATACGGCAACGACGTGCACCAGTCGTCGTTTGGAGATATAACTCGGAAGATCACGGCATCTCTTCAGTCGGGTAATCTCGTAACTTTTTCTTTAAATTATTAATTAATCATTTATTAGTTAATTAGATCGCAAAATTCATGCTTTCGCTGTAGATCTTGATCTAATCAAGATCTAGACGAATTTGTGTGGTGTTCTGACTCGGATTCAGATTCCGGCCAGCAACTCCAACAGACACAACCACTCAGATACAAAAGCATATATATTACTCTTAATTAAAAAGATAAAGATGACACCACCATAGGATATATAGGATAGACATGTAATTGAAGAAGAAAAAGTATATACCATGACACCATATGCAAAAGTCTGAACACCATTGTTACCAAGAGAAGCAGCAGCAAGCTGGAGATTACCAAGATGCCCAGAAAAGATTTGAGTGGATGTAACCATTACAAAATTGATAATGTAAACAGAGACAGCTGGAACAGCAAGATGCACTAGTAGCTTTATCTCTATCCATGCTGCTGCTACTAACCGCTTTAAATATGGTATATCTCTGCTATTCAATATGTCCTCAAGTTCTTCACTTGCTTCTTTTCGTATTTCTGAAGCTGTATGTGGAAGTATCTGTTGTTGCAGTTCATCATCTGAAAAAGTTTGGTTGTCAACTCCTTTTGGAGACTCCATGAATGAATGAATACTAGCTGCTGGAGAATAACAGATGGTAAAAAAGCTCTGTGTTATATGGGTTTTTTATACTCGTGTTGTGAATTGTGATTTCTGTCTTTTATATATTATTGAGATTGAGGCCACGACTCTAACGCCCCCCCAGATCCCAGTTCTGGCAGCGCTAAATAAGTCATAAATAATCCGGTCAATTTTTAGACGGCCGTCCTCGTTTGGTCTAAAAGTACTAAGTCGAGTTGACAAAACCTTTATGTTTCATACTTATATGAGGTAAGCAGGACTTTACTTTACTGATATGGGACTTTACAACGACGGCCACAACAAAATAACACAACACACTTTTGGACTAATGTGATATCTATTTATTGATGGATAGTGATATACGCGTACCCTAGAAAAATTTACATAAAGTTCACACCCTTATCATCTCATTCTTTTTTTAATTTCAAAGAAAATTAAAAAACACATAAACACTCACAACCACAAGATGCTATTTGACGTAAATTTTATGTGGATTTTTAGAGGTACACGTACCATTAATTATCCTCTAGTTAGGTCCAGACCACCCATTAGGGGCAGCATTTGATCGCCGTAGTTCACCACCATCGAGGCGACCCCTCGATGACATGTTTTACGTAAAACTAATCGTGTAGGTCTAACATAATTCAAACTGTATTGTGTTTTCATTGATTCAATAGGAGTAATGAGAGTAAATATATAGGTTTGAGTGTCTTAGCCAACAAGCCACGAAAAGATAAATATTAAATACTAAATAGAATAATCTTATTATACTAATATATCCTCGACACGCCCCCGCAATCCTGTGGGAAGTGGCTGAACACAGAGATTGGACTTTAAACTTGAAAAACGAGGCTGAGCGAACGGTTTAGTGAGGACATCGGCTAACTAATCCTTCAAGGACATAAAAGAGATGCCGAGCTTGCGAGCGGCGATTATTTCGCAAACATGGTGGAAGTCGATCTCAATGTGCTTCGTGCGGACGTGAAATACCAGATTGTGAGCAAGGTAGGTGGCGCCAATATTATCACACCAAAGAGGCGGGGAAGACAACGGAATCTGCATCTCACGAGGAAGACTGCAAAGCCACTAGAGTTCGGCGGCGATGTTAGAAAGAGTCTTATCCTCGGCCTCAGTGCTACTCTTCGAAACAGTCAAGTGTTGCTTACTATGCCAACTAAAGAGATTATCACCAAGAAAGACACAATATGCCCTAACAGTAACTTCAATTATCGCCGCCACAGCCCAATCGTAATCGAGAATAAGCCCGGAGCGAAATGGAGGATCGGCGGGAGAAGAATAGACCATCGGAGATAATGTGTTTAAGATACCGAAGGAAGTGCTTAACGGCAACCCATTGAGCTTCGGTAGGTGAATGTATATACTTACTAACCTTGTGAACCGTGAAGAAAATATCAGGCCAAGTGAAACTAAGATACTGCAAACCGCCAACTATGGTGCGGTAAAGTGAGAATAAATCACGTAAAGGGCCGTCGTCAATTGTAAGCCGTGTAGAGGCCGACAAAGGTGTTTGGCAAGGCTTGGCCTTGTCAGAGAAGCACACTATGTAAGTTGGAAGATATACTTGCTTATTTGAGTGAGAAATAACCCATCGGAGGTAGGAGCACCTCAATACCAAGAAAATAGGACAGAAAACCAAGATCCTTAACCGGAATGTTCCGACCAAGATAAGAGATAACTTGCTCAACAAGAGAAGAGGACGAGCTAGTAATAATAATATCATCCACATAAATCAGTATATAAATGCGAGCACCATCACGAGAGTAAATATATAAGGAGGTGTCGGCTTTGGAGCCGACAAAGCCAAACTGTGTCAAGACATCTTTAGAGCGAGAGAAACAAGCATGGAGGGGCCTGACGAAGGCCATAAAGACTGCGGCGAAGACGGAAAACATAGTCAAGATAATCAGGATGAACAAACCCCTGTGGATGTTGCATATAAACGGGCTCAGATAAATGCCCATGGAGAAAAGCATTCTGAATGTCCACCTGACGAAAAGACCAACCCTGGAAACAACAAGAGAAAGAAGAAGATGAATAGTGACCGGTTTAACAACCGGACTGAATGTGTCAGTAAAGTCAACTCCCTCGGTCTGATGATTATCCTTGGCCAAAAGGCGAGCCCTATGGCTCTCAAAAATGACCATCTGCGCATGATGTTTAGTGCGATTAACCCATTTGTTTCCAACAATGTTCATACGAGGACGTGGAGGAACAAGATCACATGTATGGTTGCGCAACAACGTGTCAATTTCCTCTCTCATAGCATTATGCCAATTCGGGTGTTTGAAGACTTCAGTAAATGAAGTAGGGTCCAGGGAGTCGGTAGATGCAACAAGGGCTTTAAGAACCGGATAGCGGATAAAGTCAGGCCGAGAGATAGGTTTAAGCGGCAGTGATAAAGGCATCCTCTCAATAGGGAAGTGGAAGGTTGGATTGGGCAAGAAGGGAAAGACCGATTTCAACAATTTGACAGTGTCGGCGCTCAATGGTACCAACTTGTTCGTAGGTGTGGGGACAGGAAAGGCGATAACGGATGCCGAGAGAGGTAAGAAGAGTAGAAACACGACGATACTCACCACCCCAGTCAGTTTGGATATATTTTAGTTTTGTATTGAACTAACGTTCAATCATAGCAAGCAAGTCAGGAAAGATCGTTTCAACATCAGATTTTGTGTTTCAAAGGATAAAGCCGTATGTATTTTGTAAAGTCATCCAGAGAGCTGACATAATAACGAGAGCCATAGATTGACGGTTCGGAACAAGGGCCCGAAACATCGAGTAAATCAGTCCAATGGAGCAGTAGAGGTAAAATTAGAGGTGTATAACGGGATACATTGACTTTTAGCTAATCGACACGGGCACACACAGGTATGGGGTGCTTGAGTAGGAGTAGGAGTAGACAAACTTTTTAAGGATTGACGGAGAATTGAGTAGGAGCAATGACCGAGACGTTGATGCCACGTGGTGGTGGAGGTGAGAGAGGAGGCAAGAGCTTGATGAGAGGCAAAGGGTTGGTGGAGCGGGGTGGAGAAGGGATAAAGAACATCCTTTACTTAATCCCCAAGATGGATGTGACCATAGTAGTCTTTTACGAGAAAGTAGGAGCCATGAAATTCAAAGTACACGAAGTTGTCGGAGGCAAGGTCCAGGCACTTATAACCGTGGTGGGAAGGACTATAGCCGAGAAAGATGCAAGTTTTGGAGCGGAAATCAGTTTTATGTTGGTTGTAGAGATGGAGATAGGGCAGCACACACAACCAAAAACTCGAAGGAATGTATAGTCAGGGGACCGATGATGGACCATTTTAAAGGGGAACTTATCAAAGAGGGCATTGGTGGGAAGAGGAACGACAACTGGTGGCAGTACAACGCCGAAGAGACTGACCGGATAAATAAAACGGGAAGGCGGCGGCTATTATTTATTTTCTTGAGAGGAAAAGGGTTAGGGTTTAGGAAAAATGACATAACGAGAGAGAAAATTGAACTTGTTCTGATTCCATAACATAATTCAAACTATATTGTGTTTTCATTGATTCAATAGGAGTAATGAGAGTATAAATATATAGGCTTGAGTGTCTTAACCAACAAGCCACAATAAGATACATATTAAATACTAAATAGAATTATCTTATTATACTAATATATCCTCGACAAGGTCCAATTTTAATCAGCCCAATATAATGTGTTTACTAAAAAACAAGTTATTACTGAATTGATTTGTATAATGTGTGATACTTGAAAAATAATTTAACAGTCCAATGTCACAATAGCACACACGTAATACAAGTGAAAATGGAAACATATATAACGAAAGTAAAAGATGCGGCGTGTTTCAATTAGAAAAAAAATTATAATTTGTTTTATTTTTTTATTATATATCTCGTATATAGAAATCGGTATCGCCTCGATCGACTAAACCGATGTCACACGATCAACTAACCGGTTGCATGATCAATTAACCAACCAACAAATAGCTCGTCTAACCAATCTGCCTTAGGCCCCTTTAGCATTGGACTAGCCCTGCTTCAATTGATACGTATATGTCTTTCAAAGATCAATAGTGCAAAATTGTGTTGTGAAGCAAACCTTTCTTCTTCTTCTTCTTCTTCATTTTTTTTTTTTTTTTTTGTTGCTTAAAGTCCTCGGTATCCGGAATCAACTGATACGACTAATCCTGAACCAATCATTCTTTATTATTATAATTATAATTATAATTATTAGGGAGAGTTGTTGAAAATGACAAAAAAATTATTAAAATTAGCAAAAAGGACAATAAACATATGAAGTACAAAAATACCTTTATAAATACACGTGTGGTGTTGTTGTTTGTTGTTTTTTTTTAATAGAGAAACAAAATTGTCTTAATAGAAGATATTTTGTCTTTTTTACTAAAATACAAATGTTATTATCCTTTTTCATAATTTCTTAAAGTTTTTTTTTTTTTTTTTGCTTTCTTTTTCTTCATAATTTTCCCAAATTATTATTATTACGAATGAAACGAGATTGAGTATCGTAGGTGGTTCTGAATAATGAATGGGTACGAATCCCAGTGTGGTCCTTTCCAAAAAATATGAAAATAAAATCCCAGTGTGGATTGATTTTGAAGACCACTTTTCTGTGGTGTCACACACCATATGTGGACATTTACTTAGGATGGTAGGTAGGATGATAAATGAGCCCAACAGCCCCAACTACTATATGAGCCGAATTACTCATTATGATAATACTACATCTGTTTTTAAACATAAATCATTTTAAATGTGTCGATACAGATTAAAAAATAATTACTATTAAATATCATAAATTTTATGAAAAATTAGTTTTAAGTCTACATTTCTCTCTTTAATTAAGTGTTAATCCACACTCCAAATAAAAGTTGCATTAAGGACAAAAAAAAATATTCGTTGTACTAAATTACCCTTCTGGTGTTTACCGGTTATCAATCTAACTTCACCCTCCTCTGACATTCATACAACGGATCATAAATTTCTTCATTCAGAGTCAAGAATCTCAGCCTCCTCCAAAACCAGCTTTGTCCGAGCAATCCACTTCCAATACACCACCAGTTTCAGGTTTCCGGCCGTCTTCCATCGGCATTTCATCACCACCGACGGCGGCATACATCACTATAAGCCCTCAAGTACGTCCCGACACTCATAATCAAATTGAACAAGTTTATGAAGAAGAAGAAGGCGGATATGAGGATGACAACTATTCCCGTGACTCGGATCATCATACACTACCACAGACTAGTAAAGATGACCGGATGCAACTTGACTGTATGCTTTGTCACTGGTTAGGAATCTTTTTTTTTTTTTTTTGTTGCTGGATTTTGCAATAATAATGTAACTTGGTTCGTTCCCTGTTTATGTTGTGACATGGATGATTTGATTTGATTTTGTTTTGCACAATGGGATTTATCCATTTATTAGTTTCATTTTAGTACCTTTCTTGTTCTTATGCTTTGTGTTGCTACACTTTAAGCAAACTGTAATCTTCAGTTGCTCTCTCCGGCAATAATATTGTTTAAGAGAGGTATTTTCTATCTTTTCAGTTTGAAATGTTTTGCGAATCTTAACTCAGGCTGTTTGAATGCGTAAGTTAGCAAAGAAAATTGTTGAGTTAATGCATTTAATTACATGTAGATTATGAACAGCAAAAGGAAGCTTCAAAATGAACAGCAAAAGGAAGTTGGCTGTGTGTATCAGCCACCACTTGATTCATATGTTCAAGCTTAAAGACAACAACATATTATACAACAACATATGTATAGCTAAAAACTGATCTAATCCCAATTCCCCCACTCCCCACCCCTACCCACCTTAATGAGAATAAATGGTTGCACAAGTACATTCAACTTTTTCCTAGAACTTGATCCCTAGTAATGTAGTGTAGTATTTAGTACCAAATTACGGGGTTGATCATCACGTAATTTTCATTAATTAATCTCAGTAATTAGTGTCGAGTCTTGATTTCGTCTATTGTCATTGTCTCATAGGTTTTCTGTCGAAATGGTTTAAGCTTTGAGTATATCCTAATTCTCTTGAATGAGCCTTATATGAGCCAGACATGTGTGCCTTGAAGTAGTCACTTGAATTAAGCCTTAAATGAGCCTGATACTTTTTATTGATATCGACATCAAGCATCGATACTATACCGACATCGACATCTTGTATGCCTTATATGATACTGTTAGTGATATTGTATGCCTTATATGAGTCAGATATGATATTGTGTCCTTGAATTAAGCCTTAAACGAGCCTTATATGAGCTAGATATGTGTGCCTTGAAGTAGTTACTTGAATTAAGCCTTCATCTGAAGAGTACTATGGGGAAACCACAACATCTATACTAAGATAGTGTTATGTAGGGGGGCTGAGCCCTGTCTCATTTTATGATTTTTTTTTGTTGGATTTGAAATACATGTTTTGTTTGTGTCTTTTTTGTATTTGTTTCGTATTGTTTGTGTCTTTTTGAAATACAAGAAAATGGTGATGAAGTTATACAAGCCTTCATAAGCCTACTGCAACTCCTACAAAGAAGAAGAAACAAAGGCAATTCTTGCAGATTATGGAATTCAAAGCGGCGGAAAAATTGTCGAGTCTAGATACCTTGTTAAAGAAACCACGAGCCTCACGACGGAGGTAATTCACCGAACTAAAACGGTAATAGACAGTGCCTCTTCGGTTTGGATGATGAAAGAAACATGGGAAAGATTGTTTAAGGCTTATGTCTCTTTGCAAGAGAAAGCCGATTGGCATGGTGGCCTAATGTGATTGAACCCAAGAACAAGAAGAGGCCTAAAAGAAATGATCCTAAAGAAAAAGTAGTATCGAAACATGCTCCGAAAAGAAGTAAATATGAGTGCTTGAACTGTAAGAAGACATTCAAAGACATATCAAGGACTTGGGGACATAGACCTTGGTACAAAAATCGAAAAGGAGAGTCATTTTGAGCACGATCATCGATACTCACCGATATTGATATCGCTGACATCGACATCATTGCATCGATGATCATCGATATTGTGTGCTTTAATGCAATAGATAGGCCTAGTTCATAGGCTTACTATGTGCCTTGGTGTGCTGAGGTTTTTGATCTACATTGTATCATCATGTAATAGATAGGCCTAGTTCATTGGCTTACTGAACTTGTAATTCATCACCTTGTGAATTCCGGGCATGATAATTTAGTTCTTTGAACTTGAATATCCTTCTTATAATTTGGTCGATAGTTCAGATCGTTTTGGACTTGTATTGTTCTTCTATGTATTACCTTTTAGTCCGATGTACCTATTGTACTAAATCTATAGTCTGTTGTATTGATCTTCTATGTATTACCTTTTAGTCGATGTACTTTTTAGGCTTAATTCAAGTGATTAACTCATCGAACTCGCATGTTATAAACACCACACCTTAATTAAGTTAATCTATGCTATTCCTTTTATCAATCAAAACCACATAAACTTGACATAGGCTTAATAGTTAATCACTTGAATTAAGCCTTAAATGAGCCTTATATGAGCCAGCTATGTGTGCCTTGAAGTAGTCACTTGAATTAAGCTTTAAATGAGCACATATCATATCATATCGATGTCTGAGATCGATCATCGACATTGTGTTAGTGTAAATCCGCGATTAAATTCGGCTTTCAAATACTACGTAAAAGGTATCAAACGCGGTCTCAAAATGAAGATAAAAAAATATGAACTTTGGTGAAACAATTTTGATGATCGGTGTTCTAAATCAAAAGTTACGGTCGTTTATAAGAAAAAGCGCTCTGGTTAATACAAATATTTTTTCGTCTTACAAAATATACGTCGGAAGGGTATCGTATTTGGGCTCAAATTGAAGAGCAAAAAAACATGAATTTTGGTGAAAAATTTTCGATGATCGGAGTTGTAAATCAAAAGTTACGAGTGTTTGAAAAAAGAAAAAGAAAAAACATATAAACAGCTACAGTAAAATATCATATATGCAAACAATACCACTGAAGCTACGCGCGCGTCTCATAAAGGGTAATTTTGTTCGTCTGAAATTATTTGTCCTTTTTGCAACTAAAAAAATGTGTGTGTCCTATTTATTCATTTTGTGCTAAAAAAAGGACTTTGGCCTCTTTATCTCTTTATTTTAAGGTTAAAGGTCTAAAGTATACCTTGACTATATTAATACATTAGTTATTAAATAATTAAAAATGGTTGGATTGATAATAAAATAGAAGTGACATACATAAAATGATAATAAATATTGCATTGATAATTCAGAATGACTTATATTGTATCACCAATCTAAAATTATAAGATGAATTATATTTGAAACGGATGTAGTATACTTTAATAAACAACGGGTCATCATTATTAGAAGATAATGTCATCATATATACGAATGAAGTTTAAAAAAAAGAAGATAAAGTTGTTATGCCAATATAACGTTTAGCTAAAATAAATCACTTCAAGTAATAATATTTGTATTTATCTTCTTATTTAAATAAATTTAGTGATAAGAGTCAGATTTTTTTCCCCACAAACGACGAAAGTTTTTATTATCGCTGAAGGATAGCGAATTTACAACAAAACTGGCCACAACTAGACTAAAAACCCGGCCTAACTACGGACTACAACCTGGCCTATCGCCGGACTACCACCCAGCACAAGGTTGGACTACCCTACCAACACAAACCAAGTCTACAACACAACGAAGCCGAGTAAGAGATTGGAAAGATGGAGCTAAACAGAACATAAAATAATTCTTCAAAGAATTAAGGTCATTCAGACATATGGATCCTCTAAAGCAATCTATTACCCGACAAAAAAAAAAAAAAAAAAACAAATTGAACAAGTAAAACTATCTATAAAGAAATCACCGCCAGTTAGCTCCGCCACGCACCGTCGCCGATCGAAAAATAGCCTGCAAGCCTGACATCTCTTTTCGAAGAAACAACAGCCAACCACAATCAACATCAAAGAAAGTCGCCGGCGAACTGGTTCCGGCACCTTTGACCCAGAACCACCTGTTTGCCTGCTACATCAGGTACGTAAAATCAGGAGAACAACAGATAGCCGGTGGCGAGGCACCAATTAATCCGCAGCCAAAGGCGACGTAGCCAAGCCAGCGGTAGACAACTAGCTACGGTCGGCCGGAAAACTCCACAGGATGACCACCGGTAAAGCAAGGATGAGAGCACCCCACACCACGTCGGCAAGATAGTCGCCTTTGGCGCCGAAAAATAGTGGGTTGTTTGGGGACTTCTCTGGGATTTTCTAAAGGATAGAGTTCAGAGAGAGAAGGCTCGACAAACTAATCAAACAAACACCGAGTTAGAATTTATTTATAATTTCTTTTATCTCCTATATAAAGGAGAAGTATTGTACAATTTTATTCATAATTAAAACAACTATCTTTTTCTGTTATTTTGTTTTTCTTTATGGTATTAAAACAGAAGACCGGGTTCGGCGAACCTCGCTGATTCTCTTCCGCTTTTCATTATTTCTTTAGTTGCCACCCACTCTTTTATCGACAGACAAAGTTTCTCTCTCAAAAAAAAATTAATCAAATAAAAAAACATCATCAACTTTTTTTTATATGCTCATGTTTATCATATGCTCATCAGTCATCAACTCCTTTGTCGAGATAATACCAATTCCACGACCTTAATACAAAAAGCTGTATCACACGTCATGCATTATAGCCATTTATTTCTAATCCCTCATACATGATAAAAGCGTATTATGTGAAAGTGTAACACCCCGACTTTTTGAGAAAAGGTAAAACAGTAATTGGGTATACCCACTATGACCTAATTATTATTTATCCTAATTAATTAAAAATGATTTAATTAAAAGGGGATTTAGTTATTTAATTAATGGATTTAATTAATAACTATTTAAGAAAAACAATCCTCATTAATCCTCACAACACACACGACGCAAAGTCTAATAAAATACGCCGAAGGAGTCGACGCGAGTCAGGAAGCATAGGAAGGAATCTTCAATTGTCCGGCTAATCCGTCAAGATTTTGAGCAAAGCGGCGCAGAGAAGAAATCGATCACCTGGATGAAGACGGTCGTTTCCATACTCTTCGTTTTCTAGTCAATTAAATTTCCCTTTTAGCCTTAAATCTAGATTGGCTTTCGTTCTTGACAAAATCTGAGCTTTGGTAGAAATAGATATTGTGCTAATCGTAGAACGCCGTTATTGAATCGTAAGTTGATCGTAGGAGTTGGGAATAAAAGGATTTTGCATTTGCTTTCAATTTTCGCTTGGTATTGCTTTTGGAATTGCTAAGGTAATGGGGGTGTTTTTAAACGATTTTGATGTGTTCAACTGTATTTTAAGTATGTTATTATTGGTTTTATTTATTATTTGCTTCCCATTCGTTGATATAGTTTTGCTAATATATAAATCTGGTTCGGGTCGATGGTCATGCAAACAGCGAGAAGGGAAAAAAAAAGGGTGAAAACAGTGAGAAGGAAGCAAATAAAGAAGGACAGTAAAAATGTAAGAGTAGTATATGTATATATCTAAAATTGATATAGTGTGATGATATAATGTGTAAGCGCTTTTAATGGATGAATGGTATAATGGGTATACTCGTGTACAACTTGTTATCAATTGGGATGCATGCCTTTGAGGGCATTATATGTTATTTTGCAATGTCTAACTACGACTTCTGAGGCTTTGGCTCAGCACCACAACTGAGATCCTCTGCGGGGAGAAGGTGAGAGCACCGAAAAGCGTTGTTTAGGCCTTGTGGGACTTTGACTTAGTAGTCACCGATTCTTTTACAATGTGCTAGGTAGGTAATTAGAATGTTCAGGACTAGAAGTCCTTAGAAGCATTTTTATGTGAATGAACCAGGTGGTTAGAACTTAACTCAGTAAATACAATGTCTAAAAGCTAAAACGTCAATATCTTTGGTAAGACACGTTTCTAAATCGAAGCATGAGATTCTTACAGCCCTCTTTTGAGTTATGTGTCAAGGGCCAACGTGTAATTTCCTACATTGAGACCTAAGTCCATGCCCCCTTGAGAGGTGCTTAACATGTCTCGGTGCATTCTCACCATACACATTGTCCTTTGGTATTGATGTAACAAACTTATGTGCGTGAGGATGTACTATGTGATCTAGTAGAGGGTGAGAGTGATCTCAATGCAACCTATGTGCTGAGATTGTAGAATTGACTTGTTATGTATGATATGTCATTTATCGTGTGTAACCGTTTCTTCTATCATTTACTAAGTACGTATGTACTTACCCCCTTTCTTGTTCCCACCCCGATAAGGTGGTGTTTGTAGGTTGTTTTTGAAGTCACTGAAGAGTGCCCCGAAGATGATGCAGACGGAGTTTATTATTCTTTACTGCATTGTAATTTTGGTATAGATTCTTTTATCCCTTGTAATGATAGAAATAAATGAGTTGAGTTAGGTTACCAAGTTGTAATAGATTTATTGTATTTGATTTGATGGTTGTAGTAAAGTTTTTTTTGATGATTTAATAGATGCAGCCTGTGTTACTTTCGATCGTTTATTAGTCGTTTTAGTTATCCAAGTCTGTCGTTTTGCCTTCTGCTTTGTCTCTGATGTATGCTTACGTAAGGCTTACGTATATAATTAGATTAATTTTTTTATTATATGCATGCCGGACGTTTTTTTCTGGATAAGAACTCCTGAGATCCTAATGGGCGCGTCAGAAAGAGACTAAAATGAGAAATTTACATGTATGTCGTTTCGATACAACATTCCTACAAACCGTCAGATCATAAAATCTCTCAATTCAAATACTCCTTAAAAAAATGCTTCATTAAAAAAGAAAACAAATTCCTCATACCGACCAGATTTTATTTAAGTCCAGCCAAATTTTGAAGGCCATTCTAAGTCAAAAACACCAACCAGTTGTAGTCGTTTTCCAGCCAATTTCCCAATCATAACCAAATAAATTCCATAATGCTTTTTTTTGGGTGTTTTTTTAGAGTTGGTTGTTATTTAATATTTATGAATAAAAAATCTTACACAACATAATTATTTTATTTTCGCAATCATTCTATTTTTTTTTCAGTTGATAAAAAATATAGATTAATCGCAATTAAAAGATTGATGTCATCAAAAAATAAAAAATAAAAAAATGGCAACATTCGTTTGACTATTGGAAGAGCCGGAAGACGAGCGCCATAAGTCAAGAATCAAAAGTCATTGGCAAACACAAATCTCACAAAAATAAAAAACGTCGGAAGAGACGAAAAAACGTCGAAATAGAGATACACTCCAAAATATCACAACTAATAGACCTCGGAAGAGCCGCCGGAGTAGAGAAGTCCTCCAAAATATCATTATTAATGGTCTTCGAAAGTGCTATCGGGGTGGAGATTGTTGGAGAAAATGTGGAATTGAATTAAAAATGAATTAAAAATGATTTTATAATCATTTTATTCAGTGACTTTGTAAGCGTATTTCAGATATATTCTTGTATAGAATATATGTAATGTTTTATTAATTTCAAAACTACGTGAGTCGTAGATGAATTCAGATTTGGAATCATTCAATTCGGATAACGAGTGAATGAGAAATTAACGCTTAAAGTCGGTTTGTTGGAAAATTGATGATACGTCATATCGAAACATTGAGGGCTAAGTGTGTGTTATGAAAAGGAAAAATAGGAAGAAACTTTTCTCCCACATTGGTTGGAAGAAGGAAAAGAAGCAATATTTATATGATATTGTTTTAGTGTAGTTGGAATAAGAAACCAACATTATACACCGTTCTCTACGCTGGCGCAGTGGGGTGCATCAGGTGCATGCCAGCTGTCTCGCGCGTATACCGATCTTGCAGCTCGATTTGAAGGTTCACAATCAAAGTTCGGTTTTGCATTGCAATCGTTAATTTATTTTTGATTCGGAGTTCTCGAAATGAGGCTCGATCTACGAGAGTGAGACTGTTTCATGTTCCTATCCAACTTTAAGTCGTGATTAAAGCCGAGACTTTTAGCTTTCCAACATAATGTCGATATTTATGACATTCAATTCGACTGAGGTCGTTGTTCATTTCCATCGCTTTTCCATGTCCTCTCGCTATATAAACGAGCTACATGAATGGGAAGAAAAACACATGCATTACGTAAATACAACACGTAATTGCATACATACATACATTCTTTCGCATATTGTTCTTGCATCAAGTGAAGAGTTTCA
This sequence comes from Gentiana macrophylla, assembly GCA_026214975.1. Taxonomy (NCBI): domain Eukaryota; kingdom Viridiplantae; phylum Streptophyta; class Magnoliopsida; order Gentianales; family Gentianaceae; genus Gentiana; species Gentiana macrophylla. The sequence goes on along the minus strand of CM047809.1, from coordinate 113,073,468 downwards.
AAACCTTTGTCAGAGTTCGTCGTTGTTCGAGTTTGCGCAGACGCTTATTTCGAAGGTAATCGAGAATTCTGGGAGACAATTTGTCGCAAAACGGGTACATACCGGGCAAATTTGTCTTAAGGACGAGTTCGCTCTCGCTCGATCGATCGTCAATATCCTTTATTTTTCTTTCTCAGACTTCTTTGTTATTGTTTATCAAGATCAATAAAATTGTTGTTGATTTTATTCGTTTTATTTATTTTAATTATACACGGGGTTTAACAGAGATGCCCTCCAAAATATCACTATTAATGGACTCCGGAATACCCTCCAGATGGAGATGCCCTCCAAAACATGCCAACACAAATTCGGACTTCAAACCTTGACCTCGTTTGAGAAAGGGTATTGGAAAATAATGTCAACATAAATATGAGTGGCGTTCAAAAGAAGATAAAGTTGTTATGACAATAGCAAAGAAAGATAGTTGTCACCGGTTCGATTATGTGTCATGTTGAAAAAACTCTTGTCCATGCCTTACCAGTTACCCCTGAGTAAGAGTCAGACTCTGCAGGCACGTTTGAGACGAACTCTAGATTAGTCGAACCAATTGGTTTCGGATACCGGAGGCTTTAAGCAAACTAATAAAAATAAATAAATCACTTCAAGTGATAATATTTATCTTTATCTTATTATTTAAATAAATTTAGGATATGATAGGAGTTTGAACTTATTTATTATTTATTTGATTCCCTATATAAAGGAGAAGTATTATACAATTTTATTAATCAATAAAACAACTATCTTTCTGATGCGTGAAATTTTAAAATACAACCGTTGTAGCAACGGTTTACCTAGTTGCATATATTACAACCACTTATTTCTAACCTGTCATACGATAATATAAAAGAGAGTGAAAATGAGAGAAATCTCTCGACTAATGCAGTGCAACATCATTAAGTTTAAGTATTAGTATTTTAAATTACTTTAGTATTTATTTTATCTTTTCTGTATTATTTCCCTGAACTTATGTCGTTTTGTCTTTTGCTTAAAAAAAGGGTACTTTAGTATTTTAGCCTCCTACAGACTTGGGTATTTATTGTGAAATCCCTATTTTTATAGGGAAATTCTTTGGTGAGGCTAGATTTGTGTCATTTGTAAAATAGTGCACAAAAATTGCGCCATTTTTGAAAGATGGTTTTTGAAGACATCAATTGAAAGAACTCTGCCGAGTTGGCCGGTTCCCTTTTCTTCTTCTTTTGATCTCTATAGCTTTACATGATCTGGTTATCGGAGCCAAGTTGAAGTTTTCCTTCATAAGCGAGATGACTGGAAAGTCTGACATGGATGCTAAATGAAGCCGAATTCGCGACGTTGTTTTGGATTCGAAAATCCTTCGGGATATACCGTCAAGGCTTCATCGGAATTGCGATTCATTTTCATCAGAACTGAATCGTGGTATAGATGGAGTGAGACACCACCTGAAGCAAAACACCTGCCGAGTTGAGCGAGATCTGCCTCGTCTTCCTCCGGCTTGGGTTTGTGAAGGCCATAACAAATGGAAGTGCAGCTGTAGAGAAGAAAACAGGCGTTGGGTGAGGTCCAAAATTCCTATTCTTACTGTCTTTGCAACCTTTGAATGGATCGACACAGTTGAATGCTTTTTCGAAGAATTGCAGCCGCCAGAAAAATTGTAGTGCAAAGTGGCGTATTATGCTTTGAAAGGTGAAGCTGAACAGTGGTGGAAGCAATCACAGCACCAGAGAGTCGTGAGGGGTGAATCAAAGATAACCTTATGGCCAAGGATGAAATTCCTCTTGATCAATGATTTTTGGCCTACTACATGTTCGACAAAATGTCCTTTGCGAGTTTGCAACGACAGGCTGGGTGAAAAGTGTCTGTTTGACCATCCTAACGAGTTCTACTTCACCACCAAAACCATTTCCCCATCAAGTGAAACTCATATGAAGCAAGTGATAAGAGATAATTTCACGCCCACCAACTGTTTGATGAAAGTTTCCCCTCAATCACACAGCAATAGGCTGAAGCAGATGCAAGGTTTGGGTTCCACTGATGAATCTCACTATTCGGGTTCAAGCGTTACTGAAATTTTTAAAGTCACTAAATCTGAAAATGATCCACATGATGTTCCCATTTCCCAAGGTTGATGTGCTCTTTGAGAATAAGGCAGCGGCATCTAATTTCAGTGCTAACAATATGCATATCATGAAGTCAAAATATAACGAGGCTCCCCTTGCCAAAGAATTGATGACTCAAGGCATATCTACATCTCAGAAGGTCTTAGGAAGTGAAAGCACAAAACATGAAGAAGAGAGTATGGAGAAAGAGGACTTAAACATAATTTTTGAAGGAATTGATGGTAATAAAAGTGACCATTTGCTCCTTTTTCCTTCACATGTTGTTGTACTGACCACCCTTGACAGAAGGGTTGAACACCAGAGGTTTGTGGAAGCTCAGGAAGAAATTCAAGTTGTCCAAATACAAGAGATCATAGAACACCATGTGGACGATGTTCTGGAGGACAAAAGTGACATGGACAGTGGGCATGATTGTGAAATGAAAGTCGCTAAGGAGATGAAACGGGATCATAAAGTGACCTTGAAAGTAAGCAGACAACTTACCATTGATTCTTCTATGCTGCCTTGTATGTCTAAGAGGTTTTGGAATGTGTTAATCAATCAGGACTTGAATTTATCCTTTGAAACATGGAGTAGCGTAAGATCGGAAGATATAGCATGCTTAATCAAAGAGGTGGTGGCCTTGAAATTCCATCTTGTCAACAAAAGAAGCATGAATTCTCTGATTTATGATGAGTGCATGAATCCTAATTATTCTATTACCGAGGACGTATCGTTTTTATTTGACCCGGGAGGAATTTCAAACTTCAGGGATTTTCTCACATTTAGCTTTGGCATGTTACCGAAACACACTGTGCAGCGAATTGATGTGGCAACTGAACTTTTGTTGATTAAAAGCGGTAAACCATCCACCGAAATGGTGATTGGGAAACTTATGATTATTGCTTAATTGATCATTTTAGTAACTTCAATTTTCTGGAGAATGTGTGAGTTAATGGACTTTGGTTCTCAAGTTGTTGATGTTGTTCATGACTTGAAGGGGTATGAGGATTTCAAGCAGGCATTAAAGTTATCAAGGACTCCGACTACGAGGCAATGATAATAGGTGTGAAAATAATGCCGAAGTTGCTCGAAATAATCACATGACGAGAAAGAGAGTATATGAGGATGGGTGTAGGATTGCTCACTTTTGCAACGAGTCCGACAAACTAACCTTTAGCACCAAGCATGAATGAACATAATGATAAGCCTTGGTCTATTTTGCATACACTTGGTGTCACCTAAGTCTCAAGAAAAGGGTGTGATCTATGAGATATTGGTGAGGTGCGTGCTGCAAACATGGCTTACCGCAAGCCAACCGTTGGTGGGTAAGAGGAAGCAAGCGGTCATTTGGATGGGTAAGAAATAGAAGTACCTTGTGAGAACATAGTTGCTATGGTTGATTTTGATCAAGGCATCACCAAGAACGCGACCTCGAATGATAAGATGTTTATTGAAGATAGCTTATTAGAGCATTTGAATATTGTGAGTGAACAGTTGTGGTACATGACTGTCAGAAAAATGACTTAAACTCTACATCTGGTAGAACTAATCTGGTTATCAGCATAGTGATGGTCTGTTGAAGAGTGTATCCAAGTCTGTGAAAATCAGCTGGGAAGTCAGCTGAGTTTCTTCTAGAGTCAGCACCCTGCTGAGGGTCTGCTGAGGTTTTGGGTACAACTGAGTTCTACATCTGGGCAATGATCAGCTAGGTGGGATCAACAGGGTGATCCAACATCTGAGGCATTTATGGTAATCCAACAAAGATTCTTGGCGGTTAGGGTTTAGGGATCTGTGCCTATAAATACCAACTGTAATGATCATTGTAAGTGTGTAATCCGTCTGAAATTCAGTGCATAATAAAATATCTCTTTTCTGTCCGTGGAGTAGTCGGCACAACGTCGGAAACTACGTTAAATCTTGTGTTCTTCTTGTTTCTGTTCCTCTGTGTGATTGTTTATGTTAGATTGATTCTGTGTTTATCTTATTGCATCTGGATTCTCTCTATCCTGTTATAACAATGACCATGGTATATAATTCTGATGTTGACCTCTTGTACCGGGAAGCGAATCGGATTGGACATTCAGTTTTTATTGATAGAGTGATGAAGATGGAGGCTGAAAGGGATGACCACAATAATAAGGGGATATTTTCTGGTTTACCACCACTTTCTGGAACAAATTGTGAGAATACCACCCAAGGCAAAAAATACCAATTTTGATTCGCGATTTTCTCCCGTTTTTTTCACCTTTGTGCACGATCTTAAGGGACACCCTTCCCCTATTGGGTTCCCCCTTCCCAATTAGGGTTTAGTTTGGTTCAAAAAACACCTAAAACGCGAAAATGGGAGTGGTATTTCGACAAGAGAGTGGTAGTCGCACAAATGGCCCGGCAAAGTAGTGGTAGATCGGCAAAGCTCCCCAATAATAAGTGGGTATTCAAGAGTGTGAAGTCTAGGCAAAGCATGGAACTCTTTGACAAAAAGGCATTTGACAAGCAAGTTCAACAAGACAGCAACACTTTATTAGAGTCCATGAAATCACAATTCTCTCATTTTGAAGAGCAGATGAAGGTGTACATTGATGAAACTGTGAATTTTGCTCAAGAATATGTTGTAATCCTTGGATTTGGGCGAATGGGCCAGGAATGGGATAGATTGATTGGTGATGTTGCAAGTGTTTCAGTTGTCAAACTTTCACGTGGCATATTGTTCCATTGTGTAATTTAACTCGTGGACGAGTTATTCCGTTGGAGGGTTGGAATGATGAGAATAACTCCAATTACGAAGAAAGTTTCATCATGGCTAAGATAACAATCATTACAATATTTCTATGTTTGAGCATTTTATGTGAGAATGGAAAATTTAAGAACATCTTAAAACTGTTTCACAAGTTTGTGAATGGACACCGAAGGCTTTATGGTGAGCTCGGAAGATTCAACGTGCAGTAATCGCCATCATCAATGGAATCGCTTGTGGACAAGCTTTTCGAGTAGAGGGATGGAGATGATGCAGTTTAAGTATTAGTACTAGAAAAATCCGGTTGCTAGACCGTCCTTTTCTCTCTCTCTATGATGGGAGTCAACTTTACATGATTCCGGTGCATCTTTTACCCCCGTTTATCCCACTTTTAGCACGTTTCTTGGTGATTTAGACCGTTTTAGGGTCAATATCGTGAGTTTATAGCACGGGGAGTAAATCCGTCACTTTGATGGTTTACTACCTCCTTTTATTGATATTGACTCTATTCCGAGCACTTTTACCTTCCGGAATGTTTTGGTTGTTTTTGGTTGTTGTGATGATGTAGGGTATTGGTGTCTCGAGAACCCGGAAGGCGAAGATCTATGATGATAAGTGTGATCAAGGTGCAAGAATGAGCCAAGAAAGAAGAAAGAATAGGAAAAGGAAGAGAAAGAGTTGGTGCCCGAGTGACTGTTCTGATTCAGAAGCATTTTGAACCATGATGGAGGCATTTTCTGGTCATGACTTCTTCATAAAAGTTGTAGATAATTGAAAGAGCTTTCCAACGCATCTTGAATCACCCAAATCGGAGCTCGGACGAAGAAGTTATGAAGGTTTTACTGCAGCAGAAAACAGCAGCATTTCAAACGCACGTTTGGACCTTTCAAACGTGCGTTTGGGACTGTTTTTTTCGAATACTGAGAGCAAGGGACTGAAACGCACGTTTGGGAACCTTCCAAACGTGCGTTTGAGCAGTTTTTAGCCATAAAAACCCAATTTGGATCGAATTTTTGGGGAATAACAGAGGAGACGCGAATGGAAGTAGTTTAAGATCAATTTGGGCGATTTCCTTCGTTTTTAGGAGTTAGAATTAGTGTAATATACCGTTAGAAAGCTCTTTCAATCCTCTCTTTGATTCTCTAACTCTTAGCTTCAATTTATAACATTTCATTGGGCAAAATTCGATCTTTTGTATTCAACTTTTGTGCTCTTCTTCTCCAAACTCGAATTTCTACACTTTAATGGTACATTTCTTCTCTCTTTTACTTATTATGTCTTTAATTCATTGTTTCTTTCATGTTTTAATTAGTATAATGAGTAGTTAATTCCTCCCATAGCCGGGTCATGTGATATGTGATGAAATCACCCTTTGGGTGATGAAATTGGGAGTGGGTAGTGTGTTTTATTGTTGTTTCTTGCATGTTTCACGTCTTAGAACTTGTTATAACGGATTTGAGCTAGATTAGCTACCTAGGTCAAATATCACACACACCACTCTTGAGAGTTGTTCAGAGAGAGGGGTGTGGGAAAAGGGCTCTAGGATCGCGGTGTAGTCTCGGTTTAGTTGTTAAACCGAGCTCATCGTGAGGTTACTCGTTTATACGTTTAAGCGGCTCGAGTGCAAAACATGACTTGTTAGGAGAGAGTTGTTCAGACCTTAACATGGCATAAGGTGTTAGAAGAGAGTTGTTCAGACGCTAGCACCGGGTTTAGGAGTTCGCACCCGTGAAATTGAATGCAAGAGTTCGTTTGTTATATTGCACACTCCCGGTTTTGTCTATCCTTGGGGTTGAAATTAATCATTTTGATCATGGTTCGGCTATGTCCCTTTCCCCCTTTAGACTTGTTAGTTTAATTTACTTTAGTTTAATTGAAGTGTACAAACATTCCAACAACTTGTTTGCCTAGACTAAGCAATAAGTTCACTTTGGTACTTACAAGCACGTCTTCTCTCGTGGGTTCGACTCGGACTCTGTAGCTATACTAGCAATCGACCGGTCCCTTTGCGGTTAGAGAGCTTGTTTAGTCACCGTTGTCTTGAGTATTTTATAAATTTGTTTGGTGAAAACAACGCTATCAAAATGGCGCCGTTGCCGGGAATTGTGTGCTATTTGTGATATCTTGTAAGTGAACCGAAGGCTTGGGCCTAGGTTTTGTTTTATTGTTTTCTTGTTGTTTTCTCGAGATTTTGCGGTTGTGCTTAAATGGAAGGATTTTTCAATCAATGGTACTCACCGAACAACAATACCCTTACCAACCTCGTGCACTGGCGATATTATCAACAACGATTCATGCCTCATCCTCAATATATCAGCAGCAGAGTAACCAAAGTTCATGGGCTTATCGGTGCCTAGTGCATACCAAAGTCAAAATTATGGTTATTCGAGCTATGAGCCACAACATTATGAGGATTTTCAAGTATGATCAGTTCCCTCCATGCCACAAGAAGAATTCACCGACAATCAAATGGAGCAGCTTGTCGAATCAATTGCAAGAGTTCGAGAAAGATATGCAAGAGTTCAAGAAGGATATGCAAGAGGTCGACAAAAGATTTGACTCGACATAAGCAATCTTGGAGACCGGATGGGGAAATTGCTTGAACTCGATGAGGCACGAGAAAGAGGAAGAGACTTGTGCAATAGAGGTGGTTAAGGAGGATGAGGTGCTCATTGAAGAAGTTCGGGTTGAGAGTGAGATTGATGATTCAGATTCACTATGACGAGGTTTCGAGCGGACATTGATTTGGGGTCATTCATCACACCATCACATTCTATTGAAATATCTAATGATACCTTGGAAGAGTGTGTGGTGGAGCCAACCATTGTTATGACTGAGCAAGAATTCTTTGGTGATGAAACCCTCGGGATCAAGAAGAAGCGCAAGATTTTGAGATGGAAGCGGCGCAATTGTTGTCTACTACACCACCTTCCCATGATGTGCAAAATGATGAATTGACAGAGAGTGTGGTGGATTCGATTGCGTTGTTGATTTTGTGGAGATAGAGCCGAAAGAGAAACGGGATCGCCCATTTCACCATCACTCCCGATTGAAGTGTATAATGATGCAATTTTGGAGTGTGTGATGAAATCACATGAGCCTGGTATGACATCCGTGGTAGAGCTACCGGAAGAGTTGGAGATTATTAGCATGCCGGTCCCAGACTACTACACTCTTCCACAATGTGTTGAGGAGTATTATTCGATCGAGTTTGTGTACTCCCGGTAGATGAAACTCACAAGATTCTTGAAAATGGACGACTACCATGGGATGGCAACTTCAAGAAGAAGAAGATAAAAGACTTTGAAAGGAAGCGGACTCCGAGTTGGCAAGAGGTGGCCTCGAGAGCCATGCGAGGTAAGTTCCTTGTGAACTCGTTTTTCCTATGCTTGCTATTTTTGTTCTTCCGAAGTTGTTGATCTTTTGAGTTCGGATTTGGTTGATAGTTTTTGGTGATTTTTGATTGAAATAAAAATGTTGTCTTGAGTTAGTTTGAGTCTTTTGTGGTTTTGGTCCATTTAAGTGCTACTTGGTCGAGCCAACGACGTAAAACAAAGGCGCTTTGTGGGAGGCAACCCACCTTTTTGGTAATAATTTTGTTTTTGAAGTGGTTTTTGGGTGCAAGAGGGGAGAGTTTTGTCTCACAAGAGAGTTTGGGGTGAGATTTTCTTTTTGATTCTTGCTTTTGTACATAGACGGGGATGTTTTTATGTGAGCCTCTGTGGCCTTATTTTATGCGTGGATACTCTGTGTTTCTTTTGATTATCTTTACATCCATTGCAATTCCCGTCTAGTATGGTCGATATGCTTTGATACCTTGTTTGTGGCATGGCTTCTATTTTTATATATCTCGTATCTATCACCATCTTTTGGCACGTGGATTTTTTCCGTGCATGTGTTTGCCTTGTTTTTACATCTACACATGGTGTTCGTGTACTCGAGATGGAGCTTACTAGAAGATGTCACGTGGGCTAAAGTGCGCCTTTCGCTGGAGTTTTGGTCAAACAACTAAGTCTTTTACTCTTTTATCTCTCACACACCGAGGACAAAGTGTTTCGTTTAAGTGTGGGGTGGGAGACTTATTTGCTTTCTTGTTTTCGTTGTTAAATGTGCTATAAATGTGGTATGCTTAGCCTATGATCGGGCTCGAGTCGATTTTTGGGTAATTTTTAAAAAATTTCAAGGGTCTTAACACCGTGTTGTATGTGTTATTTTCACATTTGAGTGGTGATCACCTTAGTCGGGATCCCGAACATGTACATTGTGGTTTGATATTATCTTGAGAATGGAGTCTTATTAATTTCACGAAAGCTACACTTTGTGCACAATTTGATTGCTACCACCTCTCATATCACTAGTCTCGAGGCGAAATGTTTAAGGTTCACCTAAGTAGGACATGAGATGACGGTTTTGGCGTTCTCTTGACCCTACCATAGCCAAATAAGCCTTAACCGGAACATTTACCCTTCGTAGCCCCTCTCAGCCTTGATAGAATGGTCTGACCACCATTCGCTTATAGCCGTTTTGTTACTTAGTCAGAAACCTACCCTTGAGCCTTATTATGGTCACATTTCCTTCATTTTATACCCTACGAGTGGACTTAGTCTTCTGTTAGACCACACTTGCTAAGGCAAGTGTGGGGTGGGGGAGATGATGTTTTTGATTAGGTTGTTGTTTCTCGTTTTGAGCTATAAAGTGTTGAGGAGCTCGTTTGGGCTTGGTGTTCGGCTCTTGGGCCAAAAGAAAAGAAAATCTCTTCTTCTATCTCTTCCTTAAAAAAAAAAAAAAAAAAAAAAAAAAAAAAAAAAAAAAAAGAGAGGATGTACATAGAAATAAAGGCGTGGAGTCAAAGTAAGGAGCTCAATGATAAATTTTTATGATGTTAGAGTTGGGATAGTGAGATAGGTGCTAGTGTGCTTGAACTCACCTCACGACACTTGAAACATAGTCGAGTTTGGCAATGAGTTCGGGTGCTTTGGTAACCTATGGTTCCCAAAATGTCAAAGTTGATCAAAAGGAGTTTTGGGTGGTTTGCATGATAAAGATGAGTTGGTACTTGGTTGATTAGGTTCACTCGTACTTTTTCTCCGAGTTCCCAAAATACCCTTTCGACTAACCGAAATCACCCTAACCTAACGTTATAACCGCTCAAGTCCCGCTTGATCGTGTCCAAACTTAGTAAACTAGATTAGTGGAGAGGCTCGTGATTATGAAACGGTTGGTAGACTTTTGGTTGGGATTCAAGCCCCGACAATCATTTTGAGCATTTGGTTTTAGCTTGGCACCACACACACTCCATTTTCTTGATAATGTTGTACCAATGTGTTTATGTTCGTGTTTTGTTAAGGGTGAAAATCTATGTTTTATTATGATATGTTTTACGGTATTTTCCCTCTTAATTGGATTAATTGCATAATAAACGGCCCTTATATGGAAATGTTGAGCATACTAGGTTTTTAAGGACTTAATCTCAATATTGAATAAATTATGTGTTTTCATCGTGAATTATAATTAATTGGACTTTATTACAGTTTTGCGATGTTTTCCATGTGTTATAGGTATGTTCATTGTGCTCAAATGGTGATCAAAAAGGGTTAAAACTCAAGCTATAAAGATTTGAGAATAGATAATGATGAAGTGAATTGAAGGAAAGAGATAAAGATGGAAAAATCACATCAAACTGAAGGTGGACGCTCGTCCATGAAGCGTCCACTATGACCGAACGTCCAGAAAGAGTGAATGAGCGTCCAAGGTGCTAAAAGTGATTCAGAGAGTTTGAACTGAGATCGAACGGGCGTTTGAGGAGAGTCTGAAATATCAAACGAGCGTCCGCCATCTTGAACGCTCGTCCATAGTGCCGACTTACTGCCACCGCCTCTGATTTCTATAAATAGCAGCGTGTTTCACATCTTTTAAGACACAATTCGACACACATAAACCCTAATACCTAGGGGCGGCTAAGGCTGCAGTTTTTACATCTTTTCCTTCACTTTTATGCAAATTAGATCTAGGTTAGTTTAGGTTACTTTTTATGCTGTTTTTATACATTCTTTGAGTTGTTTGAGGATGTTCAGAGGCTAAAACCTCCATCAAACGAGTTGTGAAGCCATCAACGTGAATTGATCTGTTTATCTCGGTTATTATTGTGAGTATTTATTTATGGTTGTTTCTTATTCATGCTTTACTCATGTTTTTAGTGCATTATATCGGAAGATTGCATGTTTTCGATTGTGTTTATGCTTGATGGGAGTCATGTTAAACCTTTAGATCACCATGAATAGGAATAGTCTCTGAATCTATAGTAACGGAAGTTAATAGGTTCGATCACTAGGTTAAACATAAAAGTTGACATCTTTGGTCTTTTAAACGCGTTAATCTAGCATTGGAAGATACTAGGTTAAAAGATGAAACACCTAAGGAATTAGGATTTCATGTTAAGAGAAGATGAATCACAACTTAAGTAAATACCACGTAAAATATAGATAGGGGATCAATGCATGTTGATAGGTGGATCAATCCTCGTTTGTCTTTTATAAACTTGATTTACAATCCTCATAGCTTAGTTTAGATTAGTTAATTTATTTTCCTGCACTTATAGTTTATTTTTATCGCTTTCAATCTCTCCTAGCATTGGATTAATCTCCTCTGTCTAGTTATTTTCTGCATATTTGTTTAGTTAGTTATTCGTTAGGTTAGTAATCGTGACAAGAGTTAGTTAAAAACAAAGGCTAGGGTTAACATTCGTCTAGTTCCCCGTAAGATCGACCCGGCATAGCCTCTATACTACGATCCTTACACTTGAGGTTAACCGGTTTTATTACTTGTTTATTTTGTATTAATAAAATCCGTGACAAGTTTTTGGCGCCGTTGCCGGGGAACCGGACGGTTTGCCTAGTTTTTGTTTTTGTGTGTTTTTGTTTTTCTGCTTTTGTTCAGCTTTTTCTTTTCTATTTTCTGCGTTTTAATCCTTGTTTTTAGGTCGATTTCTAGGAGGATTAACCTTTAAGTAGTTAGGAATTTAGTGTTTTGGATTAGGGTTAAAGTTTCATTTTGTGATTAGTTCTTTTTCCCCTGCTTTTTCCCGCTCGCTTTCTTTCTTATCCTCTCTGCTCGCTTCGCAATCGTTTTCATTCTTGTTCCTGGGAAATTTTGCATATGAACGAAGCGCCCATACCTATGAACGCCCGCCCACCGTAAAAATTTCAATCTCAGATCAAGTCCTCGACCTCTGACGAAGCGCTCATACATTTGGACGCCCGTCCAAAAATTGAAAAATCGACGAGCGCTCATATTTTGAACGCCCGTCCGCTTTTGAAAAATTAGGCGACGCTGCTCATATTTTTGGACGCCCGTCCGTCTCGCTTTCTTTTTCTTTCTTTCTTTTCCTAGGTTTTGGTAATAGTTCTAGATTTCAAACCTTTTAGATAGATTCTTAGGTTTCCTTTTCGTAGTTTAAGTTTTTAATTTCATAGTTTTTAGGTTTTGTTCAATAGAGTTGGGTTTCGGTTTATGCAAACTCGAAGTCAGAAAGGGCCATTACTCTTTTCACTGACCTCGAGCGGACCATAGTCCGACCTAATAGGCGGAAACTGCGTTTCACCGATCCTTCGGACGAAGGAAGTTCAGCCAACCAAGAAATTGAACAAAAGTTGATAGAAGAAATCGAAGAAATAGTAATAATGGCGGCAGAGGATCGACGACGCTGGCGGACTCACGCCATGCCTGGTGCGATCCATCATCAACCTCGCTATAGTCTTGCCCGCCATTATCGCTCAAACTTTCGAGCTCAAGCCGGGCTTATCCAGATGATGCAAAGATGCATCAATTTTTTACGGCTACCAATCAGAGAATCCAGATACCCACTTACACACGCTCTAGAAATATGCGGTACCACCCGCATCCAAGGTGTAAGTGAGGATGCTATCAAGCTCAAACTTTTTCCTTTTTCCTTAAAAGGGGAGGCGAAGGAATGGTATCACTCTCTTCCTCCTGAATCCATCACTACATGGGCTGGACTCGAGAAGGAGTTTTTGAGTCAATACTTTCCACCCTCTAAGACGGCCCATTGCTTAAATGAAATTTTCACATTTTCTCAGAAGGAAAATGAATCGTTCTTCGAGGCCTGGAAAAGGTATAAATCTCTTCTTAGAAGGTGCCCCCATCATGGCTTGCCTTTGGAGAGGCTAGTCATTACTTTCTTTAGCGGATTGACCGAGCTCACCAAGGGCATGGTCAATAGTTCATCTGGCGGGGCGTTTTTGAAGAAGACTCCAGACGAAGGATGGGCATTGTTCGAAGACATTGCCAAATATAACTATGCTCCATCTTATCAGGCAATTCAAGCTCCTCCTCCTCCTAAGGTGGAGGAAGTAAATGTTCAAAGTCTGATTGCCATGCTGCAGAGGCAGATGGCCAATCCTCAAGCTCCGAATCCCTATGAATCGACTCTTCGCTTCGCAGAACCCTCGTGTTCTCAGATTGCGAATCTTGCCGCCGACCGGGTCACGTAAATGGCCAATGTCAATTAAACCCCAATTCTTCATACCAAGTCAATACCGCCCATGCCGATGGACAAGACACTCAGTCCAATGCCAAAATCGCGATAATATGGGGCATACTTCCAAATTTCGGCCCTATGAATGGGCAAAAATGTCAAGTAAATGCGCGTCTATGGCAGAACAACCAAAGATTTAATCAACCATCCGGCCGTAATCAATTCCAGAGCCAAGGGTTCAATCAAGCTTCCAATTTCAATCCGAATTCGAGTTTTAATTGAATTGAGTTTCAATAAGAACCTGTTTCCGCCAAAACCAAAACTCTAATTTTTCCAATCAAACACAAAGGTTCAATCGAATTGGCCTTCTAATTCCAATTTAATTTTCAAAATCGGCCACCACCATACTCTTCAAACTTCCAAAGACTCTCAAGGTCCCTCGAATTCAAATGATCTTAAGGCTGAATGGAACTCATTCAAAGAAGAGCAGAACAAGAATATTCAGCTCCTAATGAGTACCAATAAGAATCTTGAGAGACAGATAGGGCAGCTGGCTGAGCAATTAGCATCAAGACCCCCTGGGCATCTGCCCAGTTTTACCGAGAAAAATCCTAAGGGTGGTCATGTTGCTTTCAGCCGATTTGAGCAAAGAGCCAATGCATCGACCTCGCACCAACAACGCATTATGGACAAGAGGAGGCCAGTACAATGAGTTTAAGAATCGGTACACAGCTGAGTGGTCCCCCTGGCTTTCAGGGAAACCACTAGCCCCTCCTGCCATTGATGAGGCAGGAGGGGAAGTTGAGCACCCATCATCCCCTTGGCTGCAAGCAAGTAATCGGGTGACCGATCCCCTGATAGATGAAAAAGTTGGAGATCCTCAAGTGGCTAATCCCTTGAGGATTGAAAAAGGAAAAGAAAGTCAGGTGGCTGATCCCCTGACTACGAAAGCTTCTGAAAAGACGGTTCGGTGGAAGGATTTGGAAGACACGGCTATCAGCGCATCCTCAAAGAGAGTCTTTTCCGAGAGTGATCTGAAGAACCTTCCGTTTCCACCGAGGAAGAGCAACATTCCATTGGTTGAAGACAAAAAGTACGAGAATGTGCTGAACCTTCTGAAAAATACTCAGGTAAATCTGCCATTATCCGAGGTCTTGGTCGAGATGCCTAAGTATACAAAGTTCATCAAGGATGTTGTATCTTCCAAGAAGAAGTTAGCAGGAATGGACCAAGCAGTTGGTGAGGAGTGTTCTCTGGTCAATAATGAAAGCTTACCAATCAAGAGAAGCGACCCAGGGAAATTTGTGCTCACATTGCAGATGGGAGGCCTAGTCTTCCCAAATTCCTTATGTGACCTGGGCGCATCTATCAGCTTGATGCCATTGTCTGTGTGCAAGCAGCTGGGTTTACAAAGTCTTCTAGAACCCACGACCATGAATTTGCAGTTCGCTGATCGATCTTCTAAGAAAGCCTCAGGGATCTTAAAGGACGTATTAGTTCAAATAGATAGGTTTACCTTTCCGCTTGACTGCACGTCTTAGATATTGAGAAAAGTGAAAATGTCCCTTTAATTCTTGGTAGACCTTTTCTATCTACACCGTGAGCCCTCATCGATTGTGATGGTGGGCATGTGACCATTCGAGTTGGTGACCGGAGGTGAGCTATAGTGTTTCAAAATCCATCAATGTACCTTTCGGGGCCCCACCGGCTTTTCCGCTGAGGAGATTTCTGATGATTTCGATGACTTCATGGATAAGCAAGTCATGGCTGTAGAATCAGAGTATGAGCGACTAATTGATAAGCTGAATAGTCATGGTGTGGTCAATCTAGACCAATTAGCAGCTGATTTCGAGCATGAGCTAAGTGAGGAAGCCTTGGCAGTAGGACCGCTAAGTAAGCTCAACGATGTTGAGTTGAAAAGTGGCGATCTTAAATCAAGTCTAGAGGATCCTCCCGTAGATTTGGTACTGAAGCCGTTGCCTAAACATCTTAAGTATGTGTTTTTAAGAGAGGGTGACAAGCTTCCTTTGATCATCTCCGCCAAGCTATCTCGTGATAAGAGCTTAAATTGTTAAACGCCTTGCGCAAAAATGAAAAAGCTTTTGATGGCGGTGGGAGATATCCGAGGGATATCTCCCGACATCTGTATGCACAAAATCAAGACTGAGAAGGGTGCAAAACGAGTTAGACAGCCTCAGAGAAGACTCAACCCTCACATGCAAGAGGTAGTCAAGAAGGAAATTATCAAGCTTCTGGATATGGGTATCATATACGCCATTGCAGACAGCGAGTGGGTATCCCCAACTCAGGTAGTTCCCAAAAAAGGCGGAATTACTATTGAGAAGAATGAGAAGGGAGAGGAGATAGCATTGAGGCTCGTTACGGGATACAGAGTATGTATCGATTATCGAAAGCTCAATGAGGTCACACTGAAAGATCATTTCCCTTCCATTCATTGACCGGATGCTTGAGCGCCTGGCGGGGCACGATTCTACATCGCTTCTGGATGGATATTCAGGATACTTTCGAGATACCCATCGATCCCGTTGACTAAGAGAAGACCACTTTCACTTGCCCTTATGGTACATTCGCCCACAGCGGATGCCATTTGTCTATGCAATGCCCCAAACCACCTTTCAAAGGTGTATGATGGCAATCTTTGACGGGCTAGTTGAAAAGTGCATGGAGATTTTTATGGATGATTTCTCGGTCTTTGGTCAATCCTTCGATGATTGCCTCGATAATCTTGATCGTGTGTTGTCTAGATGTGTGGAAAAGGACTTAGTGCTCAATTGGGAAAAATGCCATTTCATGGTAGATGAAGGCATAGTTCTTGGCCACAAAGTGTCCGCCAAAGGTATGTAAGTAGATAGGGCCAAGGTAGAAGCCATTGAGAAGATGAGTTATCCTAAGAATGTACGCGAAGTCGAGGTTTCCTCGACATGTCGGTTTCTATAGGAGATTCATCCAAGATTTTTCCAAAGTAGCTAAGCCCCTATCTACTCGCTTCAAGGAAGACGTTGAGTTCAATTTCGATGAAAAGCGCAAGCAAGCGCTTGAGGAGCTCAAGAATCGGTTAATATCCGCCCAATTCTTATTTCACCGACCGAACTTACCTTTGAGCTTATGTGCGATGCATCCAACTATCTTTGTTAGTGCGCTTCTTAGGCAAAAGCTTAATGGAAAGTTCCACTTATCTATTATGCCGCCACACATCGAATCCTTCGCAAGTTAACTATACGACTACCGTAAAAGGAATTATTGGCCATAGTGTTTGCTATGGACAAGTTCCGTAGTTACTTGTTAGGTGCTCAAGTGATCGTGTGGATCGATCACGCCGCTTTGCGTTATCTTATGACCAAAAGGAAGCTAAACCGCGCTATCTGCGTTGATACCGACCTCCAAGAATTTGACGCTCAAATCAAAGATAAGAAGGGCAAAGTGAGAACGTAGTGGCGGATCATGTCTCTAGGATGATAAGTGAGGAAAAGGGTGATCCCGAAGATATAGATCTTTACTTTCCTCCTGGAAAACATCATGTTGATCGATGGCCGCTCTCCGATGTTCCATGGTATTCGCCCATTGTGAATTACCTTCATGCCCGCTACCTTGACCCCGAGATGTCGTGATCGTGGAGAAGAAGAAGTTCTTCTCTCGATATGAAATATTTCGCTTGGGATGAACCTTATTTGTTCAAGATCCTGCAAAGATGGTTTGCTTAGAGATGCGTTCTGAACTGAGCAACGAGAGATTATCGAGCAATGCCATAGTGGACCCACAGTGGTCACTTTGGTCCTTGGAAAATGGTTGCGAAGATCTTCCATCCGGTTTCTATTGGCCTACGATCTTTAAAGATACTGAAGCTTTCAGTAAAGCTTTGCGATAGGTGTCAACGAACCGAACTCGACAATGCGTTTTGACATGCCTTTGAAACCCATCTTAGAGTGCGAAGTCTTTGATGTATGGGGTATCGATTTTATGGGACCTTTCCCATCATCTTGCGGTAACAAATACATCTTAGTCTGCGTCGACTATGTTTCGAAATGGGTGGAGGCGGTAGCCACTCCTCACAATGATCATAAAACGGTCATGAAGTTCTTAAAGAAGAATATCTTTGTGAGATTTGGGTGTCCTCGAGCCTTGATCAGTGATGAAGGAACGCATTTTTGCAACCGACCTCTAGAAAAAGTTCTCGAAAAGTATGGTGTACGCCATAAAACCGCACCCCATACCATCCGATGACTAGCGGTCGAGGTTGAGCGAAGCAACCAAAGCATCAAAAGATCTCGAGAAAATCGTGAAGCAGCCATCGCAAGGACTCGAGTCCGAAGTTGGATGATGTATTATGGGCTTATAGGACCGCCTATAAAACTCCTATGGGTACATCTCCATATCAAATGGTCTACGGGAAACCATGTCATTTGCCTGTCGAGCTAGAGCATAGAGCTTATTGGGCCACAAAGTTTTTAAACTTTGATTCCCAAACTTGTGGGGCATCGATCGATTGCAAAGTAGCTATATGAGTGGACGAGTTCAGACTTCAAGCATATGAGAGTGCCAGGATCAGCAAAGATAAGATGAAACTACTCCATGATGCGAAAATTAAGAAGCGAGAATTCAGAGTCGGCGAACAAGTTCTCCTCTACAATTCTAGGTTACATTTGTTCCCTGGAAAGTTGAGGACTCGTTGGTCCGGCCCCTTCGAGATTCTCCAAATTATTCCCGAGGCGTCTAGAACTTCGTGGTTATAGTGGTGACCCGTTTCGAGTCAACGGTCAAAGGTGCAAACACTATATCGGTGAACCTAAGGAGACATCTTTGATTGTTAAATTTCTCGATATTCTCGGATGTGGTGTTGCTCGAGTCGAAGAATTTAGCGAGTTATCACCCGACTTGTTCTCCGAGGATGACGGTAGTGATCCTTCAAGAGGTTCTAGCCGGGTAGTCTTTGATATGGAAGAGTTTGAAAGTGGAGCGACAAACCAAGCGCCATCGAGGACTCAGAGAATGAAGAGGTCACCCGTGGGAGGTTCAAGCGTATGTGGAGGGCTATTAAAAATTTTCCCCATGTGTGAGATGTCAAGTTTTCGCAGCCCACACCGCCGATCTAGGCTTACACGAGGTAGTGGCTGGCAGAAAAGTCAAGTGGCCTGATCCAGGCTGAGTTTAGACTTTGTCGAGCTAACGACATTAACCAAAAGCGCTACTAGGAGGCATCCTAGATATCCCGTATTATATTAGCTAGGCTCTGTTCACGCTATTAGTGTTTTATTTAAGTTTTAGTTTGATTAAGTTTTAGCTAACTAAGTTGTTCTATTGTTATCTGTCAGTTAGTGTGCTTTTAGGTATGGATTACGGAGTTCTTCCTGAGGAGTTCCCCCTCATTAGTCGGATCCCGCTGATCACAGTAGATGATGGACCGGGAGGCACTATAGTCCTTCATGTAGATTTTGACATTAGCACTCAGTGTTAAGACCATCACGCACGTGATCATCGCTCCACCTTGTTCGGGAGGCAGCGATTTCACGACTGAGGAGTTGCAGGAGGCCATAGGACGTCCCTACACGATCCTTAATGATCCTATGCTGACGGATTTGGCACTAGTGCTGCAGGCTGAGCATTTCAGAGGTGTTGAGGTAGCCGGTGAGGATTGGTGTTTGCAAGATGAGTACGACTTTCCTCCAGCTGTCGACATGCTTCGACGTCTCATTCGCGTAGTGGATTGGGACGAAATCTACGCAGACTAGTGAGTTCTTAGTTAGTTTGGTTTTCGTCGAGCCCCGACGTAAAACAGAAGCGCTTGGTGGGAGGCAACCCACTGTTTTAGTTATGTTTTTAGTTACTTCTAAGCTTTTTTAGGTCTTTAATCTTTCATCATTGTACTTTTGAATTTTATTTGACATTAATAAAAATTGCACTTCAATTTTAATTTAGCTTATGTGTGAACAAGTTTGATTTTATCACTCTTCTCGTGGACGCCCGCTCATGAAAATGAACGCCCGTCCAGCTTTTCTTGTTTTTATGGACGTTCATTCAAAATGTTGGACGCCCGTCCGCAAAAATCCCTCCTATCTCGTATGTAAAATGCCTCATGGACGAAGCGCTCGAATTTTTGACGCGCCCGCCCGATTCATGCGATTGCTAGTGAACGCCCGTCCGTCCGGATGGACGGCGCCCACTCGGGCCTATATATACTGCTTCTGGCGTGACTCCTCATTCTTCTCGCGATTTTCAAAAGAGAACCCGACTTTTCCTCCTCCAAACCTCAAATCTTCGTTTCAACCAAATTCAACGATTCTTGTTGCAAAAGAACGGTCCTTGCACCTTCTTTTCATTTATCTAGTCCATTCCTCCAACAATCAACGGAATTTGAAGAATCGAGAGATTTTTCAAAGTATGCCATTTGGACAAAATTTCCAATTTTGGGTGCCAATCTTGGTGTTTCGGGCTTCAAATCCATTCGATCATCATCCTTACATAGCGTTGGGTAAGTCTATAGCAACTTTTCTCGTTTCCATTCAAGTTTTTGTGAGTTCGATCTTCGCTCGACTCATTTTCTTGAATATGCGCATACATCTTGTTATATTTTTCGCTTGTTGCCCTTTTTCTTCCCGAATCTGGTTGTGATGATGATGATGTGGTGCGTTTGTGGTGGTTGTTGGTGGTATGCTTTGTTTGAAATCCCGATTTGGACGATAAACGGGTAACCATTTGTGTGAATGGTTTAGTTTAGTTATAAGTCTGACAATGGTGCGTAAGAAGGAAATTGTGAAGCGTTATGGTAAAGGTTTGGCCAGGGAGAGAGGTAAACGGCAACGTCCTGAGTTTGATCCGTCCGAATTAGACCCTAACAGAGGAGTAGTCTTTCGAGATCAACCGCCTAGAACATCCCAACAAACAAGAACCAATTTAAGAGATGATTCCCCTTCCAATTCTGAAACTGAGGAAGATGATGAGGTCCCTCTCGTTAGGATGTCTCGAGGCACTCGGGGTGGTGAATCTTCTAGAGCTGAGGTTGGTACTGAGAATGTCGTTGGGGAGGAGGCTGAAACCGAAGCTACACATGCACCCCCTAAGAAGAAAGCTAAGAATGTTGCCCCTCTTGCTATGCCCCGTCGATTCGTCAATCCACGAGCTCATAGTGCCTACACTAAGGATTATGTGACTCGGAGTATGATTTTTGACAGAGAGGTCAAGACACAACAAGTTGATCCCGCCTTCGTGAAGATGCTAAAGGCTCGGAAATGGGATGAGTTACTGAAAATTCCTCCTAACCCGGTCAATGATTCTATAGTGAGAGAGTTCTATGCGAATTGTTCTGAGACGGATTTGGATGACGGTTTTGTGATGGTTCGAGGTGTCAAAGTGCCTTTTTCCGCCAAGGTGATCAACCGAGAAATATAAGTTGCCGGCGTTTGCGCGGCTTGGATTACAAGGAGGAGATCGCTAGACGGCAAAATGAGGAGGTAAGGATCCGATGGAGGAGCTGCGATTGAAAGTTTGTCGGATGTGGCATGGGTGTTGAGACCGAATGGTGATAGGAAGGAGTTAATCACCACGACTTGGACTGAGGATTGGCGGGTCTACTGTCGGTTTATCCAGAGTCGGTTGATTCCTAAGAATAATCTCACACATTTCTATATCAGTGATCTTGGGATGTTGTATGCGTTGGTTTTCGGGCTGAATGTTGATGTTGGGCAAGCTTTGTTTGATGACATTTTGGCAAACCAGAAGGTATCTACCCGGAGTTTGATAGTTCCGCATTTGATTCATCAGTTATGTTTGGATGCTGGGGTTGCTGAGTATACATCGGATCACAAAACAAAGAGTTATCCCCCCATTCGTAGAGAGAAGGTTGGGACTACGACACCTGAGCCGGTTCCCACCACAGCACCTTCCGCGGGCCCTTCTTGGTCTACTTTGTCAGACGCGGAGCAGACACGATATAGTATGGCGAATAGCCTCCGGGATTGGATGGTGGAGCTTCACGAGGGGCATAAGAACATCATGTCAAGCACTCAAGTGTGTTGTGGAGGGAAAAGCCGAGGAACATGAGTATTT
This sequence comes from Gentiana macrophylla, assembly GCA_026214975.1. NCBI lineage: Eukaryota > Viridiplantae > Streptophyta > Magnoliopsida > Gentianales > Gentianaceae > Gentiana > Gentiana macrophylla. Next base: position 113,052,062 of record CM047809.1, on the reverse strand, counting down.
TTGAGGAGAGTGACATGGAGTTCGTATTCTCTCGATCCTATTGAGACCGTGATCGGTGAGATGCTTGAGGCGGTAAAGAGGCCTGATGATCCGGTTGATGAGGACATCCCAAAGAGCTACCGCATCTACGGTGGTGTCCTTTCCATGATCTTTCTCCGGTTGTCGATCCTACCGTTGACGCTGCTCGTTCTTCGAGGCGACTCCGGGGCTCCTTGAGTTTTCATTTGTACACTTTGTCCGGTTGATGTTGCACTTTTTGATACTTTTCATTCGATTTGGCTGTACCTATGCATTTTGCTACTTTCCTTTTGGTTACTTTTCTTGATTTTTGGTTTTTCTACTTTTTACGCGACTGTTGTTTATCATAGGCGTATACTTTGATGGTCATGTAAGCCATAAGGCAGTCTGCACTCTTTTCTTTGACTTCTGTTGACATATTTATTTGATGGTCCTATTTCTTTTCATCCGTTTTGAGTTATTATCTCTACTGCAATATTATACCCCGTTTCCCCCGAGTTTTCTGTTTTCTCGCGTGTTGCAGAGGTGGTTTTTGTCGAGTAATCGTTGAGTTACGCTTGGACGTTTTTCACGCACGCCGCGAGCGTTGGCCTTTTCATGCTCCACTGACCAACATCTCGATTTTTCTACGCAAATACAGCTAAGTTTCTTCTCATTTACCTTTCTGCACAACATGAGGACATGTTGAGTTTTTAAGTATGGGGAGGGATAGTTCGATGCGTATACGCTTAATTACTACGTTAGTTTGTTTATTATGCAAAAATATGCTCAATTTTCAAAAAAATTTCTACACTTGTGTTCTTGTTTTGTCCCGAGTAGGCGATTCAACGTGAAGTTCGTTGTTGTTGCAGTCATCTATGCGATATTTCATACGTTTGATAAGTTAGTTGTTTCACCTGAACTATTTTTCACGAGCCATAGTGAATGATGAGCTATTTTTATAAAGTTATACCCCGTTTTGGATTAGTAGTTTTTGATTATCTTATAAGTCATGTGCTTAGTGCTACGTATATATCGTGGGATTTATGGTAGTTTGTATTTAGTTCCGAAGTATGACATACTGTGAATATCTGTAAGTTTGAATGTGATAAGTGAAACGTGATTAAGTCTTTGCAATAGTAATAAATTGTTTACTTGAGGTGTTATGCTCATTGGAGTGCGTGCTACTAGAAAATAATCTTTTCCTTCGCCAAATGTAAATCTCTAAGTAAACAAAATTGTAAGGTGGTGTGTCGAAAGCTAGTCAATGATTTGGGTGCGGTAGGGTTTACCACGTAAGTCCTATACCACTATGATGACTAAGAGCTCACACGACGTTAGAAAAAGTCGCCTTATGATTGGAGTAAGGTAGGGATTATCTCGAAATGTCCTATTCTACTATGAGGGCAATAGCTTCTTCTAATGTGCGTTTAAGTGAATAATTTGAATTAACTAAAGAATTGTTGCGTAAATTGAATATAAGACTTAGTTATCGTTAATCTTATCCCCAGTGATAAACCGATGGATATGATGTAGGATTATCCTCTGAGTATTTCGTAAAGGCCCTAGATATATTCGATCATCCTTTCGGGATATGTCACGTTTGTAGGGTGCACCTTATGAGTGTCATTTATTACTATTTCATGAGGGGTATTAGCTAGTTTTACTTTGAGTTGTTCAAGTTTGGATCTAGTGGAAGTTCCCTATGGCTATGCACTCACACACCGGTGGACATCTAAGTTATTGGATGTATGTTATATTTGTTTAGATGCATGCTTTCCTTTCTCGAGCCTAATTTTCGTATGCATGTCTTGCTCGGGACGAGCAAGAGATAAGTGTGGGGGAGTTGTTAAGGGTGAAAATCTATGTTTTATTATGATATGTTTTACGGTATTTTCCCTCTTAATTGGATTAATTGCATAATAAACGGCCCTTATATGGAAATGTTGAGCATACTAGGTTTTTAAGGACTTAATCTCAATATTGAATAAATTATGTGTTTTCATCGTGAATTATAATTAATTGGACTTTATTACAGTTTTGCGATGTTTTCCATGTGTTATAGGTATGTTCATTGTGCTCAAATGGTGATCAAAAAGGGTTAAAACTCGAGCTATAAAGATTTGAGAATAGATAATGATGAAGTGAATTGAAGGAAAGAGATAAAGATGGAAAAATCACATCAAACTGAAGGTGGATGCTCGTCCATGAAGCGTCCACTATGACCGAACGCCCGTAAAGAGTGAACGAAAGCGCCCAAGGTGCTAAAAGTGATTGAGAGAGTTTGAATCGAGATCGAACGGGCGTTTGAGGAGAGTCTCGAAATATCAAACGAAAGCGCCCGCCATCTTGAACGCCGCCCACAAAGTGCCGACTTATCGCCACCGCCTCGATTTCTATAAATAGCAGCGTGTTTCACATCTTTTAAGACACAATTCGACACACATAAACCCTAATACCTAGGGGCGGCTAAGGCTGCAGGTTTTACATCTTTTCCTTCACTTTTATGCAAATTAGATCTAGGTTAGTTTAGGTTACTTTTTATCTTTGTTTTTATACATTCTTTGAGGTTGAGGATGTTCAGAGGCTAAAACCTCCATCAAACGAGAGTTGTGAAGCCATCAACGTGAATTGATCTGTTTATCTCGGTTATTATTGTGAGTATTTATTTATGGTTGTTTCTTATTCATGCTTTACTCATGTTTTTAGTGCATTATATCGGAAGATTGCATGTTTTCGATTGTGTTTATGCTTGATGGGAGTCATGTTAAACCTTTAGATCACCATGAATAGGAATAGTCTCTGAATCTATAGTAACGGAAGTTAATAGGTTCGATCACTAGGTTAAACATAAAAGTTGACATCTTTGGTCTTTTAAACGCGTTAATCTAGCATTGGAAGATACTAGGTTAAAAGATGAAACACCTAAGGAATTAGGATTTCATGTTAAGAGAAGATGAATCACAACTTAAGTAAATACCACGTAAAATCGAGATAGGAGATCAATGCATGTTGATAGGTGGATCAATCCTCGTTTGTCTTTTATAAACTTGATTTACAATCCTCATAGCTTAGTTTAGATTAGTTAATTTATTTTCCTGCACTTATAGTTTATTTTTATCGCTTTCAATCTCTCCTAGCATTGGATTAATCTCCTCTGTCTAGTTATTTTCTGCATATTTGTTTAGTTAGTTATTCGTTAGGTTAGTAATCGTGACAAGAGTTAGTTAAAAACAAAGGCTAGGGTTAACATTCGTCTAGTTCCCCGTAAGATCGACCCGGCATAGCCTCTATACTACGATCCTTGCACTTGAGGTTAACCGGTTTTATTACTTGTTTATTTTGTATTAATAAAATCCGTGACATGTTTCTTACTTTGGGGCCACCTCGAGAGTGTGAGTAGTAGCACCTACATCATAAAGTTGAATCCCTTGGTTTGTTTTAAAACGCCTACTTTACTCGAGGACGAGCAAAGGCTAAGTGTGGGGTGGTTGATGGGAGTCAACTTTACATGATTCCGGTGCATCTTATACCCCCGTTTATCCCACTTTTAGCACGTTTCTTGGTGATTTAGACCGTTTTAGGGTCAATATCGTGAGTTTATAGCACGGGGAGTAAATCCGTCACTTTGATGGTTTACTACCTCCTTTTATTGATATTGACCCTATTCCGAGCACTTTTACCCTCCGGAATGTTTTGGTTGTTTTTGGTTGTTGTGATGATGTAGGGTATTGGTGTCTCGAGAACCCGGAAGGCGAAGATCTATGATGATAAGTGTGATCAAGGTGCAAGAATGAGCCAAGAAAGAAGAAAGAATAGGAAAAGGAAGAGAAAGAGTTGGTGCCCGAGTGACTGTTCTGATTCAGAAGCATTTTGAACCATGATGGAGGCATTTTCTGGTCATGACTTCTTCATAAAAGTTGTAGATAATTGAAAGAGCTTTCCAACGCATCTTGAATCACCCAAATCGGAGCTCGGACGAAGAAGTTATGAAGGTTTTACTGCAGCAGAAAACAGCAGCATTTCAAACGCACGTTTGGACCTTTCAAACGTGCGTTTGGGACTGTTTTTTTCGAATACTGAGAGCAAGGGACTGAAACGCACGTTTGGGAACCTTCCAAACGTGCGTTTGAGCAGTTTTTAGCCATAAAACCAAATTTGGATCGAATTTTTGGGGAATAACAGAGAGACGCGAATGGAAGTAGTTTAAGATCAATTTGGGCGATTTCTTCGCTTTTAGGAGTTAGAATTAGTGTAATATACCGTTAGAAAGCTCTTTCAATCCTCTCTTTGATTCTCTAACTCTTAGCTTCAATTTATAACATTTCATTGGTCAAAATTCGATCTTTTGTATTCAACTTTTGTGCTCTTCTTCTCCAAACTCGAATTTCTACACTTTAATGGTACATTTCTTCTCTCTTTTACTTATTATGTCTTTAATTCATTGTTTCTTTCATGTTTTAATTAGTATAATGAGTAGTTAATTCCTCCCCATATCCGGGTCATGTGATATGTGATGAAATCACCCTTTGGGTGATGAAATTGGGAGTGGGTAGTGTGTTTTATTGTTGTTTCTTGCATGTTTCACGTCTTAGAACTTGTTATAACGGATTTGAGCTAGATTAGCTACCTAGGTCAAATATCACACACACCACTCTTGAGAGTTGTTCAGAGAGAGGGGTGTGGGAAAAGGGCTCTAGGATCGCGGTGTAGTCTCGGTTTAGTTGTTAAACCGAGCTCATCGTGAGGTTACTCGTTTATACGTTTAAGCGGCTCGAGTGCAAAACATGACTTGTTAGGAGAGAGTTGTTCAGACCTTAACATGGCATAAGGTGTTAGAAGAGAGTTGTTCATACGCTAGCACCGGGTTTAGGAGTTCGCACCCGTGAAATTGAATGCAAGAGTTCGTTTGTTATATTGCACACTCCCGGTTTTGTCTATCCTGGGGTTGAAATTAGTCATTTTGATCATGGTTCGGCTATGTCCCTTTCCCCTTTAGACTTGTTAGTTTAATTTACTTTAGTTTAATTGAAGTGTACAAACATTCCAACAACTTGTTTGCCTAGACTAAGCAATAAGTTCACTTTGGTACTTACAAGCACGTCTTCTCGTGGGTTCGACCTCGGACTCTGTAGCATTTATACTAAGCAATCGACCCGGTCCACTGCCGGTTAGAGAGCTTGTTTAGTCACCGTTGTTTTGAGTATTTTATAAATTTGTTTGGTGAAAACAACGCTCATCACTCTAAAATCTCTCTGTAAGAAGCTCCAGTTTATTTTGTGAATTAAAACTCTTGTAATTGTGATAATCCAAAAGAGCTAGCCAACCCTCCCTTAAATAAGGTGACATGCGCCCCTTGTTGGTCCCAATCTAATTGGGAGAAGCTTCCCAGTAGATTGGGGAGAAAGAAAACATTTTCCTAATAAAATAAGAAAAATTTCTTTGATTGATTTATCTCATTTAATATTCAATATCTTATATTAAATATATTTTCAAGATATATTTTGACAATATCTTATATTGAATACTAGTGAAGGTGAGCCGTGCAAGGCACGGCGGGCCCAACATAAATCGTTACTAACGATAATACCAAAGAATATATCTCCAACGTGAAATAAATTGCGTAAGCTTAAACCGTAACAATTTCAAAGCACATGACAAAGAGTGCAACAGAAACATATCACATTCTCTGCAAGAGATAGCTCTTTCTTAGAGACGTTAAGATTGTGAATCACTTCTCTTCCAGCCCTATCAGAAGTTTCCACCTACAAAATAAACCACAATATGATGTATCGGATAACAATGTTATAAAGTCGATCCATTTAGCTTCGACTTTACATAATGAAACATTATAGAAAAATAATAAGCGGACCATAACTACACAGTCAAATATCCTCAGACGCCTTAGCTTTCAGATCATTAATATACTTGAAAATGTGTTTCACTCATTTTCTATACGACATTTCTCTTTCTTATCATTAATGTTTACGTCATTGATCTCGTGTTCATTCATTTGGTGAAAAAAAAAAACCACATATCAAAAATGGTTTAAAGAATATAAAAAGTGATTTGGTATTCCAACGTCAATTTTAGTTAAGCTCGTACTGCAAACGGCCGTCGGTTCCACCGACATTATATTGTTCAAAATAATAAAAACATTTAATGTGGTGTCAAGATTGATTTATAAGGCGCCGTGAGTAATCGCGGCACGTGAGTAATTTCGTTGTGCCGATAGAAGCAACATAAATACATCATACATTCTTACACGACCAATAAGTGCAATATAGCTAGTCACAGCAAATATGAAATGATTTTTCAAGTAAACTCAGAATAAATAGAGATGGGTTCAATTGGCACTACCATTTTAATATTGGCACAATTATTTATTAATTTTCATTTAATTTTACACACCACCAAATAACTTTTTGGCACCACGTTACGCGCGTCAGAGCTACCAATGATTTATAGGGTGCCGAGAGTAATCGTCGCGCTGTGAATATTTTCGTGGCGCGGATATTTGTTCTGCTAATTCTTTTTGTTGTTTTTTATAGCTAAACTTGACTCATATTTCATCGTACACTACACGACACAACGTGAAATCCATCGGTCTTTCCTTCTCTTTTTTTTTTCTTTTCAGCACAAACTACTAATGGCACACTGTTGATTTTTTTTATAAAAAAAAGGAGCCACAAAGGTTTGATATAAAAAAAAATGAGAGTAATCGTGGCGCCGTGACTATTTTCGTGGCGCGGATATTTGTTTGGCTATATTTTTTTGTTGTATTTTATAGCTAAACTTGACTCATCTTCCATCGTACACTACACATCAGAACTTCAAATCCATTGGTCTTTTTTTTTTTTTTTTTTTTTTTTTTTTTTGCTTTTCTACTAACGGTACACGTTTGATAAAAAGGAGAAGAAAAAAAAAAAAAAACTCTCCACGTGTTAGCCAAGGAGGGTGGCCACGTCGCCTCTTGTGGAGATTAACTCATCTTCCATCGTACACTACACGGCACAACGTGAAATCCGTCGGTCTTTCCTTCTTTTTTTTCCATTTCAGCACAAACTACTAATGGCACACTGTTGATTTAAAAAAAAAAAGGAGCCACAAAGGTTTGATAAAAAAAAAATGAGAGTAATCGTGGCGCCGTGACTATTTTCGTGACGTGGATATTTGTTTGGCCATATTTTTTGTTGTATTTTATAGCTAAACCTGGCTCATCTTCCATCGTACACTACACAGCAGAACTTCAAATCCATCGCTCTTCCCTTCTTTTTTTTCATTTTCTGCACAAACTATTAACGGTACACGTTTGAAAAGAAAAAGAAAAAAACTCACCACGTGTCAGCCAAGGAGGGTGGCCACGTGGCATCTTGTGGCACACCCTCCTTAGCTCCTTTTAGATATATACTAGTTAACGTGAGCCTTGCAAGGCACGGCGGGCCCAACATAAATCGTTATCAACGATAAATGGCCATCGGTTCCACCGACGTTATGTTGTTCAAAATAAAAAAAATATTTAAAGTGGTGTCCACACTGTTTTATTCAATTGTTGTGTCGAAATCGAAAATTTTCGATTGATTGAAATTTAAAACTGAATCCGCACCGTCAGTTGGAGGTACTAAAAATGAACCGTATCAAAATATACACTTTGTTGTGTATAATATTCAATTATTGTGTCGAAATCGAATCGAGAAATCGAAAATTTTCGGTTGATTAAATTTTAAATCCTCATTCGGTTTATATATAACGATAACCGAAATTTCGGTATTTACCAAAAGGAAAAAAACCAGCTGTTTTAAAAGTTTAAAAAAAAAATAGGTGCCTGATAAGTCCACAATTTGTGAGGTATAGTGTATTCTTGATACGTTTTGCACGAAAAGATATTGTTCGGGTAGTTGTTTTTGATGTTTTTCAGCACCTATATGATTGAGGCATGATTTTGGATGTTTCGAGTCATTTCGGAGTCACTTGGAGCGGTTTGGACGAAGTTGAAGTGAAGCGGTCAAGCTAGAAAAAGAAAACAGTGCTGGAAAGCTAAAACCAGTTATGGTAGGATCCTACCATTCAATGGCCGAGTTTGGCAGAATTAAAACACATCAACAGCGAATTTGCATCAGCATTATTACCATTTAAACACTATTTTATGTTATTTTAACCCCATGAGTGGGTCCAACTTTATTTATTATTAGTATTTAGATAGAAATAAATATTTTTCCGAATCCCTAATTCATAGAATATGCGACAAAAGAGAGGAGAGGGGCGCATCTTCTCCTCTCCACCCATCTTCATATTTTCTTCCTACTTTCTCCATGGATTGGTGATTTTTTGTTTCTTCTTTTCAATAAATTAAGGTACTCTCCTTCTTTTTCTTGTGATTTAATCATTAGAATGAGTAGTTAATATCTTTACTCCGGTTAATTGATTGTTGAACCCTTGATTTCTTGATGATTGTGAGATCAAATCGTTCTCACTCCTCGTTAATTTATTAGTATTTATTTATTTTCTGCGTTAATCGATACATGATTAGAATGTTGATTTGGTTATTTGTGCACGATAGTTGAATTGATTTTCTAATCGAGCACCAAAATCCATCTTAGGCGGTTGCCATAAAAGATTGGATTTTTAGTGGTAAACAACAAATTGTCTGCCGGTTCGTAGCCCGCAGGATTCCCTGTTGTGAAAATAGATAATATTATGGTTAAAATTAAGGCGGTTGGATTAATACACAGTAATTGGGTCTCTATAATCTTTAAGGTCATGTTATGTCACCAAACTCCGGGGTGTCGTTGCGGGGTGTGCCATAATTAGGGTGTAATTAGTGGCGGTTGTCCTAATTAACGAATTTAGGAGAGATTGGTTGATTCACGGTTGTGGTCAACTGTAACCAATTTATTAATAATTTAACGAGTCATCCTTGAATCGATGATCAATCATAGGTATTGAGGGGGAAACGATTAATTGACTGGAACTTTTCTTTATTTTGTTTTCCTTTTCTTCTTAGGAAATAGTTATAAAACACCAAATATCTTTTCTTTTCACGAATTTTAGAAGAAATAAGTCCACCGTGCTCCTCGTGGGTTCGATTTCTACTTCTACTATACTAGCTATAGAGGCTGTAGGTGATTTATCTTTGGTGGTTTGACGACCCATCAGTGCCACGTGTCAGCCTAGGAGGCTGCCACGTGGCACATTGTGGGCAAACCCCCTTAGCTTTTAATAGATATAAGATAAGACTAGTGAATCTGAGCCGTGCAAGGCACGGCGGGCCAACATAAATCATTACCAACGATAATACCAAAGAATAGATCTCCAACGTGAAATAAATCGCGTAAACATAAACCGTAACGAATCCAAGACACAAGACAAAGAGAACAACATTTACATATCACATTCTCTGCAAGGTGTAGCTCTTTCTTAGAGGCGTGAAGATTGTGAATCACTTCTCTTCCCATTTCTATCGAGGACATTCCACCTACAAAATAAACCACAATACGATGTATCGGAGAACAATGTCATAAAGTCGATCCCTTTAGCTTCGACTTTACGTAATGAAACTTTATAGAAAAACAATAAGCGGACCATAATTACACGGTCAAATGTTCCGGGACGCATTAGCTTCCATATCATTAATATGCTTGAAAATGTGTTTCACTCATTTTCTATACGATCTGAATGATATAAAAAGTGATTTGGTATTCCAACGTCAATTTTAGTGACGTTCGTACTACAAACGGCCGTCGGTTCCACAGTCGTTATGTTGTTCAAAATAATAAAAATATTTAATGTGGTGTCCACGTGGTCACACCTTCTTGGGGCGGATATTTGTTTGCCCTTATTTTTGTTGTTGTATTTTATAGCTAAACTTGACTAATCTTCCATCGTACACTACACAACAGAACTTTAAATCCGTCGGGCTTTTTTTTTCCCCCTTTCTGTACAAACTACTAATGGTACACGTTTGATAAAAAAAAAGTACACGGTTTTATTCAATTGTTGTGCCGAAATGGAATCGTAAATTTTCGTTGATTAAAACTTAAAACTAAAACCGCACTGTTTGTTGGAGGTAATAAAAATGAACCGTATCGAAACATACACTTTGGTTCGGTTTATGTAACGGAGTACCGAAATTTTTTTCAGTTTCTATATAACGCTAACCGAATTTACAGTTTTATTTGTTTACCCTTATTTCGTTGCCCTAATTTTTTTGTTGTTGTATTTTATAACTAAACCTGACTAATATTTCATCATACAAGAGGTAGCTCTTTCTTAGAGACGTGAATATTGTGAATCACTTCTCTTCCACCCTTATCAGGACTTTCCACCTACAAAATAAACCACAATACGATGTATCGGAGAACAATGTCATAAAGTCGATCCCTTTAGCTTCGACTTTAAGTAATGAAACATTATAGAAAAACAATAAGCGGACCATAACTACACGGTCAATGTCCCGGGACGCCTTAGCTTCCAGATCATTAATATGCTTGAAAATGTGTTTCACTCATATTCTATACGATCTGAAGGATACAAAAAGTGATTTGGTATTCCAACGTCAATTTTAGTGACGTTCGTACTGCAAACGGCCGTCGGTTCCACCGATGTTATGTTGTTCAAAATAATAAAAACATTTAATGTGGTGTCCACGTGGTCACATGTTGACACACCTTCTTGGCGCGGATATTTGTTTGCCCTTATTTTTTGTTGTTGTATTTTATAGCTAAACTTGATTAATCTTCCATCATACACTACACAACAGAACTTCATATCCGTCGGTCTTTTCTTTTCCCCCTTTTTTACACAAACTACTAACGGTACACGTTTGATAAAAAAAAAGTATACGGTTTTATTCAAATGTTGTGCCGAAATCTAATCGGAAATTTCGGTTGATTGAAACTTAAAACTAAAAACGCACTGTTTGTTGGAGGTAATAAAAATGAACCGTATCGAAATATATACTTTGGTTCGGTTTATGTAACTGAGTACCGAAAAAAAATCGGTTTCTATATAACGCTAACCGAATTTCCGGTTTTATTTGTTTGCCCTTATTTTGTAGCCCTAATTTTTTTGTTGTTGTATTTAATAGCTAAACCTGAGTAATATTTCATCGTACACTACACAGTAGAACTTCAAATCCGTCGGTTTTTTCCCTTTTCTGCACAAGCTACTAATGGTACACGTTTGATAAAAAAAAGGTACACGGTTTTATTAAATTGTTGTGCCGAAATCGAATCGAAAATTTTCGGTTAATTGAAACTTAAAACTAAAACCGCACTGTTTGCTGGAGGTAAAAAAATTGAACCGTATCGAAATATACACTTTGGTTCGGTTTATGTAACGAGAAAAAAAATTCGGTTTCTATATTACGCTAACCGAAACCGAAATTCCGGTTTTTACCGATTACCGAAGAAAAAAAGGGAAAAAGGAAAGAAAAAAAAAAAGTGCCACGTGTCAGCCCAAGAGACTGCCACATGGCACATTGTGGGCATCATCTCTTAACATTTTATAGACTAGTAAACGTGAGCCGTGCAAGGCACGACTGGCCCAACATAAATCGTTACCAACGATAATATCAAAGAATAGATCCCTAACGTGAAATAAATTGCGTAAGTTTAAACGGTAACAAATTCAAGGCACAAGACAAAGAGAGCAACATAAACATATCACATTCTCTGCAAGAGGTAGCTCTTTCTTAGAGACGTGAAGATTGTGAATCACTTCTCTTCCAGCCATATCATGAGTTTCTACATACAAAATAAACCACAATATGATGTATCTGAGAACAATGTCATAAAGTAGACCCCTTTAGCTTCAACTTTACGTAATGAAACATTACAGAAAAATAATAAGCGGACCATAACTACACGGTCAAATCTCCCGGGACGCCTTAGTTTCCAGATCATTAATATGCTTGAAAATGTGTTTCACTCATTTTCTATACGACATTTCTTTTTCTTATCATTAATGAATACGTTATTGATCTCGTGTTCATTCATTTGGTGAAAAAAAACACATGTCAAAAAGTGATTTGGTATTCCCAACGTCAATTTTAGTGACGCTCGTACTGCAAACGGTCGTCGGTTCCACCGACGTTATGTTGTTCAAAATAATAAAAACATTTAATGTGGTAGCCACGTGGCCAAATGTGGGCACACCTTCTTGGCGCGGATATTTGTTTGGCCATATTTTTTTGTTGTTGTATTTTATAGTTAAACTTGACCCATCTTCCATCTTCCATCGTACACTACACAGTACAACTTAAAATCCGTCGTTTTTTTTTTTTTTTCTTCTTCCCTTTTCTGCACAAATTACTAATGGTACACGTTTGATAAAAAAAAAATACACGTGCAAATGTATTTTATAGCTAAACTTGGTCTATCTTCCATCGTACACTACACTGTACAACTTCAAATCCGTCGGTCTTTACTTTTTTTCCCTTTTATGCACAAACTACCAACGGTACACGTTTGATAAAGAAAAAAAAAATACACGTGTTGATGTATTTTATAGCTAAACTTGACCCATCTTCCATCGTACACTACACAGTTTAACTTCAAATCCGTCGGTCTTTTTTTTTATTCCATTTTCTGCACAATCTAATAACGGTACATGTTTGATAAAATAATAAAAAAAAACCTTGATGTATTTTATAGCTAAACTTGGCCATCTTCCATCGTACACTACACAGTAGAACTTCAAATCCGTCGGTCTTTCCTTTTTTTTCCTTTTCTACACAAACTACTAACGGTACATGTTTGATTAAAAAAAAAAAAAAACCACAAAGATAAAATTAAAAATTAAAAATTAAAAATGTGCCACGTGTTAGCTAAGGAGGGTGCCACGTGGCCTCTTGTGGCAACACCTCCTTAGCATCTTATAGATATACTAGTGAACGTCAGTCGTGCAAGGCACGGCGGGCCCAACATAAATCGTTACCAACGATAACATCAAAGAATAGATCTCCAACGTGAAATAAATCGCGTAAGCTTAAACCGTAATAATTCAAAGCACAAGACAAATAGAGCAACCGAAACATATCACATTCTCTGCAAGCTACCGAAAGTCCGGTTTTTTTTACCAAGGGGAAAAAAGAAACAGCGGTAAGAAAATGGGAAAAAATGAATCGAGAACTTACACATTTGATAAATAAAAAAAATACACGGTTTTTTTAATTGTTGTGTCGAAATCGAATCAAAATCGAAAATTTTCGGTTGATTGAAATCTAAAACTCGAATCCATGAATGTCTGGTTGGAGGTAATAAAATAAACCGTGATCGAAATATACATTTGGTTGTGTATATTCAATTGTTGTGTCGAGATCAAGCGAGAAATCAAAAATTTCGGTTCATTGAAATTTAAAATCGACCAGATCATCTATTGGAGACACTAAAATGAATCGTGATCGAAATATATACTTTGGTTCGATTTACGTAACGTAGAGTCAAATTAAAAATTTTGGTTTATATATAACGCTTACCGAAATTCCGGTTATTATCGAAGGGGAAAAAAAATCGGTTTATATATAACGACATAATCGATATCCCGGTTTTTACCGAAGGGGAAAAAAAAATGACCCGTATCGAAATATACACTTTGTTGTGTATATTCAATTGTTGTGTTAAAATCGAATTGAGAAAGCAAAATTTTTTGGTTGATTGAAATGTAAAAGCGAATCGAATCATCTATTGGATGCACACAAAAATGAACCACTTTGGTTCAAATATGTAACGGAGAGTCGGAAAAAAATTGGTTTATATATAACGAGATAACCGAAATCCTTGGTTTTACCGAAGGAAAGAAAATTGAAACGTATCTAAATATACACTTTGTTGTGTATATTCAATTGTTAATGTCGAAATCGAACCGAGAAATCGAAAATTTCCGGTTGATTGAAATGTAAAACCAAGCCGCGATCGCTTGTTGGAGGCACTAAAATGAGTATGTCGAAATATACACTTTTGTTCGCTTTATGTAAAGGAGAGTGAAAAAAAACCGGTTTATATATAACGAGATAACCGATATCCGGTTTTTACCGAAGGAAAAAGAAAATTAACCGTGATTTAAATATACACTTTGTTGTGTCAAAATCGAATCGAGAATTCAAAAAAATTGGTTGATTGAAATGTAAAATCGAATCTGTGACCGCTCGTGGATGCTCAAAAAATGAACCACTTTGGTTCGATTTATGTAACGGAGAGTCGGAAAAAAAATCGGTTTATATATAACGAGATAACCGAAATCCTTGGTTTTTACCGAAGGGGAAAGAAAAATGAACCGTATCGAAATATACACTTTGTTGTGTATATTCAATTGTTGTGCCGAAATCGAAAATTTTCGGTTGATTGAAATGTAAAACTGAATCCGCACTGTCTGTTGGAAGCACTAAAAATGAACCTTATCGAAATATACACTTTGGTTCGATATGTAACGGAGAGTCGAAAAAAAGAATCGGTTAATATATATAACGAGATAACCGAAAACACAGTTTTTACCGAAGGGGAAAAGAAAGAAAAAGAAAAAAAAAAAACTGCTGAAAAAAAAATGGTAAAAAAAAAAAAAACATTATCGAAATATACAGTTTGTTGTGTCGAAATCGAATCGAGAATTCAAAAAAATTTGGTTGATTGAAATGTAAAACTGAATTCGCACTGTCTGTTGGATGCACAAAAAATGAACCACTTTGGTTCGATTTATGTAACGGAGAGTCGGAAAAAAAATCGGTTTCTATATAACGAGATAACCGAAATCTCTGGTTTTTACCGAAGGGGAAAAAAATGAACCGTATCGAAATATACATTTTGTTGTGTATATTCAATTGTTGTGTCGAAAGCGAATCGAGAAATCGAAAATTTTCGGTTGATTGTAATGTAAAACTGAATCGGCACTGTCTGTTGGAGGCACTAAAAATGACCCGTATCAAAATATACACTTTGGTTCGATTTATGTAACGGAGAGTCGAAAACAAGATAACCGAAATCACGGTTTTACCGAATTAAAAAAAAAATGCTGCCAAAAATTTAAAAATAATCATGGTTGCACGTCGCCACTTCACAGCCGCCACGTGGCCTCTATGGCAAAGTGCCTTGGCACTTAATAGAATCACTTTGGTTCGATTTATGTAACGGAGAAGTCGGAAAAAAATCGGTTTATATAACGAGATAACCGAAAATCTCTGGTTTTTACCGAAGGGGAAAAAAATGAACCGTATCGAAATATACATTTTGTTGTGTATATTCAATTGTTGTGCCGAAAGCGAATCGAGAAATCGAAAATTTTCGGTTGATTGTAATGTAAAACTGAATCGGCACTGTCTGTTGGAGGCACTAAAAATGACCCGTATCAAAATATACACTTTGGTTCGATTTATGTAACGGAGAGTCGAAAACAAGATAACCAAAATCACGGTTTTTACCGAATAAAAAAATGCTGCAAAAAAAAAAAAAAAAAAATGCTGCCAAAAAAAAAAAAAAAAAAAATTTGTGCCACGTGTCAGCCCCACAGGCTGCCACGTGGCCTCTTGTGGGCAACAAACGGTCGTCGGTTCCACCGGACGTTATGTTGTTCAAAATAATAAAAACATTTAATGTAGCATGAAATGCACGCCGCCAAAATGTGGCACACCTTCTAAGCGCGGATATTTGTTTGGCCATATTTTTTTGTTGTTATATTTTATAGTTAAACTTGACCCATCTTCCATCTTCCATCGTACACTACACAGTAGAACTTAAAATCCGTCGGTTTTTTTTTTTTTTTTTTCTTCTTCCCTTTTCTGCACAAATTACTAATGGTACACGTTTGATAAAAAAAAATACACGTGCAAATGTATTTTATAGCTAAACTTGGTCTATCGTACACTACACTGTACAACTTCAAATCCGTCGGTCTTTACTTTTTTTCCCTTTTATGCACAAACTACCAACGGTACACGTTTGATAAAGAAAAAAAAATACACGTGTTGATGTATTTTATAGCTAAACTTGACCCATCTTCCATCGCACACTACACAGTTTAACTTCAAATCCGTCGGTCTTTTTTTTTTATTCCATTTTCTGCACAATCTAATAACGGTACATGTTTGATAAAATAAAAAAAAAAACCTTGATGTATTTTATAGCTAAACTTGGCCATCTTCCATCGTACACTACACAGTAGAACTTCAAATCCGTCGGTCTTTCTTTTTTTTTTTTCCTTTTCTACACAAACTACTAACGGTACATGTTTGATTAAAAAAAAAAAAAAACCACAAAGATAAAATTAAAAATTAAAAATGTGCCACGTGTTAGCTAAGGAGGGTGCCACGTGGCCTCTTGTGGCAACACCTCCTTAGCATCTTATAGATATACTAGTGAACGTCAGCCGTGCAAGGCACGGCGGGCCCAGCATAAATCGTTACCAACGATAACATCAAAGAATAGATCTCCAACGTGAAATAAATCGCGTAAGCTTAAACCGTAATAATTCAAGGCACAAGACAAATAGAGCAACCGAAACATATCACATTCTCTGCAAGCTACCGAAAGTCCGGTTTTTTTTACCAAGGGGAAAAAAGAAACAGCGGTAAGAAAATGGGAAAAAATGAATCGAGAACTTACACATTTTATAAATAAAAAAATACACGGTTTTTTTTAATTGTTGTGTCGAAATCGAATCAAAATCGAAAATTTTCGGTTGATTGAAATCTAAAACTGAATCCGCAATGTCTGTTGGAGGTAATAAAAATAAACCGTATCGAAATATACATTTGGTTGTGTATATTCAATTGTTGTGTCGAGATCGAAGCGAGAAATCAAAAATTTCCGGTTCATTGAAATTTAAAACTGAATCCGCACTGTCTATTGGAGACACTAAAATGAATAAATATCGAAATATATACTTTGGTTCGATTTACGTAACGTAGAAGTCGAATTAAAAATTTTGGTTTATATATAACGCTTACGAAATTCGGTTATTATCGAAGGAAAAAAAAAATCGGTTTATATATAACGACATAACCGATATCGGTTTTTACCGAAGGAAAAAAATGACCGTATTGAAATATACACTTTGTTGTGTATATTCAATTGTTAATGTTAAAATCGAATTGAGAAAGCAAAATTTTTGGTTGATTGAAATGTAAAAGCCGAATCTGAACTATCTATTGGATGCACAAAAATGAACCACTTTGGTTGAAATATGTAACGGAGAGTCGGAAAAAATTGGTTTATATATAACGAGATAACCGAAATCCTTGGTTTTACCGAAGGAAAGAAAATTGAATCGTATCTAAATATACACTTTGTTGTGTATATTCAATTGTTGTAAATAAATCGAACCGAGAAATCGAAAATTTCCGGTTGATTGAAATGTAAAAGCTCAAGCCGTGACTTTGTTTGTTGGAGGCACTAAAAATGAACTGTATCGAAATATACACTTTTGTTTGCTTTATGTAACGTAGAGTCAGAAGAAAAAAAAAACCGGTTTATATATAACGAGATAACCGATATCCCGGTTTTTACCGAAGGGAAAAAGAAAATAAACCGTATCGAAATATACACTTTGTTGTGTCGAAATCGAATCGAGAATTCAAAAAAAATTGGTTGATTGAAATGTAAAACTGAATCTGACTGCCTCATAGGATGCTCAAAAATGAACCACTTTGGTTCGATTTATGTAACGGAGAGTCGGAAAAATCGGTTTATATATAACGAGATAACCGAAATCCTTGGTTTTACCGAAGGGAAAGAAAATGAATCAGATCGAAATATACACTTTGTTGTGTATATTCAATTGTTGTGCCAAATCGAAAATTTTCGGTTGATTGAAATGTAAAACGAATCCATGATCGCCTCATTGGAGGCACTAAAAATGAACCGTATCGAAATATACACTTTGGTTCGATATGTAACGGAGAGTCGAAAAAAAGAATCGGTTAATATATATAACGAGATAACCAAAACACGCTTTTTTACCGAAGGAAAAAAAGAAAAAAAAACTGCTGAAAAAAAAATGGTAAAAAAAAAAACATTATCGAAATATACACTTTGTTGTGTCGAAATCGAATCGAGAATTCAAAAAAATTTGGTTGATTGAAATGTAAAAGCGAATCGCGATCAACTGTATGCATTGGATGCACAACAAATGAACCACTTTGGTTCGATTTATGTAACGGAGAGTCGGAAAAAAAAATCGGTTTCTATATAACGAGATAACCGAAATCTCTGGTTTTTACCGAAGGGGAAAAAAATGAACCGTATCGAAATATACATTTTGTTGTGTATATTCAATTGTTGTGTCGAAAGCGAATCGAGAAATTGAAAATTTTCTGTTGATTGTAATGTAAAACTGAATCGGCACTTTCTGTTGGAGGCACTAAAAATGACCCGTATCAAAATATACACTTTGGTTCGATTTATGTAACGGAGAGTCGAAAACAAGATAACCGAAATAATGGTTTTACCGAATTAAAAAAAAATGCTGCCAAAAAAAAAAAATGCTGCCAAAAAAAAAAAAATTGTGCCACGTGTCACCCCACCATTTGCCGCCACGTGGCCTTCTATGGCTAAGTGCCTTGGCACTTAATAGAATCACTTTGGTTCGATTTATGTAACGGAGAGTCGGAAAAAAAATCGGTTTCTATATAACGAGATAACCGAAATCTCTGGTTTTTACCGAAGGGGAAAAAAATGAACCGTATCGAAATATACATTTTGTTGTGTATATTCAATTGTTGTGCCGAAAGCGAATCGAGAAATCGAAAATTTTCGGTTGATTGTAATGTAAAACTGAATCGGCACTGTCTGTTGGAGGCACTAAAAATGACCCGTATCAAAATATACACTTTGGTTCGATTTATGTAACGGAGAGTCGAAAACAAGATAACCGAAATCACGGTTTTTACCGAATTAAAAAAAAATGCTGCAAAAAAAAAAATGCTGCCAAAAAAAAAAAATTGTGCCACGTGCAAATTACGAATTTGCGCCACGTGGGCTGCTAATGGGCAACAAACGGTCGTCGGTTCCACCGGACGTTATATTGTTCAAAATAATAAAAACATTTAATGTAGTAGCGCCACGTGGCCAAATGTGGGCACACCTTTTTGGCGCGGATATTTGTTTGGCAATATTTTTTTGTTGTTGTATTTTATAGTTAAACTTGACCAATCTTCCATCTTCCATCGTACACTACACAGTAGAACTTAAAATCCGTCGGTTTTTTTTTTTTTTTTTTTCCTTCTTCCCTTTTCTGCACAAATTACTAATGGTACACGTTTGATAAAAAAAAAATACACGTGCAAATGTATTTTATAGCTAAACTTGGTCTATCTTCTATCGTGACATTCTACATCGCACAACTTCAAATCCGTCGGTCTTTACTTTTTTCCCTTTATGCACAAACTACCAACGGTACACGTTTGATAAAGAAAAAAATACACGTGTTGATGTATTTTATAGCTAAACTTGACCCATCTTCCATCGCACACTACTACAGTTTAACTTCAAATCACGTCGGTTTTTTTTATTCCATTTTCTCGCACAATCTAATAACGGTACATGTTTGATAAAATAATAAAAAAAACCTTGATGTATTTTATAGCTAAACTTGGCCATCTTCCATCGCACACTACACGTTAGAACTTCAAATCCGTCGTTCTTTTTTTTTTTTCCTTTCTACACAAACTACTAACGGTGCATGTTTGATTAAAAAAAAAAACCACAAAGATAAAATTAAAAATTAAAAATGTGCCACGTGTTAGCTAAGGAGGGTGCCACGTGGCCTCTTGTGGCAACACCTCCTTAGCATCTTATAGATATACTAGTGAACGTCAGCCGTGCAAGGCACGGCGGGCCCAACATAAATCGTTACCAACGATAACATCAAAGAATAGATCTCCAACGTGAAATAAATCGCGTAAGCTTAAACCGTAATAATTCAAGGCACAAGACAAATAGAGCAACCGAAACATATCACATTCTCTGCAAGCTACCGAAAGTCCGGTTTTTTTTACCAAGGGGAAAAAAGAAACAGCGGTAAGAAAATGGGAAAAAATGAATCGAGAACTTACACATTTGATAAATAAAAAAATACACGGTTTTTTTTAATTGTTGTGTCGAAATCGAATCAAAATCGAAAATTTTCGGTTGATTGAAATCTAAAACTGAATCCGCAATGTCTGTTGGAGGTAATAAAAATAAACCGTATCGAAATATACATTTGGTTGTGTATATTCAATTGTTGTGTCGAGATCGAAGCGAGAAATCAAAAATTTCCGGTTCATTGAAATTTAAAACTGAATCCGCACTGTCTATTGGAGACACTAAAAATAAATGATCGAAATATATACTTTGGTTCGATTTACGTAACGTAGAGTCGAATTAAAAATTTTGGTTTATATATAACGCTTACGAAATTCGGTTATTATCGAAGGAAAAAAAAATCGGTTTATATATAACGACATAACCGATATCGGTTTTTACGAAGAAAAAAAAAATTACCCGATCGAAATATACACTTTGTTGTGTATATTCAATTGTTGTGTTAAAATCGAATTGAGAAAGCAAAATTTTTGGTTGATTGAAATGTAAAATCGAATCGAATCGCTCTATTGGATGCACAAAAAATGAACCACTTTGGTTCGAAATATGTAACGGAGAGTCGGAAAAAAAATTGGTTTATATATAACGAGATAACCGAAATCCTTGGTTTTTACCGAAGGAAAGAAAATTGAACCGTATCTAAATATACACTTTGTTGTGTATATTCAATTGTTGTGTCGAAATCGAACCGAGAAATCGAAAATTTCCGGTTGATTGAAATGTGAACACAAGCCGCCTTTGTTTGTTGGAGGCACTAAAAATGAACTGTATCGAAATATACACTTTTGTTCGCTTTATGTAAAGGAGAGTCGAAAAAAAAACCGGTTTATATATAACGAGATAACCGATATCCTGGTTTTTACCGAAGGGAAAAAGAAAATTAACCGTATCGAAATATACACTTTGTTGTGTCAAAATCGAATCGAGAATTCAAAAAAATTGGTTGATTGAAATGTAAAATCGAATCAGACTGTCATCGTGGGATGCTCAAAAAATGAACCACTTTGGTTCGATTTATGTAACGGAGAGTCGGAAAAAAAATCGGTTTATATATAACGAGATAACCGAAATCCTTGGTTTTTACCGAAGGGGAAAGAAAAATGAACCGTATCGAAATATACACTTTGTTGTGTATATTCAATTGTTGTGCCGAAATCGAAAATTTTCGGTTGATTGAAATGTAAAACTGAATCCGCACTGTCTGTTGGAGGCACTAAAAATGAACCTTATCGAAATATACACTTTGGTTCGATATGTAACGGAGAGTCGAAAAAAAGAATCGGGTAATATATATAACGAGATAACCGAAATCACGGTTTTTACCGAAGGGGAAAAGAAAGAAAAAAAGAAAAAAAAAACTGCTGAAAAAAAAATGGTAAAAAAAAAAAAAATTATCGAAATATACAATTTGTTGTGTCGAAATCGAATCGAGAATTCAAAAAAATTTGGTTGATTGAAATGTAAAATCGAATCCATGATTTATCTGTTGGATGACAAAAATGAACCACTTTGGTTCGATTATATAACGGAGAGTCGGAAAAAAATCGGTTTATATATAACGAGATAACCGAAATCTCTGGTTTTTACCGAAGGGGAAAAAAATGAACCGTATCGAAATATACATTTTGTTGTGTATATTCAATTGTTGTGCCGAAAGCGAATCGAGAAATCGAAAATTTTAGGTTGATTGTAATGTAAAATCGAATCAGACTGTCTGTCATTGGAAGCACTAAAATGACCGTATCAAAATATACATTTTGGTTCGATTTATGTAATGAGAAATAAAACAAGATAATCGAAATCACGGTTTTACCGAATTAAAAAAAAATGCTGCCAAAAAAAAATGCTGCCAAAAAAATAAAAAAATTGTGCACGTGGCTCTTCAGGGCAAAGTGCCTTGGCACTTAATAGAATAACTTTGGTTTGATTTATGTAACGGAGAGTCGGAAAAAAAAAATCGGTTTTTATATAACGAGATAACCGAAATCTCTGGTTTTTACCGAAGGAAAAAAATGAACCGTGATCGAAATATACATTTTGTTGTGTATATTCAATTGTTGTCTTAAAGCGAATCGAGAAATCGAAAATTTTCGGTTGATTGTAATGTAAAACCGACCCAAGATCTTTATCTGTTGGGAGACTAAAAATGACCCATATCAAAATATACACTTTGGTTCGATTTTATGAACGGAGAATAAAACAAGATAACCGAAATCACGGTTTTACCGAATTAAAAAAATGCTGCCAAAAAAAAATGCTGCCAAAAAAAAAAAAAATAAAAAAATTTGTGCCACGTGTCATTTTGCTGCTGCCGCCACGCGTAGCTCTTAAAAGCAAAGTGCCTTGACACTTAATAGATATAAGATATAAGATTATAGATATATATAAGATATAAGATATATGATTTAAATCACTTTAGTATTTATTTTATCTTTTCTGTATTATTACCCTGAACTTATGTCGTTTTGTCTTTTGCTTAAAAAAAAAAGTAGATTTTTGTCCAGAATGACAAAATTATCAAAAAATCGGAATAGAAGAAGCGTAATTTAATAAGCGACAAAAAATAATGATTATGAAGAATACAAATATGAAGTAACAAATGTGGAATCGAGTAAATATAAAGTAATAATTGTAAAGCACAAAGTAAAATTAACACGTGAAGAATAATTTTAAAGTAACAATTGTGATTTTTGTCCTTTATAATCATGAAAATGTTACTTTTATCTTTCCAGACCCATTTATTAATTTTTTTGTCCTTGTGGCCCCTTACCCCTAACAAAAAGGGTAGTTTAGTATTTTGGCCTCCTGCAGACTTGGGTATTTTTTTTATTATTATTTTTGAATAATGTAAGATGGTTTTTGAAGACATCAATTGAAAGAACTCTGCCGAGTTGGCCGCTACCCTTTTCTTCTTGGTTTGATCTCTATAGCTTTACATCACGTTCTCTACAAAAAAAAAAAAAAAAAATTCTTTAATCATTATATTTTATAGGGGAAAAGACATTTTGCACCATCGTGGTTTGTTAATTGAAGCGTTTGCCTCCCTATGTTTTAAAAATTATTGTTTACCCCTTGAGGTTTTTCACAAATCATCAAATAACAATTCAGACAAAAATTTAGAAATATTCCGTCGGAATATTCTTTATTTTAATCTTATTCCCGTTTTACCCTTACTTTTTTTTATTTTATTTTAGAAAACCCCTTACTTTTTTAACAGCAGCATCAACATAATTTCTTTCCCCAAAAAATAAGAAGAGCAATCCATAGGTCGACAATTGTTCCATCTTGTGCGACCGGCGCTGCGGGTCGATTCCGATTTGCTGCTTTTCCCGACGAGGTAGATGATTTAAGGCCAAAGTCCAAACAAAATGCATAATTGCTTTTTCCGGCGAGGTACAATCCAGCCAAAGGCCAAATCAATATGATGGTTAATGTTCTCGGCCAATGAAAAAGTACAATATCACAATTTCACATTTTTCCAAAGAAGCTAAACAATAAGCTCCATCAACCAACATGTAAAGGACCAATATAACATGTTCTAAGATAGGAAGCAATCTCATCAGCTACAGACACAACCCAACCGGTCAATGCTAGCCATATCATCGTTGCCATCCACAATGTCATACTCCATGGCACTGCCAGATCCCTTTTATCTCTCAAATCCCAATTCCCCTCTTTACTGAATCAATCGAAAATTCCCAATCCAGGAATTCGGTTATTTTCCTGCTAAAGGAAGAATCTTTGCAAATTCAGCTTTTACTCCAATCAAAGAACTCATTAAAAATCCCTAGACTGTGTACCAAAAATTCCACCGTTTCCTGACAAAGAGGAATCTTTTTCCCAAGAAGAACCATTGACCCTTCAAGATTGGTTTTCTTGAAACGAAATGAACAAACTATTTGAGAAGAAGTGGCGAAAGCAGCAAATCGCAGAAAACACAGCAAATCATCTCGCGGTCGGAATCGTCAATATCGCCGGAAAACGCAGCCCCGGTCGAACAAGTTAAACGCTCGTCGTCCTATGCATTGCTCCCGACTTCTTATTTTCTGGGGAAAGAAATTATGTTGTTGCTGCTGTTAAAAAATTAAGGGTTTTCTAAAATAAAAATAAAATAGTAAGGGTAAAACGGGAATAAGATTAGAAATAGAATATTCCGACGGAATATTCCTAAGTTATTGCCTGAATTATTGTTTGATGGTTTGTGAAAAACCCTAAGGGGGTAAACAATATATTTTTAAACCATAGGAGGGCAAACGCTTCAATTAACAAACCACGAGCAAAAAGTTATACTTTTCCCCTATTTTATATTCTATTGGTCATGAGCAATGTGAAAATCCAATATTGTGAATAAATGTTTTGCCTCATCGTACAAGATGTTCAGTATTTGGTATTTATAGTACACACGGTAAATGCTAAAACTAGAATAATATAATACAAGAAAGCTATTGCGTTATGGACTCTTCAATACGCCCCCGCAATCCCGTGGGAAGAGGTTTCACACGGAGATTGGCCTTTAGAAGAGAGAACCGAGGGTTGCCAAGGGGTTTTGTTAAGGCATCCGCTAGTTGATCTTTGGAGGTGATGAGTAAGACGACAAGTTTCTTGCTAGCAATGAGTTCACGCACGTGGTGAAAGTCAATCTCGATGTGTTTTGTGCGTGCATGAAAAACGGGGTTGTGAGCCAAATAAGTGGCACCAATGTTATCACACCACAAGACCGGTGGAGAGCGTAATGACAGCCGAAGATCATGAAAAAGACTGCAAAGCCATTGTAATTCAGCAGCGGTGTTAGATAAGGTTTTGTACTCTGCCTCGGTACTGCTACGAGATACGGTTTGGTGTTGCTTTGAGCGCCAGCTGATAAGATTATTGCCATAGAAGATACAATACGCCCCCACAGAACGACGGTCATCAGGATCAGCCGCCCAATCTGAGTCAGAAAAGGCATGAAAGGTGGCGGCAACAGACCTGGTAAAGTGCAGCCCGTCAGAAATAGTATGCTTTAGATACCGTAAAATACGTTTAACCGCAGCCCAGTGGTCATCAGATGGCGAGTGCATAAACTTGCTGGCACGGTGAACAGCAAAGGCAATGTCAGGGCGTGTAAAGCTCAAATCGAGACCCCCAACAATGGTACGATACAAACTCGGATCAGAGAATTTAGAGCCAGCTAGAGTAAGCCGTGTAGTCGAGGCCATTGGTGTGACACACGGCTTTGCTGTAAGCATACCAGACCGTAGTAAAAGATCAGCAATGTATTTTCTCTGAGTAAGATAGAGGCCATCAGCTGTAGGTAATACCTCAATGCCAAGAAAATACGATAATGCACCCAAGTCCTTAACAAGAAATAAAGTGCCAAGAAACCGAATAACAGAATGAACAACCGAAGCAGAAGATCCCGTTAGAATGATGTCATCGACATATATAAGAACAAATAATTGATGACCAAAGAAGATGTAAATAAATAAGGAGAGGATCACTCGAGAGGCAACAAAACCAAACTCGAGCAATGCATTTGTTAAGCGTGAAAACCAAGCACGTGGAGCACTCGTCAGAGACCCGTAGAGAGCGCGCTTTAACCCGCAAACATAAGAGGGAAACTCGGGGTGTACAAAGCCCCGTGGTCGCTTTGCATAAACACAAAGCTCGGATAAAAACCATGTAAAAGGCATTTTGTATGTCAATCGACGAATGGACCACCCGTGAGAAAGCAAGCTAGAGCAAGCAAAAGGCGATAGTAGGATGTGTTTTACAACCGGGTGAATGTCTCAATATAGTCGATGCCTTCACTGATGAAAACCCTTAGCAACCAACCGAGCCTTATAACGCTCGACATTACCATTAGCATGCCTTGTTGTTCTAAACACCCACTTGTTCCCAATGACATTCATACGGGGACGCGGTGGCACAAGCTCCCACGTATTAGTCCGTAACAATGCATTCACCTCTCACGCATAGCCTCACGCCATACAACATGTTTCGACGCCCTCGGTAAAGGTGGTGGGGTCGGAGGAGGAGGAGGTGGTGGTGAGATAAGCTCGAGGTATCGGATAACGAATAAAATCTGGGTGCTCTACCGGTTTTAACGAGTTGGTATGAGATCGGGTTACCATTCGGTGTGTAGGAGGAGGTGGGGGTGGGGTGGGACTTTCGGTTTGGGGACTGGCAGAGTGTGTGGAGCTAGGGGAGGTGCTGGCCGTGGGTGTGAAGGAAGTACTGGGAGCAGGGGAGGGTAAAGGGTGATTCGAGTGGAGTGATTAGCAGGTGACGCAGGGGTTGGCGATAGAGTGTAGATGCTATATTGCATGGTGGAATGCATGGAGTAATTGGTAAATGAGAAGGAAAGGAAGTCAGAGTCGTGGGAATGGAAGTTAACGGCTCGAAGAGGTGGGGTATATGGGAAAGTCGACTCGTCAAATATGACGTGCCTAGCGATATAAACACGGCCCGTTTCAAGGTCAAGACACTTATAACCATGATGAGAGTTACTATAGCCAATGAAAATACAAGTTTTCGACCGAAAGTCAGTTTTGTGGCGATTATACGGCCGAAGGTAAGGCCAACACGCGCAACCAAAGACACGCAAGAAGGCATAATCCGGGGCACGTCCATAGACCATTTCAAAGGGACTTTTGTTGTTTAGAACGGGAGTGGGCAAACGGTTTATAATATATGTGGCAGTGGTGAAGGCATCTTCCCAATAAGGTAATGGGAGGTTGGAGTGTGCTAAAAGGGAGAGACCTACTTCAACAATTTGGCGGTGTCGACGCTCAATCGCACCGACTTGTTCATGTGTGTGGGCGCAAGACTGACGGTGGTGAATGCCTAGTTGAGCAAGTTTGGCTGAGAGACGACGAAACTCGCCACCCCAGTCGGATTGGAAATTTTTTAGTTTTGTGTGAAATAAACGTTCAATAGATGCTAAAAAATTTGGAAACAAAGTTTCAACATCGGATTTGCGTTTAATGGGAAACAACCACAAGAATTTTGTAAAATCGTCTAAAAAACTGACATAATAAAAGTTGCCATAAATGGAAGGCTCCGTACACGGGCCCCAAACATCACAATAAATTAAATCCAAAGGAACAGAAGCAGTAAAATTTGAAATTGAAAGAGGAAGCCTATGGCTTTTGGCTAATTGACACGGTGCACAAATTGGTCCTTGTGCTTTATTTGGAACGGAAATGGACAATCGACTCAAAGCATGACGAAGAACTGGCTGGGAACAGTGTCCTAAGCGAAGATGCCATTTATTTGGACTTGTGGTTGTGGCATTGGCTTGGACTGGGATGCTTGAAGACAAGTGATATAGACCGTCACGGACAGTGCCCCTAAGATGGACGTGACCCTTGTAATCCTTCACAAGAAAGTGAGTTGCGTGAAATTCAAAAAATACATGATTATCACGTGCAAATTGACAGACAGAGAGTAAGTTTTTAGTAAGTGAGGGGGAAACAATAACATTGTTCAAATGGAAAGTATGAGTGGGGGATGCAATACTGGAAGTGCCAAGATGACATTGAGATGACGAGGGTCATTTGTGAGGTGATGCGATGCGCCCGAGTCAGGCAGCCAGTCAGCAGCGGGGTAGGGGTATGGGTTGTGGGCATACGGGTTGTGTGGGGGAGTTGTATATGGTTGAGGAGGGTATCCAGGATAGGGTGCTTGATAAGCTTGGGGTGCTTGATATGCTGCATAGGCCTGGGGTGGGGGTGGAGGACGTCGAGGAGGCTGAATGGCGTGCGGGTCGTTCGAAGGTGTATAGCGATAGTAGCATTCTTTAGCAACATGCCCATATTTAGCACAAATTTGGCACTGCACGGAAGGATCACCTGATTGTTGGTGGTGTTTGCCACGACCACCACCACGGCCACCACGACCACGGTAATTGTGTGAGTGATCACGTGGCTGTTGTTGTTGTTGATATCCACCATAACCACTGCTCTGTTTCTGGTTTTGATGATAGCCACCACTGCTCTGTTTCTGATTCGGACCACTGCGGGTGTAGTTGGCCTGAACTGGAGTATCAACTGCAGCAGACGAGCGGCGATTGCGATTTAACCGAGCCTCGGTAGACAGTAACAGGGCATACACTTCATCTAGTGTAATATCATCATCAGCATGGACTGTTTGAATGAGTGCTTCATAGTCATCACCCAACCCATTTGTTAAATACACCAGAAAATCAGCATCAGATAGAGGATGGCCGGCGAGACTCAGTTCATCTGCGATACCACGGACCTTGTCAAAATAATCAATAGTTGAAAGATTTTCTTTGGTCGCAGCAGCGATAATTCGGACATCAATTGGTGTATTTTAGCCTTGCTCGAGAGGCAAATGACTTGTTCGGTCACGATCCACATAGCAGCGGTGGTTTCATGGCGATAAACACGTCGAAGCACATCGGTGGTGAGTGATGTACTGATAGTGGTAAGGATGAGACTATCATTTCGCTTCCAAACCGCAAATTCTGGGTTTGGTTTGGTATTTCCATTGCTGCCGGTGATTAGTTCCGGTGGTGGTGGTATTGATCCGTCAAGATAACCAAAGACACCTTGGCCTACGTGGTACGGAACAATTTGCGATCTCCATAAAGGAAAATTATATTTGTTTAACTGGGTGATATTGATGGATGATAAAGGTGTGAAGGAGGTGTATTTCTTTGGTGATTGAATCCGGTGGTGACGCCGCTCTCGTGGTCCGGCATGGTTCATTTGGAGAGGATGACGGCTAGGTGGTTAGTCGTAGGTTTTTTTGTGTGTTAATGAGAGGCTCTGCTACCATGTGAAAATCCAATATTGTGAATAAATGTTTTGCCTCATCGTACAAGATGTTCAGTATTTGGTATTTATAGTACACACGGTAAATGCTAAAACTAGAATAATATAATACAAGAAAGCTATTGCGTTATGGACTCTTCAATAAGCAAAAAGTTATACTTTTTTTTTAAGCATAATGAAATTTTATTTTACTCATCGTACGCGATACAAGCATGAACTACATGAGATAGGGGTAGAACCTCATTCTATAAAACCAACTACATGGAGACATTCTCGAGCAATGAAATTTACATACACGTTTCCTTGTCTTTTTACGTAAGAAAAGGAATGGGAAACAAAGGTCCTCCATCTAGCGCCAAAATATCGATGTTTAAAATCATCAGTGATCTACGAATCATAGTTGGGTTCCATAAGGAGAATTGATGAGATTCAACCTTACAATGCTCTAGTGCGTGTTTAGACCCCCATTTATAACGTATTGGGCTCAGTTGGGGTGCATTAATTAGACCGATTTTAAGGCATTTTCACTATGTATGATCACTTCGAGGCACATCTTCAAATGGAAATCTTGCCGTTTTTAGTTTCAATAGCCCTATTTAAACATATCTATCTCGCAGAATTATGCTTGATATGCTTTTAGATGTCATGATGCAAGATTTTGACAAAAGAACATCTCTCACTTGACTATGATAATATCCTATCTTTTGCCCGTGAGAATCGATTCATATTGATTAAACCATGTAAATTTAGTATTCGGTTTTTTTTGTTCATTATTTATTTTATGTTGTAAATCGTTGAAGGCTATAATTCGAAGTTTTTTCCTTAACATTTTGTGATACAATAACTAGTTTTTCAACAGAGGTTCTGCTTGCTCCTCCCATGTAGACAACCTCTTTTGAGCTGACTCCACCTAAAAACATATAAAGTAGAAAACATTAATTTACCAATCAAAAATATTATTCAAAAACAAGAAATGGAAACTAAATTATTCAACATGAAAATAAATAATTTATTTTTTGTTTTGTGTGTTACCTCTTTTTTCCAATCTGTTCTCCAAGTAGTCCATATAAGTATAACAGTCTGCAAGAACGTCCCTCCAAGCATCCCTAGCCATATCCCCTGCATTTATTACTTTTCATTAGAAATTCTGTAAAGTCCAACGTCGGTAAAGTAGTACAAAAGTCTTGTCAACTCGGGTTAGCCTTTTTAGACCAAACGAGGACGACTGTCTAAGCAGTTGACCGGATTATTTATGACTCATTTAACGCTACCAGGCCTGGGGTCTGAGGGCGTTATGAATTCCATAACTGAATTCAACCTGAATAACGAATAGGTGTGAAAAGACAGTGTCACCTTTGAATCCATTTTGAAGTAAAAACCGAGTAGAACTCCGAGGGGGATCCCGACAATGTAATAACAACCCACATTTACATAAGCAACAAATGTCTGCCATCCACATCCAACAGCAACACCTTTCATTCAAACACAATTAATTTGATTAACTACTATAATTAAGACAAGTTTTAATAACAACTATAGAATCGGTTCGTGTTGTAATTACCAGATAAGACGGGTTGAATCCCATTGAGAACGAGGCTAGCAGCAAGATAAGGGCATAATTCTGATACTGCTTCAGCCACTGCTTCTCCTTCTGTGAAAGCGTAACTGATAACATGGCGCCAAAACAAGCACGATCACCGCAGCAATAATGGCTATAACGCATGAAAAAACGTTCACAACCACCACCGAAAATGCTGCAGCTTTTGGATGTCCAGCCCCAAGCTCATTTCCTACTCGCACGCTAATTAACACCATTATTATAACACATGTTACTAACCATTCAAACAAATTATAACGACTTAAGAAGAATATAATGAACGGTTACATAGCGACAACAGATCAAAAAAAATTCTGGATCCGCCTCTGTCTGTACGTACATACCTTGCTGCTGCATTGAAACCAACTGCAATCATGAATATCCATCCAAGAATCGATGTACTGCATTTTAATTACAACAATAAACTGTTTCAGAAAAACTTTTTTCAAAGCCGATTTTCAACATGCATGGTGTTTAATATGTGTTGTATAATTAACAATAAGTTAGGCCTTTACCATACTGAGATTGAATCAAGAGCAAGTTCGGGATGTTCCAACAATCCGGCAAGCAAGACAATGATTTGCATATACCAAGTCTCCAAACAAAGCATTACAGCAGATGAAGCTGATAACTTAAAGAAATCCCAGAGCCCATGAAATGCTTCCATACTAAAACCTCTCCAAGTTCTCCGACATTTCTTGCTGTTAACAATATAAACATATTGCCCGACCACAACAATCCACCAAGACAAACTCAAGATCAAAGCTGCACCGACTAATCCAAGTCCAAGCTTGTATATTGCTACCCAACTCAATAGCAAATGTAGTACTAAGGTGGCTGCTGAAATGTAAGCACTCGGTAAGAC
The DNA here is from genome assembly GCA_026214975.1 of Gentiana macrophylla. Classification (NCBI taxonomy): domain Eukaryota; kingdom Viridiplantae; phylum Streptophyta; class Magnoliopsida; order Gentianales; family Gentianaceae; genus Gentiana; species Gentiana macrophylla. The sequence goes on along the minus strand of CM047809.1, from coordinate 113,020,751 downwards.
GATACTCTGTGATTGAAGGAATTTTTGAATCGGGAAGTTTGTCGCGTAGGCGAAAATTTGTGGGATTAGGCCATAGATGAATATCGATGCTGCAGATGCGATTCTTGGCGATTCGCCGAGTAATATGAGAAGGGGTTTAGAAAATGCATATATAATTGTGAGTAATAGACCAGTGGCTGTGAGAAGTACTGTTGATCTTTGGAGATAAATGCCAAGCATTTCATATTTTCCAGCCCCATATGCTTGTCCACACAGAGTTTCCACTGCACTTCCCATTCCAAGCTGTTTTTGCAAGATTAAAAACAAGTGTGTGACTCTGTGATTAAGTACTTAACACAACTTTTAAAATGGTACAACCTATACATTCTGAGATATTCACATATTTCAAATTAGGCACACATTTTTAAATATTTGATTCGTAAAACAAGTATGATCATATGAAAAATTAAGTACATTGAATTATCGTATCTCCCAAAATATGAAGGCTAGGAGAGACCCAACACTTGTAACAATATAAGTAGGATAAAAATGTTTGCAGAGAAGCTAGAACTTAGGAGATACGATATAGCTCTAATACATTGTTAAATTATCTATTCTCTTATATTATAACAAGAAAGTTATCACTAATCCATGCATTATATACAAGAAAGTTAAATTATCTTTTCTCTTGTATTATAACAAGAAAGTTATCATTAACCCATGCATTACAAGTTGCCATAGACATCCCAACAGACCCTTGATTCGTAAGATTTAAAAAATTTAGAGAATGCATTGTAGTTATTTTATTATACAAGTATAATATTTTGACAAATTTGGTGTTATAATTAGTAGAAATGATAATATAGTAATACAACGTGGTGTCTTAGGTAGAAGGATACATGGAGGTCTGGTGCCTTACTATGCTCAAATAGAAAGAAAAAAAAACAGAGTGCTTTAAATGCCCCCAATTTGATATTATCCAATCTCATATGCCATCCCAGGATGATTGATACTCTTTTTTGTATCGATTAATTTTTTAGTAGTGATAATGCTAGAGAAAATACATTTTTAAGGTCGTTTTGATATCCCTTATTTTATGTCAGGTCGAGTCAGATCTGACATTTTTTTAAGTTTCCTGTTGAAAAATTCAACTTCGCCCCGTTGAAAATTCCACCAGCCTGAGGTAAAAATTCAACATGGCGAGGGTGAAATTCAACGGGGCGAAGTTGAATTTTTCAACGGGGAACTTAAAAAGAAAAGTCAGGGCTGACCCAACATTACATGAAATAGGGAGTGTTAAAACGACTTGAAAATGTATGTTCTCGATAATGCTATAACAAAATAATCACAACAAAGTGGACATACACACTTATGTACCGTTAATTATGACGTGAGATCTAATGGTTCCTATGAGTCTTATGAAAATCAATGGTGTATTTATGTTGTGACACTTAATGTTGTGTCATATATATGACAATTTTGTTGTAAAACAAATATTTTTCTTAGTTTGATGGTTGCAGAGTTTTTTTTACCAGGGGTTGTTAAATCGTGTGGTTGAAAGAGCACTAAGCATTTATGTGAAAGTGTTGATTGTTTATTGTCTATTTTTTGAGGGGTGATTGTTTTTTGTTTTTAATGCTTAAAAACTACCCAACCCATAATGGTTTAAACCTTCACACTACAACTTTAGGTTTATCTGCCTTCTAAAACAACGAAGACTTTTACAATTAGACCATGTCCCGAGTACGATTGTATTTTTTTCTTTAGTTGTATTGGATGTGGTTTTGTGTCAATCTAATATCTTGCTACACAGATCATTAATATATAATTTTTTTTCCATTCGTTAATAAAGATGTGTTGTGCAAGATGTAAAAGATATTTATAGTAAACATGTCACTTCTCGCTCTGATCCAATACTGAATTACGATCTTTTTCAAAAACTTAAACTAATGGAAGATAGATGATTTCAACAATAGCATGTGCATGTCCATATGCTTAATTTGTAGAAAAAAGAAGGGAAAAGAAAAAGTACCATGAGACCATAAGCAAAAGTTTGGACACCATTGTTACCAAGAGAGGCAGCAGCAAGTTGAAGATTACCAAGATGCCCAGAAAAGATTTGAGTGGACATACCCATTACAAAGTTGATCATGTATACAAACACAGCTGGGGCTGCTAGTTTCACTAGTAGCTTTGTCTCTATCCATGTGGCTGCTACCATCCGCTTTATATATGGTATTTCACTGCTATTCAATATGTCCTCAAGTTCTTCACTTGCTTCTTTACGTATCTGTGATTCTGTATGTTGGATTTTCTCTTGTTGTTTTTGTTGCAGTTCATCATCTGATAATGTTTGATTATCCACTGTTTTTGGAGACTCCATTATTATTAGGTGGAATTACTAACAAGGTAGCTTGCTTTGTGGTTATTTGAGCTTTTGTGTTTGTGCTACTGCTAGCGGGCTGTTGTAATTTCCAATTTTTTGATTTTTTGTTTCTGTCAAAAATCATTTTCAGTACTCTTGTAAGAGATGTAAGATTTTGTGTGGTGAGGAATTTAAAATGGTTATTTGAGTGAAACGATCGATCGTAACCATCTGATTTAAAAATACGAATAAAAATATATGGTTTTTACGGTGCCACATAATGTCTCTATACCGTAGAAAGACACCACATAAATATTTCCCTAAAAGATCTTTATTGAGTGGTCCATATTATGAAATGAGGTAAGAATTCTAGAGTGTTTTTTTTAATTCCTCGGTAAAATAAAAAAATAAAAAATTCTAGAATGGAGAATTGGTTTTCCAAGTTATAAATTTTGGAGGGTTAGGTAGGAGAATGGACGATGTGATGGGTACAAATTTATATCGATACACAATTATCAAGAAGAACCATCCCACCTTGCTCTTTGAAAGTTAAAAATAAAATAAAATCCATATACTACATTTTTAGTTGAAGAAGACGATATCTCTCATCTATATTATCCTTTTATTTCAACTCGTCAGAATGATGTGGAGGTTAATTATAATAATTCAACGGGCACTTAGGTAGGAGGATCAGAACCTGATGCCTATGAATAGTAAAAAAAGTCAAAATTTCTGAATCACAAGATAAGCATTCTCGGTTCGTAATGACTAAATATGTGTAGAAACGAGAGAATACATGAGCCGATCTACCAGTCTTTAGCAACTCCACACCGACTCGATTGCATATCTCATTTGATTTGTATGCAACATACAATATATACATACACAAATACTACATATATATAGTCGAGGGGTAACATAAATATTGTAAGATGCACTGCCCATTTTACCTTACAACTTTACCTCGGTACACCTCGCCCCAGTAACCTCACCAAACTTCGCCACCTTACTCAACTCTATCTCACATCACACTTTCTTACCTACCCTTTACCTTATCTCACCGTACCTTTCCACCCACCCTACACCAGATCATCCTACCATATATACTACACCATTCTATCATGTCTAATCCTACTTTATCCTTTCACGTCTAGTTAATGAATTTTTTCTAATTTTAACTATATTTCTTTGATTTAAAAGTCGATATCCTCATCCGAACAAAAAAAAAAAAAAATTATAAAATCATTATACTTTAGTTTAATCCATAAAATATTTTTTAATTCAGTCCATCCGATGAACTTGATATTGTTCATTACTTCATACCAAATAAAAATGGTGGCTCCGCCCACCCGTATTTATTGTATTATTGAAATGAAGATACTGGGGCACCATATTATTAGTTAGTTATTAATAAAAGTTAACGTTTAAAACTACAACACAAAACCATATGATTACTCTATAATATGTGTTAGAAAGTAGAACTATACTTTTACACATATGCTTTCGTTTATGATTTTTTTAATAAAAAAAAATGAAGTATGGTCTATAGTTTTAGCTTTAGATAGGTACCTGTAACAATCAATTAGAGTTTGAGCATCAACAAACTACTACGTGTAATTAATATCCCAAACGTAGACATCATTACGTAATAAACCAGATCACTAGAATATACATATGTGGGTATCTTAATTTGTTAATTTATTTTATCATTTTGTGTGACTCATCATGAAGAAACCAAATTCAAAATCTAATTGGACTCTTATCTCTGGTCAATAGGAGTCGATTACGGAATAATATGTGGAGAGTATAAAAATTCAGATTAATTTTAGGCGTCGAAGTTTGTCCTTCTCGTTATAAAAATTATGCAATTGTCCTGCTTTCTATAAAAAATATGTAGTTGTCCTGTTATTTAAAAATATTTCAGATTGTGTCATTATGCCTAATTTCCCATTGATTTTATGGGGAGAAAATATATTTTTAAGTCATTTAACACCCATTATTTCATGTTAAGTCGGGTCAAATTTGACATTTTCTTTTAAGTCTTCGTTGAATTTTCAACCAGCCTCTAGAATTCCCTCTGTCCTGTTGAAATTTCAACGGACTGGTTGAAAATTCAACGAGGCGAAGTTGAAAATTTTAACGAGAGACTTAAGAAAAATGTCAGATCTAACCTGATCTGACATAAAATAAGAGATGTTAAAATAACTAAAAATGTATTTTCCCTTTTATGGGTAACTGATCGAGTGAGTAGGGCACCTATTTTTCCTTGCCATGGAATGCGGCACCTTGGTGCAACGGAAGTGGGGGAGGTAGCAAATATCAAGATGGCATTGGGGGCGCTAAAAATCTTTATCACACTAGCTATGCATTTATTTCTATTATTTTTTAATGGATACAAAAAATGCACACGTATCCCTCTAAAAAAATAAAAAAATAAAAAATACACACGTACACACTTTAGCTCGAACCCGAAACCGTCGGGTTTTTAGTTAATCCTTTCACTTTGTTATGGATTTTTTTATTTTCCGGCCGTTCTTGATTCTGACTCATTTTTAAACAAATTGGTCCAAATTTTGGGACTAGATTTTTGCTTGAAAGTATATGCGTACGACCTCCGTTTTTTTCCTAACGGTCGTTTTTGAAATAGAATATAAAATGATTAAGTTATCTTTGATTTTTTAAATATATTCATACTAATAAATGATTTTTATCTCTTGTTAATTAATTAGAGTACCATATTCAAAAGTGCGAGAAATGAGCTGTGGGACTACTTGGAACGACTCAAAAGTGCTTTTGATTTGCCGTGGTGTCTTATAGGTGACTTCAACCAAGTTGTCTATCAAAGAGATAAATTAGGAGGTAGAGCTGTGGGAGGTTTAAATAGGGCTAAATTCTGGCTCTTTACCCAAAGCTGTGACCTAGTGGAACTCCCTTTCCAAGGACCGAGGTTCACCTGGTGCGGAACAACATATGACCACAAGAAAATCTTTCAGAGATTGGACCAAACCTGGTGCAATACATCTTGGATGGAAAAATTCAATAATGCAGTGGTAAGACACATGCCCAGAACCCACTCTGACCACAACCCTATTAGCCTTGATACAGACTTTACCTTGCCAAAACAGAAAGTCCAAAACTGTTTCTTCTTCCAAAGAGCCTGGATGGAGCACTCTGATTTTGAAGACTTTGTCTCTCATAACTGGAAAGGTCAGGAGACCCTATCTGCCACAATCGGTCATTTTGCTAAAGCTGCCTCCAAGTGGAACAAACAAGTCTTCGGCAATATATTTACTAGAAAAAAGAACTGTCAAGCCAGATTAACAGGGATCGAAAGAAGACTTGAGCAATCCCCTTCTGCCTTCCTTGCCAAGCTACATGAGACTTTAAGGAACGATTTAAATGACATTATTGAACAGGAGGAAATCTACTGGCACCAAAGATCCCAACTTCAATGGCTTGTTGAAGGAGAGCGAAACACTCACTTCTATCACCTATCCACCATTAAAAGGCAACAGAAGAAGAAAATCTTATGTCTAAAGAATGATCAGGGTCAGTGGGTTTATGACACCGACCAATTGGGGATTATGATCAAGAACTTTTACACACAGCTGTTTATGGCAGAACATGTGAACAATAATCTCAACCTGGGTATCAACTCGCCTACCCTTAGTCCTTCCGACAAGCTCACGGATGAGCAGACAACTCTCCGAAAAAGAAGTGGAAGATGCCACTTTCCAAATGGGAAACTTTAAAACCCCTGGCCCGATGGAATTCCAAAGATGCTTCCTGAAAAGGTATTGGCCCATTGTCAGCCCCACTATCCTACAATTTGCCATGGACGCTTTCTCTGTGGCGATTTGATGAGAATCTTAATGAAACCCTTATCACCTTGATCCCAAAGACTAACCCCCCTGAAAAAGTTGAACAATTTAGACCTATTGCACTTACAAATGTCTGTGCCAAGATCATCACCAAAGTCCTGGCTAATAGACTTGATCACCATCATTGGCGAGCTTGTTAGTCGAACCCAATCTGCATTCATCCCCGGTAGAGGCAGCACAGGCAACATCATCATTGCTCAAGAGGTCCTCCACCAATTTAGACACAAGCAGGGAAAGAAAGGATGGATGATGCTCAAAATTGACCTTGAAAAAGCCTATGACAGAGTGAGTTGGTGTTTTCTAGAAAAGATTCTTGTCCATATGGGTCTTTCTGAAACACTTACACAACTTATTATGTTCAGTCTCAAATCCAACAAGATGTCTTTGCTTTGGAATGGGAACAGACTGGCCCCAATCACCCCACAAAGAGGCCTTAGGCAAGGAGATCCTCTAGCCCCCTACCTCTTTGATTTGTGCATGGAAGTTCTGAGCCTGCTTATTGAACAACAGATCCAGCTGAAGAAGTGGAAACCTATTAAGATTGGTAGAAATGGCCCACCCCTATCTCACTTATTTTTTGCCGATGATCTAATCCTCTTTGGGAAGCCCAGAAGATCAAGCGAGACATCATCAAACATCGCCTTGACAACTTCGCCGATTTACGGGCAAAGGTCAAGACTCATAAGTCCATGTTCCATGTCTCCGTAAATCTGAGACCATCAAGTCAAACATCTCTCACCCGAGAGACTCCACATGCTTCATACTGAAGATCTAGGCAAATACCTTGGGATCCCCTTGCTCCACTCCAGATTAACCAAAGAGAGATTCACACCACTCCTTGACAAGATGAAGAAGAAATTGGCAAACTGGAAAATGAACTCCCTATCCAGAGCAGGCAGGATGATTCTAATCAACAGCTCCCTTGCTACCCAGCCTTACTACACCATGCAAACCACGAAGATCCCAACTGGAGTCCTTCAGAACATGGAACAAATTTGCAGAAACTTCTTCTGGGGCGAAGAGGAGGGTAAGAGAAAAATGCACTACCTAGCATGGCACACAATTTGCCAACCGAAAGAGAAAGGGGGGCTCGGTTTCAAGAAGCTGCAAGCCATGAATGTGGCACTCCTAGGTAAACTTATATGGCAGTTACTTCACGATGATGAATCCTTGTGGATCAAAGTTCTTCTAATGAAATATGGAAGCCCCTTTGAATCCCCTAAGGCCTCAGACTCGCTTATCTGGAAGACCATTTGCCACACAGCCAGCTGTCTCCGTGACCATGTTGACACCATTGACGGAAACATTGTTTGGACAGCAGACCCAGATCACAAGTATACGGTTGCTACGGCTTATAAAACCATTAGCCTGGATAATTATACAGATACTGATACACATTGGAATCTCGTCTGGCAGCTGCATGGCCCTAATAGGCTGAACTTCCTCCTTTGGCAGGCTTCCCACGAGGCCCTACCTACCATGGAATTCCTCCACAAAAGGCATGTAAGTCCTTCCTCCCTGTGTAACCAATGCAACTGCTACGCCGAAACAAATATGCATGCCTTAAGAGACTGTGCCACTTCTCAGCATATCTGGAAAGCCTTGCTACCAAAGAATCAAGGGAGAGACTTCTTCTCAGCCCAGGACGTTAAAACCTGGATTTCTAAGTACATGCAGACATCTCGGAACAATAAAGATTGGCCCTACATTTTCAGAGAGGCCTTGTATACCATTTGGTTTTGGAGTAACAAAGTACAACACGACCCAGATATCCAAAGACCGCCTACGCACGTCTTGATTTCAAAAGTTTTGAGTAGAGTTCGTAACCTCAAGCTCGCTTGGGATGACTGATGTATAGATAGGCAAACCATCTTTGAACACTTGATTGTAACTCTTGGGGGTTGATCCCACGTTTTTTATCAATAAATACATATCGTTTCTCAAAAAAAAAAAAAAAGAAAAAAAAAAAGAGTACCATATTCAGAATGCGTATATGCATAGATAATACGGGAAATTAGGGATAATGACACAATCGAAATATTTTTTAAGTAACAGACAAATTACATATTTTTATAGGGAGAAGGACAACTGCATAATTTTTATAGCGAGAAGGACAAACAGTGAATCCCGAAAATCAGCGAATCTCCCCAGTGAATCCCGAAATCATTGAATTTCGACAATGAATTTTGAAAATTAGTGAATTTCGACAGTGAATTTAGGCAGTGATTTTAAACAGTGAATTTCAAACACAAGTGAATTTCGACAGTGGATAAATAGTTTTGTCCTTTATGCAAAAGTTTCAAAAGACTGTCATTCTACTCAATTGATGAAATATTTCTGTCATTCTCCCTCATTCCCCCTAGATAATAATTACAAGGCCAGTGCATCTGGCCCCAAAGCTGTTAGAATTCCTTTTTAATTTTTTCCGGGGAGGTAATAACTCGAAATTCAATAATTACTTTACAAATGCAAATTCCATATTGCAAAAATTAATTAGAATGATGAAAACAAGCCCTAACCCTTCAATTATGTAATTTTTACCTCTAACTCCAATATTCTACGTTAATGGCTAAGATTTGATGTTATAAACGATGAATCACATATATTAACAAGAAAATGATCAACATGATCAAGATCAAGTTTTTACTATAAGAAAGCCATTACAAATTAAAAAAAACTAACTTATGATCACCAAGCGAACAAACGGATTTTCATTTACCAAGAACAAATGCTACGCACATGGTCTGATGATCGGGATTACCATGATTCTCGTGGGATTGATCACTCTGATTCGGAAGCGATTAGATCATGATTAGATGTGTTTTTGTAAGGGTGAGCTTGGGTCGGTTTGGTTCGGTTCTTCACCTTGTATAAGTCAGTTTGGTTTAAAAAAATAGTAATCCAAACCAAACCACTATGATAACCGTTAAAATGCAAGTGGGTCAATTGATTAAGTTGATATTTTTCCCACATCGGCATTGTAGAATGCTTAGCCGACTTAGGCTTAGTATTTAAGTAACCTATGGGTTTTATTTTATGATGTACCAATCAAAATAAACTCTCAATTGCCTTAGCTATTTTGGCTATTATTTTAGGTTTTACGAGAGTTGTATCTTTTGTATTTCTCCACTATAGTAATATTTCTATTTCGCCCGTGGATTAGTCGGCATATTTTCAGAAACCACGTAAATTTGGTGTTTTGTCTTTTTTATCTTTCCGTTAGTTATATTGTGTTATCATCGTTAAGGGCTATCGCTCGGTATGTTTTTCCTAACAAACTGGTATCAGAGCCGTGGTTTTTTTAGCCGAGTTTTTTCTGAGGTTAAAAATTAGCCATCATGCTGGTAACTAAGTATTATTTTGAGAAGTTTGACCGAAACGTCAACTTCGGGATGTGACAGTTAAAGATGGTGGCCATGCTGATTCAGGAGGGCTTCGATATTGCACTGCTTGGAAAGGAGAAGAAGCCCGAGAAGATGTCAGATGAGGATTTTGCTGGTCTCGACAAGAAGGCCAGGTCAGGTATCATCTTAAATCTTTCTAATGAAGTATTAAGAGAGGTAGCTACTGAGGTTACTGCTAAAGATTTGTGGGATAGATTGAAGTCTTTATATATGAAGAATAGTGTGGAGAATAGGCTTTATTTAAAGCAAAGTTTGTGTATGCTTCGTATGCCTGAACGGTCGTCTATATTATCTTATTTAGATAAATTTGATTCCCTGTTTATGGATTTGAGAAATATAGATGTGAAAATTGATGATAAGGATCAGGCTCTGTTGCTATTGTGTTCACTTCCTCAGTCGTTTAAGAATTTCAGAGAAACAATGCTTTATGGTAAGGATACTATTTCTTATAAATAAATCAAGTCGATTCTAAAATCGAAAGATCATATTTATAAAGATATAACTGGGGAGAGTAGTAGTAACGCATGTAGTTTTGTGCTCCGGGGCAGATCATATAAAATGGATGCAGACAGTCAAAGATCCAAATCTAGATTCAAGTCAAGACATAGGAATTTTGTGTGCAATTAGTGTAAAAAAAAGGGCATATCAAAGAAAAGAAACAAAATGGAGAGCACGGTAACAAGGAGTCAGGTCAAGCTAGTGTTGTTGAAGATGACAATGATGGGGTTATTTTCTTTGCTAATGATAAATCAAGGTCTAATGATGAATGAATCTTGGATTCTGGTTGTACGTATCATATGTGTCCTAATAGGGACTGGTTTTCCACTTATGATTCAGTTCAAGGTGAAGTTGTTTTGATGGGAAACGACCCAGTGTGCAAGGTTGCTGGTATTGGTACGGTTAGAATCAAGACTCGCGATGGTGTTGTCAAAACGCTTACTCAAGTTAGACATGTTCCAGACTTGAAGAAAAATCTCATCTCTTTGGGTACACTTGAGGCTCTTGGTTACAGATACACCGCTGAAGGTGGAGTTTTGAAAGTTCTAAAGGTGCTCTTGTTGTGATGAAAGCTAGCAGGCCTGTCAGTTTGTATACTTTACAGGGATCAACAGTTATAGGGACTTCTGCAGTTTCTACATCATCTTTAGAGGCGGATACACCAAAGCTATGGCATATGCGTCTTGGGCACATGGGCGAGAAGAGTCAATCTATCTTGAGAAAAAGGGGCCTTTTGTGTGGACAACATACTGGGAAGTTGGACTTCTGTGAGCATTGCATCTTTGGGAAGCAGAAGTGTGTCGGTTTTAAGTCTCCAGCAGTTCACCGAACAAAAGGCACATTGGATTATATACATTCAGATCTTTGGGGGCCATCTTGTGTTCTATCAAAAGGAGGTGCCAGGTATATATTGACTTTTATTGATGATTATTCGAGGAAAGTTTGGGTTTTCTTTCTGAAGCAGAAGAATGACATTTTTCAAACCTTCAAGAACTAGAAAACATTGATTGAGAAACAGATAGGGAAACATATTAAGCGGCTTAGAGCAGATAATGGCTTGGAATTCTATAAAGGCGAATTTAATCAATTTTGTGAAAATGAAGGCATTGTTCATCATCGCACTATTAGAAAGACTCCTCAGCAAAATGGCGTTGCAGAATGCATGAATAGAACAATTTTAGAGAGAGCTCGATGTATGATTTCTAATGCTGGCTTGTCAAAGGATTTCTGGGCAGAGGCAGTTTGTGCATCTTGTTATATTATTAATCGGTCACCTTTAGCATTTATTGAGTTCAAGACACCTGTGGAACTATGGTCAGGTACCCCTGCTGATTACTCCGATTTAAAGATATTTGGATGTCCCGCATATATGCATGTCAGTGAAGGAAAGCTAGATCCCTGGGCTAAGAAATGCATCTTTCTTAGGCAAGCATCTGGAGTAAAAGGATCATTTGTGGTGTGTTGATTCATCCAAGTTTGTGATCAGCAGAGATGTTACATTTGATGAGTCTTCTATGTTATATCCGAAAATAGAGTCTTCTTGTGTTTCTGATGCAGGTAGTGGTGATGGTATGTCAAAGCAGGTGGAGTTTGAAGTTAGTCATGGTTCCCCACAATCCAGTTTTAGTATTCAGTCAGATTCATCAGGTTCTCAGATCAAGAGGAAGAAAGACAAGACGATCATTTTATAGCCATTAATAGACACATGAGAGAGATTAGACTACCACAGAAGTATAATGATTATGTTGCTTATGCTCTTTCTATTGCATAGGAAACCAATGAAAGTGGAGAGCCTTCTACATATTCAGAGGCAGTTTCAGGTGCTGATTCATCTAGGTGGTTGGTCGCGATGAATGAAGAAATTGAATCTCTCTAGAAAAATAAGACTTGGGTTCTAGTGAAGCAGCATATGGGAAAGAAAATCATTGATTGTAAATGGGTCTTCAAGAAGAAAGAAGGCATACCAGGGGTTGAAGATGCAAGACACAAGGCACGATTAGTTGCCAGAGGCTTTAGTCGGGTACAAGGTGTTGATTATAATGAAATTTTCTCTCTTGTTGTTAAACATAGTTCGATTCGTGTCGTGCTTGCTATGGTGGCCATGTATGATTTGGAGTTGGAGCAACTCGATGTTAAAACAACTTTCATACATGGTAAACTTGATGAAACAATTTTCATGAGACAACCCAGGGTTTTGAAGTTTAAGGTAAAGAAGACCATGTTTGTTTATTGAAGAAATCCGTGTACGGACTGAAGCAATCTCCGAGACAGTGGTATAAGAGATTTGATTCCTTTATGTTGAGTCATGGGTACTCAAGGAGCATATGTATGACAGTTGTGTCTACTTCCGGATGTTAGATGATGTGTTGTTTATTTATTTGTTACTTTATGTTGATGACATGCTCATTGCTGCCAAGAATCAGTTACACATTCACTCTTTGAAGGCTTTGTTGAGTAGTGAATTCGAGATGAAAGATCTTGGAGCAGCTAAGAAAATTCTTGGAATGGAGATCAGAAGGAGTCGTGAAGATGGCAAGTTATACATCAGTCTGAAGAGTTATGTTGAGAAAGTCTTGGAGAGATTTGGCATGAAAAATGCCAAACCTGTAGGTACTCCCTTCGCTAGTCATTAAATTATCAGTTACTCAGTCGCCAAAATCAGATGAATAAAAGAGGTTTAGGGGTGTACACGGATACGGATAATCCGAAAACCTAACCGTACCGGGGTAATTCGGTTCGGTTCGGTTAATAAGTCCTACGGTTCGGTTTTCGGTTTTCAAAATGGAAAAACCGGAATTTTTGGTTCGATTATGGTTAGTGCTGTAAATTATCCGAACCGAAAACCGAACCGAATCCAAACCGAAAACCAAACTGTTTATATCTGAACCAAACCGAACCGAAACCGAATTGAAAAATCAAACCGTTTATAACCATATAATGAATCAAACTGTCGTAATTATATAATTTGGATGAAATTTGGTTATTTCGGTTAATCAACCGGTTATTTCGGTTCGGTTATCTCTAATCATTTACTTTTGATTTTTTTTTCGGTTTTTCGGTTAACCAAACCAAACCGATTCGTTTGGTTCGGTTTTCTTTTACAAACAGTTCAGTTTCGATTCGGATTTTTAATTAACTGAAAATTTCGGTTCGGTTTCGGTTCATGGCGAAGCGAACCGTGTACACCCCTAAATAGGTTTATGAAGAATGTTCCATATTCAAGTGCAGTCGGTAGTCTTATGTATGCTATGGTGTGGACACGTCCAGACATTTCACATGCAGTTAGTGTGGTTAGTAGGTTTATGTCTTGTCCAGGCAAAACACATTGGCAGGCGGTGAAATGGATGCTCAAATGCCTGCATGGTACTTCAGACACATGTTTGGAGTTTGGTAGAAGTTCAGACACATTCGTTGGTTTTGTGGATTCGAGATCACTCTTTGTCGATATTGACAAAAGAAGATCCATCAGCGGCTATGTATTTTGTATTGGTGGTTCTGCTGTTAGTTGGAAAGCTACGTTACAACATGTTGTTGCTTTATCTACCACCGAAGCAGAATATATGGCACTGACCGAGGCAGTAAAAGAAGCTTTGTGGTTGAAGAATTTGTATGGTGAGCTCAGCTCACATCGAGATGATATTATTATCCATTGTGATAGCCAGAGTGCAATAGACTTGTCACATGACCAAATGTATCATGAGAGGACGAAGCATATAGATGTGAGATATCACTTCATTTGAGAAACGATTGCTGAGAAGAAGGTCTTTGTTCAGAAAATCAATACCACAGACAATCTTGCAGATATGTTTACAAAGTCTCTTCCTGTTGCAAAGTTCAAGCAGTGCTTGGAGTTGATTGGCGTAGTATGATGAAATGTGAGTTTATAGAGAAAGAGTAGTATTGCTATTTTTGGATGTGGGACACTTGTCCCAAGGTGGAAGTTTGTTAAGATGCAAGTGGGTCAATTGGTTAAGTTGATATTTTTCCCACATCGGCATTGTAGAATGCTTAGCCAACTTAGGCTTAGTATTTAAGTAACCTATGGATTTTATTTTATGATGTACCAATCAAGATAAACTCTCAATTGCCTTAGTTATTCTGGCTATTATTTTAGGTTTTAGGAGAGTTGTATCTTTTGTATTTCTCTTTCGCCCGTGGACTAGTCGGCATATTGTCGGAAACCATGTAAATTTGGTGTTTTGTCTTTTTTTCTTTCTGTTAGTTATATTGTGTTATCGTCGTTAAGGGCTATCGCTCGGTTTGTTTTCCTAACAATAACCAATGGTTCGGATCGGGTTTTTTTATGATTGATTCGGTTTGATTTCGGTTTTTCAAGCAATTTGATACATTTTTGGAGAATCTGCATAAATATAGAATTATATATACACATGTTTATGCTTATATGTATATATATGTGTATATGTATGTGCTTGTAAATACATATGTAGGTGTACACACATACATAAATATATGAGTTTGTATATTTACGTACATACGTATTTAGCATAATTTATATTTTTTTCATGCATTAATTTATTTGAGGAAAACATATATTTTGATATATGTGTGCTCAAGTTGGTTTGGATCCAAACCAATCAAGTTTGGGGTGGGTTCATTTGGTTTGGTTTGTTTGGGTTGGACCGGTTTAATTTCCGGATTAGTACAGCGAATTTGATTAAGATGTAAAATAAAGCCAATTTCAATACTTGAGTGACTTTTATAGGCCCAGAACCTAAGAAGGTACCGCAACTGCGGTGGAAGGGTATTGTAAGCCCGATGGGCTTCAACTCTGCATTACCTATAATTTAAGTTTTGTGTAATTACAATAAGTCTCTCTCACACTCACTCACACACATGCGGGAGCACACACGCATACAGACACGCACACACGCACACACACAAGTAATATGGATTTGGCTTTTTAATTGTGTAAATGCATTTAGTTGTTTAACTGCGGGTGACATTTGGTTTGTTTTTAATGTAAACCGTTAGGCTCTTCTCTCTCTCTCACATACACACTCACATTTTAGTGGATTTCTCATAGTTCCAGGGGTCAACACATTTTCTGTGACATTCCCCGAGTTGCATGTGATGTTCGTGGTCTTCATGATGATGTGATGAATATTATAGAGCTTTGAGTATTCACCGGAGATGTGGTGTTGTAATATGAGTTTATGTATTCTAAGTTTGTGAAATGTTGTACCAAGCCGAGTCTTTGTAGCAAGCAACTCATTCTCCAAATAAATTAAAGTTAAAAAAAATAGAAGTACAGTAACTTGTTGATGTAATCATAAAGCACATTGATGTTATCTTTCTTTTTTCTTTTTTTCCTTTTTTTTCGGTTGGATCTTCCAGGCGATAAATTCAAAATTTCTAGAGTTCTCTATCTTTGTCTATTGAAAAACCCGTGTGACGATGGTCGGCTCTGCCTTGGCCACGTGTCATGAATAAAAGGGTTAAGCTCAAATAGTACATGGAGGATGTCCCAACCAGGGGTCGGGAGCCTGACCAATAACCGCTTTAAATCATGAAGGCGAGCTGCCTCACTACTCCTGACCACCACAGGGCGGTCGGTCTACAGAGTATGCGCAGGGCGCGGCCATAGAGACTCGGCCATTAGGACCGAGTGGTCAACCGACTATATACACGTTCCCATAAGTCACGGACACACGTGGGAAATGAATCCAGCCTCATTAAGGCTCCGATTCAACCTTAAAGATAAAGGAGAGATTATCTCCTAATAATAAGGGATCCGTATCAATCCCATTTAATGATAATATAACCGTATCCTTGGAGGATACGGCAAGATTAGGGTTACAACTCCCTATATAAATCCTCTACAAGAACTACGGCCGGCTTGATTCTAATTACACTCAATTGGATACGTAGGCAGCTTGAGAATAACTCGAGTTCAGTCATAATATTACAAAAAACCATCCCCGGTATCGGTGTTTTCTTATGAGAGTCAAATTGGCTATAATTTACTAAGTAATTATACCCCGTTTATACCTCGTTTTATATGTTTCCGGAGACATTTGATTGTATTTTGATGTATTTTACACATTGGTTATCATTTCGAGACCTAGGACGAAAAGTCCGGAAATCTCATTATTTTTCGGTGTTTTAATACATTCTCGGTCACCCTAGTGTCCTGTAGGGATTATGTGTGGTATTTGTTGTGATTTTATATAGGACTTAGGTGGTTGAGATGTCCGGAAGGCGAGATATGAGGATTGGAACGTATGCCCGAAGCTTAAACGTTCAAACGGATCAAAACGCGGTGGTACTACAACCATACCTTCCATTGATCTGCATTTTGATCCAACTTAGAGGCATTTTATGGGCTGGACATCTTCATGAAATTTGTATAAAATTGAATGAGCTTTCCAACGCATCTTGAATCACTCAAATCGGAGGTCTACAGACAAAGTTATGGCTGTTTTTCTGAAGGTGTGTCGGCTAGGCGCGCGCCTGAGAAATGCTAGGCGCACGCCTAGCAGTCAATTTTGGCCAGAAGTTTCAGTACGTGTTTTTATCATCATAGGCGTGCGCCTACACTTTCCTAGGCACACGCCTAGCGTCCAGAACACATAAAACACTATAAATACCCCCATTTTGGATCTAGATCCACACTTCCTCTTCCCAACTCGCTTTTTCATCATTTTTTCTGCGTTTTCTTAGCTTAGATTAGATTTATAGGTATATTAGCTTAGTTTAGTTGTAGATTGTTGTAATCCGTTGATTCTCGAAGATAGCTTGACAGCGTTATTGACGGGATTTCGTTCGGTGAATCGATTTTCTACGGCATAATATATTTGGTATTTTGTTTTCCTTTCTTGTTCTTGCTTTCAATCTTTGTTTTTGTTATATTTATTGTTGATTTCTTGTTGTTTTTGTTGATAAGATGAGTAGCTAGTTTTTCCAATAGTCGAGTTATGTGATAGTCTATGAAATCGAATCCTTAGCTCTTTGATTAAAGTGTTTTGATGTTATGATTGTTAGATTCTCGGTGTTGTTATCGTTTAGAACTTATTCAGTAAATGACTTTTATTGAACTCGCGACTCAATAATCGTATTTCACGCGTCTTCTTTACATATGTATTTTTGCGAGAGGATACGGAAAAAGGGTTCTAGGATCATCGTGTAAAACCGGTGAGTTGTTCGGACTCGGTTTCGTTGTGAGGTTTGTATCGACTTGTCGAGCGTCTCATAGAGCGTTTTATTTATGTATAGTTTGTTTTATTTTGTTGTTGTTGAAGTGTCACACCATTTACTTCGGTAGTGGTAGTGACAAGTTGCCGTGATTGTGTTCGTGTTGTTTCCCTGTTTGCAGATAATGAATCCATACTACAATTACGGCTCCTATCCTACCCATTCGGATATTACAATTACGGTGCTATGGGTTACCAAACACAACCATTTTATCAGTTCAACCCATACGCCGCACCTTATGGAAATGAGTGGGATAATGCCCCGAGTTACTTTGATCAACAACTCGATACTTCTCCACCTCCGGAATCAGAGACCTCAATGGAGCAACGGATGGCACATGAGCAAACTGTTGAAGAGTTGAGTAAAGTGGTCCAAGAGCACCATAATGAGCCTTGAGATAGCGGTCGCAATGCAAACGACCATACGAAACTTGGAGCTTAAAGTGCAACTCTTGTTTGAGGAGTTTGAGAGGAGAGAGCAAGAAAGTATGATTGAAATCACCCTGCAGAGGAACACTACGAGGATGGTATGACTCTTGTATCTATTGAGTCACCTGTTCCGTCTTCATTTAGCCCTATTGTTATATCTTCGGGGGTGCACCCTATTGAGTTTGTTGTTGATGTTGAGCCTATTTGTTCATACTTGGCGCTAGAGTCATTGTTAGTTGGGATATGTTTTAGTTCGGGGAAAGTGAATTCGTTGTTCTGTGCAACGGATTCATCGAACCATTCATGGTGGTGGGGATTGAGCCCCATATTTCTTTTGTTTCATTTTCAAGGGGTGCTCAATTCCTATGATTTTTGTAGGGAGAAGCAACGGTTTACTCTCCTTTGGTATAGCTATCCTTGACATAGTTCGGGGTAGAAAGTCGAGCTGAGGACTAAAAACTCAGAATGTGTTTTTATTGCTTTTTCTTTCCCCTCGTGCTTCACTGTGTTTCTTTAGTTTCTATTTTGATATTTCGGGTAAGTTTTGTTGTAATATAACCCGAGGAAGTGTGTTTTGGGGGGTTAGTGTGGTGTTTTTGGTTTTGATGAGTTATGGTAATCCGGGTAGTTTCATTGTGTTATACTCCATACTTGTACACCTTTGGTGTTGGTTGTGTATATTTTATAAGTCACAGTACCACAGGAGGACATTTGCGGATGCCACATGATCGCATTTCACGCCTTTTTACGGTTGTAAGCTAAGTTTTCTACCCTTATCATTCGTGTTTGGTTTTAAAGTAGGGGTGGTTGGTTTAGCTTCAATGTTTCGGCTTCGTGTGGAGCGAGTTATACTTAGTGATTGTTATTCCTTTAGTGTAAAATGGGTCGTTTTAGAAATTTTGATGCCTTTGACATTGTTTGTGATACATTGAGCCTTTAGTATTGTTTTGTTAAACATATAGTGATTATTTGAATGCATTTCATTTGAGTTGGGATCTTGTATTGAGAATGGAATAGTCTATCACGTTAGCCGACTTCATGAATCACCTTGACTAGTGAGCGATTATGGTAGTTATTAATGACCCGGTTACCAGAACTTATATTAGTAACCGAGGCAAAATAGAAAGGTCATCGTGGTTAGTGCGGGATGACGGTTTTGGCATTTATTTTGACCGATCGAGCCAAAGGCCAACCTAAACGATTAATCCTTTGTTACCCTCTCTAAGCCTTTTGTAGGGTGGTTAGACCGCCACCCGAACTAGCCTTTCGTGTTACTAACCCATGAAAATCGATGTCCCTAACATTATTTCGGTCTACATATCCTTGACTACCTTGCAATTGAGCTTGTTCGTTCCGCACATTTTTACGATGTTGCGAGGTATTGTTGAGACGTAAGTAATGGTATGGAGTCGTAATTTACGAGTTATTTCGGAACGAGGAGTGTAACAATGTGTCGGTTTCGGTCTTGTTCGGAATTTTCGATATATATAAGAAGAAGAAGAAGAAAAAAAGAAAAAAAAAAGAGAAAAAAAGAAAAGAAAAGAAACAGAAGTGGTAAATGTACATATTTATAGTTTGTTATAAGTCTAAAAAGTGGACTAAAGTGTTGTGTAGTATTGTATATTATGAAGTTGAGGTTAGGGTTTGGATTCCGAAGTTGTAAATACTCGGAAAATTGAAGACAAAGTTGATACCGAGTTTCGTGTGTATATTTGACTTGGTTAAAGCTCTTTTGCACCTTCTTTTTTCTATTTTATCGTAAATATCCTTTCGTTAGCCCCGGCCCTAGCCTAACGATATAACCCTTCAAGTCCTGCTCGACCGTACTAGACTTTGATTGACCTCGATTTGTGGAGATGTTTACGACGTATAAGCCTATGGTTTAGCCTCGGTACATTATACGTCTATAATCTAGATTGGTCATTGGTGATAAATGTTGAAGAAGCTATTCACACACACATATTCTTTTTCTCAATGCAAGGTAGAACTTAAATAATATGCATTTGTGTCAATTACTTGTGTTTTACCATTTCAATTCTTATAGACTAGATGTATGATATCTATGTTGACTCCATCTTTATTTTTGAATCGCTCATCTTTGCTCGAGGGCGAGCAAAAGCTAAGTAGGGGGTAGTTGATGAGAGTCAAATTGGCTATAATTTACTAAGTAATTATACCCCGTTTATACCTCGTTTTATATGTTTCCGGAGACATTTGATTGTATTTTGATGTATTTTACACCTTGGTTATCATTTCGAGACCTAGGACGAAAAGTCCGGAAATCTCATTATTTTTCGGTGTTTTAATACATTCTCGGTCACCCTAGTGTCCTGTAGGGATTATGTGTGGTATTTGTTGTGATTTTATATAGTACTTAGGTGGTTGAGATGTCCGGAAGGCGAGATACGAGGATTGGAACGTATGCCCGAAGCTTAAACGTTCAAACGGATCAAAACGCGGTGGTACTACAACCATACCTTCCATTGATCTGCATTTTGATCCAACTTAGAGGCATTTTATGGGCTGGACATCTTCATGAAAGTTGTAGAAAATTGAATGATCTTTCCAACGCATCTTAAATCACTCAAATCGGAGGTCTACAGACAAAGTTATGGCTGTTTTTCTGAAGGTGTGTCGGCTAGGTGCGCGCCTGAGAAATGCTAGGCGCACGCCTAGCAGTCAATTTTGGCCAGAAGTTTCAGTACGTGTTTTTATCATCATAGGCATGCGCCTACACTTTCCTAGGGGCACGCCTAGCGTCCAGAACACATAAAACACTATAAATACCCCCATTTTGGATCTAGATCCACACTTCCTCTTCCCCAACTCGTTTTTCATCATTTTTCTGCTTTTTTCTTAGCTTAGATTAGATTTATAGGTATATTAGCTTAGTTTAGTTGTAGATTGTTGTAATCCGTTGATTCTCGAAGATAGCTTGACTCGTTATTGACGGGATTTCGTTCGGTGAATCGATTTTCTACGGCATAATATATTTGGTATTTTGTTTTCCTTTCTTGTTCTTGCTTTCAATCTTTGTTTTTGTTATATTTATTGTTGATTTCTTGTTGTTTTTGTTGATAAGATGAGTAGCTAGTTTTTCCAATAGTCGAGTTATGTGATAGTCTATGAAATCGAATCCTTAGCTCGTTGATTAAAGTGTTTTGATGTTATGATTGTTAGATTCTCGGTGTTGTTATCGTTCTAGAACTTATTAAGTAAATGACTTTTATTGAACTCGCGACTCGATAATCGTATTTCACGCGTCTTCTTTACATATGTATTTTTGCGAGAGGATACGGGAAAAGGGTTCTAGGATCATTGTGTAAAACCGACCGAGTTGTTCGGACTTCGGTTTCGTTGTGAGGTTTGTATCGACTTATCGGCGCCTCATGTAGGCGTAGACCGTGTTGAGTCGATTTAAATCCGGTAATTGGTTGTTGAATTCGACATAGGAAACTAGGTTGTTGAAATTGGCGCTTAGTTTTGGAAATAGGAGGCGACATCCTTTAACAATGTCAAGAACATTAGAGTATATCGAAATCACTTTAATTCGATTTATGGTTAGATAGTAGTAGATTGGATCATAGCTTGGCTATCTCTTTTATATAGTTTTAGATCTTTCTTTTGTTGTGTATATTTAGTTTGTAGAACCGGTGATCTGACAAATCACCGTCTTCAATATATGTGTTGCTTCGAACTAGGGGCGAGACCGACTTTGGTACTCGACCAGATTCCTGTGGGATACGACCTTGACTCACCAATTCTAGGCTACAGTTGACCCGGTACACTGCCGGTGAGATTGGACACTTAGAAAAGGCCGATCATTTTCCGGCGACCAGAGAACTGCCACTGGACTAATCAACCCGAAACACTTGTTGGAGAAATCTGACTTCGTCATTGGCGCTAGAAGGAGGGCAGTCTAGTAGTTTTAATGGCGCCACCAAAGAATACAGGGAAGAAAACACAAGATCCGTCTACTCGGGAGGCGAGATCAAACTAGCAGTAAAAAAAAGCGAGAGGGCAAAACGCCGGAAAAGAAGTGGGGAAGACGGTGACACAGCCACCCCAGGTGCAACCTCTTCCATATCCAGCGCAACAAGCATTGGTAGATGCTTTGACAACCCTCAACACAATGGATTTTAAAACCATTTTGACCAATGCATTCAAGGTTCGAGGAGAAGAAACTACAGGTGAAGCGAACCCCAAGGATAATCCGTTCGGAGAGGATCACAATAAAAATCTCAACACTTCACGAGAGGAGCACGCAGAAACGCTGTCTTCCAATTCAAATCTTGGAAGAAGAGAGGTCAGAGACCAAGCTAAAGATGCTTCTAGGGCGGAATTGGATGCTATCTTGGGTAAGACCCCTTTTTCTTTTTAATCCCCCTTTACCGAGCAGGTAGAAAGCTATCCCCGGCCTCCTGGGTTTAAGATGCCCAAGATAGATCCTTACGACGGGACCAAGGACCCCAATGATCATATGCATCAATACTTGACGCATATGACCGATGGCCAAATTATAGCAAACCAACTTTAACCGGCAGAGTACCGGGTCGGTTGTACTACAACGGCGAGCAAAGTCGTATCCCACGAGGAATTAGTCAAGTATCACAATCATACTCGTATTTAGTTCAGGCTCACAATAGAGGTGAGAATAATAATTATAACTAGAAAAAAGAAAAATAATAACTTGGGAATAAATGAATGAAAGAATAGCCAAATTATGATCAAGAACACTAATCTCAATACCTTCACCGAATCACTAGGGACGAGCCTAACCTACCAACCAACCAATAGTTTCTAATGAATGTGTTGTGGGTGCAATCTCCTAAACCGGTCCCTATGCGCTAATACCACAACCTAGTTACTCTATAATTGGTTCAACAGTCCTCTCTATGGAATTTAATTGACCTAATATGATTAAGAACTATGAGATGCTCCACATCCACCGAGTTCACGGCTTAGCTAGAAAAACCTTACCAAGGAACAGGCTGCGAGAAACTCGACTAGTTCGTGCATGGCAATCCTAAAATTCTAGTTCGCACACTCCCTCACAAAATACATTTATAAAGTTCATGTGTAAAATCATGAATCAAGTGATCAAATTAATTCAAGCATTAAGATTAAATTCTAGGACACAACAATTCAAAGATTTAATTTTTTAAGCCTTACTCATCCCTAGATCATCGTTTAGACATTAATTTCGTAGTTCCATCACATAATCTAGCTATTGGAAATTTAGCTACTCATAATGTTGATATAAGAAATATAGTAGCACCTTCCTTAACAGCTATAGCTTTTAGGAGAACTGGTAAGCGCTTGATCTTTAACATGGTATCGGAGCCGAGAGGTCTCGAGTTCGAACTGGCTATAAACATTATTATTTCCCCATTTATATTGTGCACGTGATGATGTGTTGGGCCTCTTTGTTATTGGAGCCTAGTTTGCTCCGGCTGCTTAGTTTGGCTAGCCTTGTTATAAGCCACACTTGGGGAGTGTTAAAGTGATATAAGAAATATAGTAGCGCTTTCCTTAATAGCTATAGCTTTTAGGAGAAGCGGTAGCGACTTGATCTTTAACATGGTATCGAGCAGGAGGTCTCGAGTTCGAAACTGGCTATAAACATTATTATTTCCTCATTTATATTGTGCACGTGATCGTGTGTTGGGCTCTTTGTTATTGGAGCTAGTTTGCTCGGTGCTTTAATTGGGCAGCGCTTGTTATATAGGCCACATTTGAGTGAGTTAAAGTGATATAAGAAATATAGTAGCGTCTTCCTTAAAAGCTATAGCTTTTAGGAGAAGCTGTGTAACATTGATCTTTAACATGATATATCGGGTAGGAGAGGTCTCGAGTTCGAATCTGGCTATAAACATTATTATTTCCCCATTTATATTATGTGCGTGATCGTGTGTTGGCTCTTTGTTATTGGAGCCTGGTTTGCTCAAATTGCGCAAATGGCACAGCTAAATTATATAGCCCACACTGGAGGGAGTGTTGATATAAGAAATATAGAGCGCTTTCCTTATAAATTATAACTTTTAGGAGAAGCCCAGTAGTAACGATCTTTAACACATAATAAAAATAAAAGTGCATAAATTAATAATAAACATGATAAAAAGATTGAATAAAATATACCAAAAGAAACTATAGCAATCCATCACTCGAATTGTCACTTCGTTGTGTTGAAATCACAAAATAAAATAAAGAAAACTGCTATTGTTGTTGAAAAAAAGTTGCAGAAAATAAAATTGATGTATTTCTAAGAGGAAGAAAAATTGTGCAGCAGAAAAAATAAAATTCTGATATCAAAATTGTGTTAAAATTTGACCTAAATGGCTTTATATATATATATATATATATATATCATACCTTAGTAGTACTTATATATATTTACATTTCCGTCGTTGTATTTTGTCGTTTAGCTATTGTTTTTCTCCGCACATTTCTTTATCTTTCTCGCCGTTTTTCCCCTTTCCCCAGAATTGCACTCCACCACCGCCCGGCAAGTGCAATGGCTGCCCTCCACCTCTTCTTCGTGCTGGCGTTTAATAGAGAGAGTATGTATCGCTTTCGACCTCCTCTTCTTCTTCAATTTTTTTCTTCCTTCGCAGTGTTTCCGCTCTCGCTTCCGGTAGGTAAGCCTTTGCTCTGTTGATGTACAATCGTTCTGGTTTTTTATTCTTCGCAGTAGATTAGTTGGTCTGTGTTCTTCTCCTTGCATTTTGGAGTGCCTCTGTTGCAGAGGAGAGCTACAGTCGGAGTCAGGCAATGGAGGGTGCTTCAGGATCTGCCGGCTGCCGGATCTCTGCTTTCTCTTCCGTTAATTCTCTGAATCTGCTGGTTTATGGAGATGCATGTGTCATTTCACGGTCAATGGAAATTTGGGAAACAACATCTAGGCTTCTCTTTCATTATTGCCGCCCCCAAAAAATATCCAAATCGGCTGCTATCTTTTCTTTCACTTTAATGGAAGATTTCTTCTATTTAAAAAAATGGAGGAGATTACTGGTACCGATGTATTTGGTTAATTAATGGAAGATTTCTTAATACGGCCGTATTAAGAATTAACCAAGACTCTTTTGGTTAATTAATGGAAGATTTCTTCTATTAATTAACAATGTATTTGGTTAATTAATTTTCTGGCGGAGTTACTTGGTCAGTAGGGATTATATATTTTGCCCTGGTTTTATAATTGATTTTAAGAGATTGGTATGAAAGAGAGATGCTCATTCTCCCTTCTTTTCCTTTTAATTTTGATTAATGGAGAATTTTCTTTCTTGTCGTAATGATTCAGAAAGTGTAATCCTTAAATTTATTTCTGCTTAATCTATACCTTCCCTATTTATACGTTTCGCATTTCATTGTTTGAGCCAAGTATTTTGTAATCTTTACATTAATCTTCCCTAAACTTTGTGTGGATATTGTTAAATGATTATAGTTGTAAGAAAATTTATTCTTGGCTGTGGGTTGTCTGGCCCCAGGAGTTGGTTTACTGTGATTGATTTTTTGATTAAAACTTGACAGGTTAACGTTCCGAAGACAAAGAAGACATACTGCAAGTCGAAGGAGTGCAAAAAGCACACCTTGCATAAGGTTACACAGTACAAGAAAGGGAAGGACAGTCTTGCTGCTCAGGGGAAGCGTCGTTATGATCGCAAGCAGTCTGGTTATAGAGGACAAACAAAGCCTGTTTTCCACAAGAAGGTACAGATACTTTTATAGTGTTTAGTGATCTTGACGAAACGCTAGGCATCAGTTTATGTCCTTAAAAATGAAAAAAAACTCACATGAGAGAGAGAAATCATGGAGTTTGCTATTGTGGTAATCGATTGATAAATTGATGAGTTTGCTGTTGAATTTTGATGAAAGCTTGAGTTTTTATTGGATATCGCTTACCAATTTCTGTTGGGTTGTTTGGGATTGATTATTGGTTTGATGAATATGGATTTTTAAATTTAAGGTCACAAATTATATATGCCCGGTGAATCTATATCCCTTTTTTCTTAGTTGAGAAGAGTTTCTTCTTCTTGTTGCATTCGGTTTTCAATTTGCTTTGCTTTTCTTTATTCCCAGTTCTTCAATTTTACTCTGCAGTAACTGTTCTTAATGATATACATGCTATGCTGTTTCTGATAGTATAATTAGTTTTGTTCACCAAAAAAAATATATATCACAATGACATGTTCTTCTTTCATGTATGTATGCATATGCTTGCAGTTTCAGCATTGGAGGCTATAAAGAAAAGCTTATTTGATCTTAATAAGAATCTTGAGAATTGGAAGAATGGTGGTGATCCTTGCAGTGCAAACTGGACTGGAGTTTTGCGCTTTAATCAGGTTGGTGATGATGGCTACTTCCATGTCAGGGAGCTGTATGTCATTTTCCTATTACCCTTCTTATTGAGCCCCTCCCCTCCACAAACTTCTTTTCGCACTCAGTTAAGTTGGCCTCCAAGTATCTGAAACAGAAGTGTTATCTTCGTAATACAGCCTTTTGATGAACATGAATCTCTCTGGATATTTAGCCTCTGAGATTGGACAGCTATCTCACCTTCAAATCATGTGAGTAACGAGCACCGATCTTGTTCTCAAATCTTCAAATTTATAGGTTGGTGCACATTTTTGCAGCCAAATTGCTAAAATATTGCTTTTTCTTCTGTGTATTCTGTAGAAATTTCATGTGGAATGATCTCAGCGGCAACATACCAAGGGAGATTGGTAACATATCAACATTAAACCTACTGTAAGTCCCATCTTTTTAAGTCCACCAAATTGACCTTGAGCTCAAGGTTTATGCAGGAACTTCAAAATGATACAAGGCCTAAAGTCCAATTTCATAGTTCAAATTCAACATTGTTCTTTGAGACTTTGAAATACAGAGTTGAAGAATCTTTGGAAACACGTGAATGCGTAAACTGTGAAATATTATGTCTAAATGTGTATCATTTCTTTGACAATGTTGCATTATCCTTGCAGGCTGCTAAATGGAAATAGATTTTCAGGTCTATTGCCTGATGAGCTTGGTTATCTAACCAATCTAGATCGATTCCAAATAGACCAGAACCAAATATCTGGACCAATACCGAAATCTTTCTCCAATCTCAAGAGTATCAGACATATGTAAGTTCCTCTATCCTAATACTCCATAGCTTCAATTTTCATGTTTTGTTTATTATCTCTGTCTTTCATTTGCTAATATCTGACCTCTGCAGCCACTTTAACAACAACTCACTAAGTGGTCAAATCCCTGATGAACTTTCTAACTTATGAAGCCTTGTTCACTTGTAAGTCAATAATCTTTGAATCCCCCCCCAACACCCCCCACCCCAACCAAATTTTTGTTTGAGGGATGTACAAATATGTTATCGTGCGGTTCTTTTCAAAGGCTTCTGTAAGTTTGACGTACTTATTTTGGCCATGGAGAATTTATTTCATTCAAGAAAGTGATTTCTTGCTTTACTATTGACAGTTAGGCTAAAGTTAAGACACTTTAGTGAACTGGGGCTCCATTATTAAACACTTAGTTAAATACTTATCAGACAATTGACAATGTGATCTGAGTATTTTTTGTTACTCTTGGGGTTGAGTTTCACCGCAACTGATACAAGATAAATTCGTGTCTGCAAGCAACTTCACAACAACAACTTCAATGGTACTGAAATTCCAGCTTCATATGGAAAAATGCCTAAATTGGTTAAATCGTAAGTTTGCCTTCTGAAAATACTCTACTACTACCTGAAACTGAATGTTATGACAGTCATGATTGTTTTCCCTTAATT
Organism: Gentiana macrophylla; assembly: GCA_026214975.1. Taxonomy (NCBI): domain Eukaryota; kingdom Viridiplantae; phylum Streptophyta; class Magnoliopsida; order Gentianales; family Gentianaceae; genus Gentiana; species Gentiana macrophylla. The sequence continues at coordinate 112,993,203 of CM047809.1, read as the reverse complement.
TTCTTGCTGATTTTGCAGAAGTCTAAGAAATTGCAACTTGACAGGACAAATACCTGATATCAGCAGGATACCAAACCTTACTTATCTGTGAGCTAAACTGTTGGTTGATGTGTTTCCATCTTTTCTGCCATTATGCTAATTTTATTGCTATTCTTAAAGTATTCATCTAAATTATTTCCATGATTTACAACTTATTTCAGTTTCTTGTTACCTTTTGACTAATTTGCTTATTATTTTGACTGTTGTAGAGATCTTGGCTGGAATCAGCTGACTGTAGGCTTAGCGTTGAACCTCTCACGCGGAATAATTACTATGTACGCCTCTAGATTTTCATGATCATGTATTTGAGTTTCTAACAAATTCTCGTTCTTTTTTAAACCTTTTTACTAGCCCATGCATTTTTATCTTTTCACATCACACATATGTTCATCATCTTATTATTACAGAACTAATGCTAATTTATATTGCTAATGTCTACTGCTCTGCCCCATAATCAGCTAAATGGATTATATTGCACACTTTGCAATGAAGCCTCGCTGCAATAGGATTTCACGAGTTCAAGAGGGTTAATGATACTCTTCCTGAATAAAATTCAATTGATATACAACATTTTTGTGTATAACGTTTTGGTACGGTTTTCTTTTGTTCTAGGTCTCTTGAGGACAACTTTTTGGAAGGTACTATATCTACTGATATTTGGAAGAACAGGAGCTTCAGTTCAGAAGCCAAGCTTATAGTGTAAGACAAACTTTGATAAAGCTAAGGCATGTATGGCATGACTGAGTTGACAATGAAGATTTATTGTTTTTTGTATAGGTATATTATCTACTTCATGAGAACTCTGCATGTACATGGAAATAACCCAATAGATGGTGTTGGCCCTAATAACTATAAAAATAATGGAAGTGTTTTTAACCCTCCATACTTGGCATTTCAAACAATATGAGATTGGTTTCCATGTTCCTTGAAATTTCTTCCCTTTAATCCTAATTAAATTTGATTCTGAAAACCTGTGAAATTTTTGGACTTGTTTTTCAGTTGTATGCTTTTGTTATTTTTCTCCTTAATGAATGTGTCCTTATCTTATGCTTATCATTCAATTGCTATTACATTCCTTTTCATGTGTATGCACATGCCGTTATTCTCAACGTGGTCTGGATAATGACATGCCCATACCATTTGATGACGCTCATGTTGCATGGAGTTAACTATATATGAGAATATTCACTACACTATGAGTTTGAATGTTAGATTTGCTCCTTGGATTAGGTGTTTGTATTGACGGCTTTTAGGACTGTAGAATATTTTGGTGTCTTTGTAAATCTGTTTTAGAACTCGGCCATGCAATGTATCTGTTCGTCTTGGTGGTTTTATTACGCTTCATTATGAAATTAAGGGCAGTGGTGGATAATATTAATGGTTTGGTGTCTTTCTTTAATCTTTTGTTGTTGTGGTTGGTCTCTAGGCAAAAACCACCAAGAAGATTGTGTTGAGGCTGCAATGTCAGGGATGCAAGCATGTTTCGCAGCATGCCATTAAGGTTAGTACTGCCACTCATGTTGTTGGAACATGGAACATATGCTTATGTTGTCTTCTTTACTGTTCTTGACTTGATACTATTCTTCTTGGATCGTGTGCAGAGGTGCAAGCATTTTCACATCGGTGGTGATAAGAAGGCCAAGGGTGCCTCGCTATTCTAGAAATTCGACAAAGAAGTTGGGGGGATATTGCTTCCCTTGGAACTTTTTACTTTTTATTTTGAATGTTTTATGAATGAATCTACAACGCACTAGAACGCCCTTGTTGACGATCCTTTACTCCGATAGCATCCAGGGTTCCTCGAACAATGTGATATCTCACGCCAGGTATCCTTACATGGCATCCTTGCTACATTGTACATAAAACCACTAACATATTACCTACGGAGACCAAACCAAACAACATTGTACCACCGACGGACGTGTGCAACGCACACTGGTTGCAACTAGTATATATATATATATATATGAATAGCCGACGTAATCCTTCAGAAAGAAAATCAAATTGAGAGGCCGACTGCTTTATTTCATGTTATAAGGCGTGGGCCCCATTTGACCAATATCCCTTGCAACCTTCCTCTTTTCTCTTTTTTTTCCTTTATTTGCCATTTTTTTCTATTATTTGCATAATGAAAACCGAAGATGTATTGGGACCTCACCTTCCATTCAACACAAATGTTGGGATCCAGAAAAGCTGAACAACAATTATTTTATTTCTATTTTAGTTTTTCCTTTGAACGTCTGAATTTGAATCTCACGTCATTTTCTTATACGAATTTCATTTTGGACTATTTTTATACCGTTGTGATCCTCGTCACGCCCTCTATCACGCCGCACCTATAACAAACAAACAAAAACAAGAAAACCCAAGCGTGACAAATGCCAATAAAACGTGCCCAATTCACCAAAAAATATGGAGATTTTCGACGTAAACGTCTTATCGTCCCGTGATTCAACCCATGATGAAATGTGTATATAAAAACCACTTAACTACCCCAAAATCACATCGAATAGGCTACAAATAGGGGGTAAAATGCACACGAAATTATAAAGAAAGTTGACTCTCATCAACTACACTCACTTAGCGTTTGCTTCACCCGAAAGCAAATCAGCGATTCAAAAATAAAACATGAGGTCAACGTTGCGATCATATGGGAAATCAAAATATTCAATGACTAAAAACTAGTCAACAAGCGAATAAACACGAGCCAAAACATATCTCATCATGGAAATGGAACGTGTGTGTGTGTGTGCATAGCATCTCAATCATTCATTATGGTCAACCGGCTCAGATTATAGACGCAAGGCTAATGGTTATACACCATAGGCTTATACTTCATAATCATCTCCATTAATCGAGGTCAAATCAAGGCTAACTAAGGTCAGGCATGACTTGTAAGGTTGTAACGTTAGGCTAGGGACGGGGCTAAACGAAAGGATAAAAGGAATATCAAAAGAGAAAAACGAGTGAGTCTAATCAAAACATCTTGCATTCAACTCATAACTCACCTCCTTTCGACACCGTATCGTAAACACGAGTAGGACGCAAAAACGGTGGCCACCAAGATAAAACTCCAAGATAGCTCGCAAAAATAGTTGTTATCAAGAACAAGCTAACCAAGAATTCAAGAACATCCACTCCAATTTACTTCATCCCATCGTCATGCATTACATTGGAAGTATTACTCGAACACTTTCATCCACATTTCTTGACTCAACTTTATTCAATTTTTTTTTTCTCTTTTTTTTTCATTTTCTTTTTGACAAACCAAATGCCAACATATTCCACTTCCCCTTCTCATTCGTAGTACAAAAGATCCACCAACACCATAATTTGATACAAATCTTCACCACCCCACACTTGTGCTAACAAGTGTGCCCATATATAATAAGATTAAAACTCACTAGTAGGGTGCCAAAGAAACGTAGACCACAAATAAAGGCTAAGGTTGGTAATTATAGGCTAATCAACGAATGGCTAAAGTTCGGGTGGGGGTCCAACCACCTACAAAGGCTAGAGAGGGTTTCGTGGAAATTATATGCTGAGGTTGGCTATTTGGCTCTGGGTCGGGTCAAAGAAATGCCAGGACCGTCATCCCTTAATCTACCAAGATTGACCTTTCTATTTCGCCTCGAAGTTAATGGTATAAGTTCTAGGTAACAGATTAATGTCTATGTCATCTATAATCATTCACTAACCAACCACAATTAATGAAAGCAAAGCTATTACATGCATAAGAATTCCATTTCCACAACAGGATGAAGGTTTGACTCGCATGCATTCAACCATTGCCTAATAATTAACCGAAGAATACCATGAATTCACATATAATTCGCAACATCAAAGCCATGAAAATTTTAAAAATGGCTCAATTTTTCTCAATAAAGACCAAACACTAAGCATATAACGTATTCGATGCATAACATTTAAACACATAGTCAAGTGAAGCTAAGTCTACCACCCCCCACTTAAAACGGAACACCGTCCTCGGTGTGTGACCGATAAAGTAAAGAAAGAAAGACTTATTGAAGGCGGCAATAGGGCGGAACTCTGCAAAGTGACAACCTCCAATGTATCTCCCAGGGTACCTGTACAATCACAACATAGAAACCAAGAATCCACTACGACAAAAGGCCGAAACCTTAAGTGTACGTAAGCACAAGTATGAAGATGTATAGAACAAATAAAATATGGATTATCACAAATCATGAAATGGAATTCGAAATGTGAGGTCAAATTTTCATCACACTCCTAAAAAAACAAACCTAAAAACCTAAAGAAAAAAATTGTGGGTTGCCTCCCATAAGCGCTTGTGTTTATTGTCGTTAGCTCGACTTATTGAATTTCAATAACAAGATAGGGTGCCGAGTTTATAGTCTTCGATAAGACTCGTATCCCCCAAATTTTACATTCGACTCAACTGTCATCCTAGGGATACTCTCACTACTCACTCCCTCATTGGGCATCTCACAACTCAGAGGGCTCTCCTCAAATACTTCCAACTTTTGGACTTCCTCCTGCGTGCCCCAATCATTTCCCGGGTGCTTAATGGGGTTGTAGACATTAAGGTGTGTGATCCATCATCACCTGCTCTCATTGTAATCTCACCTTTTGGATGTCTAGCAAAGTTCTACCCGGCCAGAAACGGTCTACCCAACAGAATTGGGGTTTGACTATCCTCTTCCATGTCCAACACTACGAAATCCACCGGGAAGACATGTTTCCCTACTTTAACTAACACATATTCAACAACTCCCATGGGGCGCCTAATCGACCTATCCGCCATTTGCAAGGTCATGTTTGTATGTTTGAGCTCACCTACCCCCAAACTCTCATATATCCTCCTAGGCACCGAACTTACACTTCCACCTAAGTCACATAACACCTTAGGGAATAACGTCCGACCTATGGTGCAAGGGATGGAAAAACTACCCGGATCTTTCAACTTAGGGGGTAACTTATTCTGAAAAACAGCAGAACACTCCTCGTTTAAGCAAACAACTTTCTCCATTTTAGCTTTATTCGACAAAATCCCTTTTAGAAATTTAACATATGATGGCATGTTCACCAGCACATCCACAAGAGGGATATTTATCTCTACCTTCCTTAAAATATCGAGAAACTTGTTTTGCTTTTTAGAAACGGTTGGTTTTGTAGGGCCTCGAGGGGGGTAAGGTAATTTCAATAAATCAAAGGGTTTTTTCACTGAATCCATACCTGAGTTGTTCGTACCTTCCCGTGTCGTGTCTGACCGCTTTTCCGGTTCCACACGCGGATTCTCCACCTCTTTCTTTATCTCTTAAGCATCTTTCTCTTCATTGATCACCACCCAATCTTCATCTTCCTCTCTCAGTTTTTCTATCTTCTTCTTCTTCTCAACCTCCTCAGGCACCTCAATATCACTACCCACAACTTTCCCACTTCTTGTAAATATGGCATTCACTTGCCTGGGATTTTCAGTTATTTGCCCCATTCGTGTCTCCAAGTTCCTCACCACAGATTGCAAGTTTATATGGGCATTTTTCACCTCCTTTAATTCCTTACTTAATTCCAGGTTACTCTCCCTCAACTCCCGGTTATTCTCCTTCGACTCTGGTGTTTTTTCTAATGTCTCGGCTTATTCTTTCCAAGCAGATTTGTCCGTGGAGCTTTTGGTTGCGTGGGTTCCGGAGGTGGTGGTGCTGATTGTGGGGGCATGTCATATTGACTCTGTTGAGGCTGCGCAAATTGCGGTTGAGTCGTTTGCCCGGCCCCTTGATTGCTACCCCACGCGAGATTGGGATTGTCCCGCCAATTCTGATAATTCTGCCCCTTATTTTGATTGGCTAAGAAGTTCACTTCCATGGGTTCACAATTTGATGTCAAACCCGGATCTGTAGTTTGGTAGACCACGGGATTTGAGCACAATGGGTTCATATCCATGGATTTTATGCCAAAAAGGTTCTCAAGAGATCAATCATTCAACATTTGAGTTGTTGTTAACTGACTAACCTGCTTAATGGGGCAATTTGTGGATCAATGTTCACCACCGCAAGTGGTACACCCTTTGAATTCCTTCTGCCATGCCAACATGTCACTCATTTGCTTTTTTAGCTCCACCATTTCAGCTTGCATCCTCATAATTTCTTCATTCTCCCCGACTTGGTTGACCGAGAGCCAATCGGCTTTCTAGAAGCTCTTCTCCCCGTTTTCCACTGTCTGTTACTTTCTGCAACCCTCTCTATCGTAGCCAATGCGACATCAGGTTGCACACTCATCACATCTCCTCCACACGCGGCATTCAAATTTGATTGATCTGACTCACGTAAACCACCATAAAAGAGATGTACCTGGTTCCACGCCTCTAATCCCTGATGCGGGCACTTTCTCAACATAGCTATAAATCTATCCCAGGCTTCATGCATGCTCTCCATGTCCAAATGTTCAAAGTTTGCAATATCTGCCTTCATATCCAATGTTCGGAGAGGGACTATATTTCAATAAAAACCTTGCGATCACTTGATCCCAGTGTGTAAGGAATCGTGGGGTAGTTGACTCATACCAAGCTCTCATGGCCTCCTTCAATGCAAATGGGAATAAGAGCATCCTAACCGCGTCCTTAGAAACTCCATTCATCTTCACGGTCCGACAAACTTGCATAAAGTGGTTCAAGAATTGATTCGGGTCTTCAGTTGACTTACCCCGAAACTACGCATTGTCGTTCAGGAGATATCCCACCTGCTGTTTAATTTCCAGGTTGTTTGCCGGAATAGGAGGCAAACGGATAGGGGTGTGTCCCTCACCAATAGTCGGTGCCGCATAGTGATCGGCCGTTTCTAAGTGTCCAATCTCACCGGCAGTGTACCGGGTCAACTGTAGCCTAGAATTGGTGAGTCAAGGTCTATCCCACAGGGAATCTGGTTGAGTACCAAAGTCGGTCTCGTTCCTAGTTTAGGTCAACACAACTACTGGAGACGGTGATTTGTCAGATCACCGGTTCTAACACTAAATATACACAAAATAAAAGAGTTTAAAACTATATAAAAGAGATAGCCGAGCTATGATCCAATCGACTACTATCGAGCCCTAACTCGCAACCGGAAGTGATTACGATAAACTTTAATGTTCTTGGCATTTTTAAAGGATGTCGTCTCCTATTTCCGAAACTAAGCGCCAATTTCAACAACCTAGTTTCCTATGTCAGGTTCAACAGTCCGCTGACCGGATTTAACTGACCCGACACGGTCTACGCTCTATGGGACGCTCGTTAACAACGATATAAACCTCACACACGAAACCGAATCCGAACAACTCGATCGGTTTTTACGGTGATCCTAGAACCCCACTTTTCCCGCACCCTCTCGCAAAATACATATGTAAAGACGATACGTGTGACACGATTATTGAGTGATCAGTTCAACAAAAGTCATTAAGAATAAGTTCTAGAACATTAACCCCGAAAATCTAACAATCAACACATCAAAATTACCTCAATTAACAAACTAGGGTTCGATTTCGAAGATTGTCACATAACTCGACTATCGGGAAATTAACTAATCGTTAAAGTAAGAAAACAACAATAAATCAACCTTTAAGCTAACAAGCATCAAGATCTAAAGCTGGAAATGAAGATTACCGGAAATCGAGACGAAGAACACCTGAAGAAAAACGAAATCCAAACTGAAATTGCAATAGCCAGTAGCACCGATCTTCGAATTACACAATACAAACTTAATCTAAACTAATTAGCACCGATCTTCGAATTACACAATACAAACTTAAGGAAAAAAAAATGAAATACAGAGAAAAGGAGCTCAAGCAGAAGATAGGTAATAGTAATATATATATATATGGAAAGCTATTCGTCTTTTTTCTTTCCTTAGTTGCTAAGATATATATATATATATATATATATATATATATATATATATATATATATATATATATATATATATATATATATATAACGCCCGTTTCTGGACATCGAGTCCTTATCCGAAATCGAAAAGCGTTCGGGCACGCGTAATATTAAATAAATAATATTACACGTAAGCCTCTACTACGTCGTATCAAATAAAAGCAAACGGAAGCTAAAAAAACTCGGGTAATTTCTTTTTCAAACATCTCAGAACAAAAGTTAAGAACTAAAGAAGGAAATGTAATATTATTACATTGGAAAATGAAACCAACGAATCCAAAATGTACGAATTCCAAAATGCTAACAATAAACTACAAAATCCAATAATAACCCAAATCTAGGAAATAAACAAAGAAATGAATAATAATTAATCAAAGTCTTCAACTCCGGCGTCCTCAAACGTCGTCATCAAAGTCCTCCTCGAACTCATCATTTACCTATTCATCTTCTCTCCGCCAAACACATAAATAAACATGCATTTGAGGTAAGTACAATGTACAAAGTAAGAAGTAAAAGCTACAATATAATTAAGGTTTATTATTAAAAGATTTGCCTTACTGAGACCGACTCGATCTAGGGTTCACTACATGCCCATCGACACGTCGTGACTATACCTTTCTAAATTAGCTTATCTTTGTTACATCATTACTCAAGGACACAATGCATGGTGAAAATTCCACCACGAGATATACTTGCCAACTACGGTGATTAGCACCGGTAGTCCCGGGATCTCCCCGGTATGCATATACGTTCGATGGATTTCCTCCACTACCCTTCAGCCTTTTGAGCCAGTAGCGTTGTCCACCTTTTATGAACGTATCACATCGTCGATTTGAATCAGTGCCTAACCAAGAATAGATGACGTTTTAGCTTTTACTACACTTATGTAATTATTAATGTGAATTAACTAGTCACCTAAGTGTTTTCAGAAAAATACTCACCTTATCAGCTCTACTCCCTCACTTAGATAACTAGACATCACATCCTATCAATTACACAGACATTGATGAACCCTAGTTCATCAAAGCACAAGCCCTTTCATGCCCTTCCGACGGATCCGAACTTCAACTCCCTTTTAAGAGTACATTCGGTGTTTTAACTGAACGAATCAGAAACTCAGTCGGGGCTTGTTCATATTTAATTAGTGTTATTTAATCATGAATTAAGATTTAAAATTCAAAACATAGCTTAAAACAACATTATATAGAAAACTGGGGCAATGCATGCTCGTTACTCTGGAATGCGTACGTATTGAACCTGCCGCACTTATTCTAAGCAATCCTGTATCAGGAATGCGTGCGCATTGCTAGCCAATGCGTACGCATCCTACGCAAAAAAAACCCTAAAACCTGTTTTTCAACCCTTAACGGTCTCTACTCGTTTCCAAACATCTTGCACATGAATTATAGCAGAAAAACCGTAGAAAAACATGTCTTTTAAGATCCAAAACAAAACTTAATCCTTAAACATCATCTAAGCTTAAAACTTGATACAATATGCATCCAAAACATGATCTATTCTACTCTAAACCACAATTAGATTGTAGGAAGAGCTTCTTACCTTTAGCAAACTTATTCCAACAACAAAACTCGGAGAAACAACGACTAAAAGCGATCTTTCTCTTATCAAAGCTTCAACTTTCGCAATCAAAGCGTTGCCTTCTTCACAACGATTCCGGCGCTCTACTCGATCCGAAAACCGTCAAGAATTGCTTTAATGAATTGATTGAAAAACTCTCAATTTCTATTTTTGCTCACACACGCAGAGTATATTGGAGGTGGAGAAAATCGATTTCTAGTAGGTTATAAGAATTGTGGGGATTTATTTTCCTTAAATAGAAAATCCCAAAAAAAAGATAAAGATCTTATTATCTTCCTTTATAATAAGATAAATCCCAAAAAAAAGGATAAAGATCTTATTATCTTCCTTTATAATAAAAATCAGATTTTCCTCCTTAAATGACACGTCTGCCCTTTCCCGAAAATCAGAATATTACAATATATATATATAGACTACTGACTTAAGAAAGTCGGCAAACTTGGCCAATTTGAATACTTCTCATCCAAAAGTATGTCGGCCCAATTCAGTAAGTGGAGTATTTGCCGTAAATATCCGGATAAATATCTACCGTGATACCGTTTAATTAAAACACGACATATTATACGTGGTTTTATGGTATAGAAACATCTGTTGATCTTGTCATGTATTTACGCCGATACTTATCCATTAGTAAACTAGTTGCAGGCTAAGCTTCAGGCACACACTCCAATCCTGTATCTCGCCTTCCGGTAATCTCGAACACCTAAGTCCTGTACAAAATCCCAACAAATACCACACGTAACACCTACAGGACACTAGGGTGACCGAGAGTATAATAAATACACCGAAAAAACTCGAGAATTCCGGATTATATGTCCGGATCTCGTAAACACAAACCATGGTGTAAAATGCATCAAAACACAAACAAATATCTCCGGAAACATATAAAACGAGGTATAAACGGGGTATAAACACATAGAAAATGACAGTCGAGTTGACTCTCATCAACTACCCCCTACTTAGCGTTTGCTCGCCCTCGAGCAAAAATAAGCGATCCAAAAAGAAATATGGAGTCAACATTGTAATCATACATCTAGTCTATAATAATTGAAATGCTAAAACACAAGTAAATGACACAAATGCATAAGATTTAAGTTCTACCTTGTATCGAGAAAAGAACGTGTGTGTATAGTTTTTTCAACATTTATCACCAATGACCGGTTTAGATTATAGACGTATAATTTACCGAGGTTACACATTAGGCTTATACGTCGTAAACATCTCCACTAATCGAGGTCTATCGTCGTCTAGTACGATCGGGCAGGACTTGCACAGTTATATCATTTAGGTTAGGGTTAGGGCTACGAAAGGATATTTACGATAAAATAGAAAGTAGAAAGTGCAAGTGAGCTTTACCAAACATCATACACTAAAACCGAAGCTCTTCCCTTTGTAGCACGGAAAATCCAACTCCTCATAAGGAGTCTCGGCGGAATAGTAAAAACCGTCAACCGAGTCTCAACCTATAATTCATCAAACCTTCCACTTCTCCACATCATTCCACAAGCCGGAGACATACGTCACATCCAGGTCTAGTCCGTACCTAAGCTCGTCAACCAGGAACAAACCGCTACAGAACACAACAACATCTCCTTCTCCGTACTAGATTAGAAGAATTCCCAATCACCAACATCACAATAACAAGCAAATCCCAAATATTGACATTTTTTTCTTTTTTTTTTCTTCTTTTTTTTTCATTTTTTCATTTTTTTCTTTTTCTTTTTCATTTACTTATTCATTCACAAACATATATGTATCAAAATATCCGAACAAAATCGGAGCCAACACACTGTCACACTCTCATACCGGATAACTCGAATAATACAATGTCACAACATCACTTCCATACCACAACACCTCGCAACATCGTATAAATGTGCATAAATAAAAGCTCAATTGCAAGGTAGTCAAGGATACGTAGACCGAAATAAGGCTAGGGACATCGATTATACGGGTTAGTAACAAAATGGTCAGTTCGGGCGGCGGTCTAACCACCCTACAAAATGCTGAGAGGGGTAACTGTGGATTAACGTTAAGGATGGCATTTGGCTCTGATCGGGTCAAAAGAAATGCCAAAACCGTCATCCCGTACCTAACAACGAAGACCTTTCTATTTCGCCTCGAAGTTACTAATATAAGTTCTAGGTAACCGGGTCATACGACAACTAAAATCGTCCACTAATCATGGTGATAAATGACGTCGAAGCTAACGTGATAGAACTATTCGATTCTCAATACATGATCTCAACTCGAATGAAATGCATCTATACAATAACTATATGTTTATCAAAACAATACCGAAGGCTCGATGTATCAAAACCAATGTCAAAACCATCAAAATTCTCAGAATCTGACTCATTTAAACTAAAGGGATAACAATCGCTAAGTTAACTCATTCGACATGAATACGGGACATTTAAGCTAAACTAACCACCCCTACTTTAAAACGAAACACGAAGGATAAGGGTAGAAAAGTTAGCTTACAACCGGAAAATGGTGCGAGTACGATCACGTGGCATCCATAGAAAGTCCTCCCAGGGTACCTGTGCTAATATCAACATAAACAACAACTACACGAGATACACAGGTACGGAGATAACGAAATGAAACTAGACGGACAACCATGATTCATCAAAAACCAAAAACACCACACTAACCCCCATAATACACACTACACCGGGTTATATCACAACAAAATTTACCCGAAGTTTCAAAATACACACTACTTCGGGTTATATCACAACAAAATTTACCTAAATACACACTAAAGAAACACAATGACACACTAGGGGAAGAAAAGCGATAAAAATACATTCTGAGTTTATAGTCCTCAGTTAGACTCTCTACCCCGAACTATATCAAGGATAGATATACTAAAGGAGAGCAAACCGTTGCGTCTCCCTACAAAAATCATAGGAATTGAGCACCCCTTGAAAATAAAACAATAAAAATATGGGGCTTAATCCCCACCACCATGATTTGTTCGATGAGTCCATTGCACAGAACAACGAACTCACTTTCCCCGAACTAAAACATATCACAACCAATAACGACTCTAGCACCAAGTAGTAACAAATAGGCTCAACATCAACAACAAACTCAATAGGGTGCACCCCCGAAGATATAACAATAGGGCTAAATGAAGACGGAACAGGTGACTCCATAGATACAAGAGTCATACCATCCTCGTAGTGTTCCTCCGGGGTGATGCCGCTTCGAGTGAAGATAGCATTGACCGGATTAGCTGGCCTAAGATCCCTTCCGAGACCTAGATCATCATCATTATCACCAACCGTCGACTCCTCAATAGATAATCGCATTCACACCTCTCGGATTTCTAACCGTATTACTTGGCGAGGCCACCCGTCGGAGTCGATTTCTGATTCTCGGCCATCTGTCCAACTTGATGTTCCAAGTTCCGTATCGAGGCTTGCATTGAAGTCATTGAATTCCGAATCTCTCTATTATTGTCTCTCATCTCCTTATCATTGTCATAAACTATCCTCGATAATTGATCCAAAGTTGGCGGTTGTTGATTATAGTAACTTGGGGCATTATCCCATTCATTCCCGTACGATGCGGCGTATGGGTTGAACTGATAAAATGGTTGTTTTTGGTAACCCATAGCACTGTAATTGTAATATCCGAATGGATAAGGATAGAAGCCGTAATTGTAGTATGGATTCATTATCTGCAAACAGGGAAATAACACGAATACAATCATTGTATCTAGTCACTACCACTACCGAAGTAAATGGTGTGACACTTCAAAAAAAAAAAAACAAATAAAAAAAAACTATACATAAAAAAAACAAATATGAAAAATGACCTAATCCTAAGAACTTAACTAACTTACAAGATATCAACCCGATTCCCCGGCAACGGCGCCAGAAAACTTGATCGGCCGTTTCTAAGTGTCCAATCTCACCGGCAGTGTACCGGGTCAACTGTAGCCTAGAATTAGTGAGTCAAGGTCGTATCCCACAGAGAATCTGGTTGAGTACCAAAGTCGGTCTCGTTCCTAGTTTAGGTCAACACAACTACTGGAGACGGTGATTTGTCAGATCACCGGTTCTAACACTAAATATACACAAAATAAAAGAGTTTAAAACTATATAAAAGAGATAGCCGAGCTATGATCCAATCGACTACTATCGAGCCCTAACTCTCAACCGGAAGTGATTACGATAAACTTTAATGTTCTTGGCATTTTTAAAGGATGTCGTCTCCTATTTCCGAAACTAAGTGCCAATTTCAACAACCTAGTTTCCTATTTCAGTTCAACAATTCCGACCGGATTTAATCGACCCGACACGGTTCACGCTACATGAGACGCTCGTTAACAACGATATAAACCTCACACACGAAACCGAATCTGAACAACTCAGTCGGTTTTACACGGTGATCCTAGAACCCCTTTTCCCTCACCCTCTCGCAAAATACATATGTAAAGACGATACGTGTGACACGATTATTGAGTGATCAGTTCAACAAAAGTCATTAAGAATAAGTTCTAGAACGTTAACAACACCGAAAATCTAACAATCAACACATTAAAATTACCTCAATTAACAAACTAGGGTTCGATTTCGAAGATTATCACATAACTCGACTATCGGGAAATTAACTAATCATTAAAGTAAGAAAACAACAATAAATCAACCTTTAAGCTAACAAGCATCAAGATCTAAAGCTGGAAATGAAGATTACCGGAAATCGAGACGAATAACACCTGAAGAAAAACGAAATCCAAACTGAAATTGCAATAGCCAACAGCACCGATCTTCGAATTACACAATACAAACTTAATCTAAACTAATTATCTACAAAACCTAAGGTAGACAAAAAGGAAAAAAAATGAAATACAGAGAAAAGGAGCTCAAGCAGAAGATAGGTAATAGTAATATATATATATATATATGGAAAGCTATTCGTCTTTTTTCTTTCCTTAGTTGCTAAGATATATATATATATATATATATATATATATATATATATATATATATAGACTGCTGACTTAAGAAAGTCGGCAAACTTGGCCAATTTGAATACTTCTCATCCAAAAGTATGTCGGCCCAATTCGTGGTGGAGCGCTGCCGTAAATATTCGGATAAATATCTACCGTGATACCGTTTAATTAAAACACGACATATTATACGTGGTTTTATGGTATAGAAACATCTGTTGATCTTGTCATGTATTTACGCCGATACTTATCCATTAGTAAACTAGCTGCAGGCTAAGCTTCAGGCACACACTCCAATCCTGTATCTCGCCTTCCGGTAATCTCGAACACCTAAGTCCTGCACAAAATCACAACAAATACCACACGTAACACCTACAGGACACTAGGGTGACCGAGAGTATAATAAATACACCGAAAAAACTCGAGAATTCCGGATTATATGTCCGGATCTCGTTAATACAAACCATGGTGTAAAATGCATCAAAACACAAACAAATATCTCCGGAAACATATAAAACGAGGTATAAACGGGGTATAAACACAGAGAAAATGACAGTCGAGTTGACTCTCATCACATAGTCTCTCATAATCCTTCCATGATTACCTTGATTTTGCACTGGTGGTTGTGCATAAAAGTTTTGTGCCTGAATAGGGGCGGCTGGTGGTGGATTCACATTATGTTATTGATTTTGCAACATCATTTGCATCATCATTGCATCAATTGATTCTGGTCAAAAGGCATTTGACCAAATACATTCCCCTGGTTGTTGTTCTGATTCTGAGGGGATTGTTGTTGTTGTCGGACTTGATTCTGCCGACCTCCCTGATTTTGGACCCCATTTGGTCCCAGATTAAGTGCCCTCGGATTTTGAAAGGGCTCTCTATTTAAGTTTTGTATTTCCCGCTCTTCGGGAGTAAGCATTGGGTCTAACCGCAACCCATCTTCAGACCCATCTCCATCATGTAAATTCATTAAATCTCCACTTCCCGAAGTCATTTCTGATTCTTCTGATTCGGATTCTAACTCAATAAATGATGTCGATGCTTTCTCAACAGACTTCTTCTTCCTCACGCTGTTCTGATGCCTTGCAAATGCTTCAATTTCCGAGATCAATGGAAGTAGAGGTTCCTTAGAACTCCGGGTCATACACTGCAATCACCAAAACAACAAGAAACCAGTAAAATACAAACGACCTAATCCTAAATAATTGAATGACTTACTGATATTGACCGATTCCCCGGCAACGGCGCTAGAAAACTTGATGGCCAAATTATAGCAAACCAACTTAACCGGCAGAGTACCGGGTCGGTTGTACTACAACGGCGAGCAAAGTCGTATCCCATGAGGAATTAGTCAAGTATCACAATCACACTCGTATTTAGTTCAGGCTCACAATAGAGGTGAGAATAATAATTATAACTAGAAAAAAGAAAAATAATAACTTGAGAATAAATGAATGAAAGAATAGCCAAATTATGATCAAGAACACTAATCTCAATACCTTCACCGAATCACTAGGGACGAGCCTAACCTACCAACCAACAAATAGTTTTGAATGAATGTATTGTGGGTGCAATTTCCTAAACTGGTCCCTAGGCGCTAATACCACAACCTAGTTACTCTATATTTGGTTCAACAGTCCCCTCTATGGAATTTAATTGACCTAATATGATTAAGAACTATGAGATTCTCCGCATCCACCGAGTTCACGGATTTGCTAGAAAAACCTTACCAATGAACAGGCTGCGAGAAACTCGACTAGTTCGTGCATGACAATCCTAAAATTCTAGTTCGCACACTCCCTCGCAAAATACATTTATAAATTTCATGTGTAAAATCATGAATCAAGTGATAAAATTAATTCAAGCATTAAGATCAAATTCTAAACAATTCAAATATTTAATTTTTAAGCCTTACTCATCCCTAGATCATCGTTTAGACATTAATTTCATAGTTCCATCATATAATCTAGCTATTGGAAATTTAGCTACTCATAATAAAAATAAAAGTGCAGAAATTAAGAAGAAACATGATAAAAAGATTGAATAAAATTTACCAAAAGAAACTATAGCAATCCACCACTCGAATTGTCACTTCGTTGTGTTGAAATCACAAAATAAAATAAAGAAAACTGCTGTTGTTGTTGAAGAAAAGTTACAGAAAATAAAATAGATCTATTTCTAAAAGGAAGAAAAATTGTGCAGCAGAAAAAATAAAATTCTGATATCAAAGTTGTGTTAAAATTTGACCTAAATGGCTTTATATATATATACTAGATGGGAAGGTAGCATGACACAACGCTGGCACACACACATTCGTTGGATATGAAATGGGGGATACATAATTGTGCTTCTTTAACATTTCCCAAATGTAATTAAATTGGAATCGGATACATCTTAAAGACAACACACATAATAAGATTAAGAATAAATTAAAGCTAATGTGTAGATTAAAAATACAATTGAGTCTCTAAATGGAACAATTTAACTCAAACCAAAAAAAAAAAAAAACAATTTTTAAATTTGAGCCCTTAATGCAGTAAATGAACAAAAAAAAAAAAAAAAAAAAAATTTCTGGGCCGGGCCGCTGATGAACAGTAAAAAAAAAAAAAAAAAAAAACCGTGGCCACCTTGGTTGGAGTTTCCCAACCAAGGATTATAAATAGGTATATATGAATAGCCGACATAATCCTTCAGAAAGAAAATCAAATTGAGAGGCCGTCTGCTTTATTTCTTGTTATAAGGCGTGGGCCCCATTTGACCAATATCCTTTGCAGCCTTCTTCTTTTCTCTTTTTTTTTTCCTTTATTTTCCATTTTTTTTTTTCTATTATTTGCAAAATGAAAACCGAAGATGTACTGGGACCTCACCTTCCATTCAACTCAAATGTTGGGATCCCAGAAAAGCTGAACAACAATTATTTTATTTCTATTTTAGTTTTTCCTTTGAACGTCTGAATTTGAATCTCACGTTATTTTCTCATACGAACTTCGTTTTGAACTATTTTTGTACCGTTGTGATCCTCGTCACGTCCTCTATCACGCCGCACCTATAACAAACAAAAAAAACAAGAAAACCCAAGCGTGACAAATGCCAATAAAACGTGCCCAATTCTCCCAAAAATATGGAGATTGTCGACGTAAACGTCTTATCGTCCCTTGATTCAACCCATGATGAAATGTGTATATAAAAACCACTTAACTACCCCAAAATCACATCGACTAGGCTACAAATAAGGGGTAAAATGCACACGAAATTATAGCAAAGTTGACTCTCATCAATGACCTTGTATAACGCTGCCGATCAGATGAAGTGCATGGCATTTCTGGCTCTGCTCACTGGTCGGGCTCGGGAGTGGTTCAGGAAACTGCCCCCCAAATCCATAAATGATTTTGCCACCCTGGCAAGAAATTTCATGCACGCATTCATCACAGCACGACCGTTCCAGAGGAACGCCACACACTTGCTTACTCTGAAGCAAAAGACAGATGAAAGTGTACTGCACTATTTGAAAAGATCCAATGAGGAATCGAGGCAGGTCCAGGGAGCTGACGAGCACTTGATAGTCACCTCCTTCATAGCTGGATTGCGTGAGGGTCGGATGTATGCTAAATTGAACAGTAAACCCCCACTCACTATGGAAGATTGCGTGGAGACGGTCTTCTAACACTGTCAATGTGAGGAAGCTAATAGGCTGAAAAAAGAACAAGAAATAACGGACTCCAAAAGGGGAAGGTCGGAGCGACAACCCGACAAGGGTCGGAAACAGGTCTGGGATAGAATGACCACCCCAATCTCCGACAGGCTCGGTAAGAAGGGTATTCTCCAAGACAGAGATTTGGTACCGCTGAACAGATCGCGAGAGCAGGTGCTCGCCCTCATGAAAAGAAAGGGAATAGCTCGAACACCACCATCACTGAGGGGCCCAATCGAGAAAATGGATCAAACACAGTTTTGTAAATATCACAAGAATGTAGGGCATGACTCAGAGAATTGTGGAGAACTGATCAGAGACATAGATGCTGCTGCATTAGAAGGAAAAAAAGATGAGGCGATACATCGCTCCTGGAATCCTAACCCGAGGGGTATGATGGAATACAAGAGGAGAAACTACCACCAAGGAAATGAGGGACGAACTGACCCAAAACGAAGGAGAGATCCTTTTCCAGACCCTGAGGGGCAAGTGGATAATAAACCTATCAACACGATCAACACAATTGCGGGTGGTCCGGCAGGCTCCAAACCCCCCGGAGAAAGCAGCAATATCACAGCCCCACAGCCTGAGGCAGGCAAGAAACAGAGATTATCTGGGTATGTAGTGTATGGAACTAGGGACCCTTTCCCTCTGGTCCCTAACAATGAAGGGTTGGTAATCAAGCTGGTGATCAACAAACACGTGGTAGAGCAGGTCTGTGTGGATACAGGGAGTGCGGTAAATGTTTTGTACTTATTGGTCTGTCATGCCATGAAGATTCGAGACTCCGAGCCGACCTCTGTCTCAGCCCCGTTGTTTGGGTTCGCAGGGCCCCTGGTCCATCCGGTGGGCATGATCAGATTGCCTACGACTTTTGGACAAGGATTAAAGAGCAGGACTCTTATGGTCGACTATGTCGTGGTGCGGTCGGCCTCAACATATAATGTCATTCTGGGAAGGACCGCCCTCATAGATCTCTGAGCGGTTATATCTCCCACTCATGTCAGTATGAAATTCCCTACAATACAGGGAGCAGTAGAAAATCAAAGGAGATGTGGATGCGGCAAGGAGTTGTTATACTGCAACCATTAACTAGAAGATGATAGTACAACAGGTCCTTTATTGAAGAACTAGTCCTGGAAGAAGATGAGAGATGGATAACCGAGGAAGAAGTGAAACAAGAAAAGTTATGGGCCGACCGTGATGATTTAATGATCGGAGTTGGCTCATGGATTACTGAGCCACACAGACAGAGTCTGGTTAGTCTATTAAAATAGTTTAAAGATGTTTTTGCATGGAGTACGGCAGACATGCCCGGTTTATCTCCTGACCTGGCACTGCACCGCCTGAACGTTGATCCAAGCAAAAAGCCCGTTCGGCAGAAGAGACGTAACTTTACCCAAGAAAGGATGGAGGGTGTTCAAAAAGAAGTAACCAAGTTGTTGCAAGCAAACATAATCAAGGAAGTAGTATATCCCGATTGGCTAGCCAATCCTGTCCTGGTTAAGAAGCTAGATGGGTCGTGGCACATGTGTGTGGACTTCACCGATCTTAACAAGGCATGCCCAAAAGACTGTTATCCGCTCCCGAAGATTGACGCTTTAGTAGACTCTACGGTCGGTTTTGAAGTCTTTGCATTTTTAGATGCATACAAAGGGTATCATCGGATTGCCATGGCTCCAGAGGACATGGAAAAGACAGCATTCATCACCGAAAGAGGAAATTATTGTTACATCACCATGCCGTTCGGACTCAAGAACGCAGGGGCTACATATCAGAGGGCAGTCAACAGGATATTTGACAAACAGATCGGGCGATGCATGGAAGTGTACGTTGACGACTTACTGATCAAAATCATGTCTCTCGACCCATATATCAAAGATGTCTGAGAGGTCTTTGAAGTACTCAGAGAAACATGAATGAGGCTCAACCCCAATAAATGTACGTTCGGGGTCCGATCAGGGAAATTCTTGGCATATATGATATCCAAGGAGGGTATAAAAGCAAACCCGGACAAAGTCGAGGCCATATAGAGCATGGCCCTGCCCAAAAACATCAAGGAAGTACAAAGGTTAACAGGGCGTATGGCCGCCTGTCCCGGATTTTATCAATATAAAACAACAAGTAATAAACCGGTTAACCTCAAGTGCAAGGATCGTAGTATGGAGGCTAATGCCGGGTCGATCTTACGGGGAACTAGACGAATGTGAATCCTAGCTTTTGTTTTCAACTAAACTATTGTCACGAAACTAACCTAAACAAATATTGCATAAAAGTAACTAGACAGAGGAGATTAATCCAATGCTAGGAAAGATTGAAAGCGATAAACTAACTAAACTAGAGTGCAGAAAAAGTAAACTAAAGCTAAACAATTCAAGTTTCAAGAGATTTGAATCAAGTTATAACAAGCGAGCGAGCAGTTGATCCACCTATCCTATCAACATTCGAGATCCTATTCAGTTATTTCGTGATTCTAATCAAGTTGTGATTTGCCTTATCTAAGTACGACCTCTAATTTCTTAGATGGTTCTCCTATCAATCTTTATCTTTCGATTTTCTGATTAACGCTTTTCAAAACAAAGGTGGAAATTCTAACGTCTCTAACCTAGAAATCTAACCTATTAACTTTCGTTTTATAGATTAAAGATCTACTCTTTTATCATGGTGTTCTAAAGTTAACATGATTTTCATCACATAAAACAAACACAAAAGCAAACATCTTTCGATATAA
Source organism: Gentiana macrophylla (assembly GCA_026214975.1). Classification (NCBI taxonomy): domain Eukaryota; kingdom Viridiplantae; phylum Streptophyta; class Magnoliopsida; order Gentianales; family Gentianaceae; genus Gentiana; species Gentiana macrophylla. Next base: position 112,972,277 of record CM047809.1, on the reverse strand, counting down.
TTCGCAATAAACAATGTAAACATGATAAAAGAAACAACTTGTATTAAAGAACTCACAAAACAATCACGATTCGAATCTGAATAGTTGACGGATAGGCTTCTGCTTCGCTCGTTCAAAAGAGGTCTAGCCTCTTATCATCTTCGTGAGACTTGAAATTGATGAATAAAAGACATGAAAAGTAGCTAATCTAATCTATGAATCTAATTGCATAAAGCTGGAAGAAAATAGAATAAAAGCGCAGCTAAGTTTGCTCCACAGGGTTTAGGGTTGAAATTGTGTGTCTTAGGGTTGATTATGCGCTGCTATATATAGAGAAAATCAAGTCGGTTGCTCTGATATCGCTCCGGACGCTCGTTCATTATCATGGACGCCCGTCCATGAATATTGTTTCAACTCGTAATTAATCCGGACGCCCGCCCAGGACCCAGCTCAGTATTTTGCTCATAACTTCACTTCTAGGGCTCGAATGAGGTGATTCAACATGCGTTGGAAAGCTATTTCAATCCTCTACAACTTTCATCAAGACAACTTTCCCTGAAAGTGCCTACAAGTGTGGACAAAATTCCCATGAAGTGCCTGGTTCCGGTTTCTTCAATGATTCTTCACTTAAACATCTTTCAACTCTTCCATCTTCATGTGATCATCGTTTAAGCTCCTTACTCATCATGAAAACGTACCTAACAACATGATAGAAACATGAAAAATGTAACATCATACGGATAAACATAAAACACCGATAAAATCACGTAAATATCTCGATTTTGCATTTAAACACTTTTAAAACTCGTTTACTCAATAATTCGATAAAACCAACACTTTTCTATAAAAGTACTAAAATACCAAGGATATTGTTACGGGAATAACGTCATATAAATCATAAATTTCACCCTTAACAACTCCCCACACTTAAACTTTGCTCGTTCCGAGCAAAACAAAACAAGATAAAGGCTCGAGAAAAGATAGACATCTCAAAGACATATAACACATATTCAATAACTTAGATGTTCACCCGGTGTGTGTGCAAAACCATAGCAAATTTCCACTAAATCCAAACTTGAATATTTCAAGCAAAACTAGCTAATACCCCCTTCAAACTAGTAATAAAAGATACTTATAAGATGCACCTACAAAGCGGAGCATATCCGGAAAAGATGATAGAACACATTTAAGACCTTTCCGACATACTTAGAGGATAATCCCTATAGCATATCCATCGGTTTATATACTGGGGATAAGATTAACGATAACTAAGTCTCATTTCATTCTTTTCATACCAATTCTTAAGTAGATTCAATTGATTTCACATTTAAACACACATCAGAATAAGCTATTGCTCATCATAGCAGAATAGGACATACGTGGTATACCCTACCTTACTCAAATCATAAAGCGACTTTTTTCGATCGTCGTGAGCTTTTGGTCATCATAGTGGAATAAAACATTTCGAGATAATGCCTTACCGCACTCAAATCATCGACCGACTTCCGACACACACTATTGATTTCATTATTGACTCAACTTTTTCAAATGACATTAGCTACGTATTACTTATCACATTCAAACTTCTAGATATTCACGAAGACATCGACTTGGAACTAAATACAAACTATCATAAGTCTCACGATATGAACATTAGCACTAAGCACATGACTTATAAGGAATCAAACATCACTAATCAAAAGGGGTATAACTTTATAATATAGCTCATCATTTACTATGACTTGTGAAAAATAAATCTTGGTGAAACATCTAACTTATGGAACATACGGCATACAGCATCAATGAATATAACAAACCGAACAAAAACATGCATTGCTCACTCGAGGCAAAACAATTTTTTTTTAAAATTTAGCTCATTTTAGCATAGAAATAAAATCATGTAAGCAAATGTATATATACATATCGACTTATCCCCTCCCTCACACTTAAATGACAACATGTCCTCATGGTGTGCAGAATTAAAAAAGAAAGAAAGTACTTAGCTGATTGTAGTTCGAAAGTGGCAAGTCCGGAAGTGGCCATGGTCCGAGATCCGAGAAATGCTTGAGGAAATCGATGAGAGTGTGGACCATCTACCGGGCTGAAATCGTCTAAAGCTCACAATCGCTATCGAAAATATCCTGCACACTTGAAAAACAAAGAAATACCTCGGGGGATACAAGGGATTATATCATATCGCGCAAAAGTGATAGAGATAAAGATAAGAGGAAATCGTAAGCAAAACAACACTTCGACCCTTTATAAGCCTAGGACGGCTGACTGACAAAAACAACACAATCCGAATAAGATTAAAACAACTAGAACAAGGAAAAATAACTAAAGAAAGAAACTAATATAATAAGGGATATCTAGGATGCCTCCTAGTAGCGCTAATGGTTATTGTCGTTAGCTCGACACATTGAAAGCTCAGCCTGGATCAGGCCATTTAACTTTTCTGCCAGCCACTACCTCGTGTAAGCTCTCATCAAGTGGTGTGGGCTGCAAAAGCAACCAGCGAACACAAGGGGTTAATTCTTTAATAGCTCTCCAAACACGCTTGAACTTCCCCATGGTCGATTTCTTTCTTCTCTGATTCCTCTGATGACGTTTAAGCTTTTGCTCTTTTTCATACTCCTCCATATCCCAACTACCTGCTAGAACTTCTGCTGATGAACCAATACCGTCATCCTCGGAGAATAAATCGGATGAAAACTCGCCAAATTCATTGACCTCTGTAACACCACATCCGAGAATATCGAGAAATTTAACAATCAAAGGTTTTTCTTTAGGTTCACCAATGTAGTGCTTGCACCTTTGACCATTAACTCGAAACGGTTGATCTGGATAACCGCGTAGTTCTAGAACACCTCCAGGAATGATTTGGAGAATCTCAAAAGGACCGGACCAACGTGTTCTCAACTTCCCAGGAAACAAATGTAACCTAGAATTGTATAAGAGAACTTGCTCGCCGACCTGGAATTCTCTCTTCTTTATCTTGGCGTCATGGAGTAGTTTCATCTTCTCTTTACTGATCCTGGCACTTTCATATGCCTCGAAGTCCGAACTCGTCCCACTCATGTATAGCTAAGTCGAAGTCGTCATCACAAGTTTGGGCATCAAAGTTTAAAAACTTTGTGGCCCAATAAGCTCTATGCTCTAGCTCGACGAGCGAGATGACATGGTTTCCGTAGACCATTTGATATGGCGATGTACCCATAGGGGTCTTATAAGCGATCCTATATGCCCAAAGTACATCGTCCAACTTCGACTCAGTCTTTTCTATGACTATTCACCGTCTTCTCCAGGATTTTCTTAAGACTAAGTTGCTTCGCTCAATCGACCACTAGTCATCGGATGATATGGTGTGCAAATTTTATGGCGAACACCATACTTCTCGAGGACTTTTTCCAAAGGTCGGTTGCAAAAGTGTGTCCCTTCATCACTGATCAAGGCACGTGGACATCCAAACCTCACAAAGATGTTCTTCTTCAGAAATTTCATGACCGTTTTATGATCATTGTGAGGAGTGGCAATTGCCTCCACCCATTTCGAAACATAGTCAACGCAGACTAAGATGTATTTGTTGCCACAAAATGATGGGAAAGGTCCCATAAAATCGATGCCCCATACATCAAAGACTTCACACTCTAAGATGGGTTTCAAGGGCATGTCAAAACGCCTTGTTAGAGTTCCGGTTCTCTGACACCTATCGCAAGATTTACAAAAGGCTTCTGTATCCTTAAAGATCGTAGGCCAATAGAAACCGGACTGGAAGATCTTAGCAACCGTCTTCCAAGGACCAAAGTGACCTCCAGTGGGTCCACTGTGGCATTGCTCGATAATCTCTTGTTGCTCGATTCAGAACGCATCTCCTAAGCAAACCATCTTTGCGGATCTTAAGCAGATAAGGTTCATCCCAAACGAAATATTTCATATCGAGAGAAGAACTTCTTCTTCTCTTGATACATTGACATTCGGGATCAAGGTAGCGGGCATGAAGGTAGTTCACAATGGAAGAGTACCATGGAACATCAGGAGGACAACCGTCTATCAACATGATGTTTTCTAGAGTAAAGTAAAGATCTATATCATTTGGTTCATCCTTTTCCTCACTTAACACCCTAGAAACATGATCCGCCACTACGTTTTCAACGCCTCTTTTATCTTTAATTTGAACGTCAAACTCTTGGAGGTCGGTATCCAATGCGATAAGCGCGGTTTAGCATCCTTTTTAGTCATCGACACCGCAGCAAAGCGGCGTGATCGATCCACACGACCACCACTTGAGCACCTAGCAAGTAACTACGGAACTTGTCCATAGCAAACACTACGGCCAATAATTCCTTTTCGGTAGTCGTATAGTTAACTTGCGAAGGATTCAACGTGTGGTGGCGTAATAGATAGGTGGAACTTTCCTTCGATTATTGTTCTAAAAGCGCACCAACAAAGATAGTTGGATGCATCGCATATAAGCTCAAAGGCAAGTTCGATCTGGCGATATAAGAATTGGAGCGGATATTAACCGATTCTTGAGTTCCTCAAACGCTTGCTTGCGGTTTTCATCGAAATTGAACTCAACGCCTTCCTTGAAAGCGAGTAGATAGGGGCTTGGCTACTTTGGAAAAATCTTGGATGAATCTCCTATAGAAACCGACATGTCCGAGAAACCTCGACTTCGCGTACATTCTTAGGATAACTCATCTTCTCAATGGCTTCTACCTTGGCCCTATCTACTTTATACCTTTGGTCGACACTTTGTGGCCAAGGACTATGCCTTCATCTACCATGAAATGACATCTTTCCCAATTAAGCACTAAGTTCTTTTCCACACATCTAGATAACACCGATCAAGATTATTGAGGCAATCATCGAAGGATTGACCAAAGACCGAGAAATCATCCATAAAATCTCCATGCACTTTTCAACTAGCCCGTCAAAGATTGCCATCATACACTCTCAGAAAGGTAGCAGGGCATTGCATAGACCAAATGGCATCCGCTGTAAGGCGAATGTACCATAAGGGCAAGTGAAAGTGGTCTTCTCTTGGTCAACAGGATCGATGGGTATTCGGAAGTATCCGAATATCCATCCAGAAGCGGTGAGAACGCGTGCCCTGCTAGACGCTCAAGCATTTGATCAATGAATGGAAGCGGGGAAATGATCTTTCATTGTGACCTCATTGAGTTTTTCGTAGTCAATACTGGACTCATAGCACAGTAACTAGCCTCAATGCTATCTCCTCTCCCTTCTCATTCTTCTCAATAGTAATTTCCCTTTTTGGGGACTACTGAGTCGGGGACACCCACTCACTATCAAACAATGGCGTATATGATACCCATATCTAGAAGCTTAATGATTTCCTTCTTGACTACTTCTTGCATGTGAGGTTGAGCCTTCTCTGAGGGCTGCCTAACTCGTTTTGCACCCTCCTCGATCTTGATCTTGTGCATCACAGATGTCGGGAGATATCCTCGGATATCTCCCACCGCCATCCAAAGGCTTTCTCATTTTTGCGCAAGACGTTTAATGATTTAAGCTCTTCTATTCGAGATAGCTTGGCGAGAGATGATCAAAGGAAGCTTGTCACCTTCTCTTAGAAACACATACTTCAGATGTTTAGGCAAAGGCTTCAGAACCAAATCTACAGGAGGTTCCTCTAGACTTGTTTTAAGATCGCCACTCTTCAACTCAACATCGCTGAGCTTACTTAGTGGTCCTACTGCCAAGGCTTCTTCTCTTAGCTCATCCTCAAATTCAGCTGCTAACTGGTCTAGATTGACCAAACCATGATTATTCAGATTATCAATCGATTCGCTCATATTCAAACCTCTCTGACCATGACTTGCTTATCCATAAAGTCATCGAAATCATCAGAAGTCTCATCAACGGAAAAGCCGGTTGGAGATCCAGAAGGTACATTGATAGATTTTGAAACACTATAGCTCACCTCCTGGTCACCAACTCGAATGGTCACATGCCCACCATCACAATCGATGAGGGCTCTAGCTGTAGATAGAAAAGGTCTCCCAAGAATCAAAGGGACATTTGCACTTTTCTCAATATCTAAGACGTACCAGTCAACTGGAAAGGTAAACCTATCTATTTGAACTAATACGTCTCTCAGGATTCCCTCTGCTTTCTTAGAAGATCTATCTGCGAACTGCAAGTTCATGGTAGTGGGTTCTAGAAGACTTTGTAACCCAAGCTGATTGCAAACAGACAATGGCATCAAGCTGATGGATGCACCCAGGTCACATAAGGAATTTGGGAATACTAGGCCTCCCATCTGCAATGTGAGCACAAATTTGCCTGGTCGCCCTCTTGGTTGGTAAGTCTTGATAATTGACCATCGCGCTTGATCTTTACCAAGCCGCTTGATCCATTTCTGATAATTTCTTTTTGGAAGATACAACATCCTTAATGAACTTGGTATACTTAGGCATCTCAACCAAAACTTCTGACAATGGAAGATTAACCTGAGTATTTTTCAACAAATTAAGCACTTTTTCATACTTCTTATCTTCGCTCAATGGGATGTTGCTCTTTCTCGGTGGAAATGGAAGCTTTTTCAAATCATCCTCAGAAAAGACTTTCTTCGAAGATGCACCGATAGCTTTGTCTTCCAAATCTTTCCACCGAACCGTCTTCTCATTCTTTTGATTAGTCAGGATCAGCCACCTGACTTTCACTTGATTTCTCATTCCTCGGGGATCAGCCACCGAGGATCCTTAAATTTTTTCACTTCGTGGAGAGCGACCACCGAGGACTTCCTTGCGAGCAGGGGAGCGTAGGTGCTCGACTTCCCTCCGCCTTATCATCTGGCAGGAGGGGCTAGTGGTTTCCTGGTTAGGGGACCACTCGGTTGAGTACCACTTAAGTTCATTGCACCGCCTCTCCTCCACCGTATGGAGGTGAAGGAACCAAGTCGATTGCATTGGCCAAGATTCAAATCGGTATGAGCTACATGACCACCTTTGGGATTTCTCTCCGTGAAGTTGGGCATCCGCCTCGATGGTCTAGAAGCTTCTTTGGTCACCATTTGCTTCTCAAGGTGCTTGATCGAATTCATCAACAATTGGATATTATTATTTTGCTCCTCTGGAAGTTATTGTTCAGACTCCTTGACTCCTTCTGATAGGAGTCCAATCTAGCTTCCAGATCATCAACGTGAGATGGACCTTGAGAGTTTTGAACATTTTCAGGGAGAAAGTGGCTTGATTGACTTTGAGATGAAGGATTTGAATAGTTAGGCCAGTTTTGATTGAACCTTTGATTAAGATTGGGAGCATTCAAGTTCGGGTTCTGATTGAAACTAGGGTTTCGAATGAAATTGAAATTTTGATTTTGACGGAAACCCTGGTTTTGAAAGTTGCCTTGGCTAGTGAATTGATTTCCAAAACTCTGATTTGGCTGGCCATTAAAGGCATTGATCTCTGTGTTCTGTCCGATCATAGGACAGAAACGAGCAATGTGCCCCGCATCATCACATACCTGGCATGTGATCGGATTGTACTACCCATGATTCTGGACAGCATTGACTTGATAAGAATTGGGGGACATGAATTGACACTGGCCAACCATATGGCCAGTCTGAGAACAATTCTCGCGATCTGAACTTGAGAGTTACTCAAAAATGAAGGAGTCGATAACTCGGATTTGGAGGCGTGGTAAGCGTAGCCACCGCCGCTTCAAAGATGGCAATCTCGTTCTCGCATTTTCACCTCCTCGATCCTAGGAGGAGGTGGTGGTGGTGCTGAACGACTTGAAAGGAGGGCATAATTATATTTGGCTATGTCTTGAACAATGCCCACCCCTCTGAGGCGTTTTCCTCAAAACGCCCCACTGATGAACTATTGACCATGCCCTTAGTGAGCTCGGTCAATCCCTTTGAAAAAGGTATTGACTTGCCTCTGCAAGTCTAACCCATGGTGGGGCATTTACGAAGAAGAGCCTTAAATCTCTTCCAAGCCTCAAAGAAAGATTCTGCATTTCCGTTTGATAAAATTGTATATTTCCCTTAAACCTTGGTTTGTCTTGGCGGGTGGAAAGTATTGACTTAAAAATTCTTTCTCCAATGCAGCCCTGTGGTAATGGATTCCGTAGGAGAGAGCTATACCACTCTTTAGCTTCTCCTTCAAAGAGAATGGAAACAAATGTAAGTTTAATCACATCCTCACTCACACCTTGAATGCGTGTCGTACCACATATCTCCAGGAAATGTGTACGTGTGTGTGAGGATTTTCGAAGGAACCCGTGAAACATTGATGCATCTTTGCATCATCCGAATGAGACCGGGTTTTAGTTCAAAGGTTTGTGCGGTAATGGCTGGTAGGGCGATAGCCGGGTTGATAAAGGATCGCACCAGGCATGGCGTGAGTTCGCCAACGACGTCGATCTTCGCCGCCATTATAACAATATCTTCGATCTCCTTTATTAGGTTTCGTTCGATATCACGATCGGTTGAACTTCCTTCGTCCGAGGATCGGTAAAACGAAGTCTTCTCTATTGGGTCGGACTATGGTCCGCTCGAGGTCAGTGAAAAGAGTAATGGCCCTTTTCGACTTGAGTTTGCATAAACCGATACCCAACTCAAGATCATCGAACCTAAAAACTAAAGAAAAAATAAAAACCTAAACTAAGAAATTTAAAACCTAAATCTAAAATTAAAACCTAAAGAAAAGAAAAGAGGGAAAAGAAAAAGATTGAGGAAGAAAGGGACGGACGAGGCGTCCAAACAAATGGACGAGCGTCTGTCTTGAAATTGGATCGAATCGGTGTTCAAAATTGAACGCTCGTCGATCTCTTGAGAGTCGCTTGGACGGGCGCCCAAATTTATGGACGTTCGTTCAAGGGTCGAATTCGGATACAAGATTGAAAAAATTACAGTGAACGAGCGTTCAAACGAATAAACGCTCGTCCAGATGCAAAGTTTCAGAGAAAGAACAGAAACGAATTCAGAAACAGAGGGGGATTTTGAGAAAACAGAGGAGAAAAACAGGGGACAGAAACTAATCACAAATATAAAAACCTTAAACCCTAATAACCTGAACTAAAACCTAATGATCTAACTAAAAAAAAAAATCTACCTAAAGGGATACGTAATCGAAACCTAAACCTACGAAAGATTTAAAAGCAGAAAAAACATAAAACACTAAAAGAGGAAAAACATGTGTTGAAATCTTCTAACCCCAAAATGGAAGGAAAACAGTGGATTTTGACCTCGAAAACGGTGTCGGACGGCCTCCGGCGGTCCGCCACGTCGTCGGCGTCGGAACGAGCTTTCGAATTGGGGTCCGCGCGCCAAACGGACACTCGAGCGAAAGTTATGGCCAAAATACTAAAGAGTGCTAAAGCGATCCTTTTTATCCAAAAGTTTGATCGTTAAAAGCGTGGAGTTAGATGATTCAACCTTAGAAACCTATCTACGACACTTACCTACCGAAAAAGCAGAAAACCTAATTGAAATAAAAATAAAAACTAATGGCAGACAGATGCGAGGCGGGCGCCCAATTAATGGGACGGGCGCCCCTCCTGAAGAAGAAGCTGGGACGGGCGTCAGATGACTGCACGCTCGTCCAACCGGAACGACTTGAACAGAGAGCGAAAAAAAGAAGCGATAACGAAAGCAGAGACTAAAACTCAAAAACAAAAGTCTATACTACAACTAACAAGAACAAATATTAATTACTTGAAAAAACAAATAAGTAAAACAACTAAATCACCAACGAAAAGCAGAAATAAAAACAAAACCTAACCTAAATTACTAATGAAAAACAAAAACTAGACAACCGTCCTGTTCCCCAGCAACGGCGCCAAAAACTTGTCCCGGATTTTATCAATATAAAACAACAAGTAATAAACCGGTTAACCTCAAGTGCAAGGATCGTAGTATGGAGGCTAATGCCGGGTCGATCTTACGGGGAACTAGACGAATGTGAATCCTAGCTTTTGTTTTCAACTAAACTATTGTCACGAAACTAACCTAAACAAATATTGCATAAAAGTAACTAGACAGAGGAGATTAATCCAATGCTAGGAAAGATTGAAGAGATAAACTAACTAAACTAGAGTGCAGAAAAAGTAAATTAAAGCTAAACAATTCAAGTTTCAAGAGATATGAATCAAGTTATAACAAGCGAGCGAGCAGTTGATCCACTATCCTATCAACATTCGAGATCCTATTCAGATTATTTCGTGATTCTAATCAAGTTGTGATTTGCCTTATCTAATACGACCTCTAATTTCTTAGATGGTTCTCCTATCAATCTTTATCTTCGATTTCTGATTAACGCTTTTCAAAACAAAGGTGGAAACTCTAACGCCTCTAAACTAGAAATCTAACCTATAAACTTTCGTTTTATAGATTAAAGATCTACTCTTTTATCATGGTGTTCTAAAGTTAACATGATTTTCATCACATAAAACAAACACAAAAGCAAACATCTTTCGATATAATTCGCAATAAACAATGTAAACATGATAAAAGAAACAACTTGTATTAAAGAACTCACAAAACAATCACGATTCGAATCTGAATAGTTGACGGATAGGCTTCACACCGCTCGTTCAAAAGAGGTCTAGCCTCTTATCATCTTCGTGAGACTTGAAATTGATGAATAAAAGACATGAAAAGTAGCTAATCTAATCTATGAATCTAATTGCATAAACTGGAAGAAAATAGAATAAAACGCAGCCAAGCCGCTCCCCAGGGTTTAGGGTTGAAATTGTGTGTCTTAGGGTTGATTATGCGCTGCTATATATAGAGAAAATCAAGTCGGTTGCTACTGATGCCGCTCCGGACGCTCGTTCATTATCATGGACGCCCGTCCATGAATATTGTTTCAACTCGTAATTAATCCGGACGCCCGCCCAGGACCCAGCTCCAATATTTTGCTCATAACTTCACTTCTAGGGATCCGAATGAGGTGATTCAACATGCGTTGGAAAGCTATTTCAATCCTCTACAACTTTCATCAAGACAACTTTCCTGAAAGTGCCTACAAGTGTGGACAAAATTCCCATGAAGTGCCTGGTTCGGTTTCTTCAATGATTCTTCACTTAAACATCTTTCAACTCTTCCATCTTCATGTGATCATCGTTTAAGCTCCTTACTCATCATGCAAACGTATCTAACAACATGATAGAAACATGCAAAATGTAACATCATACGGATAAACATAAAACACCGATAAAATCACGTAAATATCTCGATTTTGCATTTAAACACTTTTAAAACTCGTTTACTCAATAATTCGATAAAACCAACACTTTTCTGTAAAAAGTACTAAAATACCAAGGATATTGTTATGGGAATAACGTCATATAAATCATAAATTTCACCCTTAACACCGCCCTAACCTGATTTCTCTCACGGTCGGCACAGCGTGCTCTACCGTTTTCTAAAATATTACGGCAAGCAAACCCCTTCGACTGGAATGAAGAATGCCAGAAGGCATTTGAGGAATTGAAAACCTACCTGACCACCTTGCCCATCCTCACTGCTCTAAAGGTGGGGGAAACTTTATACTTGTACTTGTCCGTTTGCCACGAAGCACTGAGCGCCGTCTTAGTAAGTGATCAAGATAATGTCCAAAGACCAATTTTTTATGTCAGCAAAGCCCTACGTGGGCCAGAGGTTAGGTACACCAATACAGAAAAGTTGGCACTAGTACTGGTTCACGCTTCAAGAAAATTGAAGCCTTATTTCCAAGCATACCCTATAGTTGTCATGACAGATCAGCCTTTTCGACAGATTTTAGACCGGCCGGAGACATCAGAAAGATTAACTAAGTGGGTGGTCGAGCTGGCCGCCTATGACTTAAAATTCCGACCAATAATCTCAATCAAAGCTCAAGCCCTGGCTGACTTCATCGCTGAAGGAATAGCAATTACTCTAAAGCAAGAGCATGCTCAAGAGCGGTCAGAACAATGGAAACTGTATGTGGACGGTGCGTCTAACAAAGAGGGAGCAGGTGCAGGTCTTCTGCTTTGTATCCCAAAATGAGAGGAATACCCTTATGCGCTACATTTCAAATTTAAAGCCACTAACAATGAGGCTGAGTATGAAGCGCTAATTACAGGGCTCAGACTAGCCGCAAAGCTAGGAGTAAGGAATTTACAGTTGTTCAGTGATTCACAGTTGGTCGTAAATCATGTTAAAAGGGAATATGAGGCGAAGGAAGAGACTATGAAAAAATATCTCTCCATAGCTCGAGCGTTGATTGCAGAGTTTGAGGAAGTTCAGATGGGACAGATCCCCAGATCAAAGAACACGCGAGCCGATATGCTCTCCAAGTTAGCTTCGAATTTCGTTTCTGATAGAAAAGTATTGATCGAGCAAGTCACCGGGCGAAGTTATGAGCGAGAAAGAAACCAAGCCGATCACTCAACAGGCCACCTGGATGGATCCTATAGTGGTCTTCACGAAGAACGACCGTTCCAATCGATAAAATGCACGCTCGAAAAATAAGACTTCAGGCAAGCAGGTATTCATTGTTTAAAGATATACTTTACCGAAAATCTTTCATTTCACCTTGGCTGCATTGTACTACAAAAGAAGAAGGCAATTACCTCATTCAAGAGATCCACAGGAATTTGTGGAAGTCATATGGGATCGAGCAACGGCTCGGAAGTGTAGATTATTCAGGTACTATTGGCCGAACATGCAAGCAGACGCTCTAGAATTGGTAATGACCTATAGAACATGCTAGGTGCATGACAACCTTACTTATCGGCATTCTCAGCAATTAACCCCCATAGTATCTCCTTGGCCTTTCGACCAGTGGGGTGTTGAACTGGTCGGGCCCTTACCCAGAGCACCGGGTAATTTAAGATTTCTGGTGGTGGCCATTGACTACTTCACCAAATGGGTGGACGCAGAGCCCTTAGCCACAATCACAGGCAAATCCATCCAAAAGTTTATATGGAAGACCATAATGTGCCGGTATGGGATCCTGAAAAACGTCATCTCTGATAATGGCACACAGTTTGAGGATAGAACAGTTCGAGAATGGTGCTCTGAGCTCGGGATTACACGGCATTTCACTTCGGTTGGTGATATAGCATAGAATATCAGGTTTGCGGTAACAGTGTTTATCTTGAGGATATAAGGCTTTGTATATGTGATTTCTCTGGAGAGTGTAAGGCGGTGTGCATGAACAACATAGTTGGATAAACGCTAAGTGAAGAACATGTTAATGAGTCGACAAATTGACAGAGTAGCTCTGTGTATATTAATTCTTCGCCCCTTTTCTATTACATTGTGATCCCATATATATAGGCTAAGACTATGTCGGTTTACTGTTCATGACAAGACAATTAAGAATATATAATTAAAGATAATCTTGCATGTAACAAGTGCCCTAGCCAACTGTCCGGCTTAGCCAACTGGCGAGATAAGTACGGCGAGTAGCGGACAGCGGACTCGTACATGCCTTGTCTTGAAATTAGCTTGACTATATGGGTAGAAATCACACGGAGAGGAAGAGTCCGGCTTACTGTTGGCGGATAGGACCCGGCTTATGATCGGGGACAGAAGGGAAAGAGGCCTCATATCTTTGTTATTGGGCCATGACAGTAGGCCCAATCTAGATGAACAGGTCCCCATTTCGGTTTGGGTATATCAGTTGGCTACCCTCAGGCCAATGGCCAAGTAGAGCAGGCCAACAGACAAATTAAAACTAGCATAAAAAAGAGGCTGAAAGAAAAGGGCGAGAGCTGGGTAGAACAGTTGCCCAATGTGTTATGGGCATACAGGACCACTCCCAATTCGGCCACGGGGGAGACCCCATTTTCATTAGCCTATGGATGCAAAGCGGTCATCCCTGTAGAAATTGGATTGTCCTTGCCCCGAGCGGAGCTCTACAACAAGATTGACCAGGAAACAGAGCTAAGGCATCTTAAAGACGACCTGGAAGAAAATCGTGACATAGCGTTCATACGAATGGCAAAGTATAAGCAGCGGATGGCATAATACTATAACGCCAAAGTCAGAGATTCGTATTTTAAATGCGGAGACCTGGTCCTCCATAAAAATGAGGTCAGCAGACAGGATCCTCAAGGTAAATTGAAACCTAACTGGGAAGGCCCATACAAAGTTATTAAGGTGCACAGTAAAGGTGCATATCAGCTAGCTGACGGTCATGGAAAGACCATTCCACGACCTGGAACGCGGTCAACTTAAGGAGATTCTACGCCTGAAACATGTTCTAGGCTATTTATCGTATTTCATTATTTATGTTAGGAAGTTTGTGTAATAAGTTGCCTTCGCAACAGTTTGGTTCCTCAATAAAATTTTCATTTTATATATATATTGCGTGCATTTGTATACAAATATTTATGATAACTGCAGGGAAGACCGTGTTAATATAAGCTCAGTAACTTGAGCCTAATGTATAAAAACGAACATCTGCAGGACAGACTAACAATATATAAGCTCAGAGGCTGAGGGCAAATTATTTAAACTGCAAAGCATATTAAGCTCAGAGGTTGAGCGCAAATTATTTAAACTTCAAATAAGATCAAGCTCAGATGCTGATTGCAAATTATTTAAACTGCAAAGCAGATTAGGCTCGAAGGTTGAGCACAAAATTATTTAAACTGCAGAGCAGATAAAGCTCAAAGACTGAGCACAAATTTATTTAAATGATCCCCAACTATAGAGTGGAATAATCTCAAAGATTGAGCGCAAAATAATTTGAACTGCAAGAGCAGAAAATTTTACTCGGATACCGAGCATTACATAACTGCCGATGCAGACAAAGTAGAACAATCAAATAAATTGAAGTTTGCAAAAGTAAACGAATATATCGCTCGGCCTACAGTAACAAACTCAATGAGTTTGACAAAGCCAACTCTTTAAGCCTACGGGGCATACCGTTTAACGTCAACAATATCCCTCTCTCAATTACGCATTGTCAACATTCAGACATGTCCTAATTGGGGAAAATAGGGGATAGCAGAAGATTAAAATAAAGGAAAATATTAGTGCTCTTTCTTTACAAATTACTTCAACAATCAACAAATACTTCAGAACTTCCACCAAAAGTTTTGAAGATTACAAACAGTTACAAACGACCGCCGAGCAGGTCACAGTCAAAATAACATAAAAGAAATGCCAAGGCGACCTAAGAAGCATTGGGCTGAGTATCATTCGCTGAAGACACGGCAGACGATCTGGCGCTGGAATAGTATCATACTTACGAGCAATATCGACGCCAGACTTGAGTTCTTGGATACGCTCGTTATAAACCGTGCCCATGCCAGTGTACATCCCCACATTTTTCAGCTTGGTCGGGACAAGGCCTTCAAACTGCGCTCTGGCATCATCAATACCCATCGAGTACCCGTGATTATCAGGGGGATGAGCAGAGCGGAGAGGACTCCATCAAAGTCGGCAGTACTATAATACTCCCGTATGCCCTTAGCAATGAGAGTAGGGATAGATCCCTCCAGAGCATCCCGGGCAGATTGCGCATCGGCCAGACTTCTCTCCGCTTCAGGCTTCTCAGCATCTCTTTGATCATGCAGAGCTTGCAGCTCCTTAGCGTGCTTAGTCTGCAGAGCCTGCACCTTGCGCACATGCTGTTTTTTGAGGTCGACCACCTCCTTCTTTCTGGACTCATACAAGTCTTTATACTTCTTCTTGCTGGCCTTCAGCTCGGCCACAACCTTCTCGTGCTCGTCAGCAACTTCTTTGGATTTTTCCAAACGGCCGAACACCTCTTGCCCAATGCGGGCACCCTGAATGAACAAGGACAGAAAGTCTTGAATTACTAGTACAAGGGAACAGTAACAAAAAATCTGATCAAGGCGCAAAATCCTTACCATTTCGGCCAAATCCACAGTGGACATAGATTGGAGCGCCTCTTGAATCGTGGAAGTTGCGCCGACACGCTTCCCTGGGATTCAGCGTGGCGGCCGAACGCCCCTCTTCGGGGCGGCTCTTCGAAACCAGGAGGCGTAGATGCCGACCGACCCCGTGGAACAAGGTCAGAAACTCTTGCATGACCAGGGGAAAGGCCAGAGATTTCTGCATCCCCCTTCCTGATCCATGAGATGGGCTATAACATCGTCAGGATGCTCAGTTAAAGACCTTATGGCCTCGGCATTCAACACTGAGCCGGATGCTCGGGTTGGTGTGGGCTCGCGGTCAAGTTGAGCCTCAGCAACAGCAGGAGCCTCCTCCTCATGCTGAACTTCCTCGGTTCCGGCTCCAGCTCTAGACAAAAGGTAAGCCAGGTCAGCCACTGCACAAAGAAAAAAGTCAGGTACATAACAATATTGTCAAAAGGCAAACAAGCAAATCAACAACTTAAAGAATATTCCTACAAGATTTCTCTTCGCCCTCTATAAGTGGCACATAAGGCTCGGGCCCAACGTCACGTAGGCGGGCTCGATCAATCAGCTCAGAAGTATAGTTCTGACAGTTCATGGAGATGTTCAACTCCCTAATGACACGGATCCAATTGGTCAGGTCGGTAGTGTCCGGGGTCATGTCCTGCTCGAGAGTCGCGGTATTTCATCGGTCCAGTCGAACATTCCCTTCGTGACGTACGAAGAAGAACCTCTCCTTCCATCTTTTGAAGGATGTTTTCCACGCATGTTTAATAGGAATGTCCGCCAGGGAACCGGGTTGGCGAAGAAAATAATACCATCCAGAAGAATTGGGAACTTTACAGCGCCGATAGAATGTCCGGAAAAGCTCTACGGAAAACCTAGTCCGTACTAGCCGGCACCAAATGGCAAAGCCTACGATGGACCGGATCCCGTTTGGGGAGATTTGGGCAACCCCCAGATCATAATAACGAAGAGTAGTTGTGATAGCTGGGCAGAGAGGCAACCTCATACCACAATCAAACTGCTCATTATACACAGCACAGTAATCCACAGGAGGCTCAGAGGCATATCGGCCAACAACCCGAGCGTCGGTTCTAGATCGAGGACTAATAGGGATTTTGGGGACTAATAGGGTTCTAGCATCTATATTATACTGATTGCAGAGGTAATTGATGGTGTGTTGGGAAATGATGTATTCAATTCCAAAACTACCCATAATGGATTTGGTGGTAGAGACAGCCTTAAGATGCCTAATAAAGGCCGAATCCCTTGTCAAATGAGGGATAGAGTGGCTGGGAACAAGCCCTGCTGAAGAAAAAGAAGGAGGAAACACTGCCGGAGAAGATGAAGAATGGGGTACAGGAGGAAATATCGATTCCCCCGTTCCGGAGTCAACAGACTTTGGGCTTAACTCCTTATCTATAGAATCGTCAGATGGAGTAGAAGATCTCACCCTCATAAATACTGGAACTAAAATAAAGTAATGTGAAATGCTGAAGAAAAAAGCAAAAAACTTACTTGCAGATATGTGAAGAAGAAAGACGTTGGCTTGCACTCCGATGTGGATATAAAACGGCAATGATAATAGAGGGTACGTTTGAATAGTTGGGTTATAACCCCAAACGGCGCCTCGGTTAATGACCTAATTTATGTCAGAAGGTATTGACGCCTCGTTTCTCGTGATAATAATGACAATCTAAATAACGTCTTTGACACGTGTCAGAGCAAGTCTCGGTCGGTTCCCGCAGAGAGAGCCTCCCCACCGGCACCGAGCATGATCAGAAACAGATCGCCCATGACCTAGGCCTAAGTGGACCTGGGGGCTTATGACGATGGTCGGCTCTGCCTTGGCCACGTGTCATGAATAAGAGGGTTAAGCTCAAATAGTATATGGAGGATGTCCCAACCAGGGGTCGGGAGCTAACCAATAACCGCTTTAAATCCTGAAGTCGAGCTGCCTCACTACTCCTGACCACCGTAGGGCGTTCGGTCTACAGAGTATGCGCAGGGCGCGGCCATGAAGACTCGGCCATTAGGACCGAGTGGTCAATCGACTATATACACGTCCCATAAGTCACAGACACACGTGGGAAATGAATCCAGCCTCATTAAGGCTCCGATTCAACCTTAAAGATAAATGAGAGATTATCTTCTAATAATAAGGGATCCGTATCAATCCCCATTTAATGATAATATAACTGTATCCTTGGAAGATACGGTAAGATTAGGGTTACAACTCCCTATATAAACCCCTACGGCCGGCTTGATTCCAATTACACACAATTGGATACGTAGGCAGCTTGAGAATAACTCGAGTTCAGTCATAATATTACAAAAAACCATCCTCGGTATCGGTGATTTCGGCGACTTTAATCACGCCACTAGACTAATCAACCCAAAACACTTGTTGGCGAAATCTGACTTCGTCACCGTGTGCTCGATAATAGTGTCCTTTTGGGTTGGCGAAATATCAAGTATCAAATCTTTCCCTACACAACATCACAAGCCCTAAGTTCTTAGATGGACCTATCCATATTTTGAAATATTTGAAAAAGTGTGATCCATGTTATGCAAACACAGAGATTGCTTACCGAATATTGTTGACTATTCCGGTGACAGTTGCATCTGGAGAAAGAAGTTTTTCGAAGTTGAACTTAATAAAGAACCATCTTCAAAGCACGGTGACTCAAGAACGTTATGTGTTAGCCATGATATCAATTGAGAAGAATATGGTTAATGAAATTGACAATTCTACTTTGATTAGTGATATCGCCCTCTAAATGTGTTGCAAGAGCGATCTTGAAATAGTAATATGTAAGTATGTTTTGTGTATACGTATGAATTTGGTTTTTGTTTCTAAATATGCTAGAAAAGACTACTTTGTAGGCATGTTTTGAGGCTATTAATAAATTGAATTTTGTATTTACGGATGTTAAAAATGCGATACGTATGTTTTTCAAAAAAAAAAAAAAAAAAAAAAAAAAAAAAAAAAAAAAAAAAAAACCTACTTCAACTAAAATGCCTAATTCGGGGACTTGACTTTAAGCCCAAAAAATATCAGGGTCGGCCCTGGCTGGCAGCATTTGGCTCTTCTTCTATAATTATGTCAGAAAAGTTGTCTTCTATTTCACATCACTATATTGAGCGGCTTGTTTTATCCTTTGAGTGAATTCGTGTAGATCTTTTTGAGAATCCAATGGACACTTATCATCATGCTCAACATCTTATCCATTGAGTGAATTCGTGTAGATCTTTTTGAGAATCCAAATACACTTATCATCATGCTCAACATCTTTTGTCAGTATAGTCGGACTTCTATTCAAAGTCCACAATTTACTCTCTTTCCCGAACCATAAGAAAGTAAATTGGGTTATTATTTGCACCCATAGATTCTAGCTATCGATGTGCCCACCGATCAGTGCACCACACCGATTTCACAAAATCGTATTGTGAAAGTCGGTTCTGGAATTATAAATTGATTTTTCAAACATGAGTCTCACAATAAATATATGACAATTCGATTTTTAGCTTCAGAAACGACTTTACAAAGTCGATTGTATTATGGTGCATAGATAATTAATATGGTGCACCACCGGTAGACTCATTGTGGGCAAAATAAAGGGCACAAGTAAATTATTCTCTCCTGTTGTCGCTTTTCCATCATATAAACAGCTTTATTTTTTTTTTCCGAAACGAAAGGAATGGGGTGGGGATCGAACCCTGGACCTCTCATTTGGTAGTAAGTAGTAGTTCTGAAAGTAATTAACCACTTGGAATGAGCTTAAGCTCATATAAACAGCTTTATTGATGCAAGAACACGGAGTATATATAATAGTATAATACTCAAATACGATAAAACAAGCATTATTAAAATACAATATATTCAATATTTTTTATTTTTTTTAAATCAGGCAAGAAGAACAATTCTTTCCAAAGATTGGAAAATCTTATTCAACTATTATCTGTTCCATTTAGTTGTAGATTAAATAATAAATATGTTGAAATCTTCCGAAAGTTCCAAATGCGCATGGTTTCTGGATTTAGGCATATATAGAATTAAAACAGCAAAACAAAAAACATCCAGATAATTTTGAACTGTTTTGTTTTCTTGGTCTTGCCACAAATTAATTATTTAAATTATCAAAGTTATCAAACATATGTCTGTTAATAATTGCTCATTCTCCTCTCTTCCACATTTTATCTTTAACGAATCAGTACACTGAATTTTTAGATACCCTTTTTCTCTCCCTATAGCGACATTTGTAGAACATAACTTTCATTGAATATATAGCATCAGATTCTTCAGCTTTAAACTCAAATAATCTAGTCGATGATTAATTAATCGAAATGAAGGCTAATCATGTTTACATGCAAATTGCAAAAACGACGATGCTGCTGGTTTTATTGATCGCGGTTTACGGCAGCAGAGGATCAAAAGCTTCAGAGGTGGTGAAAGTTGGAGCATTGTTGACTGAGAATTCAGCCATAGGGAGATCTGTGAAGCCGGCACTTCTTGCTGCAGTTGATGATATCAATTCTGATAAAACTATTCTTGAGGGAAGAAGATTGAATCTTATTTTACGCGATACGAATTGCAGTGGATTTCTGGGTACAATTGAAGGTATATATTAATTCTTCATCTTTTGCTTTGATTTTGTTTCTTTCATCTGCAAAATTTAAGAGGAAAATGTGCTTTTGGTACCAACATTGTTATTGGGTCTCAAAACTGCAGCTAGGTGTATCCAGGAATGCAGATTTATATTTAATAAATTGCCTTACAATGTTTTTTTTTTTTTTTCCCTCCTCCAATGTAACATTACATATTTGTAGGTAAACCAACACAAATAACACGCATGTTATGTTTTACGCTAGAAAAATATTGATGACCGAAATAAAATAATATTATTTGAAAATAACATGCTGTGTGGTAGTATTTTATCTATAGTGCTTTGAAATAACAACCCATGTATTATTAAGCTTAAAAAAATTTGAATGTATCAGTAAAAAAAAATGGGGGAATGAGGGAGAAGGACATAAATATTTCATCAATTGAGTAGAAGGATAATTTTTAAAACTTTGCATAAAGCCGATAAAACTATTTATTCATCGTTTAAATTCACTTGTGTTTGAAATTCACTTTAAATTAAATTATTTGAAATTCATTGTCGAAATCCACTAATTTTCAAAATTCATAAATTTAAATTCACTAATTTTGGGATTCATTGTCAAAATTATTTATAAATTCATTTCGATTTCGGGATTCACTAGGAGATTCACTGATTTTGGGATTATTTGTTTGTCTTCCGCTTATAAAATTATGCTGATTGTCTTCTTCTTCCTATAAAAATATGTAAATTGTCTCATATTCTTAAAAATATTTCAGATGATTGCCCTTATCCCTAAAAAAAAAAAAAATTTGTAACGTAGTTTGTAATAATTTCAGAGTTTTAAGATACTCAAGATCAAAATTGAGTGTGATAGCAATGTCAAATTCGTGTTCAAATTAAGTTTAACAAAATTTAAAGTACATTCCATATTGACAGACGTATAACTCGTTACGATTGATATATTTGAATGTAATGGATATATTATGATATTTGACGTACCATTTAATAAAATTATTAATAGTACATATGGTAACACCCACCTCACCCTTATCTACGCGCACGAGAATAATTATGGCGTATTAGTGTTTTACAGTGACGATACCAAGTGGGTGACACCGATTAATTCCCACACCCTCCCATACATAGTTGAGATGTATGAGTGTTAGATGAATTAATCATAGGGGAGTGGTTTAAAAAGACAAAAAAAGAGGAGGAAAATGAGAATCAGGACAGTGAAAATATAAATTGGGTGATAAGGACAAATCCACTGTTCATAACCCCAAATCCACTGTTTGCTGCAGTGGAACTGGCCCCAAATCTAATGTTTCAATATCACAGTGGAATAATGATATGTCTTGTTTACCCGGAAAAATATTGCACTGTCCTCTTTGCATATTTCTATATTCAAATTGTCCTTTTTGACAATAAACCCTTAATCATAACCCTCCACTTGAAATAACTCTAAAATCACTGATGTTCCATAAATGTTCTCTACCCGCACTCCACCTACACCTCTCACCCCATCACTATTCCTTACCCATACTTTATCCTTATCAATCACCCTAACCACCTCAAACTTACCATACCATACCATACCCCTACTATACTCCATCCCACCCTATCCAACCCGTACCCCTACCACCAACCTAGCCCAACACTACCCTACCTTTACCTGCACCAACACCATAGCGCCTTACATTACCCACCTCATCCTCACTCTACCAGTCTACCTCACTCTCCCTTACCCAATGCAACTCATATCACCCAAAACACTAAAACCACCTCACCCCCTCCCGCACCCTACCCTAACGACACATCACCATCACCCCACTCTCTTACCTCAAACTCCTCCCCACCCATCTGAATACCCTCTGCATACCCTCATGCCACCCATCCTTATTCAACCTCTACCCATCCCACCACACCCACCAACCTTACCCCACACTAACCTACCTCACCCAAGCTCCAACCGTACCCCTATCTGTCAGGAAATAGGACCAGAAAATAAGAATTAATCGCACCAAATCACAGAAAACACGGAAATATGTGAAGAACACAGAGAAATTGGATGGTGAAGGAGAAAAGATAACTTTAATTAGGGGAAAAAGCAAGTAACAACACAATACATCTCTTCGCTCTTCATCCCTCTTCTAATACCACCAGCCTTCTAACAAACTCAACACCAAAGAAAAAGAATGTAAACTAACCCCCCAGCAGCAAAACAGTCAAACTTACACTTATTTAAATAAAAATAACTAAGAATTATACTAATAACATGACATATCCCTCCCTAAGCAGCATGGCCTTGTCCTCAAGGCAATGGAAACTCAGGAAACCTTGCCATGATCTGATTTGCATCCTCCCATGTTGAGCCATTTCATATTCCATTGTACCATAGGTGCATTTCCCCTCTTAATGGTTCTTGTAATCAAGATCTGCTCAAGATACACCACCAATTGGCCATGTGCGGAAGTGATAGGCAATGAATCTGCATCTCTTTCATTGATTCATTTGTGTTTCTCCATCATAGACACATGAAATACATGGTGAATTTGAGAATTCACTGGAAGTTGTAGCTTGTAAGCCACATGATTAAGCTTCTCAGTGATTTTATAGGGCCCAAAGTACCTGGAAGACAATTTGGCATTCCTCCTCAAGGCTACAGATTGCTGCCTGTAGGGTTGCAGCTTTAAGAAGACCAGATCACTCACATTGTACTCCTTATCCTTCCCGTGATGATCAACAAAATGTTTCATTCTTCCCTGTGCAAAAACCAGCTGGTCTCAGAATTTGTTTGTGTTTAAGAAATTCTTACAGAAGTGGGCTTGTAGCCATAGAGGGCTTCAAATGGAGTCATATTCAGTGAGATGTGGTTAGAGCTGTTAACGAGCCGACCCGAGTATTGGTGGTTCGAGCTCGTTTAGCTCACGAGTTCGTTCGAACTCATTCGTTTGTTAAACGAACAAAAAAAATTGTTCAAACTTGGCTCGTTTAAAAGATGAAATGTTCGAGCTTGTTTCCGAGCTCGGCTCATTAAGCATATTGTTGTCTTTCAACTCGAGTATGGTTCAAGTTTGGTTCGTTAAGGTATAAAACATAAAGTGCAAATGCAAAAATAACAAGTTATAGATTAATATTACATACATCACGCAACAAAAATTATTATAAAAATATTAAAAATTATATAAAATCAATTTATAATCTCAATTAAATGAATGAATGATTTATCTTCGTTTGAGTTAGGGTTACTGTAAATTGATGTATTTGTATAAGCACGTTCGTGAACATAATCGAATGTTCGCTAACAAAGCTCGTGTTCGTTCGTTAAGCGAACGAGCCGACAATCATGTTCGAGCTCGGCTCGTTAAGCTAAACAAACAAACGATCACGAAGACTTACTTTCTAGTGGTTCATACCGTGAATACAGATCGATCTTATGATATGCCCATTGACAATGAGAGATCTATTACATCTACTGAGAATAGGAATGTTGATCAAGCAACCCCGAGATCGTATGATAGATTTTTATCTAGATCAAGTAGCCTAGGTTACTATGATCAGGGTTATGGTTCTTCCAATAGCACCAGTGATAGTGTCCACTACCGAGGCTTTGGATATTATCAGTATCATGACCCTGTGAAAAGGTTTTTTTTTAGCTTTTTATTGTTGTATTTAGTTATTTATAATTTATTTGAATTTTCGAGTTTTTTAGAATTGTTTTAAAGCATTTTATTAAATAAACCTGTCTCGCCCGAAACGATATCAATACGCGACGATCGATGTGACTCGATGGTCGCTGAGTCAGCCACCGCAACCGCGACTTTGAATCATGGTTCTTCCACCATTTGTTTATATCGCGTGTTATCGGCCATAGCTCCACGGATTGAAGAACTGACCGCTCTAATAACAAATGTCAGAATATAGGACTAGAAAATGGGAATTAATCGCACCAAATCACAGAAAACACAGAAATAGGTGAATAACACAGAGAAATTGGGTGGTGAAAGAGAAGAGATAACATTAATTAGGGGAAAAACTCAACAGCAAAGAAATATAATGTAAACTACCCCGCTAAGCAGGATATCAAAACCTACAACGGCTACAAGGGGCAAAACAGTCAAACTTACACTTAATTAAATAAAATTAATTAGGAATTATACTAATGACGTGACATCCTATCACACCTCACCTCACCTCACCATAGCCCTTTTCTATCTTACCCTGGTCTCGACCCCAACCCTATCCTACCCCCGCAACCATCCCCACCCTCACTACTCCATATTTACCCACCATCACCCTCCCTCACCCCGCTCGGCGTGAGGGTGTTGTGTATGAGTGGGTAAAGATTTTGGGTCGGGTTGGGGTAAATGTGGGTTAGTGGAGTTCATTTCAATTACATCTCATTTCATCTATTTTGAAAGTAATGAAAATGAAATTTTAATCACGGTTATTAACACTTCGATAAATAAGCAATGTGTGCATGGTTAAAATATTCCTACTTGGCCACAAAAGGTGTACATGATTTCTATTATAATAATGATTATTGTATATCTAATGTCTTTCTAAAACATAATCTTGTAGTTATAAATGTTTCTATCAAAGTGTAAAAATAATATGTCATATTTCTTTAAATACCAATTCAAGTTAATTTCCACACAAATTGAACAAGTAACATGACTAATTGATCCCTCAACTATATGCAGCTTTGGAGCTTCTAACAGAAGAAGTGGTTGCAGTAATTGGTCCACAATCTTCAGGAATTGCACATATTGTTTCCAATGCAGTCAATGAGCTTCATGTGCCCCTTATTTCATTTGGAGCAACAGATCCAACTCTTTCTGCATTACAGTACACCTACTTCCTACGTGCAACCGTAAGCGATTACTACCAGATGCAGGCAATCGCAGATATAGTCGATCATTACGGTTGGAGGGATGTGATTGCAATCTATGTTGATGACGATTATGGCAGAAATGGTATTTCTGTACTCGGGGATGCACTTTCTTATACGCGTGCAAGAATTTCTTATAAAGCTGTTCTTAATCCTGGTGCATCCAAAAGCAGCATTAGAGACTTATTAACAGCAGTGAAATCAATGGAATCACGCGTCTATGTTGTACACGTGAATCCGGATTCCGGGCTAATGATTTTTTCGGTAGCTAAAAGTTTAGGAATGATGGAAAATGGCTATGTTTGGATTGCTACTGATTGGCTTCTTTCTATACTTGATTTGTCAGAATCGGTTGATCCTAAAACGTTAGACGTTTTACAAGGTGTTGTTGCTCTTCGCCATCATACCCCGAATTCCAATCTAAAAAGACGTTTTTCTAATCGGTGGAATGATTTGAAAGATGTAGAAACATCAAGATTTAATTCTTATGCATTATATGCTTATGATTCAGTATTGTTGCTAGCACATGCTCTTGATGTTTTCTTCAGAGAAGGTGCAAACATGTCATTTTCCGAAATTCCGGGCATTAAGCATCACAATGGGAATAAACTACCTTTAGGCTCCCTTCATGTTTTTGATCAAGGGAAAAGGTTAAGAAAGCTGCTCTTTCAAGTGAATTTCACTGGTGTAAGTGGTCAGATTCAGTTTTCACCAGATAAGAACTTAGTGAATCCATCTTTTGAAATACTTAACTTTATCAACAACGGGACTAAAATGATCGGTTATTGGTCGAACAGTTCGAGTCTTTCTACTATTGAGCCTGAAATGTTGACCTCAAAGGATGATGAAAAGCTCAAAACTGTAATATGGCCTGGTGGGACTACCGAAATGCCTCGTGGATGGGTGTTTCCGGACAATGGACGGCCATTACAAATCGCGGTTCCTTATCGCGTGAATTATAAAGAATTTGTAAGTGCAGATAATGGGACTTCTGAGCCTAAAGGATTTTGTATTGATGTGTTTGAAGCTGCATTAAAGTTATTGCCTTATTCTGTTCCACGTGTCTATACCTTGTATGGAGATGGACTAAGAAATCCTTCATACAGCGATCTTGTCAACGACGTTACACAGCATGTAAGTATGAATTCTGAAATTCAATGAGTTATGAAATCCTTCATATAGCGATCTTAATAGTTTTCTTTTGTGTGTTTTGCAGAAATATGATGCAGCTATTGGTGACATTACTATTACACCAAACAGGACAAGGATTGTAGAATTCACACAGCCATTTACGGAGTCCGGACTCGTAGTAGTTATTCCTATCAAACAAAGCAACATTAGTCCATGGGCATTTCTTGAGCCCTTCACTTGGCAGATGTGGTCTGTTGTTGGAGCCTTTTTCTTATCTATGGGTATTGTTATTTGGATACTCGAGCACCGAAGGAACGAAGAATTCCATGGTTCCCCGAAAGAGCAAATCATAACAATCTTATGGTTAGTGGCCTAATCTTTGTACACAGAAACCTTATTTACAACCGACACCGACAAAGACACGACCTTTGTGACACTCTAAAAATGTCAATCAGTGGGTCCTACACTAATTGTCTTCTTTTTTTCAGGTTCAGTTTGTCGACTATGTTTTTTGCACACAGTAAGTGAATTAGGCCAAAAGTGTGTCATCATTGCTTATTCCAGTTATATGTATACATCACATGAGTTTCCTAAGTACTTTATTTATCACTGTCTAATGACTAAAATTCAGGAGAGAACACGGTTACTACATTGGGACGTGTGATTCTGGTCCTGTGGCTATTCGTGGTGTTAATTGTCAATTCAAGCTACACTGCAAGTTTAACGTCGATCATCACGGTGCAGCATCTTGCTCCCGGGGTGCAAGGGATCAATAGTCTAGTGTCTAGTACAGATCCTATTGGTGTTCAAGACGGTTCATTCGCGTATAATTACCTTATCCAAGAACTTAGTATTGCACCATCAAGGCTGAGGATTATGAGAAGTCAAGATGATTACATAAATGCCCTTCAAAGAGGTCCAAGAGCCGGCGGTGTGGCTGCCGTTGTTGATGAACATCTTTATGTGGAACTGCTCTTAGCCAACACTCAATGCACTTTAACAACAGTGGGAGAAGAATTCACCAAAAGTGGATGGGGATTTGTGAGTGTTTACTTAATTCAAAACATTATTATATTAAAAACACACAGAATTTACTGTCATCAAATATATATATACCTATCTTATACTCATTACATGATGAATATGTTCAGGCATTTCAAAAGGATTCACTTCTAGGACCGGATTTGTCTGAAGCGATCCTCCAGCTGTCAGAAAACGGGGACCTTCAAAAGATCCAAGACAAATGGCTAGCAACTGAGGACTGTCCTGACCAGTCTGAAGGTGGCATAGCCATACTCTCTGTTGGTAGTTTCTGGGGACTATTTCTAGTGTGTGGCATAGTATGCTTCTTAGCTCTTGCTTCATTTTTCTGGAAGGTGTTTTCGCAATACCAGAGATATAACGAAAGCGAGGGTAAAGATGATCTTGAAAAATCTCAGCCTGAACCTGGATCAAAACCTAAGCGTGCAGCTAAACGCAGCATCCGTGTCGCTAAAGTCAAGAACTTGATGAAATTTGTTGATAGAAAAGAAGTGGAAATCAAGGCTGTTATTAAGCAAAAGGATGTTGATCAAAATCATGGGCAGCAGCCCACTAATTAAACCTTAACTAAAATTCAACTCTGCTCAAATGGATATGTTTAAAGTATCAAAAAAAACAATGGACAAATTTAGGATACTGAGAGACGATCATACAACATACGAATTTGTAGAACGACCTTATAGATTAGATACGCTGAGTTATTGCATCGTAGTTGGCTGTAAGTGTTATGAAGAAGGAAGTTGGAGGTTGGTTCAGGCAATAGGTCGAACACTTTGGCTTCAGAAGGCAGAGGCAGTTATGTTTGTTAGAAGCACATAGATAGGCAGTTAAGTTTGTTGGAAACAAATAGCTTATGTTTGTTAGCTAGCATTGTAAACACTAAATATATTTTAACATCAGATGGGGTAGTTTATTGCTTTAGTTGAGTGATTGTTAACTCAAATTTAATGGACAAACGATTGTTGGAGATCATCTTGACATCTCCTTTCCGGACAAATTTGTAAATATTTTTACTGGAACGAAAGGATTTCATTAAAAACGAACTTACCTAGAAATACAAAAGGATACACGTCGGAAAAATACCGGACTAGCAGCAGCAACGGCTGGAAACTGCCAAAATGAACAAACAAGGAAAAGGAAACATCATGGGGTGAACCCAATCATGCAAAATTATGTCTCGTTACAAAGAATTTGATTTGGCAACATAGCAAAACAAGAGGCATCTCCATTTGCCATATCGGAAGTAACAAAGACTTTCAAAAACTAGACAAAGCAGTTTCAAATTAACGGCCAATTACCGGCGGTAGTCACTATAACCGGTGACCGCTAAACATATGTGAAAGGTAAAAGCCTAATTAAATAACGATCGTACGAAGGTTATACCAAGTGGCATACATTAAAACCTCTCATTTTTACTCTTTTATATAATACACTTTTATCGTGTGTGAGATGTTAGAAATGAATGGTTTACATAATACACTTTTATCGTGTTTGAGATGTTAGAAGTGAATGATTGTAATATATGTCATTTGATAAAATCTTCCTATAACGGTTGTATTTTAAAATTTCACCTGAGGAAGACACCACAAACACAAGCCACGGCCAAGATACACCAAAGGTTGCCTTCAAAATCAGCCCATAAAAACCACCGTGAGAGCAATCTGTTAATTAATGAATGCAGTTGGTATCAGCCCTTCTTTTTTATTTACTAACAAACTTTTATAACCGTGTCTAGGCTGTCTTCCCGTTAAAAAATAATTAACGACCGTGTTTTGATTAGTCGTTTGGCGGTTGTATTAATAAATTAGGAAAAATGATACATACACGTGTACCCATAATCCATATAAACCGCAAAATAAGTTGTGATAATAAAAGAAAAAAGGAAAAAAAATATCTCAACCGTTAGATGAGAATTCAGGTTGATTTGTCCGATTTCCCTTAGTCATCCAGCATCAAAAAAATCTTTATCCATCTCCAACCTCTTCATTACTTCATTTTCTAGAGTGATAGTTACGTCGATGCTTTTGCCCCCACTCCTACCTTGATTCAAAAACGATATCCCATCGAACTTGTAACCATGGCCGGTCTTAACCGTTTCTGGTTTTCCCCATCCAAAATCTAACTCGTAAACCCTAAACTTCGGGGAGCTCCCCAATGTCAGAAAGTTTGCTGGCATATTTGCTCGGTTCAGCAGCTTGGCATCTATCTCCCACTCTGTTTCGCCGGCGTGGATGTCTTTCGAATTAAGCCTTTTAATGGATTGTTGTATTAAAGCCGCAGATCTCTCGGGTGGGCTACTATATAGATCACCAGCAGTTGTTCTCGCTATTGCACCATGAACGAGGTTGCCAAAATATGTTTCTGGCATCGGTGGATCAACAATGTTTCTTATGTTTGCAGCCGACACAAACACGGTGTAATCCTCTGGCACAAGTTGACGAGCACGTGTGATTGCGCGCCACACATGTGCTGCCACACATTGGAACGTCGAAAAAGATTTTGCACTTGTGTTTGATTTGATGTTGTCGATGTTTGACTCAGTGAAATTGAAAACCTTCTGACTTAGGAGGATATTGGTTGTGGTCGTGAGTTGTGGGTTGAGAGGGATATCGACTTTCACACGTGTGTTCCGGACCTTGGTTCGATCATGAAATGCCGTGATAGGAACATAGGTTGGGTCATTGCACCAATCAGCCCAAGCCTTCAAAAAATGCCACGATGAGATACCGTCAACAACTGCGTGGTTGAGTGCACAACCCAAGGCAAATCCATCTTTTAGCTTCGTCAACTATTTCCCAATCAAATTCAAAGTAGATCGATCAGTAAATAAATTTAAATCCCATATTAAAAATGAAAGGTTTACTGTATAAGTTCATTACAAAAATTAGTTCACTGCACTAATTTATGAACTCTCGATGATAATGAGTCCCATTTATTCTGGCAAAATTAGGATTTTAGTCCTCTAACTTTGTCTATTTTGGATTTTAAATCCTGCTCAAATTCCGGTGAGGAAAATGGTCCTCTAAGTTGGCTTTTTTTGGATTTTAGTCACTATCTGCGGAAATAATGACGATTGGCGCAGATTTTTAAAAATAGTCCTCTAACTAGACTGCCACGTAAGCGTTTTTAAAGATTCGGTGCCCAATCACTATTTCCGTGGATAGACTAAAATCCCAAAAAGCCAACTTAGAGGACCATTTTCCTCACCGAGGAGAGCAGAGACTAAAATCCAAAATAAGCAAGTTGAGGACTAAAATCCTATTTTTGCCCATTTATTCTAATCAATGATTCACCAGTAAATTATACTTTAGATGATTGCATTAGACTGTAACGCCCATGTCCCGGATACCGAGTTCTTATCCAAAAAATGAATGTTCGACACGTGATATTTAGAGTAAATCTTAAATCTCATTTAAGCCTCATGTCATGTCAGAGTAACTAAATAACACGTGGAAGAAAAGTAATAAGCAAGAGACTAGCTCGGGAAAATTGACCCTTAGAACTTTCCATTAACTAACTCAACCGGTTATAACTGATGTCAAACTAAATCATAAATAAGTTCAAACATTTATTACAACTCAACTTGGCCAAAAAAGAAACTGCTAAAACACAAAGAACTATATGACTCAATTCTTAAGCTGCTCTCCACACTTATCATCCAACTCGCTTTAACATATATGCATATATTCTTATTCCAAATGAAGGAGTGAATTTTTCAAAATAAATAAATAAAGGAGTGAGCTCGAACACATGCTCAGTAAGAAAAAAGAAGATCAAAAGATTATTGTTTGTCGAATTCCGGAAGACGTGACATTAATCTTCTCATACAGTTTACAAAACCGTTGAATGCATAATTTGAGGAATATATAAAAAACGACTTTTAAAAGCATACATTGAAACATAAGAATATCCACTTTAAAACCAACTTGATCAATGCATAGAAAACACGCCTATTAACTACGTTCAATTCATCTTGCACATACTTGTTCGTTTCTTTAACTACTTACGCCTATTATCCCATACGTTACATGTCTACTAACTATAATATGTTCGTGTCTTGTCTATCATATTCATGTTTCTTACTTACTTAAATAAGGGCTAGGTGCAACACGACCAATATGACTAACCATACTTCCAATCATGAGACTTAAAACCCATGGGACTTCCTTCAAAAAAAACAAAAAAAAACCCATGGGACTTGAAACCGTCATCTTGAGAACGACATGGTTAGCACAACTAGTCATACCTCCGACATGAGACTTAAAACCCATGGTACTCCGCTCAGTACATCGCTATGTCGCCATCTATAAACACCTAGGAGCACATAAAACACATAGATTTCATGTAAAGTCCATAGTAACCCACGAGTGCATCCAAAGGCCATAACAACACCGAACTCCATCCTATCTCCACTACTCGTAACCAAAACGCATAAAACAGTTTACAGAAAAGTAATTAGAGAACAAGTTAACCTTCTGAAAACACAGTTTAGCAGATATCTGACAACACATAATGATGTCTGGTTTCATGCAGTTTAACATATAACAATATTCAAAAAAAACTTTATGACGTGATCTTTAACTAAAAACACAGCCTTTTGATAAGAAGAAACCATTACATTAAAGACAAGTCGAACTACGAATCGAATAGAAACTAACTTCCGAATCTTACACGAATCTACAAATCAAGAACGAATCTAACATAACTTTTATGGGAATCCAACTCTACGAGATCAAAGCCAAGGAACAACAACGAAAAGATTATATCTTACCTTAAGAAGAGATTAAAAGCCTAAATCAGCTGCTGGAAATCAATATTGCTTGGAACATGCTGATGAACGAATCCCGAAAAGCAAAATTGCTCCAGAAACTAAGTCCTAGGGCTCTTTCCCGGGAGAGTGGCCAGGCCAACGACCCAGTGCTGAGCTAAAAACTCCGAAAACGTGAAATTTGTGAAGTGTAGGGCTTTCTGGAGGCTTTTTATGTGTTTTTGAGCCTTTGTCGGTTTTTAGGTGACTTGAAAGCCAAGAAAGCTTAATTAAGCTTAGAATATTATGAAAAGAAAAAACTAATTCCAATAAAAAGACAGAACTACCCTTTAAAAAACTCACAAGAAGTCGGGGCTTCACATATTGCATTTTCTGGATAATATGGAAAGGAAGAGAATCTTGTCACATAATAGACTATGATGATTTAGTTTGACTTGGAAAATAATTAATATTGTGACCCATTTCGTGGAAGATGTTCGTTGTTTTACATACCCAAATATATTAATTACTGATTTCTCTCTCTATATATATACACACACACTTTCTGCCTAAAATTTAGTCAGAAAACTTTTAAAATTATGTTTAAAATTTGG
This sequence comes from Gentiana macrophylla, assembly GCA_026214975.1. Lineage (NCBI taxonomy): Eukaryota > Viridiplantae > Streptophyta > Magnoliopsida > Gentianales > Gentianaceae > Gentiana > Gentiana macrophylla. Next base: position 112,939,430 of record CM047809.1, on the reverse strand, counting down.
TTATAATCACCGAGTGTGAAAACATATAAATTTGAAGGGCAAAAATGTTATGTTTTAATTGTCAGATGATATTGTGGTGGGTACGGGGAAAATGAACATATCTAGTACTCATTAATTCCGGCTTAAGTCATGGAAAGGGATATACTTCTTTTTCTTTTTCTTTTTTTTTTTTTGATGGAGAAAGGAATCTATTTAAGCATAAGAAAAACATAAATAGCTTACCTTATTATAATTATAAACATTATATCATTAATGATAATATATAATTTCGTTAATGTATTTGGTGTGTAGCACATTGTGTTCCTAATTTAGGGGAAATTAGGAAAAACACATATGTTTGGAATATAATTAGGATTTAATCCGAACTTCTTTTTTTTAATTGTAACAAGGTCAAAAAGTTTTCATTTGTCCTAATTTACCCTTATGTTTCAACACGCTGGATTGAAATAACTAGGTACACGAACTAAATAGGCCAATGCACCACCAGCAACGGAGCCTTGTGAGAATGTCATTTCTAAGATCTTTTGTCTTGGGTTTTTTAAAGTAAGCTGAGCATCTCTTTTTAGTGAATGAAGATTTGAATTCTTTGGTAGGAAAAAGAAAAGACCGTGAATATACAAAAATGTATGAGGCTTTATTCCCCGTATTGAACGACAACTTTTTCCTTCTTCTTCCTCGTTCAAAATTTTGATTATCATTATGGAGGATGTACGACATGAGAAATATTTTGTAAAAAATTTACACTCATTTTTATACCCTGGTGGTGTTGTGGCAACGTGCATTTGAGGACGCACAACTTGAGGAATATTTTGTAAAAATTTTGACTCTTTTTTTAAGGGCAATCAGGGAGAGGACAAAAATATTTAATCAATTAGAGAATACGACAACATTTCAAAACTTTTGTATAAAGTACAAAAAATAATTTTTAAAAATTCTGGCGCTTTCTTTCAAAAAAAAAAAACACTCTCTCTCACATCAATTTTTTTAAACACTTATATCTCTTAATCTAAAACTCCGAATTTGAACATTCTTTCATCAATGTTTATTTTTTGCTCTTTATTTTGAAACCACATTCACCATATTCCGACGTAATTTTCGAAAATCCGTTATCAAAATTCACTATTATTTGAAATTCACTGTCGATATTCACCGAGTGAATTCCGACACTGAATCTCACAAAAAACGATATAATGATATCGAACCAAGTCTCGAAACGAAGAGCATGAAAAAGAATTCACTAAAATTTTCATCACGTTTGGAGATTTAGATCAAAAGATATGAGTATTTAAAAATGGATGAGGAAAGAGGAAAAAAAAGTTGAAGCAAGCATTGAACGTACAACAGCACCATTTATTCAAAAAACAAATTTGTCCTTTAGGCTATAAAAATTATAGAAATTTTCATTCTCCTATAAAAATTATTTGGTGTCCTGTTACTTAAAAATATTCTAAAATGTGTCATTTTACCAAATTTTCTAGTTGTGTAGTGGCAAGGTGAATTGAGGGTTTGCAACGAAGATAACATTTTATTAAAAAGGTTAAACCCTAACCTTGAGGGTCCCTACTCGTCCGATCCCACAGAATGAGTGGAGATGTTAATCGAAACTGACATTTTTCCAGTCGAGGTGCGCTTTTACCAAGAAACTGAAAGAAGGCGTCCATTTACGGGATTCAAACCTCCACACTCCTGCTCCTGGCCAGCTGTCACTACAACACCCAAGCCCTTACCACTAGGTCATATCCAGGGGATGAAGATAACATTTTATTAATATGATACAGTGATGACCCCTGTCTAAATTGATTATCATGTAAACTCATCATGATCAATGATGGAAATAACCGTTCTGTGTCACTGGTTATAACATAATGATTGTATCTATATCATTACTCATAACATTTTCTCTCTTTAATAGCTTTTTAAAACAAGGTATCTAAGAGAATGACAAAATAATAATCTAAATTAGACAATATATCCTTTCGAAAGTTTTGTATAAAATAAACAAATACAATTTCTCTATAATTATTTTTTATAGAGAATATAATATATAGGTTTTTGCCAAAAATTACACATTCATTAATAAATCAGGCTAGCAGTACACATATAATTAATAAGGACAACATTAATTTGGAGTTCCGATAATATCCCTATTTTATAACTCTGCTTCAATTTTTTTTCCATAAATGGCGATTACAACCAAAACGTAAAAAAAGGGAAGTAAGGTTGCGTTTGTTTTGGGTTGGATTTTTTTGATGGGTTAAAATAAAGTAGAATAAAGATTGGTATATATTATGAAATGATTGGTGAAATAAAGTAGAATAATGAATAAAATAATGGTAAAAAATGTAATAAAGTTGATAAAGTGAAATGATAAGAGATGATTTAATATTTTTAGTTCCCCTGATAGGTTTTTTGATTATATCCAATAGTATTAAGCTTTTATTCTATTTATTCCAAGGAGTTGCATCTCCATAATGCTTTGATAGATTGTTTCATCACGATATCCAGCATTTTTTGATAGATTGTTGTATTACGCAATATTAATGGTGATATTTTGTCTGTTAATAAAACGTGTTACTGTGTTACTGTTACTGTGTTAGTGTAAACGCTGCGATAAAATTCGGTTTTCAAATACTACGTCGAAAAGGTATCAAATGAGGTCTCAAAATGAAGATAAAAAAAATATGAACTTTGGTGAAACAATTTTGATGACCAGTGTTCAAAATCAAAAGTTACGGTCGTTTATAAGAAAAACGCTCCGGTTAATGCACATTTTTTTTGGCTTTCAAAATTTACATCGGAAGGGTATCGTATTTGGGCTCAAATTAAAGAGCAAAAAAAATATGAATTTTGGTGAATAAATTTCGATGATCGGAGTTATAAATCAAAAGTTACGGGTGTTTGAAAAAAAAACAAAGAAAAAACAAACAAATAAAACACTACAGGTAAGCCAAGCAGGCGCGTATCAAACACAGCGTGCCAAACCCAGTGCGACTTTATATAAGGTGTATTTTTGTCCGTCTGAAATATTTTTATCATTTTTGCAACTAAAAAAAATAGTGTGTCCTATTTATTTATTTTGTAATTTTTTTTGTCATTTTCCCTCAATCCCCCTGAATATTAACAAAAAAAATAAAGAAAGCTGGATTACGTAAATCAAATTTTGAAAAAAAGGAAATTTGATTATGGTTCTGGATCAATTATGACTTGGTGATCCATAACCAATAGGAAAACAAAAAAACACACAAGGCCCCACCGTGTAAAATATAAATACCATGTTTTTTTATATTTTTACCTTCTTATAAGAATTTTTATTGGTGGACTAAGTATGACATGATGATTCTGGACAACTATAAAATCACTGATGAATAAGATTTTGGTTCAGTTGCAAAATAGGCTGTTAAGTTGTGTATTTTTTTTGGGATAAAATAAATTTTGAACCATTCAACTATTGATGTTTTATGATTAAATTGGAGGTTTTTTTTTTTTTTTTTTTTTTGACAAAGGATTAAATCGGAGTTGACATCCATATAATTGATGCCCATCTAGGTCGAGTCAATCTCCACTTTAAAAAAAAAAAAAAAAAAAAAAAAAGGTTGAGTTAAATTTTTTTAAGTCTATTTTAAAGCTATTATTGTATTTAAAAAGAGAAAATACATCTAAAATGATTGACTTGATTGTAAATGAAATCAAATTTTGAATTATTACAATTTAGGGAAATGATAGACTTACTCTTGTGCATCCAATATAATCTTGTGATTGTGATTATTTTAAATTTTTTAATAATTTTTTCAAATGAAAAATATGTGGTGAAATGATATTGGTGTAAAAATAATAGAGACTTGAGAGAGTAAACCTAACCTCTCCTTGTTCATAAAAACTAAAAAAAAAGGGAAGAACCGTGTTTTTTTTTCTTTCCTTTAACCTATAAATTTTAGATAAGATGACTATTTTTTTTAGAATACGTCATATTTGTCAATTGTCCATGTCGGTGTTCACAGTGACAGACAAGATAAAATTGGATACACCAAGATAAACTATTAGGCAGCCCAGACGGCCGTCTTAGGCCCATCTATAGGTAGAGCCCTCAAAAGCTTGTTTTTATAAAAAACAAAATCGAATAGACTCCGTCAACCCAACATTTTTACGTATTAAAGAAAAAAAAAATGTAATGATAAACATATTGGGCTGACTGGCTTGCCTCGGCCAATAATAAGACATCAGTGGATTTTGCCTTATATCGGCTTTAAACTTAGGGACTCGGCCTTCAAACCGCCTAAGACCCCGATTTTCCTAGGGCCGGCCCCGAACAGAATGTAAAAATTAAAATAAGGCCAACTTGGTATTCCTCGATCACTTGGCCGGAGAAATGTCACGGACACAACGATTGTGGCACAACATATATTTTTAACTTTGATTATGATCAGGGATGGAGGCAGGAATCGTCTTAAGAGGGGGCGGAATTCTCCTATAAGTTTCTTAGAGAAAGTGTTTGAAATATAAGTTCACAAAGATACAATTACAAAAATTATCGTCCTTTATGATAATGGAAAAACAGTAAATTGTCAACATTTTAATCATTTGAAAAGAGATAGTAACATATTGAATCGCATTGGGTACGACGGTTTTTGTGGTTTTTATTATTAACATTTCATCCCGCCAATTTTATCTCTTATCTTCTCTTTTTTTTATTATATAAAAAACAGAGAAAATGAATGTTTAATGTGTTCAATTTGCTAAAAATCCAAAAATATTGAAATAAATGAAATGAAGAAAAATGATTTAGGAAAGAGACAATATATTAGGAGAGAAATGTATATTAAAAAGAGATACTTGTGAAAAAGAATTAAGAGTTATTTGAAAGAAAAATAAAGAAGAAGAATATGCAAAAGAGAAAAAAAAAATTAAAAATATTGCTCTAAGCTGGAATCAAAACCTGCAAACCAAGGAAGCATGACTTTATACTCTACCAACTGCGCTGTGCATTAAGATTTATTTCTAACATACAATTTAATACTTAGTATCATATGCTTCTTAATAAACAGAGAGAATATAGGTATTTCAGAAAAATTAAGGGTCGCCCCATATTAGGTCCGCCCCTGATTATTATGATATATACATTATATATTTGTTTCATATGAGCCAATCGTTATGCCCGTAGCAACACTCTCGATTATCAAAACTAACCGAAGGACTTTTCGAAAAAATTAAGATACACACACAAGTGTTGTAAAAAATCTAAATATGTGGTTACACACTTTACTTCCCATGGCAGGATGATAAAGTTTTTACTGAATGGTAAGTAAGACCTGCTAGCAAAAACGTGTACGTACCTGCACAGCAAGAAGCGAGCGGTGAAGCCCCTCGTAGTTTGGTACACCAACGTAAGGAATAAACTCCTCTTCGAAGGCGGAGCCCCGACTTTCTTCCATATCTCTTACTTCGGTATCTTCTGCAATTGCTATTTTCAACTCCGCACCATTCATTTCATCGTCGTATTCCACTGTTAATATCCCTTCTTCCTCCTTTCCGATCTTTCCGGCTAGTGGATAGAAATTATCTAGAACTACACGCAACCCATCCTTCAGTTTTGCTTCAACATCTTCAAATTTAGCGTTGGTTCTGTAAGTAAACATCCATTGAGTGTAGTTGATGTCGAGCCATAGAAGATCAAATGAGATGAGCGGACACTCTTTTCTTCCAATCGCACTCTGTGGTTTTACAAATGTTGTACGGAGTGTCTCCACCTTAGCCGAGGCTGCTGCACTCGCACTCGCACTCGCAGCAGCACGAGCTGCTGAATACACAGCAGATCGGTGGACGGAGTCGCGCCTGCCTAAAGTGGAGAAGATTTTACTTGACCACATTATTGTACCGGCTATAGAGAGGAAATGATAGTTACAAATCTATCTCTAGAACATATATTGCTAAGTAATGATACGGGGTCAACTGGAATATTAACTTTTAAAACTGTAATTTTTTTTTTCCCGAGTAGTAACAGCTAATTATTGACAATTTAATATTCCTGTCATGTGTTGACTCTAACACCATTATTATGATTGATTAATTCCATGCACGTGGCCAACTCAATCCTGTAATTAAGATCCAAACAAAGAAATTAAACAACTGTACGTACATCAAAAGCTCTATACTTAGTTTCTACTTACACAGAGAATAAAGATATTATTATGTCATAGAATGTTTACACAGTAGTCTAATGGGTATATACCCCAAGATACAACTAACTTATCATCCAAGTTATAATCTAGGCCATACATGTGTCAATCTCATAAACAAACACTTGTCAAACTTATCCAATTATCCTAACAGCCCCCCTCAAAATTGATGGTGTTGGAACAACATTGAGTTTGGTTCTAAATAGTTGAAGTGTTGCTGTGGACAGGGGTTTTGTAAGTGCATCTGCTATCTGATCTGCACTTGGAATATACTGAACTCTGAGCTGTTTGGCAAGGACTTGATCACGAACATAATGAATGTCAATCTCTATATGCTTGGTCCTTGCATGATACACAGGATTCAAAGCTAAGGATGTAGCACTGGTGTTATCACACCATGCAATAGGAGTTTTGACCAAGGGCATACCAATCTCTTTGAGAAGATGCTGAATCCACTGCATCTCAGCAGCTAGGTTAGCAAGAGATCTGTATTCTGACTCACAACTGGATCTAGAAACAACATTATGTTTCTTGCTGCTCCAAGAAACCAGTGACTCTCCCAGAAAAACACAATGTCCAGCAATGGATCTTCTGTCATAAGAGCTCACTGCCCAATCTGCATCAGAAAACCCTGCAAGATCCAAAGCAGCTCCAGGTTTAAAGTGTAGGGCATACTGCAAGGTTCCCTTCACATATCTCAGCAACCTTTTCAAGAACTGCCAGTGAACATCTGATGGTGCTTGCATAAACTGACTGAGATAGTTGACAGCAAATGTGATATCTGGTCTTGTAAAAGTTAAATATTGTAGGCCTCCTGTTGCACTTCTATAGAGATGAGGATCTGCCATAGCAGTCCCTTCTGTAGGTGTTAACTGTTTGCCTGTAACCATGGGTGTTGGACACTCTTTCATATTATCAAAATGAAGCCTTTGTAACAGTTGTTGAGCATAGTAAGTTTGAGACAGAAAGATGCCAGTCTGATCCCTTGAGACCTCCATACCAAGAAAATGTGAAACTGGACCAAGATCTTTCAATGCAAACCTAGAATGAAGTTGTTGTATGAACCTCTTGATAGCTGTGCTGGAACTCCCTGTGACAAGAATATCATCAACATATACAAGGACCAAAAGTATAAAATCTGCAATTTTAAGTATGAACAGAGATGTATCTGCCACTGCTTGCTTGAAACCCCACAGTGCATTTGACTTCTTAGGACATCAAACCAGGCCCTAGGTGCCTGCTTAAGGCCATAGAGTGCTTTGTTTAATTTGCACACAAAGTTGGGATATTTGGGGTTGACAAAACCTTCAGGCTGGGGCATATAAACAGTCTCCTTCAGGGGGCCATTTAAGAAAGCATTAGTGATATCCACTTGATTTATTGGCCAGTTGAAGTGGACAGCAAGTGCAAGAACAACCCTGATTGTAGATGCTCTAGCAACTGGACTAAAAGTCTCAGTGAAGTCAACTCCATATTTCTGGAGGAACCCCTTGGCGACAAGTCTTGCCTTATATTTTAATATGGAACCATCAGGCTTTGTTTTGAGCTTATAGACCCACCTATTTCCAACAAGATTCTGATGAGGGCTTGGTGGGACAAGAGTCCAGGTATTGTTGGCACAGAGTGCCTTGTACTCCTCCTCCATGGCATTTTTCCACTCAGATTTGGACATGGATTCTGATGCACTCACTGGTTCAATAGGATAATCATGGGAAACTGAGGAGGAGGATAGATAGACCTTTGGCTTGTAGATGCCACTTTTGGCTCTAGTTTGCATAGGATGAGAAGGAGCAGGAACAGGAGGAGGAAAAGGAATAAGAGGAGAGACAGCAGCAGGTAGGGGTTGGAAGAACAAGGATTGTGACTGAGAGAGCTAGGGGAGTCAGATGTGGAAGTGACACTAGTAGAAGAGTTACTGGTGGTTGTGGAACTAGATCCCTCCTGAAGGGGTGAAGAATGATGTGCAGGACTGGGAATAGGAGAGAGAGATAAGTGAGAGGATTGGGACACAGGACTCATCACCATGGGTGTCCCTGAGGCTTGAGACAAGATATGAGAGGTAGTTGAGTTAAGAGACTGATCATGTTGTTGAGCAGTAGGGATAGAAAACCAATTAGAAACAACAATATGAGGATCAATGATTACTTCTCTAGATGGACCTTGAAGAAAACCATCTTTAAAAGGAAAGGTCAACTCATCAAAAACAACATCCCTAGACACATAGACTTTCCCAGTTTCATCCAGACACATATGTCCCTTGTGTTTAGGACTCAGCCCAAGATTCACACATTTAACAGAGTGAAATTTAAACTTACCAGTGGAGAAAGCTCTAGTATTAGGATAGCAGGCACAACCAAAGATTTTAAAGGAGGCATAATCAGGGATTTGCTGATGTAACATTTCAGCAGGACTTTTCATGTTTAGGACTTTAGTAGGTAGACTATTTATCAAACAAACAGCATACTGAAAAGCTTCCCACCAGAAACTTAATGGCATAGATGCTTGAGCAAGGAGAGTTAACCCAAGTTCAACTATATGCCTATGCTTTCTCTCTGCTCTCCCATTTTGGGCATGAGCATGGGGACAAGGATGTCGAAATGAATGCCAGATTCTTTGAGATATGACTCAAAACTTCTATATTCTCCCCCCAGTCAGACTGAATGCATTTAATGGTAGAACTAAACTGATTTTCAACAAGTTTTTTAAAGTGTAGGAAAGCATTTAAGTCATCAGATTTGGCTTTAAGAGGATAAATCCAGGTAAACCTAGAAAAGTCATCTATGAAGTGTATATAATAGCAATAGCCAGACACTGATCTGTGAGGAGCAGGTCCCCACAGATCAGTATGAATCAGATCAAGAGCATGAGCAGCATGTGAAATAGATATAGAATAAGGCAAAACATGACTTTTACCATACTGGCAAGATTCACAAAACATTAAACTAGTACTCAAAGTAGCATTACATTGATTCAAAACATAATTCAAAACATTCTTAGATGGATGCCCAAGTCTTCTATGCCAGACATTGGGGTCCTTATCTAGAGAAACAGTCTGAACATTGTTTGTAACAGGAGGAATAGATAAAACAGAGGATGCTTGAACACTGGACTTGAGAGCATACAAGGCAGATTTGGTGTGAAGGGAGGTCTTGGAATTATGTAAAGGAAGAGCATCCAACTTGTACAGACCATCAAGAAGTTCACCTTTGAGAAGAAGAGTCCCTGACTTCTGATCCTTAACAAGACAGAAGGAAGATTCAAAGGTAACATTAATAGGATTGTCATGAATAAGTTTAGATATGCTGATAAGATTTTTGGTTATACTAGGAACATGAAGAAGATCATTAAGAAACACAGGCATATAGTGAGTAAACAAAGTACTAGATCCTACATGAAGAATTCTCAGTTTCTCACCATTACCTACTGTGAGTGCATCATTACCAGTATAATCTGAGTTGATGTGCAGGTTGTTCAAGTCATTAGTAACATGATCCGATGCTCCACTGTCAAGGTACCAAGAGGTGTCTGCAACACTTTGAGGGCTAGCTGTAAACGCTGAAATTTGTCTAGGAGAAGTTACATTAGCTGGTGGTACAAAGTCATGTTCAAATCGATGCCAGCATGAGGTAACAATGTGCCCAGTTTTGCCACACAGTTGGCACACCATTTTGCCTACTGAATTTCCTCCTTGACTTCCAGAATTCCCAGAATTAGAACCAGAATAACCACCAGTACGTCCACCTCCCCCTCTTCCACGATTAGACCTGCCTCCTCTGTTAGATCTACCTCCTCTACCTCGATTACCACCAGAATTTTGAGAATATCCACCAGAATTAGGATACTTACCAGAGTTTTGTGCAAGATGAGCTGTAGGTCCACTAGAAGAACCAGAGAGACCAGTTGATCCACTGAAATGAGCAATTAGACGCTCATGTGTAATAAGCTGAGACTGGACTTCCTTCCATGTAAGAGATCCGATTCGAGCTGTGAGATTGACAATAACAGCTTCATACTCACGATCTAGACCACTGAGTGTTGCCAGAATTAGTTCAGATTTGCTAATTGGATACCCTGCAGCAGCCAAATTATCAGAATGAGACTTCATGAGTGCAAGATAATCGGCCATTGATTTAGATCCTTTCTCAGATTTGGTAAGAGCAGCTTTGTATTCCAGCATCCTGGCTTCTGAGTGAGAGTTGAATAGAGATTCAAGAGTTACCCAGATTTCATGTGAGGTAGAGCACCCAACAACTTCTAGAAGAGCATGTTCGGTCATGGAGCTTAACAACCAGCCGGTAAGAAGAGAATCAGTTTGACTCCAGATTTCAAAAGCTGGATTCACCATGCCAGTAATGGTGAACTGAGGCGGTGCCGGTGTAGATCCGAAGAGAAAACCATCCAGACGATGTCCTTTTACAATGGGAAGAATTGTGTATTTCCAGAGCAGGTAGTTGTCTCTGGTCAGCTTTATGTTGCATGTCTGGGTTAGGTTACCGGTAAAGGGTGTTGCTCCTGATCGGAGAGTAGTCGGAAGCTGAGAGTAGGCAGTCAGTGGTGGAAGAGTTCCATAACTAAAGGGAATGGAGGTTTGAGCACCGGAGATGAGTGGGAAGTCGGAAAAGGGGATCGTAAAAGGAAAAGACGGAGAAGGAACAACGGAGATGGGTGGCACAGCAACGGTGGTGGGTAGAGTAGTGGTGGCGGTGCTTGGGTTCACCGTAGTTGGCGGTGCAGCTGCCCCCGCCGGTGGTGGCGTTGTGGGGTCAGACATGGCTCCGATACCAACAGAGAATAAAGATATTATTATGTCATAGAATGTTTACACAGCAGTCTAATGGGTATATACCCCAAGATACAACTAACTTATCATCCAAGTTATAATCTAGGCCATACATGTGTCAATCTCATAAACAAACACTTGTCAAACTTATCCAATTATCCTAACACTTACTAACTTGTAAATGTGAAGCAACCCTCAGTTCTCTAATCCTATCAGCAGTTGTAGTAAAGATATGGGCAGGGAAGGGGCACATCTTATGTACGGGAAGTTATTGTGTGGTGAGGGAATTTAAGGGTGAAGTGACGGATGAAACGATCAGTACCACACAGTTTAAATATATGATAAAACTGTATGGTGTGGGGGGCTGCCACACGGTGTCTCCGCACCGTGTGGAGACACCACACAATAACTTCCCCTTATCTACAGAAATACATGCATGACTCAAGTTCTAGTCAACTAGGTTGCATAGACATGTATACGGGACACGTACGGAGATAAGAAAGTTTTGAAAAAAAAATTTAAACCTCTTAATTCAATGTATATCCTCCATTTTTTATAATAAAAAAACAAGAAATATGATGTATTCATTGGGGATGAGATCATATGTCTAAGTTGTGTGTTTAATTTCGATGTTTAAGTAAAAACTACGTCGTTTTATGTGTATTTGATTTTTATGTTTTATTTATTCTTATTTCTTCAAAAATCCAAGTACAAATAAAACGACGTAGTTTTTACTTAGATACCAAAATTAGTAACACAACTTAAATTAATCACCTAATCGAAGATCTTGTCAAAATTGGATGTCATATTTGTAGTGCGGATAAAAACCGTCTTTACATAGTCATAAATATGAATTGGACTGCAATTGAGGCCCTTACATATTGAAAATTTCAAAAGGGCTCTAGGTCACTGCCTGTTGAGCCTGTGCCTAGAGACGACATTGTTTCCAAATACCAAGTTAATTTATGTGATTCCCGGAGAACAAAGAAAACGGAAATGTCGAATACAACCTTACTTCCAAGCAAAATGTTTTAATTTAACTGATAGAATTGGTGAATAACAATAATTTTGTCATTAAGAAATAATGTTGAGTACAATGAGTTTATATAGAGAGACCACAAGGGTATAAACGTAAAATGACAAATAATATATTCTAATACGCTCCCTCAAGCGGACGGAGTGGAGTGAAGTCCAAGCTTGGAAACAAGTGCCGAAAAAGATAACCGGGGCAAAGGCTTGGTGAGGACATCAGCCAGCTGGTCTGAAGCAGCAACACGAGCAACACGAACAAGACCACGCTCAACATGCTCACGAATGAAATGATAGTCAATGGCCACATGCTTCATGCGGGAGTGGAAGACCGGGTTGGCACTGAGGCGAAGCGCTCCCAAATTGTCACAGAAAATCACCGGTGTGGAGCCAACCGAAAAACCAAGATCCGCAAGAAGATAAGTCAGCCAGGCAACCTCAGCAGCCGTATCCGCAACGCTCCTATATTCCGCCTCAGTGGAAGATCTAGAAACCGAGTGCTGCTTCTTGGAACTCCAAGAAATGGCATTTTTGCCCAAGAAAACAATGTAAGCAGAAGTAGAAGTGTAGCCAGGCACATACTCAGATGACACTGGATCACGGTAGCCGTCGGCTTTGTTACCCGCCCAATCAGAGTCGGAGAAAGCATGCAAGGCTAGAGGCGAATCCCGATACAACTGCAAACCCATAGTGAGGGTGCCAGATAAATAGCGCAGAAGGCGTTTGACAAGCATCCAGTGATACTCTGTCGGCGCATGCATAAACTGTGAGAGCTTATTAACTGCAAACTGGATATCAACCCTCGTAAAGCATAAATCTGCGCAGGCACCCATCGTTTGGCGATCATTGAGTCGGATCGGAATAAGCAGGAGAAAAAACGGTGTCACCCGAAAGGCATCGGCGGGCATGGGGTAGAGGCGCCTTAGAGTCTTCCATGTGAACCTGAGATAGGAGCTCACGTGTATATCTGGTCTGCGTCAGTAACAAACCCGTGGTAGAATGAGTGACCTCAACCCCCAAAAAATACGACAGTGGACCAAGGTCCTTGATGGAGAACCGAGAGCCCAACTGATCAATAATGCTCTGAACCTGCTCAGCAGAGCTACCTGTAACAATAATATCATCGACATATACCAGAAAAATAGTAATGCTGACAGATGTGCGACAAACAAATAGAGACGGATCAGCCACAGAGTTAACAAAACCCAGAGTGAGGAGGAAAGACTTAAGCTCATGGTACCAGGCTCGAGGAGCCTGCTTAAGACCATAGATCGCTTTGCGAAGTTTGCAAACAAAAGTGGGTTTTGTGGTATCCTCAAACCCGGGTGGTTGAGACATATAAACATCTTCAGCTAGTGTACCCTGCAGAAAAGCATTATTGACATCGAGTTGGCGAAGAGACCAACCAAAGGAAACCGCAATACCGAGAACAAGACGGATCGTAGCAGGTTTAACAACAGGACTGAAAGTTTCAAAATAATCCAAACCAGGACGTTGCGTAAACCCTTTTGCAACCAGCCTAGCTTTGTATTTATCAATAGAACCGTCCGGTTTCCTTTTTATTCGGAACACCCACTTACACCCAACGACATTTAAACCAGCTGCAGGGGGAACTAGAGACCACGTGTCATTGCGAAGAAAGCGCACTATACTCATCGGACATGGCAACACACCACCGCTGCGGGCACCGCAAGGCCTGCTTAAGGGTCGAGGGTTCCGTGTCAAGGTAGCGATTATGCAGTTGAGCTTGAAGGTTGAAGAGTTGACGAGGTTTATATATTTGGTTTCGAGATCGAGTAGTCATGGGATGTGGGGGCTGAGGGGGAGGAGAAGGGGGCTGGGGAGGGGGGGACGAGTTGGAGGGGGAGTCGGAGGAGGAGGATGTAGGAGTGGCTGAAACGGTAGAAATACCGACAGAAGGAGAGGTGGGAGAGGCATGAGAGGATGAGGAGAGGGGTTCGTGGGGGGGGGGCATAAATGCCGGCGGGAGGTGTATGGGCCGTGGGGATGGGTGGAGAAATAGGGACGAGCTCAGGTGTATAAGAGTCGTCGGGAAGAAGGGCAGTCAAAGAAGGTAAGGAAGGGTCAGATGAGATGCTAGCAAAAGGAAAAATGTCCTCCACAAACCGAACATCACGCGAAATATGCATATGAGACTCGGAGACGTCGTAACACAGATAAGCACTTTGTGTGAGAGCATACCCAAGGAAGATACAAGGCTTAGAGGTAGGCGCAAGCTTGTGCTGTGTATATGGTTTAAGCCAAGGATAGCAGAGACACCCGAAGACGCGAAGTTTAGAGTAGTTAGGCGGTTTAGAGAAAAGCTTGAGATGTGGGGACAACATATCAAGATTTTTGTAGCATGCGGTTAATGAGGTAAAAGCTATGATCGACGGCATACGACCAATAGGTAACCGGAATCTTGGCGTGTGCAAGAAGGGTGAGGGCAGTCTCAGCTATATGCAGGTGGCGGAGTTCAGAGATGCCATTGTGTTGTGGCGTGTAGGTGGGGGAAGTGAAATGGGAGATGCCATGGTCAGACAGAAAATGGCGTAATTTAATGTACTCAGTACCATTGTCAGAATAGAGGGTTTTGATAGGGGCATCTAAGAGATTTTCGACATATTTTTTGAATTTAATGAACACGTTATGAACATCGATTTGCATGCAAGCGGGTATAACCACATATATCGAGTAAAATGATCGACAAAGAGAACATAATATTTAAAACCATCAATCGAATAAGCGGTGACGACCAAACGTCGGAATAAATAACCTCGAGGGTTGAGAAGTACATAATGTGGAATCGTAAAAGGAGCCTATGGCTCTTATTACACAAACAAGAATCACAATGAGAATGCAAAGTAGTGGATAATTCTAAAAGTTTATTGTTTGCTAAATTCTGAATAATCGGAAATGCAGGATGGCCGCAGCGAAGATGCCAAGTGGCGGCAGAGGCTTTAGACGCAGAGAAGGCGAAAAGAGACTTGGAAGACCACAGATAAGCACCATCATTGACTTGTCCTTGGTGGAGGCATTTGCCCGTCTTCAAATCCTTCACCAAAAACGAATCGGGTAAGAAGTCAATAGATACAGAATTATCCTGGCAAAATTTGTGGACAGAAAGTAAATTACGAGATAGAGCGGGAACACAGAGAACATGATTTAATTTAAAAGAGGAAAGAGAGGTAGAGCCAATGTGTGTGATGGCCAGGGAGCTACCATCACCAATGACAATACGGTCCATACCTTGGTAAGGAGAGTGAAGAGAGAGCAAGTTGAGTTCCTGAGTCATGTGGTGAGAGGCACCACTGTCAAGCATCCAAGGAGCATAAGGATCGAGCATCACTGCGAGGAGGACCTGGAGGACGATGATGAGCAACGTGGGCATGGGGAGATTGTGGGGGCCGAGGGTTGGTGGGGGTTACTGGGGTGGGCGAGGAGATTGTTGTAGAGCGGATAGGTGGTACAAATGAGTAGCAACATGTCCTGGAGACCACAGAGTTGGCGAAGCCTTGATAACCTTTGGAATTACGAGGATTGGAATTTTTAGAGAGTGATTGGGCGGTGGGGGTCTCGGGTTGGGAGGGGGAGGGACGGCGGGGTGGGTGAGGTGGCCGAGGGGTGGGTGAATAGGGGTAATAGTTCGTATTGGTCGGAACATGCATAGGACGCGGTGGATGATAAGCAGGGAAAGCAGTGTAAGCAGGGGGTGTAACCGACTGACTATGTACAAGTGACGCTTCATGCATTAACAACTTTTCATGTAATAATGGCAAAGAGATGGTATCATCACGAGCCTGAATGGCACTGACAAGGCCCTGATAATCACCACCAAGATTTTTTAAAATTAATTCAACCAAGTCATCATCAGGTACCTTGGCATCAAGAGACGCGAGATCATCAGCAACATTTTTTACGGCAGTGAAGTATTGGGAAATGGACATTGTACCTTTAGTGATTGAATTTAACCGTAGTTTGAGATGTCGAACACGACCCTTACTCTGTTTCCCAAACGTGTCGAGGAGAGTGTCCCAAGCTTGTTTCGAATTTGTCGTGTGTTGAATCGTAGCCATAAATTCTCTATCAACCGAACCCAAAATTAAATTGTGAATTAGGGCATCTTGTTGGAGCCAATGCAAATGAGCCGCATTGACTGTCAGCTCACCAGCCGCAGATGAGATGGTTGGCGGCGGCAAGGGGGTGGCACCCGTGACGTAACCGATGAGACCGTGACCGGTGAGTAAAGTGGTCAATTGAAGCTTCCAAGCCGTGAAATTTTTGCCATCAAGCTTTGTAGGAGCATTGGCAAAGCAGGATTAAGCGAGATAACGGTGGTGGGGACGCGAGGGTCGCACTGCGACGCAGCGAGTGTATGCTTGATGCGCGGAAGTGGCGCGAACCGCCGATTGGGTAGAGGTGGCGGAAAGGGTTGCCATGGCATTTGTAAGCTTGTGCAGTAAAAGAAAAAAGAAAAATAAGGAAGGCCGTAGTGGCGGCGGCTAGAGGAAGAAGAGAAAGGAAAAAAAAAAATTTAGGGATCAAAAGATCTCTGATACCATGATAGAATTGGTGAATAACAATAAATTTATCATTAAGAAATAATGTTGAGTACAATGAGTTTATATAGAGAGACCACAAGGGTATAAACGTAAAATGACAAATAATATATTCTAATATTAACACATCATTAATTTCAGCATGCATAAGTCAAATCCAGATTTCGAAATCCTATAGAATTATAGAGCTTTAGCAGATTCATCCAAATATGGTGCTCAAACTTCTCCCCTCCATCTCTGCAAAACAAAACTACATGGAATTACAAAACTTTTCCAACTAAAAGAAATACTAATAATAAATAAAGTAAAAGTTTAATTAAGTTTTTATACCTTCAAAAGATTGTTCATCCAATCCTTGCCATGAGAGCATTATTGATATTTTGTAGAGCAGTTTTAACAATACTTTTCATAATATCAATTGAATCATCAGAAATAGTAACACAATGGAAAGGGCTGATCAAGATTTGGAAAGAGGCATTGAGAAGGGTTCCAACAAAAGGAGTTGCTTCTGGATATGGCGTTGAAAGCTCGGTGGGTATAATTGTAAATCCACTTGGTAGGATTCCTATCTTCTCAAGGTTTGTATCATCTGATAACAATCTCATCATTGAATCCACATTCAAAGGTGCAAAAATTAAGGAAGATGATGTAAGTTCAGTGCTAGTCTCTTGCAATATCAGCATGTTTTTTTGTTCTTCATTCCCATGAACCTATATAACATGAATCATTAAAATAAGAAAATTTATATATATTTGCATATTTTAAGTGATTATCATATAATACTGAGTGATATGGAATGGATATATTATTGCCCTTGATTATAATATATGGTATGATACTAACCCGTAGCACAGAAACGCCATTCCCCTCCTGTCCAGTAGCAATGCGACATGTTTCTTGAACAATATCGGCACCATTACAGAGAATATCCCACTGCATATATAGAGCGTAACATATATACATATAGATGTTGTAGGTATAGATATATATAGTCATAAGCATTAATTTCATCACTTATTCAAAGTTAAAACTTTTTTTTTTTTTAAATCGACAATTAAAGATGCACACGTGTTGACATTTTACGAGAAATCATTGCAACTAATTCATTTGAAAATATTTAGATTGTTTAGACTAATTACTTTCTCAAAAAATCAAAGAATTTAATTTGTACCTCTGCACGAGTAGCTATATTGCGAAGGAAATCAAAAACCATCTTTGACGGTATTGGAAGTTGTATGCAAAGTGAAGCGCTTAGGACAACGCCGAAAGGCATTCTAGTGTCACTAACATTGTCCTTTTTAATTATCTTGACATCGTCAACTCCATCTCCAGATACATATTTCCATCCGTAAGCATTAAAAGTTGTTGCTCCACCAAAAAATTCACGACACATTCTTTCACTAAGCTTCAACACACTCATAGTGCTTCCTTCTTGTCTAGCCACTGGAATATATAATAATCATGACGAGTGTAAGTAGAAAATAATATTTGGTTTCAACATTTTGTAAATGAAACCTTATAACTATATATGCTAAGAAAAGAAAGCAATTAGAGTTGATTTTATTGATTAATTTCATTAATTAAAGGTCAAAATCCAAAATTCATGTTTAAAATAGTCCTGCTTTGCATTCTGTCCGATTTATAAATATCTATTTTTTTCCTCTATAATTTACTTACGCTATCTTTTGATAGAATAAATAATAGTGGCTAGCAAAATCAAATAAATAACGTTTTTCTTCTTAAATTCTTAAATTCCGTGTAAACATCTTTTGCATAGATCTGTGTTTAAAATAACTTACATTTGAATTCAATTTACATCATCGGGGTGTGTCTAATTTCATGTGTAGCTTAAGTGCAATTTCATGCCTAGTCGATGAAATTTATAAACATTCTGGCCATTGATAGGGTAATATAACTAATTTGCAGAGATGTAAGAGTATTTGTTGTAGATATCGAAAATATTTTAAAATTGTGTTTTAAAGATATTAACATTTAGGTTTAGAATAAATAATAGGGGGAAGGGGCCACAAGGACAAAAAAATTAATAAATGGGTCTGGAAGGACAAAAGTAACATTTTAATGATTATAAAGGACAAAAATCACAATTGTTACTTCACGTGTTAATGTTACTTTGTGTTTCACAATTGTTATTTCATATTTACTTTATTCCACATTTGTTACTCCATATTTGTTACTTCATAATTGTTACTTTTGTCCTTATTAAATTACAGTTTCCTTCTATCCCGATTTTTTGATAATTTTGTCCTTCTGGACAAAAATCTATAAATAATAATGCATTTTGTCTTGGATATATATACTATAAACTAGAAAAATATGTATTTAATATTGTAAAAAAGAAATTTGTTAAAAGAATCTGATACTAGTGTTCTAAAAGACTTTATCAAAATGCAAAGTAAGCCGGCATAAAAGCACGAAACTCGTAAATTTGACTTAATTAAATATATCAACGATAGATCATACTGCAAAATTAAGATAATTATTCTTACCAACTCCATCCACGTTTTCGCGATTAGTTTGTGAGAATGTATATGCAATCCTCTCACATTGCCTTTCAAGGGTAGACATCCACCTCACTGCACCATACACGACACCAGATTGATGAATCGGTTCAACTAAATGATGAACAACTTCATCGTTCACAGCAACATGCTCAACCCATGTGACCTAGACATACAAATTCAAGATTTAGCACTTATATGTATGTAACTTAATATATTCTATTTTCTTCACTTAATGTGCCACATATAATATTTTCTTTACCTTTGAAAACCCACTTAGCAATTCTTGGATTATGCATCCTGATGGCCACTTTAAGCATTTGATTAATGGATCATAAGGTATCTTTGGGAGGATGTTATCAAGTGAAACATCAACTATTGCCCATATTTCTTGGGCTAGTTGTTTGCAATATCTCATGAAAATAAACTTTCTAGTTGGAACAATTGGACACGATATTTGAAATTCCGCACAAATCTATACAAAATATATATATCCACATTCAATAATTGTTAGATCACAATATTAATATTTTTATAACAAATAAATAAATAACCATACTGATGTAGATAACAATTAATGTAACAAGAGTAAATATTACCAGCTGAAGATCACCATCTTTGGTTCCTTCCCTCTCTGTTGTTGAGAGTTGATACAAACTCATAGCTTTGGAGACAAAGTTAGGATACACAGCTAACCATTTGGTCTGGCCAAAACAATTACACAAACAACGACAATAATAACATTAATAAAAGAAAGGAATATTTTGGTCTATTTTCTTAAACAAATTTGATAATCTCATCTCCAATGTTTCAAGTTTACGATTTTACCGCTCGTTTATGTATTTATCACCTTTTCAATCTGATGTCCAACAACCAAATAAGGATTAAGGTGAAAGACATCGAAAGCTTTTAAATGATTCTGATTATTACATGTAAGGGAAATGTGTTTGTGACACAATTAAGGAAGTACCTCAACACACTTTTTGGTTTTTATAGGACCATAGAATTCAATAGGTCTCACGTCCTAATCAATTGTTTAAAAGTTATTCTGTGATACTATGACTACTCTACATTTAAACCCCCTTCACTTTTAAAAGCAAATAGTGGACTTGTCATTATCATAAAATAAAATAGAAATCCATTGTCCTGATTCATATCCCCTGTCATTTATTCTCACCCAAAAAATAAAATAAATAAAATAAAAAACAATAATAATGATGCAATTGAATTGAATTGAGCTATGGCTATAGAGAATTACCATGTCCATGTAAACCTCAACAACCTCAAGGGGTGAAGCCATCACATTTGCAGATCGCATGGAACCTTCATTTTTCCATTTCGATCCATTTCTTCGAAACACTGTTGGGAAAACCTTGAAGTATTCCTCTTCATTCAACACATACCCGCTTCCTTCTCCGTTAGGAATCCATAACTGCTCTACAGCTTCTGTCTTCTTTATCAATTCACCCATCGATGCCACTGCCACCTCTTTGATCAATGGCACATTCGATTCAACAAATCGCGTAAGATGTGAAATGTAGTCTTCGGATACCATATTTTCAGCTACTTCTGTGGCGACTGTTTGAGAAGGGCTGCTGCTGCTGTCGGAGAAAATTGATGATTCAAGAATTGATTTGTCTACGTACTTTGATGTTATCCTCTTCATTTGTTCAATCTATATAAATATATATAGAACCACCAAAAAAAAATTAGAGTCAGTTTGTGGCAATAGATTTCCTTTGATTCACGAAATTTAATATTAAATAATCTAATCTTCACAAAAGATTATTTGGTTATGAAGTCTGAAGTCCTCTTAAGACATACACGATCTTCTTCATTTTTATGAGCAATATATGTTCTGGGCAAAAGATATATTTTAGCAGATCGTCCCTATTTTTTACAGTAAATTCCACAAGAAACATAAACGTAAATTGCAGTAATACAATGAGATGGATCGTTACCAACATATAATAACAATTACGAGTGTTGTAACAATAACACATGAAGTAACAATACAATAAAAACATCATTTCCAACATATAGTAACCATTACGAGAGAAGTAGCGATAAGAATATTACGTAAGAATAAATTTAATAAGAATGATCATTTTCAACATATAGTAACAATTACGAGTGAAGTAACATCGAGAAGTAAAAGCGTCGTATCAAGCTTCAAGCGTAGATTATGGGAAGCATTTTAGCATAGATTAATACCGGATGTATACTTTGTCTGGATGCAACTTTTTTTTATTTGTATTTTAATGTTTATCTGATTGTATTTTGATGTCTTTTATAAAAAAAAAAATTGGATAGATCGTTTTGGGAAGATTGACTTCCCAACAATTACTCTACCTATGAATTATGATGGCCGACGACATTTACTTCCCAAAATTTACTTGTTGATTTTTTTATTACAAACTTTTCTCCCTTTCTTATTTATTTCCATGGGTATTTTGGTCTATTAATAATAAAATTATCCTTTTTAGCCAACAATTTTTTTTTTGCAATTATCCATCCACTCTAAATTTTTTTAGATTATTTGTCCATTTGATCTCTTTCCCCAGTTTTTTTTTTCCAAAAGTTACAAAACAAAGAAAGAAATACCATTCCAACTTCTTGTTTCTTGTCAAGATTGTTAGTTTGTTATTATCTTCTTTGTTGATTGTTATATAGTCGGCTGGTGGGATTTTTGGCCTAGAATTAAGCTATATGTGAAAAAAGTGGTTGAGGGCTGGGTGAAATTAGCCCCCCTCAGCCCACGGAGGAGTTACGTCCTTGCCCCGATGAGCATTTATCAAAGTTTGATGACAAAAATGTAAGGTATGTCTTCATTGGCTATGATGGGAATTCTAAATGCTTTAAATTGTATAACATATATATATATATATGTATTATATAATTTGTTACCACGTCGAGATTGAAAATGATGAATTGCCGACTTAGTTAGTAAATAATAAACTTTATCCTATTATTTTAAAATATACTCCTTTCGTAACACTTAAGATAAACTCATAATAGCCTTAGCTATCTTAGCTTTTATCTTTAGGCTTTAGAAGATTTGATATTTTGTATTTCTCTACTATAATAATATTTTCACTTTCGCTTGTGGATGTAGGTCACACTGACCGAACAACGTAAATTTTGTATTTTGTATTTTGTATTTTCTCTTCCGTTGTTTATTTTATGTTATCGTCATTAAGGGTTGTCTCTCGTTTTATTTTTTTCCTAACAAACTAATATCAGAGCCGAGGTTTTTGAGTTTTTGAAAACTCCACTATGACTATAACTAAATGACGGTACCTAAGTATTATTTTGAGAGGTTCGACAAAAAAATCAACTTCATGACGTGTCAACTTCGATATTGCACTGCTTGGGAAGGAGAAAAAGCCAAAGAATATGTCAGATGAGGAGTTTGCTGGTCTTGACAAGAAGACCAGGTCAGGTATCATCTTATGTATTTCTGATGGGGTTTTAAAAGAGGTAGTCATTGAGGTTACTGCTAAGAATATATGGGAAAAACAAAAATCCTTGTATATAAAGAAAACCGTGGAAAATATACTTTATTTAAAGCAAAATTTGTAAATTCTTCGTATGTCTGAAGGGACATCTATATTATCGCATTTAGCTAAATTTGATTCTATGCATATGAATTTGAGTAATATAGATATCAAGATTGATGATGAGGATTTGGTCATCTTGTTATTGTGTTCACTTCCCCAATTGTTTAAGCATTTTAGATAAACTTTTTTTACAAAGAAATTAAGTCGATTCTAAAATAGAAAGAGCAAATTGATAAAGACATAACTGGATGAAGAAGTAGTATTAGTCATGTAGACGTGTTGTTAGTTCAGGGCAGATCATATAAAAAGGATGCAGATAGTAAAACGTTTGTTTTGAAACCTAGAAATAAAAATTTGACATGCAATTATTGTAAAAATATTGGTCATATCAAATCAGATTGCTTTCGTCATAAAAACAAAGAAAATTGTGAACAAAAGAAAGAGCATGGTAAAGAGTCTGCTAAGGCCAGTATCGTAGAAGATGAGAGTGATGGAGAGATCTTATTTGCTGATTATATATTAAGGTCTACTAACAGGGCCGGCCCTCCAATAAGGCGGAGGAGACGGTGGTCTTAGATCCAACGGTGTCGGGGCCCAACATTACATGTTTCACTAAAAGAAAAAAAATCCGTGTAAATCCAATCTGATCAAACCTAATATAATGTGCTAAAATATTTTCTTTTTTTGAGTTGATAAAGGCCCCGAAAAAAATTACTTGAATCGATAAAGGCCCAACTTTTTTTTTTTATAAAATGTATTTTCGAGAAAAAAAACTTCGAATTAAAATGCCTAATTCGGCGACTTGGTCTTAGGCTCAAAAAATCTCTGGGCCGAGACCCTGTCTACTAATGAATTTATCTTGGATTTTTATTGCACTTATCATATAGGTCCTAATAGAGATTCGTTTTCCACGTATGATTCAGTTCAAGGTGGAGTTGTTTTGATGGGCAATGGCGCAATTTGCAAGGTTGCTAGTATTGGTACAGTTAGAATAAAGACTCACGATGGTGTTGTCAGAACACTTACGTAGGTAAAACATGTTCTAGATTTAAAGAAAAATCACATTCGTTGGGCACACTTGAGACTATTGGATTTAAGTACACCGCTAAAAGTGGAGTTCTAAAATTAATTAAAAGCGCTATGGTTGACATGAGAGCTTGCAGTTCTGGTGGTTTGTATTTTTGGTAGGGATCATCAATTATTGGCAGTTCTGCAATCCCTACATCATAATGTTCAGAGTTAGATATTATGAAGAGTCGTACATTTGTTAAGTTGAAGCAGTGATTGAACTTGTTTGACATTGTTTGTCATAAAAGCTTGCAAGTCGTATATTTTGCAGGGATCCACAATCATTGACACTTCTGCTATCCATACATTATTCTGTTTAGAGTTAGATATTATGGAGTGTTGTCCGTTTGTTAAGTTTAAGCAGTGGTTGGACTTGTTTGACATTGTTTGATACATTTGAAACTAATGGAGAAAGAACAGTATTACTATTACTATTTACGGGTTGTGGCGCTGTCGCTGTGTGGAGATTTATTAAGTGGGCCAAAACCCACAACTTAATATGTTCCCACATCGACATTGAAGATGATGAATTGCCGACTTAGTTAGTATTTAATAGGATTTATCCTATTATTTTAAGATGTATCAATTAAGATATATATAACCTTTAAATTGTTTTAGGTATTTTGGCTTTTGCTTTTATGCGTCAGGAGAGTTTGATTTTTTATATTTCCCACTATAGTAATATTTTCTCTTTCGCACGTGGATGTAGGCCACATTGACTTCGCACGTGGATGTAGGCCACATTGACTGAACCACGTAAATTTGGTTTTTTTTTCCTTCCATTGTTTTTTCTGTTATCGTCGTTAAGGGTTATCGCTCGGTTTGTTTTTCCTAACATATATTATGAAGAGGCTTCTCTTATTATGAAACGGAGAGATTATATGGATGAAGAAACTAAATCAAACTAGAAAAATGAGACATGAGAGTTGACTCAATTCATAAAAGTAAAAGTACAATTTGTGTGAAGTACAAAATCAAAAAGAAATGCAAAAAGATGAGATAAATAAGAACAACACAAGACCAGTTGCCAATGGTACAAGCATTTGGCCAAGAACCCGGAGTTTCATAAAAGAACTAAGCATACTAATATTAAGTATCATTTAACTGATATTGCATAGAAAGAGATGAAATTTGAGTTTTTGAAGTCACACGATTAGATTGTTGATATTTTCACAAAGGCGTACAGTTTAAAAAAAAAAATGGCTGATTGAGAGCAAGACTCAGAGTGCATGAAGAAATTCTGAATTCAATGGATGTTGATTTATTAATTTGCATTTTTTAGAAAATTTATTTTCTAGATACATGAATTAAACTTGGATGCATAAATGACAATTTTTTTATTTATTTTTGTTATTTTGTGTCATGGAAATGTATGAAAGTTACTTTCTATAACCCATACATGCATGCACACGATATGAATCATTGGGAACATACCTGTTCTATGAGTTGTGTATTCTCCAGACGAAGCTGTTGTAAACTAGTAGGAATTTCTGGGACAACAGCATTGGCTCCACATTTATGGCAAGGGAGATCGCCAAGGGCTTTTTTACAACTTAAGTTCTCAGCAGCCAACTTTTCATTCTCTGCTCGAAGCTCATTATTATTCTTACGCTCATTATGCGACTGCAGAAATAAAAAATTCAATGGTGCATAAAAGTTCATGATTTAATGCCCATTCATTCGTTGTAACGCCCCCAGACCTCCGGCCTGGTAGCGTTAAAATTTGTCATAAATGGTGGGTTAATCTGTTTTAGACTGGTCGTTACCGTTTTAGTAAAAAGGCTAACCCGAATTGATAAAATCTTTATGCCTCAAAACTTATATAAGGTGAACATTACATTATATTACCGATGTGGGATTTTACATTCATAATATATGATACGTACCTTTGTGTGAGTGCGTTTATTTTGAAACCAAAATTTAACTTGAATAGGGTCTAATCCAAGTTTACAGGCCAACTCCTTTCTTTGCGAGTCGTCAGGATGAGGACACTCCTTGAATAACCTGCAAACAAATGAAAATCAACCCACTTTAATTAATTCTTTTCACCAAATAGCAAACAATAATCTTTTTCCACGAGTTTTTTTTTAAGCACATACGCTTCCATTGCATCGATTTGAGACTTCGTGTGGCGATAATGACGCTTTCTCTTTCGACTAGAACTCTCAGGCTGAGAATTTTGGCCTGCGGAGTTAACTTCTTTACTATTTTCATCGCTCTCATTAATGTTGTAATTTTCACGAGACACCGCAAGTATGATGTCTGCTGCAGCCACATTTGTATAGCCCTATATCAAAGAGATCGTTAATAAACTTTTATATATTATAATGTCGAGAAATAAGACCGACAAGCTAATTTTAAATCGAAAATCATGTAACGGAAATATCACGAGTGCGTTATCAAGCGTTTTTGGTGGATATCAGACTGGAGTATATGATTTCTACGGCGGTGAACAGCGGGGGTGGAGAACGTTATGAAGCTTTTAGTGGCGGACACATTTAGTATGAAGGCGGACATGCAGCTCAACAAATTGACAAATTAGCTCTGCTTGTATTCAATTATCCATCGTTTTATGGGTTAACCCGAGTTGACAAGATTTTTATGTCTCACATTTATATGGTGGTAATGCGTTTCCCCCACTTCCAATGTGGGATATCACATCCTCCCCTTATAAGGGACTGGCGTCATCGTCAGGACGGCCAAGACTTGTCTCACTGGACTTATCCCAGATCGTCCCTACCACGGGATTCTAGAGGTGGCCCTCACCGCCTCTCACGGTGTGGTACATAGGTCCGATGGCAGTCAACTCTGCTACCATTTCAGAACACCTCAGGACTCGGGTTTGGTAAAGGCTTAAATGAGTCATAAGACATTTAAGTCACACACCTATATGGTGGTGATGCGCTTCCCCCACTTCTAATGTGGGATATCACAGGACATTACCAGTATTGTTTAATTTTTGACAATAAAACTGCATAATTTTAAGACAAAAAAATTTGGATGACAGTGGGGGCACTCGCCCCCTCCCTTACCCACGTGACGTCGGTCCTCCCTTGGGGTATGTACAAAATAAAATATAAATAAAATGATATGGTAAATGTCACCGGACACAAATTTGAAACATAAATTTTTTCAGTTTGCTACTTGTGTTAGAGCACATACAGTGGATAGTGTAAATTATTTAAAAACAGTACTTTACAGATTTCAACATTTAAATTTAAAAAAAAAAAAAACATTGCAGTGGATACTATTTTTTATAGTGTTAAATACAATTTCTTTAAAAAGTTACTTTACGTCCACCACATTCATCTAGATTCTGTAAATTAAAAAAAAAAAAAAAAATAAATAAATATATATATATATATAATATGATGTATTTCATCTTGGATAGAAATACTATAAACTCGTAAATATAGTATTTAATAACTATAAAATAAATAATTAATCAAAAGTAGGAGATACAAGTGTTCTAACAAGAATTATATAGATTTCAATGTAAGAAAAAGAATAAAGCCAAGAAAGTTTGATTTTGTTTTGAACTTGGTTGACATTTGTGGACTGGAATTTTGGTTGACTTTGATGGCTAACAAACAAGGATCATCTGTGTAACCATAATATTTTATTTTATTTTCCCTAACAGATTTGTCCAACGAAATGTAGTCACACGGACATGTTGAAAGGTATTAACAGTAAATGTGTGTGTATACATATAATTGTAACCGAAGTACGAGATTTTTTATTTCTACTCCGTCTCAGGAAAATTGTTCATTTTTTTTGTTATGAGACACATAAATTAAGAAAATAATTAACGTGTTGTATTTTAAGTAATAATAGACTTATACGCCCCAATCAAATAATAAATACTCTTTGGAATATGAAATTAATATATAAACATTAAATGTACTTCAAAAAAAAACATTAAAGATCCGTTTGTTTTGGGTTGAAGTTTATTTTGAGGTGTTTTATATGCTAGTGAATAAT
This sequence comes from Gentiana macrophylla, assembly GCA_026214975.1. NCBI lineage: Eukaryota > Viridiplantae > Streptophyta > Magnoliopsida > Gentianales > Gentianaceae > Gentiana > Gentiana macrophylla. The sequence continues at coordinate 112,911,761 of CM047809.1, read as the reverse complement.
AAAATATAATAAAAATGATTGAAGTAATTATTAGAAAATTAAAATATTTTTTTTGAAATTTGTGTAGATGAAAAAATGATTGGTGGAAGAAATTGAAATAAGTAGTATGATGAATAAAATAATGATAAAAAAAGTAATCAAGTAGATAAAGTGAAATGACGAGAGATAATTTAATATTTTTTATTTGTAGTTGAAGAAGTGATTAGTGATTTTCAAAACAAAAAAAAAAAGAAAAAAAGAAGTGATTGTGAGAGAATTGTAGGAAATAATTGATGGAGTGATATAAAAAAACTCTAAAAAATACTTCAATGAAAACAAACACAATATAAATGTTCTAATAGGTGTATGTTTGGGAAAATGGTATTAAATGATATATTGGTTTTTTAAATAATGGGGAGTGGCTTAAAAGGACAAAAAAGAGGGGGAAAATAAGAATCAGGACAGTGAAAATGTAAATTGAGTGATAAGGATAAATCTACTGTTCATAACCCCAAATACATTGTTTGCCGAAGTGGAACTGATTTCAAATCCAATGTTTCATTGTTCCACTGTTTATGTGTTTTTTACAAAAATGACCTCGAAAATAACGTTGAAAAAATATCAAATAAGATGTCTAAATAAAGATGATGTGAAGAGGAAAAATATGATGAAATAATTACCATTTTTCGACAATCAAATCCAATGATATATTCATTTTTGTTGTTGAATACGAAAGAATATAAATCACACTGGAATAAAGATATGTCTTTTTTAACCAGAAAAATATTTTACCGTCTTTTTTACATATTTCTATATTTAAATTGTCTTTTTTTTGACAATAAACCCTTTAAATAAATACTTTTATGAGACATTTCATTTTAAAATTTTAAACACTTTTTATGGACGGAGGTATTATATCAAAAGCGATGATGGTTGACAAATTAATGATATAACTAACCAAAGCATAAACAAGCGTTGACTACGGTTATTATCTGATTGGTCTATGTTGTGGCGCAGACGGGTGATTAACGTGTGGTGTATGACACGGTGTGTAGAGACACGCGTGTGGATTACACACACCTTGCATGCGGTTTTATTCTCGTCTTTTATACTATGCGGCCACGATCGTTTCACCCGTCACTTCACTTCAAAATCCCCCTCCACACAAATATTTTCCGACACTAACACACTTGTTCTTTAATTTGTGTGACTAGCTAGGCAAATTTATATAAATTCCTTTCCCCTTCAAAAAAAAAAAAAAAAAAAAATTAAAAAAAACACAAAAAACGTAAAACAAAATGCAATAGATGAAAAAAACAAATCAAACTTATTTTGCGGTGCCCAAGACCCAAGCCTCACATGCCTTGTGGCAGGGTTGGCCATCCTAGAGGATCTAAAAGGTGTCTTTCATCATCTCTCACAACATAGAGCTGGTAATATTTTAGTCATCTGTTAGGATCAATCGTTTATTGTTTCATTAAAATCAATTGTCCTTATTAGGATCAAGCGCTTATCGTTCTACTAAAATCAATTGATGTTAATAAATGTGCTATTATACATGTAAGAGTGGGCAATCTCTCTCAACACCATATGTTAGCAAAGGTGCTACTGTACATTTGTCCTTGTTAGGATCAAGCGATTATCGTTCTACTAAAATCAATTGGTGTATCAATTGGTGTTAGTAAATGTGCTGTTATACATTTAAGATTGGGCAATCTCTCTCAACACCATATGTCAGCAAAGGTGCTACTATACATTTAAATCTCCCAACACCCCGTGTTAGTAAATATTCTACTATACTCTCTCAACACTCCCTTAAGCGTGTTAATCTTAAAGGCTTCAACACGCCCCTCAAGTGTGGGCTATTTCTCCCAACACTTGCATATTGCACAACCTTTAATCTTAAAGGCTTCAACACGCCCCTCAAGTGTGGGCTATTTCTCCCAACACTTGCATATTATAAATAGGGAAAATATTGTTCACACCAGGGTTCGATCTCGTGACATCTGGTTCTGATACCACCGTTCTATTAAAATCAATTGGTGTTAGTAAAAATGCTACTATATTTCCTTATACATTGAAGAATGTGGACAATCTCTCCCAACATTGTTTCTGATACCATTTATAATGTATCAGCAACGTGCAAAAAAAAAAAAAAAAAAAAAAAAAAAAAAAAAACCCACAACAGCAACGTGCAAAAAAGTAAAGGTTTCACCTGCTCAAGCGATGCCTGATTGTGAGTCAGCCCTGAAAATTCATCATTTTTTCCTCTTACAACTACCGGTATCTGTCCGATCATAATTTCCTTTTGCATGTTTTGCAGCAGCTAGCTAGCTAGAATCGACTGAAAAACAAAACAAAATCTGGAGGCTTAGCATTGTAAAATTGTTCGCATAATATATATAAGCAGGGTATATATAACGCCGGCTTTTGAAACCTGAGGGGAAATCTTTAGATGGTAAATCCGCATGGTGCGGTTACCTTTATTCCACATATATAGAAACACTCGCGTTCTTAAGTGTTTTACGTATGTGAAATGAATTTTACGCTTTATAACGCGGATGTTTCTGAGTGAAAATAGAAGTACCGCGGATTTACCACCAAAAAAAACTTCCCGTCTCAAGGCATCGACACGATACCTTTTTTTCCTCCCTGGGTGCAAATGTTTCAGTTTTTGGTTTTTTTGATTGTTCATTTAATTTTATGTTTCATTTACTTCATCTACATCTATTGTTTACGTATTTTTTTTTTTTTTTGGTACGTAGATTCTTGAACATCATGGAACATAGATTAAATGAAAGGAAAAAAAAAACTGATTTTTCATACAAGATTTTTTTTACCCAAAAAAAAGTCTAAAATTTTAAGTGGCGTAAAGCAAAAGGTGAATTAATCTTGCAAATTCAGACATATGTCGTCCGAGTTTGAAAGTTGTGATGATAGCCAAAATAAATAAATCAGAAGGAATTATTTAAAAGAATCAACATGGAAATTAATCGATTTAAAATCGTAAGCCATAAGAATTAAATACTTCGGACAACACCGGACAAAGCCGGGGCTCTACCCCGACCAAACAAACGCACAGACTTATGTGTGTATTTTCCGGCGTCTAACTTTAATAAAATCTTTCATCTTTTAATAAAAGAAAAAAAAAACTAAAACTTTAATGAAATTACCAGGAGAATGTGATGCGACCGTGATGGGAAAAAGAAAAGGAAGAAATAGATATCGTGAAGAAGTTTCATTATGAAGGACTATAAATAGGCATATTTTTATGTCGCTTTTCCTAATGATAATAAAATTTAGGGTCCAAGAAGTCAAACTCGGCCCAGGCCCCACTTGCCCTGCGGCAGGGCTAACCTTGCTATCGAAGAATTCTAGTTGAGACATTCATAGTTATTTTTTTTTAGGAAAACACCACCTCTACCTACCCCACCCTCTCGGCTAAAATTTTCGGGAACATCTTTTCACACATCAAATTATTCTAATTCAATTCGAGACAGAGAACGATGATTATTCTGATTCAATTCAAATTAGAATTTTAAATGTTTTACACACCCAATACTGGTCAGAAAGACTTTCTGACTAAAATTGAATCAAGAAAACCTTTAATATTCTGTCAGAGATTCAGTATGAATCAATGAGTTTGCAAATTATCCTGACCCAATTTGAGTCAGAAAACGATAATTATTCTGATTTAATTCATTTCAAAACTTTGAATGTTTTTCATACTCAATACCGGTCAGAAAGACTTTTTAACAACAATTGAGTCAAGAATTCTATTAACATTCTCATCAGAAATTGATCGAGAATCAACGAAGTGCGGAAAACGTAAACTTGAAGGGTAAAAGTGGAAAATAAAATGATGTGTATAAAGACTTTTATTTGTGTGAAAAGACATTCTCAAATTTTCTCCACCCACCACTACCCCTAAAAGATTATGTTTCTCATAAATCATTTTTTTGAGTTCTATTTTTTATTTTTATTTTTTTGAAAAAAGAGTTCTATTTTTTTAATTGTTACAATACCGTCGTAAATTCATGTCTTGTACTTTAACATGTATCGTTTTGTATTTTTTTACTGTTGAATATATAGAGATTTTGCACTGTCATTTTCTAAAATGAATTATTATTGTTTTATATATATATATGTATATTGTTCAATAATTTTAACCATGACTTTTAACACGAGGAGAGGGCCATTTAAGCCCAAACACATATAAATATAATAGTCTCGTCCTCAAAACCAACATTATGAGATAAAGGAAATTTATCTCCTAACATATATAATAGTTAAAATAATTAAACTTTAACCGCCAGTGGCGGACGCAGAATATCGGATAAGGAAGGGCAGCAAAAAATTTAAACAAACAAATAAAAAATTTAATGAGGAAAAAACAAGATACATACTACATATATTAATAGGATTTTTTCGGATTAAAAGGAGAATATTAAATTGTATGTAGAGGTCCGCCCGCCACTGTTAACAGCCCCTCAAGTGTCCAATGTGAAATTTTAGAATAACTTTTTATTTTATACTACCTCCGTCCCATAAAAAGTGTCCACTTTTTATAAGATATATGATTAAACTCAATTAATGTGTTCTTTTTTATAACAAATGGACTCATATACCCTTAGTATGGATATTGATGAGCTTTATTGACTTGATGAGTTGATGTATTATGTGTATTGAAATCAACATTCATTTATTATGGTAGAGACTTTTCATATGGGTAAAAAAAGTGGACAGCCGTACAATTGTTCCTGCTAATTTTTTTTTGCTAGCCAATTTTTCAAGAATTGGCGCCATACAAATATTTATTTCAATTTTTTTTTGTTTCCCACCAAAAATAATTTCTAAAAATTGACACTATATGAAATTTTTCATAACAACAAAAAAAATGATCGGTCCCCAAAATCTCATTGATTTGAACAGAGAAGAAAATAGACAAAATTTCAAAAAAATTGATCTGAATGTTAATGTTTTTGATATTAATATCAGCACCAAATGTGTAGGACGTTGTTTTTTTTTTTTTGGTATTTTTCATGCAAATTTTCAGTCATTTATATGGAAAATATGTATACGACGGTTCATTTTCTTTTTCCTGGAGGTAGTAACTTTTCATATTCTTTTTAGAGTAAGTAGTGTACTACTGGTACCAACATTAAATGATTGTTTGGGATTAGAAAAGTTCAAAAAATGAGTAATTTTAATAGAAGGGTATAGTTGGAAAAAATTCATTAAATGAAACATTAGTATTGAGAAATGACACTTTTTATAAGACATAACATTTTTTAAATATGAACACTTATTTTTAGGACGGAAGTAGTATTTTAAATGGATATAGAGTATTTTTAAGGCAAGCAGGGCATGTAAGCCACGTGTAATTGCATGCACAGTAGGATACCGTTGACTTAGATACTACCCTACAAGATGGAAAAATGGCATCTAGCTTAGAAGTCAATTGAAAGACCTATTTACCTAGACAATTGCAATTTTGATCAATACACTACATTGTTTTTTATTACATTAAAACCATTTTCAGAAAATCAATTCGTGACTCAAATATTGACTTTTTAAAAGTCGATTGTGATAATCAACATTAAAAAAAATCAATTTTTTTATAAAGAATAAACTTTCTGAATGTGTTTTTGGTGTGGTACAAAGATAGAATCAATGGAGTGCCCTTCAAAAAATAAATCGGAAAGTGCAAATAATAACCCCTATTAAAAACCTTTGTAAATTTTTGAATCAATAAAATTCAGTTGGTAAAATGTATCACCTCCATTCCAAAATATAATTCATCTTAGAAGTTTTCACATAAGTTAATAAAGTAATTGAATGTCATAAATTTGAAATTTAAATACCTAAAATAGCCCTTGACTATCATTAATGCAATAGTTGTTAAATAATGAAAAGTTTTTGAATACATAATAAATTAGACTAAGATAGAGAAAACTGTAATAAATGTTTTATCGGTAGTGTAGAATGATTTATATTATAAAACAAATCTAAAAAAAATTGAGGAACAATTCTAAAATATATGATGATCTGTATTTTGACACGGAGGTAGTACAATGCTAACAAGATAAATTAACTAGTGGATTACGAGGTCTACCAATGTAACGCTTCAAATTTTATCAAAATGATATAATTTTTGTTATATGTTTATATATGTTTTTTTTTTGTTAAAAAGCGTAAATTTTGTCTAGAAATGCTTGTTTGTGATTTGTTTCAGGTTTAAGTGGGTCAATAGCGGGTTCCAATAGTCATTGTAGTTGAACATAACTTTTTAGGATGATAATACAACAATGAAAATAGATAGGTGATGATAGCTTGGTTTGATTTCTGCATTCTCTGTTTGTTTCCTTATTGTTTGGAGTTGGACGTTTTACTGTTTGGAACGACACTGTTGAACCTCTGTAATCTTTGTGTCTTATCTAATTGCTTGATAGATAAGTCCTTTACACACAGTCACACACACATATTGTTGTTCATAAAAAAACAATAGTGAAATTAAATCAATCAGACACGGATCTTAGAGCACTAGCATCAAATTATCTTAATAAATTCTCTATTTTATAGTTATAAATACACAATAATCTAGATTACAGAATCTCTTCCCGAGATGCAATGCATCAGGTTCTCTATTTTACACAATGCGGTTTGATAAGTCCGCCATAAGTGATTATTCTTAGATCGTTTTGGCTTGTTTTAATGCCTATTTTGTGATATTCATATGATAAATTGCTTTTTGGACTAGATTACTGCTGTGGCTTTGATATTTTGCAGATATGATGAATCCGAGCATAAAAGGCAATGAAAACGAGCTAAAAGGAGTCAAAATCATGAAGGCAAGAAGAATCACACCCAGCGTGGAAGAATGGAACAAGTGTGTGAAAAACGCTGAAACTATCAGCATTTTTACTGACAGCCAACGAAATGCTCGATTGGTGGACACAACTTCCAACGTAATTTTCATGTTGATGGCGCAAATTTGGATGGATTTACACGCATATTTTAGGGAATTTTATTTTAGGAGATAAATTACACAATTTGAATTAAGGAAAATTCCTATTTATCCTAAAATAATTTCCTTAAATTGAAAAAAGCATCATACACGCCAATATCATTCTTGGAGGCGTGAATTGCAAATAAAAATCCCATCTACTATTTTTCTCTCAACTTTTGAAGAACAAGATTTTTGCTTAGGGCTCAAGAACGAAGAACGGATCATGAATTTCTTGGTTTTATGATATTTGTGAGACTATTCTCTTTTCTCTCTCTTAATTTTCTTCCTTTTATTTTATTTTTTTACGTTTCACAATGCCTGAATCCATGATTTTTGTGATCTCTTTAATTATGCGTGAGTAGATTTAATTTTCTAGGATTAAGAGAGCCCGGTAAATGAATATATGAGTTAAAGATTCGGTCTTTCCTATTATTATGAATTGATATGCTTTCGTATTGATTTTGGTGACCTATTTTGTATTAATCTATGGATTGATGGATCGAAAGATGAATCTCCATAGATTTATATGAAGAATTTATTATCAATTTGATGATGGACTGAAAGGTGAAATTTAATTGATAGGTTAGAACCCTAATTTCAATCAAGAAAATTCATGAGAGCGAAAGTTAATTGAAATTTCTTGTGACACAATGAATAATGATGTTTAATGGGTCTAGATTAATTTAATGAACGAGAAATCGGATTTAATATTAATTTAGGCACGATTAATAGTAGTTTGAAAGAATATTGTTAATCACTTTTTATTATTCGTCAACATAAGCAAAAATTCATAGTAAATGGAAAGGCCGTTGTAAAAGTCATATATTTGTTACCGTGGTAATCCGACATCCTAGAAGTTCTTCCAACTTGATCTTTAGCAATTTCTTGGACTTGCGTTGAGTTTTAAATAGGGATAATAACAGTTTTAGGACCTCATGTTTAACGTTTTGACAAAATTGACCCTTATCTTTTGAAATAACAATTTTAGGACCTTATGTTTGTGTTTTTTTTTTTCAGTTTTAGGACAAATTCAAAAAATTTAGGACCTTATGTTTGTGTTTTAGGACCTTATTGATGTTGCGTGGAATATCAGTTTTATGTAATAATGATGTCAATCTTGAGGATATAAGGCTGTTATAGGTGATTCCTCCGGAGAGAATGCGGCGGTTATTTAGAACAAGGTGGCGGAATAAGCATAAAGTAATTAACAGCAGATTGGGCGGTGGTTAGCGGCAAAAAAGGCGAGTTTGTTTGTGTGTATTAATTATTCGCTCTTTTTCTTCGTTACATATGATCCTCTATTTATAGACAAGTAAGTCGATCTCATCGCTCTTGATTAGGCAACTAATGATATAATAAGAAGTCACTCATACAAGTGTCATAAGTATCTTATATAAATATCTCGCATACATCGAATCAAGTAAATAGTCATGCCAGCGCCCGCATGTCTTTGTCCGCGGCGACGATAAGCGTGGTGATGGCGATCGGTGGTACGATCTTGCCTTAATTGTAAGGAGAGAAACCATATGATGGAGGAGATACGTCCGGTTTGGAAGTGGCGGACGAGAAAGACGGCTAGAGACCTAGCGGCCGACTTGCTATAAATTGGGGCGCTACTCTGGCGGCGAGGCCCATGATATTTGTATTGGGCGGGTTGGATCGCCCAATCCATTGGAACAAAGTGTCCATTGCGGGTTAGGTATATCAATGGCCCCTACTCTGCGATTGGATGTGCCCCCCAGCGGAGAGTAGAAAGTATGTCAAAGAAGTGAATACCACCGTAGTTCTTTGTGCTTGTAGCGAAGCAGGCTTTGATCGCCGATAATCGCTATATCGGCCTCGATTTGCCAACAACGCTCTGTTGGGCTTAATCGCCGACAACGTTTTGTCGGGCTTAAATCGGTCATCGAAACCATTAATAACTTGTTCGTGCATTGCAAATAACAGCTTTGATCGCCGATAATCGCTATATCGGCCTTAGTTGCCAACAACGCCTGGTGGGCTAAGTCGCCGACAACGTTCGTCGGGCTTAAAGATGACCGCGGTAGGCTGGCGACGTAATTGAAAAGGAATGTATCGCAGTTCAAACGTCGCGTCGATCCACGTGAGAGGTTGCGTATGATCCGAATCGCCGCCTATTCGATTGGTTGCCGTTTCTTGGGATACGAACCGACGCCGATTAGACGTATCACGAGACAAGACGTTCAAACGCGTTTTGAATTTCAAAATCGTGATAATCTGCTCCCGCCCTTTTCCTCCTCTATAAAGGGGTCCTCCTCCACCATTCACCACTTTTGGTGGCCCGACCTCGGTGATAACAAAACTCCGGCGAAGGCGATTTCGGCGGTGGTTTAACAGAGCTCGATCAAGCGTTTTCCTCAAGAATCGCCTACTTTTCACCCTTTTTCAACGATCGGTAGCAAAACCTTCCCTCTGTTTCGCTTTTTTCACTTTGATTCCTTCAATAAATTGTGATTTTGATTTGTCTTCCTTGCGTTTTTGTATGAATGTTGCCCTAGTCCGCTTTGGTGTAGTATATGATCCACGATGATCCCGTTTTTGAGCATTGTGTACGCGTTTGTCTTCGCCTAAATCCCCAGTTATGCTACTTCCATGATTTGCTTTGCGCTTATATGTGACATATCACTTATTCCTGTATGCACATGTGATTGGGGGTAGTTTGCACAGGGTTTTTCGGGTTAATGCTTGGGAGAAAGGTAGGTTTTCTTGAGTTTCTTGTTTAAAGAAGATAGAGGCGAGGTGTCGGGGTGTACTCGCTTTCACCTCGACCCGACTATCACGTCTGGGTGATTAAACGTGTCCACCTTGCCCTTTTTCTTTTCAAAGCATGTCTTCGAAGATACTCAATCAAATGAGGAAGTTCGTGTAGTCATTTGGTTACGGATCCGACGACGAGGTGCAGATGGTCGATGACTCTGACTTGATGAGAGCAAGAGAGGCAGAGCCGGAGGATGAAATCGCTCTTATTGGCAGTGGCGCCGCTGGTGGTGAGATTGAGGAAGTAGGCGACGACGAGGATGAGGATAGGGTGGTGCTGAGTTCGTTGGGTAGGAGGGCCGCGAGTTCTTCTAGGATTCTGGGACGTCGACCGCGAGCAGGAAAAGGTCTGTCAAGATCAGGTCCGCGGAAGTTACCGCCGAGATGAATGCGCAAAAGAGTGTCGACCGCGAGCTCATATCTCAGTGGAGGGGAATGAGGAGCCTTACAGATTACACGTCGTCGCTGGTTATATATGACATTCCCTCTGATTATCGATTCGCGAGCATGGGAGCGGACAATGTGTCAAGGAAATGCGGCCGCGAAACTGAAGATTACATATGGCTCCACTTCGACCACTTTGTTGCCGGACTCAGGCCTCCCTTCGACCCATTCTTCGTGAAGTTTATGGAGGAGCTGAGGGTGATGCCCTGCGACCTTAGTTTGGGAGTTGTTCGCGTCGTGACATCCTTTATTATAATCAGCCGATTGAAAGGGCGCGAACCCTCATGGGCGCTTTGCTATATTTCTACTCTTTCTCGCGAAAGGCGTCGCCGCCGATTCAACCACGTAGTCGCCGAGTAGTGGTCGGCCCCGCTTGTTATTCGACCTCCCAGATAAAGTAGCGGACTGGGATAAGAGATGCATGAAGGTGGAGTCACGGGTGGGATGGCCTTTTGCAAAACTGCCGGCAAACTCTGTGACAACCGAACACCTCAAAGATATCAAAACCAGGACGGCGATGATGGGTTCATAGCGAAATAAAAGATGATCTAGGCTATACTCGCAGGAATGAGATCAAGCCGCGCGTATAACCGGAGAGTGCTTTCGATATTAGCGAACCGTATCTTGGGTTGGCGGGGCTTCTGCCGCGGGGTTGGCGCCCCTTGCTCCTGTCGATCCGTTGCCAACCCACCCCGGACCGGTACGGGAATGTCATCATGCTATATGCCTACCATCCCAATGTACCACTGTGGAGGCGACCCTCTATCGCGAGCACCGAGTAGGATTCTTACTTGTTACTTTTTGCATCTGCATCTTTCGTTCCCCATATATTTATCTGTTAACACGCCCGTGCTTTCAGGTACCATGGATAGATTGACTCGGCGCAACTCTCTGTCCCGGCGAAGACGACGGGGAGGTGAACAGAGCAATCGGTGAAAGTGCAGATCGATCTTCCAAAGGTCGATCGACCGACGGGCGGCGGGCACCTCAAGCTCGCAGTGAAGAAGACGGCCGTGCCGCCGATGAAATCTATTACGCCACGGCCGGGGTGAGCAAGGCAATGAAACAGACAACTCTCTCGGTTGCCACCTACCGGTCGGAAGAAAAGGGCCGATCTCAAGAGGTTGTCTCGCATTGATGACATCGGGCGGCGATCGTGATGCTCCTCCCCACAAAAATCCAAAAGATGAAACCAAGGAAAAGTCCGCTGCGGATAGAGAGGCAGAGGTGAGGGTTCTTTGAGGTTCTTTGTGGGCTCGACATCCGCTGCCGATAAAGGCAAGAAGGTTTTCGAGGTGTCGCGATCCGCGGCACCGAGCCCGATCACGTTGCCCAAAAATGTGCCCGTTGGGCGGCGGGCTTCAAATTGTCTGGTTGGATGAGGGTTTATGAGCCAACCCCTCAATATTTCGATGGCGAAGGCAATTTGAAGCGGGATCGCAGATGTTCCTCCCTAAAGCACTTGAAGTGGGGCTGCCCCAAACATTAACGGAGATCGGTCGCGGGATCGCGGATAGGGTCGTCCTGGCGGACCAGACCACGCCTCGCCGTACCTTTGTCCCCAACGCTGAAGATCTGTGGGGTCTGTTCGGCACCGTTATGAGCACGGTAAAGTTTCCTTTGTTTTACCATATTTGTCTTTTGCCTTATTTTTCAAAGTTGATACTGACCTCGCATATCTCTTTCCTTTCAGTTTGGCACTGGGTTGGCCCAGTTTATAAATGACCATATCGAGACCATATCCGAGAGGCCGATAGTGCTAAAGCGGCGGACGAGTCCAAGAAAGCATTGGAAAAGTCCCATGACACTATGGCGCAGCTTCACGGCGAGTTGGAGTCTGAGAAGGACAAAGTGAAGCAGCTGATCGCAGAGAAGAAAGCGCTGGAGGGGGCGCTTGCCCAAGAGCGCAAGGCGCGGGTTGCGGCTGATAAGGCGCGGACAGAAGCTGATAAACTGCGGGTAGAAGCCGACAGACTTCGGGCGGAAGCTGACAAAGTGCGGATAGAGGCTGAGCAGAATGCTGCCCGATCGGAGGAGCTTGCACAGGAGCGTGTGGCCAAAGCTCAAGAGTTATCTGATTTGATGGAGCAGCTTCAAGCTAAATGCGACGATGCTCATCAGGCACTCGCCGTTATGAATCAGAAGATGGCCGATAAGAGCGCCGAGGTCGACGACAACTTTGTTATGGGCTTCGACCAGGGCGGCTATCATCTTGCTCGCTGTTTATGGGCCCGGGGTAGTGAGGATCCAGATGTTGAAACTTTGCGAGACTGGATTCTCACACACCCTTTCGATGAGGAACTAAGGGCTTTCCATGCGCGGATTCCTTATTCGGATAAGGAGCTCGAGGCCTATGCTCCAAAGCTTGCTCCTGATTGGGTCGCTCCTGCTGTTGTAGAAAATAATCTGAGGGAGTTAGTTCGTCGCGAGCTCGAACCGGTCGACGCTGAAGGTGGAGATGATGAGGAAACTCATGAGCGAACTGAAGATCAGACTGCTGAAGGCGTCACTCCGCCTGTTTCCTCTGAGTCAGAAGTCGACAAGCTACTCCACTCCTCCTTCACTCGCCAATATTCAAACGAAGCGAAATGACCTGCCAGATGAAGCTTAGCTTTGCTTTTGTCTTGATCCGCTTGTAAATTCTGTTTTGACTTTGCCTTTACTTGATTTGTAATTTGCAACTTGTTTTTATTCTTCCGCATAACTCCTTACTTTTCCATTTGCAATTTGTATATTGAGGTTTGCTTTCTGTCACGCCCATATTTGCTTGTTTGCCTCCGTTATTGTTATTGAGTCCGATCAATCCCCTCAGGTTAGATAAGATTCAAGCATTTGTTGTATTTCAATTTGTGCCTCCTTGAATCTTATCTAAGCCAATTGTTCAGTCGCTATTCGTTCTGCTAAATCTGATGTCAAAGATACTGCTTTTTGAAATTAAATTTCGCGGGGGGTGGCCCTTTGTTTGATATGAGATTTGGCGGCGTGGCGTTTCTTGAAAAAACTCCTCATATTGCCCCCACTTTTTGACGAAGGTTGAGGGGAAACCGAGACCTTGCTTAAAAATTTTCGCTGAGTAAAATCTTTGTGTGAGAAGGATGTAAATTGGATTTATAAAATTTTGATCACCCCGCTAGATGATAAAAATTTACAAAAAGAAAGCCTAGACGCTCTTTATCGTTGACAAGAGGATGGCCATAACCCTATCCGATTATTACATATAGTATCTCTTAAGATTATCCGCATGCCAAGGCTGTTGAGCTCGTAACCCTCAGGGTTCTTCAAGACATAGGTTCCTTTTTGATCTCCTTTGCCACACGATAAGGTCCTTCCTGATTCATTTGTAAGTTTACCCTTGTCGAGGTTCCATGCCCGTTGCTTTCCTATTGCGAAGAAGCGAAATCCCCACTTTGAACGAGTGGTCGCGGATACGTTTATCATGTTCTCTCTTCGCTATCTGCTTGTAGTTTAACAACCGTTGATAGGTCATTACTCTTTTTTCTTCTACCAGATCGAGATTGATTTGTTTATTCAACGCATTATCCTTGGGGTCGAAAGAGCGACCACGATGCTTTGGGAGGCCATCTCGACCGGGCTCATTGCCTCGATCCATAAGTTAAAGCAAAAGGAGTTTCACTGTTGGTGTTTTGATGGTGGTGCGGAGAGACCATAAGATGGGCGGCAACTCGCCTACCCACCCTCCGCTTTTGCTTTATCATCCACACTTTTCTTTAGCATCTTAATTACTTGCTTATTGCCGGCCTCGACTTGACCGTTACTCTGTGGATATGCTACGATGATTGCCAATGCTTTACCTTGAATTCTCGCGCAAAGGTTTGAAAAATCCGTGACGAAATTGTGGACCGTGGTCCGACACCACCGCTTTCGCGGAACACCAAAGCGAGAGAAAATTTGATCGTGCAAAAAGTAACCCGCCGCTTTTGCGGTTATCTTAACCATAGGTTTGGCCTCAATCCACTTTGTAAAATAATCGACGGCTACTATGATAACTTTGCATCCGCCTCTTCCTGGTGGAAATGGTCCGATTAGATCGAGTCCCCACATGTCGAAAGGCCAAGGCGCGATCACAATGCTCGCTTTCGACGGATGGTAATCGTGGGATATCCGCGATGCTTCGACATTTAGGACATTCCACGACTAGCTTCTCGAGTCCTTAAGAATACTAGGCGAATACCCGGCGGTTAAAACCTTTTGTGCCAGAGAGCGGCTTGCTGGATGTCCTCCGCACACGCCTTGGTGAATCTCGTTTAGAATCACCAAGCTTTCCTCTTGTCGTACACACCGTAAAAGGGGCTTTGTAGCCGACCTTCTATAAAGAACTCCGCTCATGATGATATACCTCGCAGCTCTTCTTCTGAGGGTGCGTGATTTGTCCGCCTCATCGGGCAAAATGCCCGTTTCGATGTATGCTTGTATCTCATCTATCCAACATGCGACCACAGGTGATGTGTCTATATCCATAATCTCTGCTGCTTCGATTGAGGGCGTCGCTAAATATTCGATCATGATGGAAGGGTCCGCGAGCTCCTCCTCCAGAGAGAGTTTTGATAAGTAGTCTGCTCGCTCGTTGTCCTCTCTTTTGATTCTGATAAATTCGCAATATTGAAAACCCGTTGCTAGCTTTCGGACAACCTTACCGTATTTTTCGAGAATATCACAATGCGTGTCATAATCCCCCGAGATTTGTTTGACGATAAGCTGAGAGTCACAATAAACCTCCACATTCTCTACGTTCAACTCCTTTGCAAGTTTGAGCCCCGCTATGACTGCTTCATACTCGGCCTGATTATTCGTGGCGGCAAACTCAAACCTTAGAGCCTTTTCGATCTCCTCTGTAGTTCCCGGTTCCATTAAAATGACTCTCGCTCCACAACCATTCCGACTCGATGCCCGTCGACGTACAACAACCACCAACATTGCTCGTCTCGCGCCCGACCTCTGCGGGTCCGATTGGCATAGGCGAGTTTGGTCGTGGCGAGTTAAAACTTGTTTCTACGATGAAGTCTGGCAAGGTTTGCCCCTTGATTGCGTTCCTAGGTTGATATTGGATATCAAACTCAGTAATTTCGATTGCCCACCTGAGGAGGCGACCTGAAAGGTCCGGTTTGTGCAAAATTTGTCGTATCGGACTGTCTGTTAAAACAATTATTGTATGGGATGTGAAGTAGCCCCTGAGTTTGCGGGCAGCAATAACAAGAGAGTAAGCTAATTTTTCAATGTTAAAATAGCGGCTCTCTACCGGACTGAGAGCTTTACTTACATAAAACACGGGATTTTGGAGGGTTCCGGCCTCTTTCACAAGTACGGCGGCGACAGCCCAATCTGAAGCCGCTAGATATAAAAATAACACATCCCCTACCGCCGGACTGACTAAGAGAGGTGGCTTGCCCAGATACTCCTTCAGGGCTTGAAAAGCTTGCGAACATTCCACCCCCCACGAAAATGTCTTATCTCCTTTCAGAATTTTAAAGAAGGGAAGACACTTTTCGGCTGACTTTGCTATGAAGCGACCAAGTGCGATAATGCGGCCATTTAGCCTTTGAACTTCCTTGATCGTTGTGGGCTCCTTCATATCGAGGAGAGCTTGTATCTTTTCGGTTTGCCTCGATGCGCGACGGCTAACCATAAAACCAGAAACTTGCCCGCTCGAACCCCAAATGTACATTTTGCTGGATTGAGTTTCATAGAGTGCTTTTTAACATTGTTGAGAGTTTCTCGAAGATCGTCAACGTGGCTCTGTCCTGTCGACTTCACCACCATGTCATCTACATAAGCCTCCATATTCCTTCCAATTTGCGAGCTGAAAACTTGGTTGACCATTCGTTGATACGTCGAACCCGCATTTTTCAACCCAAACGGCATCATCTCATAGTAATAAAGGCCCCAGCTGACTCGAAGGCGGTCATCTCCTTGTCGGATTTCAGCCATTCGCACTGATGATACCCCCGAGTATGCATCCAAAAACTCAACACCTCAAAGCCGTAAATCGAATCCACCAATCTATCTATTCGAGGAAGTTGATAAGGATCTTTGGGACAAGCTTTGTTGAGATCGGTGAAGTCCACGCACATCCTCCACTTGCCGTTATGCTTCTTGACCATTACCACATTTGCAAGCAGGTAGGATAAGCAAGCTCCTTTATGATACCCGCTTCAAGAAGCTTTCGTACCTCTATCTTTACAGCTGCCTCTTTTTCGTATGAAAACTGGCGTGCTCGCTGTTGTATCGGTTTGAAGGTTGAATCCACGCTCAGATGATGGAGGGCGACTTCAGGCTGGACCCCTCGCATATCTGAGACAACCCATGCAAAGGCACTCGTGTTTTCCTTTAGCATCTTTACCGACTCTTCTCTCAAAGCAGAGCTTAACCTAGCCCCAAATTTAATCTTTTGCTCAGGGTACTCCTCGTTGATGACTATCTCCACTAGTTCATCTTCAGCAGTAAAATCGGGCTCATCCCTGACTTGTAGCGTTTCACATTCCAACCTGCTGGGCGCTTGCTCGCTCACATTCCTGATCATGCTGACCATTCCTTCAACCTCTGCTACCTCAATCCGTGGTCTCTTAGCCTCAGTCCTCATTTCTCGTATATAATTGAGGATCGCCGCTGGCTCGGCCGATAGACGTTCCAATCGATCACCAACATAAAACTTTGCCCGATGGGGATGGAGGTTACCATCTGAAATTGACGTAGAGCCGGTACCCCTAAGATCATATTGTAGTTGGACTGTAGGTCGACCACCAAGAAAGCGACCTTTTCCGTTCTAAAAGGCGCATAATCGCCCATTTGCACGTCTAAATCGATGGCCCCTTGACACTTACTTTGTGATTTGTAAACCCCTCAAGGGTGCCGTTGCAGCGCCTCAAACCTGAGTCGCCAAATCCCAACTCTCTGAAGCAATCAGTAGTATAGAATGTCACGGCAAGCTCGTGTCGATCATCACCCGTTTACGCATGCACGGTTGATAACGACACACACAAACACATGTCCTCGGCATTGGTTGAAGCCACCAACTCACTTCGAGTAAAAGCCAAAGGGTTCGTTTTCTCGTGAAAAAGCGGTCGGTTTTTCCACATGTTTGTTGATCGAGCCAATGCGACTCTTAATCCGATTGTTTGCCGGGCGGAGTCTCGGTTATCATCCTTATACTCGATCAAAGCTGGCGCGGTCTGTTGATTCCGCCTATATCGACCCCCGGGCCGTTTTGCTTGTATCGCTGTGGCGGCCGCGAGCAAGTAACTTCTCCACCGCCCGTTTAAATCAGATGCACTCCTCGGTCGTGTGACCCTTATCCTGGTGGTACCCATGAATTTGCTAGCGTCGCGACGTGAATGCGACCATGGGATAAGGCTCGGTACTTCATCTCGAACCTCGTTTAGCATTTGAGTGTAGGAGATGTTGATGGGGTAAAATGCTCCTCTTTGAACTTACCGGGTTTCTTGATGTCCCCGTTCATTACCTCTGCGGGTATCTTTCGTGGATGCGCTCGCCACCCTCTGTTTATTTTTACTCGAGGAAGATGCTCCCTCATTACCCGCTGTCGCGACGTACTTCCTCGTCGAGCTCAACATCTCCTGCAAGTTCGTCGGTGGGGTTAGCGCGAAGAATGATTTCAGGTACCCCGGACTCAACTCGCTTCAAGCCGCTTTCATCACAACGTTGTCTGCCAGGCCTCTCGTTAGCTCATAAACTTTATAGAATCGTTCGTAATAGCTGCGAGTTCCCTCGTTCTCGCCCTGACGGACCTCGTATAGATCGATGTGTGTTTTCTTTGGTCCCCACCGATCGGAACTCCGCTATGAACTTGTTAATGAGGTCGCCCCATGATGTGACCGAGGCCGGAGGTAGACCTCGAATCCATGACGCGGCTCTATCTCGCATAGACCTACAAAAGCAATGCACCATGCATCCTCGCTAGCGCATACTGCATCGATCACGCTTTGAAAAGCGGATAGCCGATCCAACGGATCTGTTATTCCATGATAATTGGTAAAGTTGGGATAATGCGTTCCCTCTCGCGCGCTTCTTTCAAAATATCGTGGTGAAGCACACTTGTTCCCAGTGGGAACGACCTTTGCTCCTTTGGCCCGCGTTGTAATTCCTCTATCTCGCTTTTTCATTACCCCAACTCTTCCTTATTCTCGGGGATGGGTATGTTCGCCGCGATAACCCCTTTTATCCGAGAATCCCCTGCCCCTCCATGCGAGTGTAAATCCGGTGATTATTTCTTTGTGTTCGGGAGGCGCACCATGATGTCGTCGACCGTGGGCCCCAATCGAACAAAAGTCGATCTCTACGCGACGTCGCATGTTCGCTCCCCTGTGTTTCGCTTTCTTGAGCTTGAGTTTTTTGGGAGCATTTGTCGGTCGATTTTCGAGTGGTGCGGGTTGGGAGACTTGAATTTTCGGATAGGTGAGGTGGAAGTCCTCGCCGATTAAAAGCTCATTTCCCAACCGCATTTCTTCTACATACTCCATATGTGCTGCTGCAAGGCTAATCTATTCAATTTGGCTGTACGGATGCCTTATCTGCCCCTGTAGCATTCAAACGAGAAGTTCCCGCTAAATTCTCTTCACGCAACTGGCGGGCACGAGTTTTTTCCTGTATGAAATCCCTCATGTCCGGCGTGATATCCCTCCCAGCACCACCCCCAGAAGAAATCACCTTTCGGTTCTCTCCTCCCTTCTTCATGGGGGTTCTGTGAATTTGCTTAGCTGGGGTGGTAGGGTTTATAGCTTTTCCTCCAACCATTTTTAGAAAAGTTGTTAGGGGTATGTGCGAAATGGGGATATTTGGCTATTCGTTTTGATGATTTTCTGAGCTGGTATGTTTGGGAGTAAAGGCGATAGTTTAAGGGCTCCTGTTCTTTTGAATCCTTGATGATTAAGAACTGAGCTAGAGATTTGACCAACCTTTATGTTTATAGATGGACTCGAGTGCGAGTTTGCATGTGATGATGATGATGAAGGAGTTCCTTCCGGTTGTGACGATCTGACTGCTTATCCAACCTTGTCGCCGCCGTGAGATCCCTCTTGCGGTGGAGCAAATGATCTTGACGAGAATGATATTGATGCTTTTCCCGGTAACGGAGCCAACTGATGTTGCGTGGAATATCGATTTTCTGTAATAATGATGTCAATCTTGAGGATATAAGGCTGTTATAGGTGATTCCTCCGGAGAGGGTACGGCGGTTATTTAGAACAAGGTGGCGGAATAAGCATAAAGTAATTAACAGCAGATTGGGCCGGTGGTTAGCGGCAAAAAGGGCAGAGTTTGGCTGTGTGTATTAATTATTCGCTCCCTTTCTTCGTTACATATGATCCTCTATTTATAGACAAGTAAGTCGGTCTACTGCTCTTGATTAGACAGCTAATGATATAATAAGAAGTCACTCATACAAGTGTCATAAGTATCTTATATAAATATCTCGCATACATCGAATCAAGTAAATAGTCATGCCAGCGCCCGCATGTCTTCGTCATGGCGACGATATAGCGTGGTGATGGCGATCGTGGTACGATCTTGCCTTAATTGTAAGGGAGAGAAACCATATGATGGAGGAGATACGTCCGGTTTGGAAGTGGCGGACAGAAAGACGGCTAGGACCTAGCGGCCAGCTTGCTATAAATGGGGGCGGCTACAGCGGCGAGGCCCATGATATTTGTATTGGGCCGGGTTGACTGGCCCAATCCATTGGAACAGTGTCCTGTTGCGGGTTAGGTATATCACTTATGTTTGTGTTTTTCTTCAACAATTTTAGGACCTTATGTTTGTGTTTGTCCTAAAACTGAAAAAAAAAAACACAAACATAAGGTCCTAAAATTGTTATTTCAAAAGATAAGGGTCAATTTTGCCAAAAACGTTAAACATGAGGTTCTAAAACTGTTATTATCCCTTTTAAATAGGACCTTAGTTTAGTTATTTTATAATTCAAAACACCAACTTTCGATTAGTTTAGCTAATATAAATTGATAACTATTCGGTGATTGTCCCAAGTCCCTGTGGGATCGACATCCTAAGTACTACTCGATAAGCCGTGCGCTTGTGGTAGCATTTAGTGATTATATTGAAATCGCACAACACGGTAAATATAATAAAAGTTCAAGGAATCTGGATGATTACGCTCTTGTAAATTAAATTTTACAGAATCTGAATTTTAAAGTGAAAAATAAGGTAGATGGGTAGTAATATTTTCCTAAAAGCACTAATTTAAAGCTTAATTGGTCTCACTAGGTTTTCAATCTAACTGACAGAGTTCGAATGTAGTCTAGATCGTTGAGTCAAGGTCGTATCCACAGGGGGAAACTTAGTTGAATACCAAAGTGGCTCAAACATCTAGTCTTGGTGTATTTATATCTCGAGAAGTGAATCTTACTCAATTACAAAATGCAATTTAAACTAAGAGATGAAAAAACAATCTAAAAATGCAATTAACTAGAACTAAAAATAACTTTCAAAAAAAAAAAAAAAACTAGAACTAAAAATGACTCGAATGAGGGGGAATTGATATGAAACAAGGTGGCTCGGGTGATGTCCAATGAGTTAGATATAACCACTCGTAACTTGTTAAGATCAAGCGCTTACCGTTCTATTAAAATCAATTGGTGGTAGTAAAGGTGCTACTATTTTTCTTTATGGATTCAAGAGTGTTGGAATCCTCCAACCCAACACCCCGTGTAGGCAATCTCCCAACACTTGCACAATTACACTTTTGCACAATTTTTTCATTCACGAGTGTCGATAATCTCTTCCAACACCCCCTTAAGTGTGAACAATCTCTCCCAACACTTACACAATTTTTTTAGATAATGTTCCAACTAGAGTCAGATCCATTGATCTCTGGTTCTGATATCATGTTAAGATCAAGCGCTCACCGTTCTACTAAAACCAGTTGGTGGTAGTAAATGTGCTACTATATTTTTATGAATTCAAGAGTGTGTGAATCTCTCCCAACATAACTACTCGGAATCAAGCTTCAGTAACGAGTTTTCAACACATTCAAGGTGCAATTCACTAAGTTAACGTCAATCGATCTCTCACGTCAACGAACTATAACCAAAATTGATCTTTCGGCTAGGACTAGATGTGAATGAATGGCTACGTGTTAAAATGCTATGAATTGCCTAATCTAAGATAAGGTAACACCCATTATAGAAATCAATTATATATATCTTTAGATGATTTTACTAAATGCTCATGGTGATTAGTTTCCATGTCAATTCTTACAATTACGTCTCGAAATAACACTTAGATGATGCAATTAGTCGCGAATCAATTACATCCATGAAGATCAATCACCACGACTTGAACTAATCGAGAACATATGTATAAGAATACACAACTTGAATCCAAGCAATTACAAGATATCTAGCTCATTTTCTTATCACTCAAGTCATAATTAACTTGTTATTCATTATTAACACAACATCAAAGCAATTAATACCAACTAAAGTCATTAAAACAGAAAATTAAACTTGAATTCGAAATTTGAGTGTAATACATGAAAAATAATTCAAATCCCATAAAGATTCATTAAGAAAATGAGTCGTAGAGTAAAGCCCCAAGCAATAATTCGATTAATTACCTATTTAGATGACTAAAAATGAAAAGGTTGAGTATTAGGATCAAACGCTTACCGTTATATTAAAACCAATTGGTGTTAGTAAAAGTGGTAATATATTTTATTATATCACGCCCCCTCAAGTGTGGGCCTATAAGGAAAGATAGGCTCAACACTTGACTTGCTTTTTTTGTTTGTTTGGGAAGTGTGGGCCTATAAGAATAGAGTGTGGTCAACACTTGTTTTTTTTTAATTTATAATTATGCTAGAAGCGGGGCTTGAACTCATGATCTCCTGCTCCGATAGCATATTAGGATCAGACGCTTACTATTATACTAAAACCAATTGGTATTAGTAAATGTACTACTATATTTCCTTATATCATTGAGCACTCGTTTTTGGCTAAACAAATGCCCAACCCCTGTTTCTCTCTGGTATCAGTCCAAGTCCCCTCCTTTTTTAATTAGTATCTAACTAAATAATAATATAATAATACCCCGGGCGCTCCTTGGGGGGTCATGGCCTAGAGCCTTCCAAAATCTATGAATTTAAGGGTCACAAATATATATATATATATATATATATATATATATATATATATATATTGTATTTTTAAATATTAATAAGGTATTGTCTTAATGGTCAGCACTATATTGTAACTTGACAAGTGACTGAGGTTCGGTTCTTGCTACACTTTAGTATTTTTTTTGGTTACTTTTTTTCAAAAAGACCTAAAACAATATTTGATCTCGAGCCTAAATTTAGACCGAGACATCCCTTGTACCCCGGATTCCCAGCATTTCCGTCCGACCCAAATTCCCAGTAAAATAGTCTACTATAATATATATACTATTTAATATTAAGTCTACTTTCTGATAAGTCTCCAACATCAACATGAAGTAAATTTGATCGGCTGAGTATGTGTTTGATCCCTTTGGCCTGGCTATTGAGTGAAGGAGTGAGCCCCAGAAATTTAACTCATCAAATATAATCTTTTTATCTCATCTTATGCATCGAAATCTTGAAATAACACACAAACAAACAAAGAAGCGTAATTTCATGAAACTTTACACACTTCCCCCTTATAAAAGACTTGTGTCGCCATAAGGCATTGGCCAAGAAACATCTCATTTGATTTGTAAATATATATAAATAAGTAACATCAGGAAGAAGAAAAATAAAATAAAGGAGGAGATAATTGTGTTTGTTTTCGTTAGAGATTTGCTTGGAGTTTTTTTTATATCGATTCACCAATCGTTTCTTACAATTATCTTACCAATCATATTTACAAATAAAAAAATATTAAATCATTTTTCATCATTTCACTTTATCTATTGTATTACCTTTTTTACTATTATTTTATTCAATATACTACTTTATTTCAATTTCTCTCACCAATCATTTTTTTATCTACATAAATTTCAAAAAAACATTTTAACTTTCTAATCATTACTTCAATTATCTTTATTATATTTTATTATCCACTAGTATCTAAAACAACCTTAAAAAAAACTCCAACTCAAGACAGACGGAGCCTTAAGTATTCTTTTACTCATGGTAGTAGGTGATGTGGTGTAAACAACATAGGATTGCGCACGGTTAAGGAAAGGAAAAAAAAAAAGATGATCCGTACACCGTTTTTTAATCCGATTCATGAATTGGAAACGAGTTGACAAATCGTTTAGAGAACGGATTGATTTCGATTAATCGAGGTAAGAGGTGTTCTTAAACGGAATTTTGTATGTTTTTGTTATGGATTACTAATATGAAATTACAGGTTTCGGGTAGTAATAAGGTTGGTGATCGTTGCGTATGGTTTTGACAGTAGGTTAATAGGATGATCAGGTAAGTATTAGCAGGAGCCAAAAGCAGGCAGTATGACTCTATTCACTCTTGCGGACGCCAATGAGGTTTTATGTGAGCATAAAAATGAAATGATATGATACATGTTTGACATTCTCTTTCCTACTCAATTAACAAAAAAATACATTTGATTTAAGTGTCAATTATTTAAAAATATTTTTCTATTTTTCTTCTTCTATATTCTGACATCACATTTGATATTTTCCGATTTCATTTTTGATGTCATCTTCATAAACAAAACAAAACATTGAAATAGTGGATACAGTGGCGGATCTAGACATTTTTTTCAGTGGGGTCATCGGACCGTAAAACTAAAATTTTATCCAAAAATTTGTTCCAGTGGAGTCACCGAAGCCTAAAACTACAATTTTCAACAACAAAATGACATTTTTAACAACAAAATCACATCGTTTAAATACTAAAAAAAAATTCCCGGATCTCAATAGGGTCACGTGACCCCACATGAGTATACATAGATCCGCCAGTGAGTGGATAGTGAAAGTGTGGATTTCAGGTATATTTCACTATTTTACATTGTAGCGAGCAGTGATTTTGGGGTAGATTCGTCCTAGCTAATACCCTATTTTTTTCTAGTGTCTTGATTAATATTTTCCTCTCTTTCTTGTCATTTATTCTCATTCTCCTTGCTAGATTCACTAAGGAAAGTGGTCGCTAATGCAAAAACGCCTATGAATTTGGATCTAACACTCCCGTAAAAAATAATTTAAATAAAAAATTAGCATTTGAATCTAACAATATCTTTTTTTTTTTTTTTGAATCTAACAATATCAATCCACATAAATATAGTAACAATTTAGACACATTGTCCTCTATCAAGATATAGTGATTAATTCAACTTATCAAATTCGCTACATTTCAATTCTATATGTCATGGTAATGTTTTCTTAGTTTTTTAATAAAAAAATGTACATTCTCTCCCTCTAAAAGAATATACATCATCTTCATAAACCTACCGGACAGAGTCGACCCCGTGAAGTTCGGAGCGTTATAACACTCTCACGGACTGGACCCTCTTAATTTGGTGTACAAGTTCTTTTTATATTTATCTTTTTAAAAGTTTAAGAAATTAAATAAACATAGATTAAGATAAACATTGTATTATAAACCTTTCATTGTGAATACATGCTCATATCTGGATGACATAATTTCAAGTTAATTACTATATCCAAATCACTGTTCAAGAACGTTCAGAAGCAAAATCGATAATCAAAGTAGATCAATTAATTTTGTGAATCATACTTTTCTCAATATGCAATGAATTGTAGTATTTGTTGAATAGCTTAACTTAAAGGGCTAAATGTTTTTTAGTATCAATGAGAAAATTAAAGTGATGTATTTTGTATTGGTTTGTAGTATAGCCAATGTCTTTTTATTTATTTATTTATGGGTTACATGTATGGAATGGATTTGTAGAGTTTAAAGTCTGGTAACTGAACTAGAGTTCGATTCTCATTCTCTTCCAAACACACACACACACACAAAAAAAACATTCCTCTTCCAAGCCCCAACCCCCTCTCCCTCCCTCCCAAAAAAAATCGAGAAGAGTTATGGTAGGGGAGTGATTTGAGAGGTATACCAACTGTAGGGTTGTGAACAATCCATGTCACATCTACACACACCTACTATGTGTGAGAGAGTGTGTGAGAATTAATCACAACCCTCTACATGGTAAAACAAATAAATTGTGAGAGAGTGTGTGAGAATTAATCACAACCCTCTACATGGTAAAACAAATAAATAAATAAATAAATAAATATATATATATATATATATATATATATATATATATATATATATATATGTGTGTGTGTGTGTGTGTGTGTGTGTGTGTGTGAGCATAAAAATGAAATGATATGATACATGTTTGACATTCTCTCTCCTACTCAATTACAAAAAAAAAAATACAATTGATTTAAGTATCAAAAGATCATAATTTTTTAAAAATACTTTTCCGTTTTTTCTTCTTCTATATTCTGACATCCCATTTGATATTTTCCGTTGTCATTTTTTATGTCATCTTCATATACAAAAAACATAGAAATAGTGGAATAGAAAAACTGTGGAATTTAGGTATCTTCCAATATAAAACATTGTAACGAACAATGAATTTGGGGCGGATTCGTCCTAATACCCAATTTTTTTGCCACTGTCTTAATTCATATTTTTCCCTCTTTCTTGTCCTTTATTCTCATTCTCCTTGCTAGATTCGGTAAGGAAAGTGGTCGCTAATGAATAAACGCCTATGAATTTGGATCTAACACTCCCGTAAAAATAATTTAAATAAAAAAAATAGCATTTGGATCTAACAATATCAATCAACATAAATACAGTAACTATTCAGACATATCATCCTCTATCAAATATAGTGATTAACTCAACTTATCAATTTTGCCACATCTCAATTCTATATCATGGCAATGTTTTCTTAGTTAATTTAATAAAAGAAAGTGTTGGATAAATTTCAATAAAAATTAATAATGGAGGAAAAATCCGAATAGCCATGTGACAAATGAGTTGCATCGGTTCGGTGAAAGGTTGCAACCAAATAAGGGTTGCACATGTTCGGTTGAATCATTTTGAAAAGATGCAACCGGCAGTGAATAGCCTCCATTTTTGCCTATAAAATCCCTGCACTAATAATGAAAATTTAGACAGATTTTCTGCACTTTTGCATACCAAAATTCTTCCAAAAATAAAGCATTGTTCACGTCCTTTTGAATAAAAATTGGCATACAGTCAGAGATATTCAAGGTCGGATCAGTTCGTTGTTTGTTCACATATAAGTGCAAGACTAGAACAAGGTAGACTGTTGTATCTTGGGAGACATCTTGCCATATCCGTGTGCACGTAGTCGGGGCAATAATGTCTTAAGGACAAAGTTCTAAACTCGCCTCAGTCTGAATAAGTTTTCGTTTTACTCTTGCTTTCTGCATTTTTTGTTTCAAATGTGTTGCAGTAATTTTATGTGAATAAAATTCGTTCTTCTTGTGTGTTCTGCTTGATTAGCAATCTGCTTCTTCAGTTATATGTTATTCAATTTTCAAAAAGAAATAGAAGACCGGTACTAAACTACTAATTTTTTCTAACAATCTTAAGACATTATTTTCGTTGTTCCTGTCAATGATCATTATCGACAGGAACTACGTTTATAAGTCCTAATGGAGGCGTCGGGAAACATGATCATTTCGATTGACAGCCAGTGAAGCTAAAAGTTCCATCGAACCAAAAAGCTAAGGCATCAAGTTCGGACCATGTCCAAATCTCTTGGCAGTCATGTGTCATGAGTCATGAACGACAAAGAAACACCACGATCATCGAGATTCTAAGCGATAGTTACGTATTACGATCCTTTTAGAGCAAGAATTACTAGGACATCGTAGTCGAAATATATATCGACGGCGAAAGGGCATCGATTTCGACAAACAAAAGGAGATAGCCAGCGGCATCTCTTCTACTACGCAACAACAAAGAATAGAGAACTCCGCAAGTCGGAAATCTCAGCACAGCCAAAAGCATGAAATGCATAAGGCAAAAAGAAGACTCGCAAGGTCGGGTCGAAAGTCCAAGTCAAAAGCCTAACGAGCCTAAGGGTCGAATAAGGCAAGACAAAGGACGGTTCGCATGGTCGGGCCAAATGTCTAAGTCAAAAGCCTAACGAGCCTAAGGGTCGAATAAGGCAAGACAAAGGACGGTTCGCATGGTCGGGCCAAATGTCTAAGTCAAAAGCCTAACGAGCCTAAGGGTCGAATAAGGCATGACAAAGGACGGTTCACGTGAGTCGGGCCAAACGTCCAAGTCGGAAGTCTAACAAGCCCAAAGGCGATTAGACTGGACAGAGCGATTCGCAATGTCGGACTAACTTGAAGATCCAACAAGCCTAGTAAGGCTAAAAAGCCAAGTCAAGCCCAAGAGGCAGTACAGTGCTAGGTCGACTCACGAAACGAGCTCCGACCGAAAAAGCCAAGTCAAGCCCAAGAGGCGATGCAAGTGCTAGAGTCGACTCACAACTCGAGCTCCGACAAAAATAGCCAAGTCAAGCCTAATAGCGATACAATGCTAGGTCGACTCATATCCAAGTGTACCATGAGTCATGCACTCATAGTGAATAAAGCCAAGTCAACGACAGTGCTTATATCACTCCCAACCAGCCAATAAGCCACGATGCGAGGCAGTTGGAAGATCCCACGATGGATACCTTAGTCGGCCAGTTCATAAGCACCATGAAGTGTGACAGTCGAATAAGGAGTAATACGACATCGATAAAGCAAGTAGGCAAACAGAGCCAAAGGCTCGACAAGCGAAGAGGTAAAAGACATCGAATCGTGAAAGACGGACAACAGTCCGTGGGGCAGATTTAAATTCAGAGCAATGGATGACAGTGGCCGAGATACACCTTTGACAGATCAAATCTGACCTTAAGAGCTCAGATAGATCTGGGGGGCTTATGACGATACCAAATATCGCACCTCCACGTGGCGTCACGAGATGTTCCTCCTGGACAAGAATAAGTGATAGCCCAAGGGTCGAGTTACAAGTTGAGACATCGACAACCGACATGATCAGAGAAGCTCGGGATGCGGACAAAGTCCACTCCATGTGCCGTCTATCGGTTGGTCCTCATATCATAAACATGTGTCAAGGCACGCATGTCGGCTCCTTGACTCGGGAGTACGAAAGTCGACTCAGGGCAGTGTAGGACGAGAGTTCCAGACTTGATCACCCCAAGTCGGGCAGGTCGGCGTCGAGGATAGAGTCCGCACCAGCTACGATGGCCCATTATCCATGTGGTTACTTGCATAAGTGGGTAAAGCCCATATAAGCTAGTAAAAGCCCAAAAGGCTAATATTGTATTTTACCCAAACCGACATGGTTTAGGGTTAGGGGAATGAACTCCTATAAATATAAACTTCGGGAACTACGTGTGACTTGATTCCCTGGAGCATAACAGATACGTAGGCAACCTTTGAGAGAGACTCTCGTGCTCGATCTAAAATCACCCCCAAAATCATCCTTGATTCAATCATCCCTAGATTAAACGACCCGGATTTATTCATGGACGAAACCCAGCATCGTCAGTGTTCGTGAATTTTTAAAATTGCGATATACCAATATCGGAAAAAGTATGCATAACAGAGTCTGTTTTGCAAGTTTGATTGTTGATCTTCTTCTGTTTATGAACAGAAATGAAAGGAACATTGGAATCAACCATTTCATTGTCAATGGTGGTGTCAGAATGCAACACGGTTGGAAATTCCCGAGAATGGTTCGTAGACACAGGGCTACGCGCCATGTTTGTGCTATTATAGTCATGTTTTCGACTACCAAGTAGTGGAAGGGGAAAAAATTTCATGGAAATTCATCCAGTTCTAAGGTTGAAGGCCAAGGAAAAATTGTCTTGAAGATTACTTCTGGCAAACTTTTGGCTCTGAACAATGTGTTGCACGTGCCTGACATTCGTAAAATTTGGAGTAATCCAGTTCCGGTGCAAATAATTGCAAGGGCCAGAAAAGAAAGTTCAAGGTTCTAAGGGCAATCAAGTGGCTAAGCCATTTAATGGTAAGTACTTTAATTGCGGGAAACAATGACACCGCAAGAATAAATGCCGAAAGCCTCGGAAGATTGAACAGTCAAACGTGGTAGAAATAGTCACCGAGACTATGAATGAATTGAATTTATCCGCGTGATGATTGCATGACCTTGGTGAATGAACTTCTTTTGTTGAATTTGAAATTCAAGTTATGATTTGTAATAGACAATTTAAATTTATACATTATTATTTTGTGTAATATTTTTATAAATTTGTATGTAGGTGTTTGAGTCAACACCTTAATAATGTATCTGTCATGATGACAGGCTATTTCTATGAATATATGTACATATTTTGTTGTTATATTCATATTAATTATAGATTTGCTTTCGGTTTTGTGATGTACATTTCAAGATGTAAAGTTGAAGTTGTTTATGCGTTTGTTGATACGTTTAAATCAACATAATAAAAAGGTTAATCAATTCATGGTGATCAAGGTGGAAATGTATGATTCAAGGTTTAATGAATTTTGTTTTGGTACCAACAACATTCATCAAATCGTTGAACTATACTTACCTTAATCAATTAATGTTGCGAAATGATGATGATTAAATGGAGGTTTACCCAAAACCTGTGGGGGAAGAGTATCCTCTTGATTTAAACTTCATCATATTGTTGGAAATGGGGGGGTGATTGGTAAAGGAAATTTACCTAAATAAAATGATACTCCCTTGATAACGGTCATTTTGTGCCCGTTATTCTATGACCTTTACCCCCGATTTTAGTTTAAAAGAGCTATAATAGAGGAATAATAAGTCGTAATACGCTTAATTTGCATATGCCGAGAGTTACGATTGATGACGTGGTCAAGTTAAATTAATAACTCGATGCCTACTATCCCACTAGCAAGAGAACTAGGTTCAATTGTAGTACAGCCAGATAGAGTCGAGGTCGATCCCACAGAGACTCGGCACAAATAAAACACAACTTTATCCTATTAGAACTAAATTGAAAGGGCGGTCTACGACCAACTAAATGCAGAAAATAAAATAACCACAAGACACAAAAGATCACAGAGACAAACTAAAGACTACTAAAACACGGATAATACGTTTGATATTATCTAGACAAATAGTATTGATTACGCTAGTAGATTTTAACTTCCCCATGTGAATTAGGATGATAACGAGACAAAACAAACGTTAAAGATTAATTATTATGACTACGGGAGTCATCCCCTAAGGTAGATTTAGTTCCAATTAGGCCCTCTAAATCATCGTGCCTCCATTACGTGACTTCGCTTTTTAATGCCTCCATCTCATATAACTTCTGGCACAATTACGAGACTAGGGATGCCGGTATAAACCGTAACCTCATCTAAGCAACATTCCTAGGGTAAGGCGTACTTCTTAGATGCCGATTCAATCTATATCCTAAGTAACAATCACTTTTAGGTTTCATGTTAAATTATGATGACGAATAACTAAGTTGATCGGAGTTTAATTACTCGTTTTAATTCCAATTCAGAGAATCGACGGCGTAGTCGAAGCCGATCATGATATTGCCCTACAAATTGCCAGGCTCGGTCGATCGAACGACAAACTCTCGGCGACCGAGTGACACGTCTAGGTCGACCGAACACGGTCTAATGTCGGAACAAATCATGATTACTTCTTAACGTTTTTAACCTAAACACATGGGTTCGTAAATAGATCTACATCACGCAATCAATACAAATAAAATTACTCCATAATAAAATACAACAGATCTACGAATAAAGATTGCATAATTGAATAGTCATACCTCGAAGACGAGTGACTCCCACTCTTTAATGCGCTCCCTAATCGGAGAATCCGGCGAATCCACAATGAGCGAACATAAAGAAAATAAAACTTAAAAACTAAAATTGTATGAATTGTTTTGTGTTGTAATGGTGTGTGTTCTCAATTTCGTAGCTGCTGCTTATATAGGAGTTGAAGCCGACATAGGGAGAATCCAGAAGATTGACATGCATTTATCACATTAGGCTCGGGGTGACCGAACCTACACGCTCGTCGACCGAATGGCATGGCTCGGTCGACCGAGCCTCCTCTTACGCGTTTTCACACTCGGTTAAATCGACTTGTTCCCCACTCCATGCTTTTGAATTGATCTGATTTATCTTTTCTTTAATGCTCCGATTTTCTTCTCTTTTATCTTGAGATCTCCCGATTGTATGATAATTATCTTCCCGATTTATCATGATCTGCAAAATCAGCATTTATCACACAATTAATTGCTCTTTTATAATAAAAATAGCTAAATACCAATTATCATATTAATAATCACTTATCATTAAATAATAAATATAAACACGTGATTAAACATGAAATATATATAATTAACTCCGATTTAAGGTTAGAATTGATGACATAAACATGTATATTTTAACTGTCATCAAAATGCCCCCCACTTAAACTTTGCTTCGTCCCGAACAAAGCATTAACAAGTTATTCCCCAAGACAACATTTTCTGTGGTCAACTCATACTTACACAAGAAACCCGAGTCAACTCATACCAGTCATGCTCATAAGATAAGCATTATTCACTACTCGCTATGAATCGAAGTGATTGTGTGCATGTGCATTGGTTTTATATAAATGTAGCAAGATTAGAGTTTATGCAGACTTCATATCTAAATTCACCAACATCAGCATTCATACTTCTTATGCCTCTCAATTGTTAAAGCACTAGAACAATAAGCAAGAGCGTATCTATAGGGTTTTTGGACTTGGAGACCGAGTACTACTCAAAGCCTCTGAATTTTCGAAAAATTTGTTTCAATTTTTGCATATTTTTCGAATACTACTAACCTCAAGGAAGAAAACTTTTCATAGAGTATCCCCCTATCTTAGATTAAGCATAGCATCGAATATTACCACAAGCGGGGCTACTTTGGTAATGTTACTACAAGCCCAGATGTTTTAATACATTCTCAAACACAGTGTACGTCCCAAGCTTATTACTCCGCTTTTGTTGGCTAGAAGATCGAGAATACATCGATCGACAAATGTACACCTTTGGTCCTCATAACCAATTATCTACGCAGATGTACACATACTTCTTTCAATTATTATAACTCATACGGTACTAAGCGATTCATATATTGAGTTATTGAACAACACCTAACTACTTGCAATTGTTGGCATGAATATCCTTAAGTCTACTAACACTTTATCGCAAAAAGTATAATATGACCACGTACTCACACAACTTGGTTCATTTCCTATTAATTCTAAGTATAAGAACTTTACAAGTTTTAAGGGCACGAGTTAAACAACTTGGCATTTATCCATAAATTTTTAAATTTGGCTCAATTTTGTCTCGATATTCCGTTTCCTTGACTTTTTCAACATATATAGCACAATATATAGCTAAGTCCCCGCCCCACTTAAACATGGCATTGTCCTCAATGACAAAAATAAATGAGAGTTCAAGATGAAAGACTTAGCTCTGGAAACGGCTCCCAAGTAAAGGAACAATATCGGAGTAATCATCGGCACAAGCGTGGAGAGACAGATACACATCTGTATATAAGAGACAAGCTCCACTAAATCGTCAAATACCATGTCTATGGAAGTGATAAAATAATGTGGCGTAATTAGATATAGATATCTAAAAACAGATTCAAGCCACTTTTATTTTATAACGCCATGGACAAGACCAAAAGGATTTAAACCTAGATAAAAACTCACATGACGGCTATCAAGGAAAAAAACCTCTTTATTCCGAACTTAGACTCGGAGCATGGCGAGATAAAAAAAAACCGTGATAGGCGATGCTACTTTATTAAAAAGAAAAACCAAAAAGGATAGTTATAGGTAGTAGTTCTAAGTTTATAGTCGCTAGCTCGACTCGGCTCAAGATGGTTTATTCATAGGCAGGGTCATCGAGGTACAAAACTTCCTCCTCGGCCAGCAGCGGAAGCCCGTGATAATGCTTAATACGATGTCCATTAACCACAAACTGGACTCGTCTTTGAAATTGAATAGCTCCACCGCCTCCGAAGGAAAGACTCGTTGTACTTGAAATGGGCCACACCATCTTGATTTGACTTACCCGGAAGAGTCTTAAGCGCGAATTGTATAAGAGAACTAGATCACCCTCTTGAAAGGTCCTATCCGAATCTTTTTGTCATGGAACTTCTTCGTGCGCTCCTTGAAAATCTTGGCATTCTCGTATGCCTCTAAACGAAACTCCTCAAGCGAGTTAATTCTAACATCCTTTTCTCACCGCCAACGCCTCATCAAAATTTAGCATCCTTGTTGCCCACATGGCCCGGTGCTCCAGATTCTACAGGTAGATAACATGCCTTTCCAAAAACAATCCTATATGGTGACATTCCAATCGAGGTTTTATATGCAATCCTATAAGCCCATAAAGCGTCGTCTAAACGTAACGACCAATCCTTCCTAGTCGATAACACGTTTTCTCCAGGATACGCTTTATCTCTCGATTGGTGACTTTACCCGCCCACTAGTCAGGGGTGATATGCTGATGCTAGCTTATGTCGAACCCTATACTTAATCATCACCGTTCAAACGGTTTATTACAAAAATGACTACCATTGTCGCTTATAATTGCCCCTTGGCGCCCCAAACCTTGTAAAATGTTCTTCTTCAAGAATCTAACCACAACCCTAGCATCGTTAGTAGGGACGCAATGGCCTCAACCCATTTGGATACATAATCTACAGCAACTAAGATATATCGGTTAGATAATGATGAAGTGAAGGGTCCAACAAAATCTATTCCCCAAACGTCAAAAAGCTCCACTTCCAGGATGCTCTTGAGTGGCATCTCATTCCTCCTTGAAATATTACCTATCATTTGACAAGCATGACATGCCTTTGCATATTGGTGTGCATCCTTAAACAATGTCGGCCAATAAAAACCGCATTGGAGGACCTTAGCCGCGGTTTTTTCTCCCCCGTAGTGTCCTCCAACTTCATAGGAGTGACAATGCTTCAGGATATCATTATACTCTTCTTCGGGCACACACCTTCGAAAAATATTATCAGATCCTAGCTTAAACAAGTACGGCTCATCCCAATAGTAGTGTCTAATATCTTTAAAGAATTTTTTCCTTTCTTGGACAGTGAGATTCGGTGGCAGGTACTTTGCGGAGAGATAATTGACAAACAAACTAAACCATGGTCGCTTCTTCTCCTTCACAACCTCAATTCGCGAAGAAGCTGCAGCACAATCATCATGTCCCCCGACGGTGGTGATGGAGAAAAGTTGTTCATCAGGAAAAGATTCTCCTATCTCAGGTAATTCCTCACCATCCTCTAATTGTAAGCGCGATAGATGATCGGCCACCACGCTCTCACTTCCTTCTTATCTCTCGATTTCTACGTCAAATTCTTGCAAAGCAGAGAATCCATCTCAACGATCTCGGCTTTGAATCTTGCTTTGCTAGGAGATACTTAAGAGCCGCATGGTCAGTCCACACAGTGACTTTAGATCCCACTAAGTAGGATCTAAACTTGTCAAAGGCAAAGATAACGGCCAGAAGTTCCTTCTCCGTTGTGGCGTAATTTCTTTGGGCAGCATTCAAAGTCCGGCTTGCATAATAAATGGGCCTAAAAATCTTATCTTTTCTTTGACCCAAAGCGGCGCCAACAGCAGTGTCACTTGCATCACACATCAGTTCAAACGGAAGATCCCAATCCGGTGCGACCAGAACGGGTGCAGTGATCAGTCTACTTTTTATTTCGTTGAAGGCTTTTATGCACTCATTTGAAACACGAATGGCACATCCTTGGCCAATAATTCGGTAAGAGGTCTCAGAGACCAAGGAAAAATCCTTGATAAACCTACGATAAAATCCAGCGTGGCCTAAAAACCTCGCAAAGTTTTAAGATTAGTAGGTGGAGGTAATTTCTCGATCACCTCGACTTTGGCTCTATCCACCTCTATACCGTTCTTTGATATGCGGTGGCCTAGTACTATACCTTCCGTAACCATCAAATGACATTTCTCCCAGTTAAGCACAAGATTAGTCTCTTCACATCTCTTCAATACTCGTGCTAGATGTGTGAGACATGAATCGAAATCGTCTCCAAATACGGAGAAATCATCCATAAAGATTTCCAAGAAATCTTCCACCATGTCCGCAAAGAATGACATCATACACCGTTGAAATGTTATGGGCGTTGCATAATCCAAATGGCATTCGATTATAAGCAAATGTCCCATATGGGCAGGTAAACGTTGTTTTCTCACGATCTTCGGGCGAGATATGGATTTGATAGTATCCCGAATACCCGTCAAGAAAACAATAGAAAGCATGCCCGCTCAATCTCTCGAGCATTTGATCGATGAAGGGAAGAGGAAAATGGTCCTTACGAGTGGCATCGTTTAGTTTCCTAAAGTCTATGCATACTCGATGACCGGTGATTAGCCTCACAGGAATTAACTCATTCAACTCATTGGCTTGCACCGTCAATCCTCCTTTCTTGGGAACTACGTGGATAGGGCTTACCCATTCGCTATCAGCAATTGGAAATATAATTCCCATTTCTAGCATTTTTATAACCTCATCCCTAACCACTTCCTTTAATTGTGGGGTTAAACGCCTCTGAGGTTGTGCAACCGCTTTCTTTCGTGGTCCATGGAGATCTTGTGCATACATACGCTAGGGCTAATGCCCTTAACGTCAGCTATGGTCCATCCAAATGCTCCGCGGTACTCTCTCAAAACTCTCATAAGTTTCTCCTCTTGTAAGTCCGTCAAGGAAGAAGATATGATCAGTGGCAAGGTCTCATCTTGAAGAAATACATTACTTCAAATTTGCAGGAAGAGGTTTTAAAGTCAAATTTGTGGGAGGTTCTTCCAAAGAGGTCTTCAACTTCCGACCGGTGAGTTTAAGTTCAAAGTACTTATGCCACGTTGGTCTATGATAGAATCTTTCAATCATGAAGACTTACTTCCTCTACAGGTCTTGGGGTCCTCTACTACATCCTGGCCACATCATCTTCTTCTTCTCTCACTACTCACGCACTTGACTTCATCTTCTTCTTCTAAGACAAAGATCCAAAAATCCTTGATATTTTCATGTTGTTGAAATTCTTGAACGATCCTATCAATGGAATCCAACATGAAACATGCATCCTCTCCATCATCAGGTTGCTTCATAGTGTCGAAGACATTGAATGCAACTCTCTCTTCATTCACTCTTAATACCAACTCGCCTTTGTAAACATCAATTAGCGTTCTACTAGTGGCCATGAAAGGTCTCCCTAAAATCAATGGCACTTCGTAGTTAGCTTCCATATCTAATACCACAAAGTCGGCGAGGAATACAAACTTTTCAACCCTAACTAGCACATCCTCAACCACCCCACACGGTTCCTTGTGAACGGTCAACTAAGCTGCAGTGTGATTGAGGTCTTCTTAAGATCTTTCATGCCTAGTTTCCGAAAAATAGATAGTGGCATCAGGTTCACACTTGCTCCTAGATCACACAAAGCTTTGTTCAGACATACGTTACCTATGGTGCAGGGAATGAGAAAACTTCCCGGATCTTTGCATTTTGGGGGTAACTTGTGTTGAAGAATGGCTGAGCACTCCTCATTAAGGCATATGGTCTCTAAATCTAGAAGTTTCCTTTTAGTGGAGACGGCGCTTTTAAAAACTTGGTGTACTCGGGCATTTCGGCTAGTGCTTCAACTAGGGGTATATTGATTTGTAACTTACTAAACATATCCACGAACTTATACCTCTTATTATCAAATTTAGGCTTCGGCTTTGGTGGAGGATAAGGTAAAGTTGAAGGGTCGACATCAGTGAAGATTGGATATTTGTTATCGTAAAGTTCAACTCTAGGGCCAGCAGGTTCTTTATATGTTCTTTGCTCAGGCAAAGATTTCGAAGTATTAGTCTCATCGCTTGGCTCACCATCCTTATTCTTTGTGACTTTTTCTTGCAGGGATGGTGGAGTTACTTCTTTTCCACTTCTTGTCATGATCGCATTCAAATCCTTAGGGTTCTTTTCAGTGTTGCTTGGCAACCCTCCAGGAGGTCTAGTTGAGACTTGCTCAGCTAGTTGTCCTACCTGGTGCGTGAGATTTTGAACTAGAGCTTCTTGATTGGTTACTTTGGCATCTGTCTTTTGACAATATTGGCTAAAGTTAGTGGCTAACTCAGCCATAGATTTTGAAAGTCGTCCCATAATATCGGTGACGACATTACTCGCTTTTTCTATCGCAGCCTTCCCAACCAAAAGTTTTAGTCTGTTTGTGGTACATATAAGGGTAGGTGGTTTAGGCCTTTCTCCTGCATTTATGTCACTATATCGGAATCCAGGATGGTTATGATTAGGTCAGTATCCTCCTCCGACATAATTGGCTTCTTCATGCATCAAAGATTCTCACCTTGAGGTGCTACCTCGATTCCAGCCCCTTTCTCTACTTTTGTCATCCTCTCTTGCATCCCATCTACCTTATCGTTGATAACAGAAAGTTGTTCTAAAATTTTGGTAGATGCACTATCATCGAATATGTCAGCGGCCATCTTAACAGTAGCTATGTCATTGCCTCCCCATTGGCTATTCATTGCTATTTGCTCCATCTTCCCTTGTGCCTCCTCAGGAGATAGAAGAACAAACGCTCCATTGCTGGAGGCGTCTACTCTAATTTTCTCAGTCTCTCTCAACCCATGGTAAAAAGTTTGCATTAAAAGCCGAGAGATATGTCATGATGAGGACACTTCCTCATAGCTTCCTTGAAAAGCGCTCCCAAGCTTGATCAAAACTCTCCCAGGTTGTTGCTTAAATCCTAGGATGTCTTGGCGTAACTTAAAAGTTTTTCCTAAGGAAAATACTTATTCATGAACTTTTGCAACAATTGTTCCCAAGTAGTAATAGATCCATTTCTAAAGAGAGAAGCCATTGCTTAGCTTTATCTTTCAAAGTGAAAGGAAAAGCTTAAGGCGAATGTTACCCTCCGGGATTAATTCTCGGTTTCACGGTGCAAACGATTTCCAAGAAATTCGCCACGTGAACACCAGGATCCTCGATTTTGGACTCCATGAAAGTAGAATAATTGGTCACCATTTGAATTACATTAGGCCTAGGGTGATAGACTTCGCAAAGATCTTGCGGTGCTACGATAAGTGGAATGAATTGTTCAATAGTAGGCGTTGCATAACTTTGCAAAGTGCGCTCGCTCCTTGAACTAGGGCTTGGTTCTCATTATTAGCATTTGCATTCACATTATTGGCATTATTGATAACGGGATTAATAACAGGATTAGGTACCTGGTTTGGATTGTTCAATGCCTTCCATTTCGCTTGATTCGTAATGTTCGTAATGATCGGTTGTATGTCCTTCTTCCACTCCTTGCTCGCTTTCCTCAAGATTCGGATCCTCTTCTCCTTGCTTAGCCGCCCCTAGCTAACTTCCTATTCCTTCTCGCAAATTTTTCTATCTCAGGATTATAAGGTTCAAGCGGTTCCTTCGATTTCCGAGTAGCGTACTATAAAATAATAAACAACAATAAAACAATTAATCACTAGTAAAGGCTAGGCCTTTAACTAACTAAATAAAACAGACTCGAAATAAGTTTGAGAAAAGAAAACGTAAATAAAGCGTAGCGAGAATATTGTAAAGTCTGTCACGAGCAGAAAAAGAAAACTAATTCTCGGTCGACCGAGAGCTACTGCTCGTCGACCGAACAATTTTTATTTTTATTTTTTACGACACTGTTTGATTTACAGACTCTTATTCACAAAATATTTACGAATCCAGTTCTAACAAAATAAGCTATATCTTAATTTAATGACTCGAGTCCCCGGCAACGGCGCCAAAAACTTGATGACGTGGTCAAGTTAAATTAATAACTCGATGCCTACTATCCCACTAGCAAGAGAACTAGGTTCAATTGTAGTACAGCCAGATAGAGTCGAGGTCGATCCCACAGAGACTCGGCACAAATAAAACACAACTTTATCCTATTAGAACTAAATTGAAAGGGCGGTCTACGACCAACTAAATGCAGAAAATAAAATAGTGACAACCACAAGACACAAAAGATCACAGAGACAAACTAAAGACTACTAAAACACGGATAATACGTTTGATATTATCTAGACAAATAGTATTGATTACGCTAGTAGATTTTAACTTCCCCATGTGAATTAGGATGATAACGAGACAAAACAAACGTTAAAGATTAATTATTATGACTACGGGAGTCATCCCCTAAGGTAGATTTAGTTCCAATTAGGCCCTCTAAATCATCGTGCCTCCATTACGTGACTTCGCTTTTTAATGCCTCCATCTCATATAACTTCTGGCACAATTACGAGACTAGGGATGCCGGTATAAACCGTAACCTCATCTAAGCAACATTCCTAGGGTAAGGCGCACTTCTTAGATGCCGATTCAATCTATATCCTAAGTAACAATCACTTTTTAGGTTTCATGTTAAATTATGATGACGAATAACTAAGTTGATCAGTTTAATTACTCGTTTTAATTCCAATTCAGAGAATCTGACGTAGTCGAAGCCGATCATGATATTGCCCTACAAATTGCCAGGCTCGGTCGATCGAACGACAAAGACTCGGG
This sequence comes from Gentiana macrophylla, assembly GCA_026214975.1. Lineage (NCBI taxonomy): Eukaryota > Viridiplantae > Streptophyta > Magnoliopsida > Gentianales > Gentianaceae > Gentiana > Gentiana macrophylla. Next base: position 112,871,951 of record CM047809.1, on the reverse strand, counting down.
CGACCGAGTGACACGTCTAGTCGACCGAACACGTCTGCGTGTCGGAACAAATCATGATTACTTCTTAACGTTTCTAACCTAAACACATGGGTTCGTAAATAGATCTACATCACGCAATCAATACAAATAAAATTACTCCATAATAAAATACAACAGATCTACGAATAAAGATTGCATAATTGAATAGTCATACCTCAAGACGAGAGTGACTCCCACTCTTTAATGCGCCCCTAATCGGAGAATCCAGCGAATCCACAATGAACGAACATAAAGAAAATAAAACTTAAAAACTAAAATTGTATGAATTGTTTTGTGTTGTAGTGGTGTGTGTTCTCAATTTCGTAGCAGCTGCTTATATAGGAGTTGAAGCCGACATAGGGAGAATCCAGAAGATTGACATGCATTTATCACATTAGGCTCGGGGTGACCGAACCTACACGCCGGTCGATCGAATGGCATGGCTCGGTCGACCGAGCCTCCCTCTCTTTACGCGTTTTCACACTCGGTTCGTCGACTTGTTCCCCACTCCATGCTTTTGAATTGATCGATTTATCTTTTCTTTAATGCTCCGATTTTCTTCTCTTTTATCTTGAGATCTCCCGATTGTATGATAATTATCTTCCCGATTTATCATGATCTGCAAAATCAGCATTTATCACACAATTAATTGCTCTTTTATAATAAAAATAGATAAATACCAATTATCATATTAATAATCACTTATCATTAAATAATAAATATAAACACGTGATTAAACATGAAATATATATAATTAACTCCGATTTAAGGTTAGAATTGATGACATAAACATGTATATTTTAACTGTCATCAACGATTCATTATTATGTATTAAGAGGTTTTATTATATTATTTGATATATTACAGGCTGAACTCAATTGGGAGCACATGGGTGGACTTCGGAAAAGCTTTGATGGATCACAGACAAGTTCAGGAGGCCCAAGACAGAAAAGAGGAGAAAGCCAGGAGCATGTAAGGCTCGGTCGACCGAGCCCATGCATTCGGTCGACCGAGTGGGCCTATAGTCCAAAGGAAGTTCGGCACATTAATTGAGTCGGTTAGGGTTCAGAATGTTGGCATTTTTAAGTCGGTTGTCTATGACGGCTGAGGCTCTATATAAACACAAGTCCTTTGTATTTTTTAGAAGGCATTCATCAACATTACTTCATACTTACAAATAAACAAATAAGGATTCTTTAGGCTTGTGGAGGTTGCTAGGGTTGCAAACATGTAAGCCCTAGTTTATCTTCTTGTTTTCTTTTTTAGTAATCAATTTCCCAATTATGCTTTGATTATTTGAGTAGGTATTCATATCTAGATGATGTAGATCTAGGATATGACGTTAGGCAGCCGTGATACCTTGTCTATAAGGATCCCAAACCCTACGCCCTCTACCTAACATCTACGGATGAATCTGTGTGTTTAATTTACGTGTATTTAGATTAGTTTATATGATGGCACGATAATTCGCTATAAAATCCGATTTGTATATGAAACGCGAGAAATATGTTCGGGATGTAAACTGGGAGTTAGACTCGGGTGACCGAGAGGTGTCACTCGGTCGACCGAGTGCCTATTCGGTCGACCGAGAGTTAGCAAACCTGCTTTCATCCGTTAATCACCACGTCTTTATGATTAGGTTAGCTTAATTGAATCTGTTATCTCGTGAGGTATGGCTATGGCTACGCCACTCACTTGATTTAATTAAAAGCGTGTAAAAAGGAAATACCGTATAAAACTCTTAGGTAGGCTTATGAATTGATCTTCGGACTTTCACTTTATCTAGGTAGGTTTATATTAGGAATTGCGCGCACCTTGTTACACGTAGATCGTAAACTAGCATGAGACTATAACTTGGTAATTGTTAGTTGGACGAGGGTTTGAGTGATAAATGCTGGAAGTACGCTAACCAAAGGAATGTTGCCGGACGAGGTGTACGGTCAATATCGGCATCCTTAGAGTAGTAAGCGTGTGAGTTATATGAGATGGAGGCACCAAAAGGCGAAGTCACGTAACAATACCACGTTGATATAGTGACCTACCGGTGCTACATCAAGCTTAGGATGACTCCGTGAGCCGATATAAAGAGATATGAACGGATTAATAGTTGATGAGTTTTGTTGTCATATAAATTGTCTAGATCCAAATGATTATGGTTATAATTGGGCGCTTGATTGCGTTATGTGTTTACATGTTGTTTATATGTTTGAGTGTGTCTTTCGCTTCAGACTTTATGTTGGTCATAGACCGTATTTGTCAAACGAAATAACTAGGTTGACTATTTAAGTAGGATCCACAAATTGATTCTCTGTGGGATCGACCTCGACTCTATTTAGCTATACTGCGATTGAACCTAGTTCACTTGCTAGTGGTTATTCGGAATCGAGTTAAAAATTTAACTTGACCTCGATCAAGTTTTTGGCGCCGTTGCCGGGGAATCAATGGTCCAATTGCTTAAATAATCTACTTGATTATTTCGTTTTTGTTTCTATTTTCTTTTACAAGTAAAATAAAAAAAAAAATAATAAAAAAAAAATAATAATAAATAAAATAAAAATTTATATATATATGTTATGTATGTTCGGTCGACCGAACAGTGTTACTCGGTCGACCGAGCTCTTTCATTGTTCTAATTTATCTGACAACATTGTTTTCCCTCTGTTTCTGTTTTTCCCCGTCAGTAGGTTGTAAGCCTAGCAGCAGTATGAGCAATCGTACTGACTGTTAGTTTATTGACCGTTTATTGTTTTTCTCATGTTGCAGATAATCAGAACTAAATCGCTCGGGTAAGATTGTTCATGATAAACAATATGTCATCAAAACAATTCTCCAAGGTTAAGGAAGAGGATGTTAACGTTTTACGAACCAAGACAACACCAATGAAGCCGATGACGCAAAAGCTGAAGGAGAGAATAGCAAAAATGAAAGAACGAATTCGAGAAGCCGAAAGTCAAGGGAAGCGAGTGAAGCGTATGTAAAAAAGAGGTATGTGTGCTTTAAATCCAAGTAATTTCTTGGATTCGATTCGGATTTGATTCGTATATTGATTATATGGATTACATGTCGGAGATAGAGTCCAGTTCGAGGGTAGCATAGATATGGAAGCGACCTATAGTCACTGTGCTAAAGAGGCAAAATGTGTTGAAGATGAATCTCGGTTAATGCCAAAGTTAGGTGACCCTGGGGCATTCCTTGTAGATGTTACCCTAGAACAAGCACACTTGGGATTGGCTTTAATTGACTCTGGATCAAGCTTAAACATTTTCCCTAAGAGCCTTTGCGGCGGTGAATATGATTTCGACTCTCACAAACACCCCGCTAAAAGTGAGATTCGCGGATAGTACTAGAACCATCATGTCCGGACAAATGAATAACATGATCATTAGTATCGGACAACTTCAGTTTAAGATAGATTTGGTCGTCATGGACATAGAGGAGCATCCGTATAGCCCAATTATCTTGGGTAGATCTTTTATTAATACATCTAGAGCCCTCATTCGTATGACTAGGCATGAGATCACATTGTTTGATGCTAAGGGTTCTCGAGACTTTGGGATAAAGAATCCGAGTTCCCTATCCCGGTAAGTGTAAACATTATAGAAGTCGTTGGTTCTAAACCGGATGTGATTCCAAGTTCGGAGGAGTGTGATGATGACAATGTTGACGATCGAGATGAGAAAGAGGTCCCGACAATCCTAAGCCGAGATAGAAATTGCTCCACCGCACTGTTGTTAATAAGGATGATCTCAAGCCTCGTTTTGAAACCTAAGGATAGAAGGAGGAAAGTCAAGCGGACGAACTCGTAGAGTTCGCAATCAAAGCTCATCGAAATCAAACGATCCCGAAAGTCGGTGCCTGTTTAGATGGACAGTTTGATTGTCTTTTCGTCAGACGTACATCCCACGGAAAGGCACTCGTGCAAAGAAATGGCAAGACGTTTTCGGTGAAGGTTAGTCGGGTGAAGACCTGGCAAGTCAAGAACAATTCTTAGAGAGTGATATTTTTGGGAAGTCGAGCTACCGACTTAAACTGTAGAACTATTTCTATCCTTCATTATTTTTATCTCTATTTTTATTTTTCTTTTTTTTAAATAAAAGTAGCATGAAACGATAAGAAGTTTTTTTTTATTTTGCCATGTTCCGACGACTGTTGAGTTAAGGATGTGCAAAATAATTTTTTTTATTCGAATCGTTTTTATGTGAAGTGAAGTGTAGTAATTGAATCTTTGTAAAAAATTGTTGATTAAGGAAATGATAATGCGTTATTTTACAAATGCTTAGACCAGATTGTTTGATTTATTCATGATAAGAATGAGGTTGCTTTTATGCTTGAGACGACTTATTGGTTAGAAAATTTTTTGCGGTGAGAGTGAAATAATACATTTTGGCACATTGTATATATATTGTAGTTATTTTACGGTATGTGTCAAATTTATTAAAATGGTCAACACCATTAATTTCTACACATCCCCACTCACCTTTCCTCTTCCCAACCTTTCACCTTTTTCTCTTCCCAACCTCTTTATTATCCTAATTCAAATTTTCAAATTCCACCTTTCCACCTCATCAATCCCCAACAACTTTTCTCCACCAATCACATTCCATTTTTCAAACTCCATTCTTTCTATTTAACCCACCATTCTCTCTTTCATTTTCCTCATCCTTTTCCCCAATTCCTTCATCCCACTTCTCCATCTCTCTTTTTTCCCCACACCCTAGTAGAAATCAAATGGAAGTGTTCCAAAATCTTCATCCAATTAACCATTTTTCCTCACCTTTGAAATTCTGTCGAAGGACTTTGCTTGAGATCAACCAAATTCATCATCGACAAGACAGAGCCGGAAATCCACCGTTTCAGCCGTTTCATCACTCGGTCAACCGAGTACTTACTCTCGGTCGACCGAGAATACCCCTGCCGCCGCCGTCCTCTTCTTTGCCAAGATTCTGTAAGGATGCCGCCAAGAAGAAGCAGAGCCGCTCAGTTTGTGGCTGTGGAAGGCGATATTCCAATAATCAACGGAGTGCCACAATTCGCGAGTCGGGAGGTATATTCTTCGTTTACTAATCATTTCGTTAATGCCCCTGTACATCGAGCTCGGGGCCTAGATTTGGACAATTGTGGGGGTGAGCTTTTGGAGTTGGTGGAAAGTTATCAATGGCGTGATGTCGTCGCACCCCCAGGCCGGGTCAACGTCAATTGGGTGAGAGAATTTTATGCTTATTTGCGCATACACCCCGACACCAATGTCGTTATTATTCGTGGACGACCTATTGTAGTTTCTCCGGGTACGATTAATACTTATTATGGGTTGGATATCTCGGAGGACGGGCCAGAGTATATGGCGACGTTTGATGGGTCCGATGCTTGGTTGGAGGAAGTTGGAGCCTATCTGGGAATAGAATGGACAGTAGGGGAGGTTGCCCGCACATTTGCGGAAACAGACTTTAGGAGATGGGAGGATAAGTGCCTTAATCGGCTTATTCGTTCCAATATCTTCCCGGCTAAGCATGTATCTACGGTTTACTATACTCATGCCACTCTGCTCTATTGGTTGTACATGGGATGGCCTGTGAATGTGGGGGCATTGATACGCAAGGAGATGACAGACAATGCTCTCAAGCCTCGGCATACCTTACCTTTTGGTTCACTAATCACTACATTCTGTGAGGGAGCTGAGTGCCCGGTGTTAGGCGGCGATTCCTATGTGGAGCCAATGCCTATCCTATCTTTGAGTTCGTCCCACCGCCCGTCGTTCACGGCCACGACCAAGAAGGGAACCGAGGATGATCTTCGACGAAGCCGATTCCGAACAATTTGCAACTAGCACCATTCAATCCAGGATGGGATTAAGTATTTTAATTTGAGTGTTTGCATTTCCTATAATTAACGAGTTTTTATTTTGATTCCATTCTACTAGTATGTCGTGTTATATATAGAGCAAGTTTCTCTGTTACCTAAATTGAACTCATGTAATGTTTTGGACTTGTTGAAATGTATTGAAATGTAATCATTAATTAATGGACTTAAAAATGTTTAAGGAATTTGTTATCCCTTTTTTACGGTCCCTTTCCGATTATTATTGTTTGACTAATCCTCGCAACGAGTTTGCGAGCTTTGTTTAAGATCCGTGTTGTTGATAATTATGCTTCACTCGCTATGGAGCCAACTCCTCGTGCCTGATGAACTTTGCCGGTTTCCTAAGACTTGTTCAAACTTCCACGCTTATCCAGAGCTAAGTTCCTTTTTTGAGTTTGTTCTTTCGTTTTTTTTATACATTGAGGACAATGCATTGTTTAAGTGGGGGGTACAAGTCACTTAGCTCAAATGAGTAATTCCATATGTTCCCATATATCAAATAGTAAATAAAATGGAAAAAACATTAAAACTTTTAAACTTAGAATCACATTTACTTTTGTGAGTTCCTGATAATTATATCTAATAAGAGATAAACCATACTTCATGAGTACGTGATCACTTTATACTTCTGCGATTTATTGATTAGTAAACTTAATGATATTCATATTGTCCGTTGCAAGTAGTTGTTTATTATTCACTTATTCAATAATTGAATCGAGTTGTACTACGCTTGTTATAAAAGGTAAAATTATAATGTGTACATTGCATAGATAATTGATTATGCTTACCTAGTGTCAAATTTATCGTCCGATGTGTTCCTAAAGATTCTAGCCACAAAATCTGAGTAATAAGCTTGAGACGTACCTGTGTTTGACAATGTTAAAACACTGGGCTTGTAGTAAGTTACCAAAGTAGCCTCGCGCTTGTGGTAATATTCGATGCTAATATTTGATCTAAGATAGAGGGAAATTCTAAAAAGTCTTCCTTCTTGAGATTGATAGTATCTGAAAAATATAAAGATATGAAAAGAATATTCAACTCTTTAAGAGGCTTTGAGTAGTACTCGGTCTCCAAGTCCAAAAACCCTATAGATACGCTCTTGCTTATTATTCTAGTGCTTGAAAAATTAAAAGGCTTAAGAAGTGGGAATACTGAAGTTGGTAGGTTAAGACTACGAAGTTTGCATAAGCTCTAATCTTGCTACGAATGTTTAAAACTAAATGCACACGCACACAACACATCGATTCATGATGAATAGTGGATAATGGATATCTGATGAGCATAGAGGATATGAGTTGATTCGAGTTTCTTGTGTGTCAAGATAATCGTGACCACTTTGGAAAGTAGTTCATGGGGAATAACTTATTGATATCTTGATCGGGACGATCAAAGGCTAAGTGGGGGGTAGTTGATAACGGTCATTTTGTGCCCGTTATTCTATGACCTTTACCCCCGATTTTAGTTTAAAAGAGCTATAATAGAGGAATAATAAGTCGTAATACGCTTAATTTGCATATGCCGAGAGTTACGATTCATTATTATGTATTAAGAGGTTTTATTATATTATTTGATATATTACAGGCTGTACTTCATGTTATATTTGTAGTAACTCAATTGGGAGCACATGGGTGGACTTCGGAAAAGCTTTGATGGATCACAGACAAGTTCGGTGAGGCCCAAGATGTAAAAGAGGAGAAAGCCAGAGCATGTAAGGCTCGGGCCGACCGAGCCCATGCATTCGGTCGACCGAGTGGGCCTATAGTCCAAAGGAAGTTCGGCACATTAATTGAGTCGGTTAGGGTTCAGAATGTTGGCATTTTTAAGTCGGTTGTCTATGACGGCTGAGGCTCTATATAAACACAAGTCCTTTGTATTTTTTAGAAGGCATTCATCAACATTACTTCATACTTACAAATAAACAAATAAGGATTCTTTAGGCTTGTGGAGGTTGCTAGGGTTGCAAACATGTAAGCCCTAGTTTATCTTCTTGTTTTCTTTTTAGTAATCAATTTCCCAATTATGCTTTGATTATTTGAGTAGGTATTCATATCTAGATGATGTAGATCTAGGATATGACGTTAGGGCAGCGGTGATACCTTGTCTATAAGGATCCCAAACCCTACGTCCTCTACCTAACATCTACGGATGAATCTGTGTGTTTAATTTACGTGTATTTAGATTAGTTTATATGATGGCCTGATAATTCGCTATAAAATCCGATTTGTATATGAAACGCTGAGAAATATGTTTGGGGATGTAAACTGGGAGTTAGACTCTCGGGTGACCGAGAGGTGTCTTTCGGTCGACCGAGAGTGCCTATTCGGTCGACCGAGAGTTAGCAAACCTGTTTTCATCCGTTAATCACCACGCCTTTATGATTAGGTTAGCTTAATTGAATCTGTTATCTCGTAGGTATGGCTATGGCTACGCCACTCACTTGATTTAATTAAAAGCGTGTAAAAAGGAAATACCGTATAAAACTCTTGGTAGGCTTATGAATTGATCTTTGGACTTTCGGCGTTATTAGGTAGGTTTATATTAGGAATTGCGCGCACCTTGTTACACGTAGATCGTAAACTAGCATGAGACTATAACTTGGTAATTGTTAGTTGGACGAGGTTTGAGTGATCGCCTGGAAGTACGCCTAACCAAAGGAATGTTGCCCGGACGAGGTGTACGGTCAATATCGGCATCCTTAGAGTAGTAAGCGTGTGAGTTATATGAGATGGAGGCACCAAAAGCGCGAAGTCACGTAACAATACCACGTTGATATAGTGACCTACCGGTGCTACATCAAGCTTAGAGGATGACTCCCGTAGCCGATATAAAGAGATATGAACGGATTAATAGTTGATGAGTTTTGTTGTCATATAAATTGTCTAGATCCAAATGATTATGGTTATAATTGGGCAGTTGATTGCGTTATGTGTTTACATGTTGTTTATATGTTTGAGTGTGTCTTTCGTTTCTCGTACTTTATGTTGGTCATAGACCGTATTTGTCAAACGAAATAACTAGGTTGACTATTTAAGTAGGATCCACAAATTGATTCTCTGTGGGATCGACCTCGACTCTATTTAGCTATACTGCGATTGAACCTAGTTCACTTGCTAGTGGTTATTCGGAATCGAGTTAAAAATTTAACTTGACCTCGATCATCCCTCCGTCCCGCAATATAAGTCTTTTTAATTTTTTTATAGTGTCCCAAAATATAAGTCTTTCTCACATTTTAATACAAGATTAATGCATTATTTCATTTTCACACTAAACAATGCAATATTATAAGTCAATCCTAAAAACCAATGCACTAATTGCTTTGAAATATTAAAAAATAACTCATTTATGATTTTTCTTCATATGTGTGAAAAATCCAAAATGACTTATAATACGGGACGGAGGGAGTATAATGAATGCAATGAAATGGGAAGGAGTTGAATACTTGAAAAGATGTTGCGTGTGGCTCAGACTCTGTCACTGTTATTAGCATGCAATAGTCGGTAAGTGATAGAAAAGCACACAATAATACGGGAAATGGTAAGTCACGATTAACAAATCGTAGACATAATACCATTTATTAATTGATCTCTAATGGTTTGATTTCCTCGATTGTATAAAGTGAAGGAGAATGTTGCGGATCCGCTTATAAAAAAGGTTTAACTAGAGATCGGGTGTCAATTTTTGACAAACGGGATGGGACTTAACCCTATTACGCATGTTCCTTTATAATGGTAACTCAACCATAGTGACTGGAGATCCCAAGATCATGGTTTAAAAGGGACAACTAAGTTATGAGGGACAATTAGCACTTACCCATTCTGTTAAGAACAAAAGCGCTTTCTGTGATTTTGATAGGTTAAGCATTAAGCTTTTAATGAATCATATATCTTAGTCAAGCCAAGTGGGGTATTGCAGAGTACTCTTTATAGGAGGTCACCTATGTAAGTGAAAGTGGGGCCGCTTCTGTGAGAATTTGAGGGCTGAATTCTCTAACACACTTTCTGAAACCAAGATGTTCCAGTGCCAAAACGAACACAACCATGAGAACTTCGAGAAGGCCAGGGAGTCTATTGTGTTGATATCGTTGTCTAGGAATGCACCAAAGCCTGAGCAGTTCAAGACCTAGTTCACTGCTTAGCCGAGTATATCCGATGGTATTTTACTAGGGAAGGTTCAAGGCAGCAAACCACCTCGCCCGATGCAATAGAACTCCGTTTGATATCTTTTCAGAGTCTACATAGAACTTGCATTAATTTTCATTCATGTGGGGGATTGTTGGATAAATTTGAATAAAAATTAATAATGGAGGGAAAATCCGAATAGCCATGTGACAAATGAGTTGCATCAGTTCGGTGAAAAGTTGCAACCAAATAAGGGTTGCATCTGTTCGGTTGAATCATTTTGAAAGGATGCAACCGGTAGTGAATAGCCTCCATTTTGCCTATAAAATCCCTGCACTACCAATGAAAATTTAGACAGATTTTCTGCACTTTTGCGTACCAAAATTCTGCCAAAAATAAAGCATTGTTCACATCCTTTTGAATAAACATTGGCATACAGTCAGAGATATTCAAGGTCGAATCAGTTCGTTGCTTGTTCACATCTAAGTGCAAGACTAAAACAAGGTAGACTGTTGTATCTTGGGAGACATCTTGCCATATCCGTGTGCACATAGTCGGGGCAATAATGTCTTAAGGACAGAGTTCTAAACTCGCCTCAGTCTGAATAGGTTTTCGTTTTACTCTTGCTTTCTGCATTTTTTGTTTCAAATGTGTTGCAGTAATTTTATGTGAATAAAATTCGTTCTTCTTGATTAGCAATTTGCTTCTACAGTTATATGTTATTCGATTAATTTTCAGAAAGAAATAGAAGACCGGTACTAAATTACTAATTTTTTCTAACAGAAAGTACATTCGGTCCCTCTAAAAGAATATACATCATCTTCATAACTTATCAGAGCCGACCCCGTGAAATTCGGAGCATTATAACACTTTGACGGACCGGACCCTCTTAATTTGGTGTACAACTTCTTTTTTATATTTATCTTTTCAAAAGTTTAAGAAATTAAACAAACATAACCATAAACATAATAATATAAACCTTTCATTATGAATACATACTCATATCTGGATGACATAATTTTAAATTAATTACTATATCCAAATCATTTTTCAAGCACGTTTAGCAGCAAAATCGCTAATCTAAGTAGAGCAATTAATTTTGTCCAAAATATTTTTCTCAACATGCAATGAATTGTAGTATTTGTTGAATAGCTTTAACTTAAAGGGCTACATTTCTTTTAGTATCTATGACAAAATTAAAGTGATGTATTTTGTAATGGTTTGTGGTATAGCCAATGTCTTTTTATTTATTTATTTATGGATTACATGTATGGATTGTATTTGTAGAGTTTAAGTATGGTTAATAGATGCTTTTGATACATTAGCTTGGATGCTTTTGAGATAAAGTGATGTACACTATGAAACTGAAGAAATATTCATCATAGACATTACTTAAAATACCTGAAAATATGCCATTGAAAACAACAAGTTCGCAAAAAACCTTACTAATTATACGAAAATGGAAGGTTTGGCCATGCTCCAAGATAAAATCTCGAAACACAAAAGCTCTATAATATCATCGTATCCAAAATCAAATTCGGATGTTAACTGTCACAATTTTCTTCTAACAACACTGTCACTCTTTGGTGCAGGATCCACATTTGGACTCTGGGATAAACAATGGAGATGTGTGAAGTAGGTTTAACGTATGCATGGGATAAAGTGGATTTACATCTGTCTGTTTGTAAGCTTTATCAAACCAAGAGCATGTATGTGTTATATTCTAAAATTTCTTAGAGAAAAAGTGTATATTGATTGCGTTTCTTGTTTAGCTGTGTATGTGTGCTTTAATTTGGTTCATGTATTTGCACACTGGCACTTTAGATTTTTAATCGCAAGAGCAGTAAGGCTTTTTATTAACCATGCAAGTATGGTGTATTTAATCTATTTTTTTCCCAGAATGTAATGTGCGGGTCTAACCAATTTGTCTACTTTCTTATACTATTTTATTTTTAACTCTTAAGATGTTTGATTCAGTTTCTTTCCAGTTTGATCTTCATGTTAGCTGATGCTTGATGTTGTTCCTGGAAAAGCTAAATGTTGAATGGATGTTGATAGGGTACAAGTTGGTTGGCTAATATAAGCTTAACCCATTGGTAAGCCGTTATAGTATTCCTATATAGCTAAATAGTAATATAAACTCTTCATTAAAATTTAATAGTGTATGTCAAGTAGTAAGTCCTATAAAGAGGATTCTCATTGTGAGATAAGGTGATAAGTTGTAAATTTCTTTCACATTATATGGTGTTTTCCACTTTGTATGATTTTCAATATTATACCCCAATGGCTCTCAGTTTGCTTATTCTGTGGGGAACCGTTGATATTGTTGTGCTAAGGGAGTTTTACAATGATTTTGGTGTGCTAAGGAAGTGTAACATTGATACATCATTTCATACACCTATGGTCAATTGGAATCTGCATTATCCATGGTCTATGCCTATGAAAAATGTTTACATTTTTTCTTTGTTTTATTTATTCACTATGTCTTTCATTAATTGTCATTGTAATTTGCAGAGCAAAGAATGAAGGACGAATTTGAATACATATGTTACCTTTCGTTAACTTATGGCTACATATCTTATACTAGAAGGAAGATAACGCTATTGAGAAAGTAGCAACAACCCCGTGTTCAAAGCATCGTCTGAGTTTATAGCTTCAATTTCATGGGTATGATTCATATGTAAGACATTTTCCTTTTGTCGTAATATTTATTTAGTTGGAGTGTTGTTTCGAAGTTAATTAAGTATCAGTTTTGGTTTTCAGTTGAATGAGCAGATGAAATGAACGAATTTCTCGAGAAGAAAGCAACAAAAATTGACACAGTTACCTGCTCTAGATAGAAATAAAGGAGGGAATTGATCAACCAAAATCGTTTGTTAGATTGTATAGTCATGCAATGCTAAAAGAAGCATTCATTTCGGACACCCTCAGTGCAGAGTACTTGGAAAATGTAAGGTTGCTGCCTCTTGAGATCAAGGGTGCTATGATGGCAGGAGCAAATGAAGAAACCTAAAAATATTGCTGAGACTGATGAGCTATCAACCGAGGTCAATGATGTCCAAAATAATCCATATACATATATCTGTCAAAGAGGTAGCATATTTCCCTTCTTATTTTGGTAAATCTCTGAATCTCTGTTGTCTCCGTTGTATTTTGTTCTATGTAAGACCAAGGTCTATTGCACATGCCTTGGAAACTGGATTGTCTAAGTTACTGGATAACCTAGAGAAAAAAATAAGCAACACAGAAAAATAATCTAAACCTTGTAGCCTTCTATGACAAAGGGTAATTTGAAGTTCGCTTGTGCATCTTTTTTTTACACGTATTTCTACCTTCTTCTATTTATGTAATTCTGTACTTAATTTTAGACACAACATTTCTGTATTGTAAGCATTAGGTGTTCTTATTAGTTTTGATGTCTAGAACATACACATTTCTTCTAAATTAATGAGGTACAAAAGATGACGAGTCTAAATTTTTTTTGCAGAATCCATTTCCAGGAATCCTGTACTTGGCAACCTGATTGCAAATGGAAAAGTTTTTACTCTGTAACCATTGCACCCGGTGATGCATTTTCAAATATGAAAAGACTTTAATTGTACGTCTAACCCAAGAAATGAAGTATCTCTTTACCTTGGCTTTTTTTTATTTTTTTTTATTTTTATTTTTTATTTATGTTTTTCTCAAAATCAGCTTTCTGTTCTCTTCAACTGTTTGTTCTTTTAATGCCCTTGTGTGTGCGTTTGTACATCATACAGTCAAAGCAACCACACACAAAAAAAAAAAAAAAGTAAACATGCAGTTCTGAGGATGTGAAAGTGGAGAATGGTCCGACTGCTGCATAGACTTGCTAACTAGATCGTCTCAGCTACAGGATAGCCCGGTGAAGAAAAACAAGCAGAAACGAATGAAAACTAACGCTTGCAACCTTATATGAGCAAGGATCATTTGAAGTTGGATGGTACATCTTTTTTTTTTTTTTTTGACAAATGCTTCTGCCTTGTGCTGTGTATGTAATTATGTAGGTGATGTCAAGCACAATCTTTCTGTATTGTAGGAATTAGACGTTGCGATTATAGGTATTACCTACAAAAAACACGCTTCTTTGACAGTAATAGGTGAAACAATCATTTTTTCTGCTGTGTACGCATGTGCAGAACACTTGCTATTATTCCATGTGTTGTATTATGTTGTTCTCTTAAGTTATGCCTGCAATCAGATATCTTATGAGCACACTGTTCGGTATGAGACAACTACGAGCTTGTACATAAAATCATTAACCTTAACCTACATTTTGGCTATGATGTCTTGTATTTTGGCCTAGACATGTTCATTACATACATACTTTCATTCCCTAAAGCTACCATGCTTATGCTTTCTTTCCAACCATTCTACACCATCATGCAACCAAATATAATGAAACTGCTGCTAAATCAAGGGCCTTGCGGTGCAAGGCCTAAACCACCCTAGTATATATATATGACAAAAGCAATAAACATGATAAAATCTTGCACGTAGCGAGATCTGAACTTAAAACATTTAAGAAGAGCCTCAGCACTTTTGTCATTATGCCTTATTGAGTTATTGACTATATATATCATTGTTCTTCCTCCCAGGGTGCAAACGCTCACTTTTTTTTTTCCATTGATTTTTGTGTTCAATTTACTTCAATGTTTATGTAGATTCTTGAACAAAATGGAGCATAGACTGAAAAAAAATAATAACAAAAAACAAAAACAAAAACAAAACAAAACACAAACTTATGTTTTATACATTTTTTTTTAAACAAAAAAAAAATTAATATGATTATAGGTGGCCCAATAAGGAAAAAGTGAATTTAATCTCACAAATTCAGACATTTATCGTCTGAGTTTGAGAGTGGTGATGATTTAAAGCCACTGAATCAAAAGCAACTAAAAGAATCAACATGCAAAATTAATCGATTAAATAAATATGCCTTAATTCAAAAAAAAAAAAAAAAAAAAAAAAAAGTATGCCATAATTAAGACGTAAAGATGTTGTTTAAAAAGGAACTTCAATGAAATTATTATTTTAAGCATAAGCATTTTCAAGGCAAAAGTGATGCAGACACCGAATTATTGCACAAAATGTGCACACGCTTCAATTTTGAGCCATATCTTTTTTTTTGTTTTTTTTGTTTGTGGGGTTGAGCCATATCTTTTGATTTCTTAAAAAATGAAATAAAAAACATACCACAGAAGCACATAATCGGGGGATGGTGTGTGGACGAATGGTGGTGCATCTATCATTTTTGTTTTCAAGGAATTAGCAATGGGTGGGAAAGCATTACCAGGAGAATGTGATGCGACCGTGATGGGAAAAAAGAAATGCAGAAATAGATATGTGCGGCAGTTTCATTATGAAGGACTATATATAGGCATTATGTAGCAATTTTACGCAACGATATGTCTGCGTAGTTAGCCCTAAATGATATACAATAAATTCGGGTCCAAAAAGTCAAACTTGCCGCATGGCCTCTCACTTATCATGTGGCAAGGTTATTCATTTTATCAGAGAATTCTAGAGATGAAAAGTTTCATAAATTGTCACTTTATTAGTTTTGTCTGGTAGTCAGCTTTGATATCATTGAATCCAAAAAGGTCGATCTTGGCCTAAGCCTCACCTACCATGATGTAGGGCTATATAGCTAGCCCAACTACGGAGAATACTACGGATGTTATCCACCATCTCTCACAAAGTGACATTAAATTTTGTCTGATAATCGGTTTTGATACCATCTATAACTCACTGAACTTGGGCATTACGCTGACGCTTGAGCAAGATTGAACCAAAAACTACTTATCGGTTTGATACCATGCATCTATAACCCATTGAACTTGGGCATTACAGTGATGCTAGAGCAAGATTGAACTAATAACTACTTAAGTATATCACCTTTGCTGTAACGCCCCCAGATCCCGGGTCTGGTAGTGTTAAATAGTCATAAATGGTCCAGTCAACTGCTTAGACCGTCGTCCTCGCTTGGTCAAAAAAGGCTGAGGGCTAACCCGAGTTAACAAAACATTTATGTCTCACACTATATGGGGGTGAGCATTCTACTACTTTACTGATATAGGACTTCACATTCTCCCCCCTGATAAGGGACTGGAGTCTTCACTAGGACGACCAAGACTTGTCCCAGTTTCATCCCTACCATAGGTAACTAGAGGCGCATAGTTCCGCCTGATAGTCGGCGGGCTATCCCGAGTTGACAAGACACTTATATCTCACACTTATATGGGGGTAAGCATTCTACTATTTTACCGATATAAGAATGTAAGACTCTCACACTTATATGGGGGTGAGCATTCTACTATTTTACCGATATAAGAATGTAAGACTTTACATTCTCTCTCACTTATATGAGGGTGAACATTCTACTACTTTACCGATATAGGAATGTAAGACTTTACATTCTCTCTCCCCCCTATTAGTGAATGGTGTCCTCGCCAGGACCCAAGACTTCTCTCACACTTATATGGGGGTGAGCATTCTACTACGACGCCAGGACCCAAGATTTCTCTCACACTTATATGGGGGTGAGCATTCTACTACTTTACCGATATAGGAATGTAAGACTTTACATTCTCTCTCTCTCCCCCCCCTCCTCCCCTATAAGGGAATGGCGCCTCGCTGTAACCCAAGACTTGTCCCAGTTTCGTCCCTACCATAGGTAACTAGAAGCGCATAGTTCCGTCTGATAGTTGGCTCTGATACCATTCAGTAACGCCTCCAGACCCCGGTAACGCCTCCAGTCCCCGGTCCTGGTAGCGCTAAATGAGTCATAAATGGTTCGGTCAACTGTTTAGACAGCCGTCATCGCTTGGTCTAAAAAGACTAACTCGAGTTGACAAGATATTTATGTCTCATACTTATATGGAGGTGAGCATTCTACTATTTTACCAATGTGAGACTTTACATTTGCTTAGTGTAGTGATGCTACTACATAAGCGATTTCATTACATAGGACTATAAATAGGCAAATTCACTATACTTATCCACTGTGTTTGCGGTGAACAATCATACTGGATTATAACGCTAATGCATGCACTTTAGCTTCAATCACAATGAATGTTAATATCAACTTTCAACGTCTACTGTGATTATATGTTTCACTATTAATATTCAATCTTATTGATACATGTTCCACTGTTAATATTCAATCGTTAATATTAGAAGAATGTATTCAAAAATATTATGTTGAAAGACATAATTTGTCACATATTATGTTGAAAGACAATATTTGTCATTGAATGAGGAAATCGATGGCATGAAAGATTAGGGCCGGCCCTGAAAATTTTTGGGCCTTAAGCGAAGTCGTCGAATTAGGGTTTTGAGTTCCAAGTTGTTTTTTTTTCTTTTAAAAAACATGCTTACAAATATTACTTCAACATCGCGCTTTTAAAATCTGTAGATATAAAATTCAAATTCATTGATGTTAGATATTTTTTATATATTGTTATCGTTTACATTAGGTTGTCGTAACAAAACGGGATTCGACCTGCCCGGTCAGGTCGTGGTGGGTCGAGGTTCGTTTGAGTCGAGGGAGCAGTGCCAACTCGTGGGGGCTTGGGGGCAACGCCCCCGAAAGCAAGACACTCCTAGCTAAACGGATGCACCTATGAAATTCGAATTGATGCATATGAGTTATTATAATTTTGGCCTAAATTTTGGGCCTTTATCAATTCAAGTAATTTTTTTTGGGATCAAGGCTTGTTCTCCGGCAAGAACAATGTATGCATTTAACGTGAAGATCGACAAGTTTACAAGTAAAAACAGCTTCAGTATATGGTAGATCAGGATGTGTGCCTTGTTAAGGCAACATGGGTTATGGGCTCCGTTGACGAAGACGACAAATACCAGTTCAGCTGGGATGGCCAATCTAGAGGAGAAGGAACATCAGCCATCATGTTGCGCCCGTCAGATGATATTATCACAAAATTGCTAAAAAATATATTGCAGTTGGGTTGTGGTTGAAGTTTGAGAGCCTGTATATGACAATCGCTAACCAACGAGAAGTTGTTGAAAAAACGACTGTTCAATCTTCAGATGCATGATGAAACTCAGCTGAGAAATCATCTTGATCGGTTGAACACAATATTGTTGGATCTCAGGAATATTGATTTTAGTATTGAAGATGATGATGCAACTTTGATTCTTCTAGTGTCATTGCATGAATCATATGAGAGCATTGTGCGGTATTTTGTTTTTGGGAATGATACAGTGTCATTGGAGGATGTACGGTTATCTGTCAACACTCGAGAGCTACGCCATAAGGCATCTGGATCTGGTACAATCAGTCAGGATGCTAGTTTTGTTGCCAATAGCCGCAATGGTGCAGGGCATGGAAACCCTGGAAATCAGAAGTCCAAGAAGGATGGTTCAACAGGTCTTAAGCATAAAGATGTCTATAATTACAGTGAGGAGCAGGGACATTTGAAGAACAACTGTCCAAAGAAGAAAAAGCAGCGAGAGAACAAACCTGGCACAACTGCAATAGCTTAGCATGACACAAATTCAGATAAAGACATGGCTCTATTGGTTGGTGAATCAACAAATCATAATGGTGTGTGAATTCTTGATTCTCTCAACTTCTGAGCAGATGGATGGGGAGCGTATTTCTATGGCCAAGAGAAATGTCTGCAAGACAGTTGGAATTGGCTCAATTCAAATCAGGACATATGAGGGTAAATTCTACACACTGAAGGATGTTAGACATGTTCCACAGAAGACAAAGAATCTGATTTCTCTTAGTCTATTGGACATCAAATGGTTAATTAATATTTAGAGGTGAATGCAGAGTTCTAAATATATATAAGGGTTCAGATGTGATTCTAAAATGTGTCAAGAAGGGAACCATGTATCTGTTACAACGGTCTATTGTAGCTGGTTATGCTCGATAAATCCTCTTATTTTAGGTACATGCCCTATGATTCATTTTAATCCCTTAAGCATGTAGATATTTCTTAGTTCGGTCTTCATAAGACTTTTTAAGAAAATAACAAGAGCTATTCATTGATTTTCTTTCATAAAGAAAACACAGGGTTTGTTGAATAGTTAATCAACCTTTTGAATCATATTTAAAACATAAACTACTTACAACATTTAAGCAATGATTACAGAATTAAGTTGATACTTATATCTTCCAACTTTAAAAACAGCCTTTTCAAAAATTAGTTATGGTCGTTCATATTCAAGTCATCTAATGTCTGAATAGTCGATTGTCATTGTATGACAAAATTACCCATTGGATATTGTTGTATCCAATGATTAATTTACTGAAACTCGTTCAAGTGATTTAATCATATCATGAGTATCTACTTTGGATTAATAATTAAAGTCTTAGAGCACAACATCAGATATGTAGTCACTTTGTCTTCAATTACTATAACGTAATTACTCAAAAAATATTTAAAATACATAACCATACTTGAGGGCGTTTCTCAATTAGGTCGGTCATTTAAATTACAGTTTGGCTTTAACAATTGAGAAATAAAATGTAGAAATTAAAAGTTTGCTTAGAATCGGTCTCGTTTAATTGCTTCTATTATTCTAGGTTATTTCTTGCGATCTGTTACAACAGTATTCAAGGGCCATTATAAAAACTGATCACCATCAACTGTGTGTCACAATATATCGTTGTAGAAAAGTTGTATGTCCTATTTTTTGTTACCGAAACAAAATATAATATTAGTACTAAAACCGGACTAATGCCCGTGTTTATCTACATATTCATATTACGTTAAAAATAGTAGAAATGAATATTATGTTGCCTCCACTCGGTACAACATTTGATGATGGTTGTACAATCATGGATTAAACTTTACTTATTCTATTCATCCAAGTAATTGTAGCAACATCAAAGTAGCAGTAGAAACACACAACATCCAACCATCGAGTTCGGTACGTTCAATAATTGCAGCAAGTTAGTAAAATGCAAGTTTAGATCGTAACGCCCCGTTCCCGGATACCGTGTTTTTATCCGGAAAAATAACGCTCGGCACGTATAATATTAATACATCTTAACATTATACGTAAGTCTTACGTAATTCGTATCATATGTAAAGCGACGCAGAAGATAAATAGACTCGGGTACACATATCAAGATCTAAAAGAGTTACAATGTTGTCCAACTAAAGAAAGAAACGATACGTTACAACACCGAAAGGTCTTACAAGGCACGATATCTCTTACAAACCAAAGAAAAGTATCTTGCAACATAAGTCTTAGGTTACAAGTCAACTGAAATGAAAGTACAACATAGCATAACATTACAAGGACTCAAACGAAATAACAACCTCAAGAAACATAACAAGTTCTCCAAGCATCCAAGCTCACTCAACATCAATATCATCATACTCAAGATCATCCTGCAAATCTTCTTGGGAAAGGAAGACATATAAACATGAAAGGGGTAAGAACATTGAGTTCTTAGCAAGAGGTAAAAGCTATTGAACATTTAGTTTTATCATGTTAGGAAGTAAACTTATTATTATTATTATTATTTTTTTTTTAAAGCAACTTTATTTTATTAAAATGAAAAAGAATAAAGTGCTACAAAGTCAATGCCACATCCCGGCCCGCCCCAAGCACGTGATAGAGTGCATAGCATGGCCTCCTTAAACCCTATGCGTGGCAAACCCAAGTGTAGGAAAATCCGGCACATAGGGAAGAGTACTCGCTCTATGCACCCCCAAATCCCGACACCATAAAAATACTGAGTCAAATACATCAAAATTGTCCTCCACTGAGACTTGTCCTTGCCTAAGCACAAAAGATGGCACAGCTTGAATCCGCAAAGCAATTCCAAGGAAAAATAGCCTGTGTATCCGACCAAGGTATGAGCCAAAGCCTCGAACAAGCGCATGAAGCACTAAAACACCGTCCTTCTCCACCATGTCCTTGTTACTACAACCCAACGGATGGTTACACTGGCATAGAAGAAAGATGATAACCCCAAAAATAGCCAAAGAAGATAATAACCCAAAAAGGAACAAGGACACTGGATTGCACCCTAACAAGATGGTAGGGTGCCTCCAAAGTTGAATGCCAATCCTCGGTCCTTAGCAATGAGCCCCTTTCGTCGATCGCTGATTCGATTATATGCGTCACCTTCAAATAAAAATGCCCGGTCCAAGCTAAATAACATGAATCCTCAAAATGCAAACGCCGGTTAAAGCATAGAAATCAGAGAGCCATAAAAATAAATCATTATAAAAAGAATCCAATGGAACATGTACATCTGAATTGCACCCCTAGCATCACGATAGGGTGCTTCCGATATTGTCGCCGCCATGTCCCCTGGAAGAGGGTGCCTGACCGCCCGCAAAGATAAAAGCACAAAAATCGGTGAAAAAGTGTACTATGTGCCAAGAAGTGAATAGACGATGGCTAGAAAACACTGATTTGCACCCCAACTAGAATATGAGGGTGCTTCCAGTGGAGGAGCCATTCAGTAATCAAACATGACAACGCCGATGTGGAAAAGTCGTCTCCCTCTTTCACAAGTGAAGAGTGCTTCCCTAGTTTTCTGCAACATGTCGAATAAGAGGAGGTCCATGTAAATCATCACTAATAAGATGTTGAATATGATCAGGTACGTCACTGAGATGATTAAACGTCATATCGTCTCCTTCCATAGCTGCAAAGCTGTCCGCCACTCTATTACATTCCCGAAACACATGAGAAATATTGTGTGGTATTTCTCGAAGACAAGCCGAAATCTGACCAATCGAGATGCAGAGGGGCCAACCTCCACTGTGATTTCCGGATATCACACGAGAAACATAAAAGGAGTCAGTCTCAATATCAAGAGGCAAAACATGTGGACGCAACCGAATACCAAAGAGCAGCGCTTTACTTCCGCAAGATCAAGAACATTTCCATGGTCAAGCAAGCATGAAACGCAACGACAAAGTTACCATGCGAATCCCGAATAATTCCACCCCCATAAGCAACCCCATTCCTGACACTACCGTCTACATTGAGCTTCACCCGACCGACATGGGGAGGATTCCACCGTAATTGGATCGACCGACGCTGGGGCGAAGTTTTTACCTTGAAAGGCTTGAAAAAGGAACATCCCAATCAATCCCAAAATGTTTACGATCAACAACCTTCATGGAAAGCTACTGCCTAATCATTCTCTCAATGAGAATGTTGGTACGCCAATGCAGACGGACAAAAATCTTC
The DNA here is from genome assembly GCA_026214975.1 of Gentiana macrophylla. NCBI lineage: Eukaryota > Viridiplantae > Streptophyta > Magnoliopsida > Gentianales > Gentianaceae > Gentiana > Gentiana macrophylla. The sequence continues at coordinate 112,849,746 of CM047809.1, read as the reverse complement.
ATGTCTACACTTATTCCTCTCCGCCTGGATGCCCCCAACACACAATAACCGGTACAAGAAGGCGATATTATATATGTGGGTCAAGAGTTAATCCAGTAAATTAAACATAGGAACAATCCCAAAGTAGGAGTGAAACGAAGGCCAAATTGATTCATAAAGTGAGTCCAGATAGACTAGGCAAAAGGACATTCAATGAAAATATGACGAAGATCTTCCCCTTGCTGGCACGCGAAACACTTAGAAACCAGAGTAATACCACGCTGTTGAATGTTTGAATCCGTAGGAAGAGCATTATTGATTAATCTCCAGCAGAAGAAAGAAATCTTGAGAGGTAACATATTGTTCCAAATTAACTTGAAGAGAGGACGAACTGGTTTGTGAGACCGTAGCATATTCCATGCCGACTTAGTACTGAAATGCCCATCCGAGTTTAAAATCCATATCAACTCATCGTCTTGGTCAGGTCGAAATGGTATGCATAAAATCTCATCCACAACATGTAGAGGAAGATGCTCTTGCAAAAGAGGAACATTCCACTTCCCATTCACAAAGAAATCCTTCACCTTCCTAAATTCGTTGTCCGGAGGATCCCCCAAATCAATGTTCATCCATTTATCTCTCCAAAAATCTATATTGCCGGCATTGACCTTCCACGTGATAGCATATTCAGCAATATTACGCAATTGCCAAACTTTCTTAACCATCTGCGTCGGATTTCTGGGAAGGGAAGCTTGCAGGGGCGACTGATCCGCAACATATGTACTATAGATGGTCCGGGCCCAAATCCCCTGCTTCCTCCGAAGACGAACCCACAATTTGACCGCAAAGGAATCCATAACATCGAAAAGATTTCGCACCCTAAACCCCCCTTCCTCCGTGAGGCCTACAAACATTTTCCCACGACGTCCAATGAATATGGCTCCGTTGGGGCCACCATCCCAAAGAAATTTATTAAAAAGACGATGTAGCCGATGAATAACCTCTTTAGGAGGGACCAAAACTTGAAGGATAAAAATCGGAATAGAAGTTAACACATGCCTCAACAAAATAAGTTTACCTCCAACGACAAAGAATTTGACTTCCCCAATGAAAAAGTCGATGATGAACCTTGTCAACAATGTCTTGATAGTAGTTGATTCTATTCCGTCCCCAAAAAGAGGAGCACCAAGATAGCTTAAAAGGCATATTCTCCTCATAAAACCCAAAGCATTCTCGGATCCAATGAAGTTGAGTGGCATGCAACTTATGACCAATGAACGTGCTCTTACTCGCATTAATTCGTTGTCCCGAAACAATCTCATAATGCTGAAAAACCTCCTTAAGACGCTTAAGACCTTTCTTATTGCATCGAGTAAAAAGAATCGTATCATCCGCAAAAGCCAAGTAATGTATCCCCCGTACTTTCGAATGATAGTGCATACCCGGGTTGGTGTTCATGAATTCATTAATAAGCCTCCCAAAATACTCTGCTGCAAGAACAAAAAGAGCGGGAGATAGAGGGTCACCTTGTTTGACACCACGAGTCGCGTGAAAGGAGGGTGAAGGAATGCCATTCAGAAGGACATAGAACCAATTATCCGCCAAAGTCCGGAAGATGAGATCCACACAGAGCTCTTGGAAGCCAAACATCCTCAAAATCTGCATAATGAAACCCCATTCCATTCGATCATAAGCTTTCTCCATGTCAAGCTTAAGCAAAATGTTAGGGCTGCGAATCTTCTTATTCACATCCTTACACAATTCTTGAGCTAATAGAATATTATCCGTAATGGAACGACCTGGCACAAAGCCCGACTGGTGATCCGCTACCAGCATAGGGAGATACGCATTCAACCGTTGTGTGATTATCTTATTAAAAGTTATGTTTATGTGATTGACACAAACTCTAGGTTTCACTTCATGCTCATAACATGTTGTGGGGTTCCTACTTTGTTTCTATCTTAGCTTATTTTTTTTACATAAAGTATTCAAGTGCACTACGAACGGTGCAACTCATCATGAAAGCTTTATAAGCAACCTAATAGCGATATATACACTAGTAGCCACGGGCTAGCCCCGATAGTGTGTGTGTTCGGCGGAGTCCCTCCACTCTTAATGACCGTCTTATGGACCAGTTAAGATATCCACTTTATTTGACCACACCACACATCGTGATATTATCTTGTGCCTTACCAAGAATAAAATTGATGTTTATACTTTTAATTACACAAGGATGTATGTTATTAATCATTAATGAGCCACTTAAGTGTTTTCAAGGAAAAGCTTACTTAACAACCCTACTCCCTCATATTAGAGATCTGGACTTAGAAAATCCTATCACATACACAGACAATGATGAATACTAACTCATCATAACTTCCAACGGTCCCGAAATTCAACTCAACAAAAAATTCATCCAGTGCCGGAACTAAACGCATTAGAAGCTTATTCATGGCTTTGTTATCTTCATTTAACTTGTTTATATCATTATAATAAGGTTAGGAACCAATCTCAATTTTCTACGCTTAAAAATACGCAAAAACGGGTAAAACAGCACTCCGGGACCATAGGCATGTGCCTAGGAATTCATAGGCCAGCGCCTATGGGTACTGGGAGTTCCCAGAACTCTTTGTACTCATAGGGCCATGGCTAGAAAGGCCATAGGCATGCGCCTAAGGGCCCAGGTTTCTAGTCTGCGTGAAGTTTCATTCCTGAGCGATTTCCGGTCTTTTCCAACCCAATTTCCAGGCTTATAAACATCAAAACAGCAGCAAAACATGTATCTAACATGCTATAACAACCCATACTTAAATCAACAAACATAATCATGGAATCTACAACAATTAATAACAAATTTACTTAACCTAAACATCATAAAACAAGAATTGTTCAACATGAAAACCCGCTTACCTTGAAATCCAAACAAAGCAATTAAACTTCTGAAGCACAACCTTTAAACATCAACAAAACCTATCAAAACACATCTTAATCTTGAATTAACTTGCGTTAAAGGTTTCTAAATGAGTAGAACTACGAATTGACAGTCTTTAATCCAAGAATTTATCCAAAACATCAAGATTCTTGAATTACGGAAAAAACCATACCTTTATGAAACTTTGAATTCTTGGTATCACCATGATCCTCCTGTCATGCTGATCGTGAATCTCTACTAGAATCTGAATTCCGGCAAGAACTTGGTGAGATACAATGAGGATTCTATTTGAAGGAGTTTCTCTGTTTTCTTTTCTCAGAAGTTGCAAACTTCGAACACTAACCATTCTGACAACTTCCCAATTACAAGGGGAGTTTTATTTCTCTGTGAAAAACTTCCTAGAGTTATTTTCCCTTTTTTTTAAACTTAAATCCCTTAATAACCAAATATGAGATTCTATTTTTTTGTGAAGTGACAGTGTTGCCCTTTTAAAAAATTCGGGATATTACACAAATAATTGGAAATCTAAGAAACATACGACGGTTTCTCATTCCTCTGCGGAAGCAGAATATCGGTCCGTGGCCTCTCTTACTTGCGAATTGAAATGGTTGAAGCAACTTCTGCGTGATATTGGGGTGAGGCACCCCCTGAGATTCGACTCTTTTGTGATAGTCAATCGGCGTTGTACATTGCCCAAAATCCAGTTTTTCATTAACGCACGAAACACATTGAGGTAGATTGTCATCTCGTGCGTGACGCTATTACGGATGACTTGATTATACTGTCTTACGTTCCTACGAAGTATCAGTTGGCGGACATCTTCACTAAAGCATTGGGTAGACAACAGTTCGAGTTTCTTTTGAGAAAGCTGGGCGTTCGAGATCTCCACCCTCCAATTGAGGGGGTATTACGACCTGGGCCCTTAAATCGGAACTCATTTATTGCAAATATTGTGTAATATTTTGTATTAATATTGATTAGACGTAATTAGGGTATTATGATTGATTAGGCAAAATTCTTGGAGCCCAAGTCGGATTATGGTTGTATAAATGTAACGACAAATTGTGAATGAAAGACATAAATTTCCTTCCATAATTTTACAATATAAATGTAGGATTTTGCATACGGTGCTGATACATGCACTACTTTACTCTACTACAATTGTCCTCTACATCCTACTCGTTACAACAATAATAAGGCATTAAACAGATTTTACGACAATAATATTGTCGTAAAATTTCTTTTTACGACAATATAATTGTTGTTAAAACTTTTTACGACAATATTGTCGTAAAATTTCTTCTTACGACAATAATATTATTGTCGTTAAAATTTTTTTACGATAATATTATTGTCGTATACTATTGTCGTAAAATTTCTAGTGTATGTGCATTACACCTCCTGTGTAGTGCACATATCATTTTCATTTTGCATATATTCATATTTGAGAAAATATAAGATCAGATCACTGTAGCACCCCATATTTCATTTTAGGTCAGGTCAGAGCTGACTTTTTTTTTTTGAGTCCCACGTCAAAATTTGGACGACTTCGTCAAACTGTAAACTATCTCGTCCAAATATGATATAATCCCGTCAAAAAGGAAATGCAGGCCAAAATGCAGGTCAAAAAGGACGGACCCGTCGAAATTAGGACGGATTTCGTCCACATTCTGACGGGAACATACAAGTGGACATTTACATACTTACATACAAGTGGACTTTACAGACTTTGTCCAGATCTGACGGAAACATACAATTTTGACGGATTCGTCTCAATTTGGACGGAATCCGTCCTAATTTAGATGGGTCCTTCCTTTTTGGCCTCCATTTTTTTTGACGGGATTATATCATATTTGGACCAGATAGTATACAGTTAATTTGACGAAGCCGTCTAAATTTTGACGTGGACTCGAAAAAATATCAGATCTGACCTGATCTAAAATGAAATATGGAATGCTACAGTGACCTGATATTATATTTTCTCTTCATATTTAGTGTTGACACATATGACATGATTGCCCTAATAAAAGTCAAAGTAAAGTACCCCTATATTGCTTATGATATGGATTTTGAATAAAAACGTTGCTAGTTGAACTAAGTTTAATTCTACTAGCTATAATTGCTATGCTTGGTTTTAGATCATCCATGCTAGTCTATGACTTTTTTTTTTTGTAGTCTCATTATGGTAATTATTGTTGATGTCGGTTTAGTCAACTACCCTAAATCCTTGTAGTTGAAGCTTTAGAAACTGGATTGATTGTTTAAAGATCGTCCAGACCAGAGGTTTGATGAAATCTTTTGGCTATAAGTCTGGCATTGTGCTTTCGAATAGAACCATCACAAATTAACTTGAGTTCAAAGATCTATTTATTACCTACAAAATTTCGAGTGGGATAGTGACGAACTAGAACTCGGTGTTATTTCTGATCAAAGCTTGATACTCTTCTTTCTTAGCTTGGTGCCATTCTTTCACTGAGAGAGCATCCAACACCTTAGTTAGCTTAGTCTAGTAAGGAGATTAAGTGGTTTATACCAAGTATGAGAATGTCGTGGGCTTGTATCACAAAATTGAGTCGGTCCTTAATGTTGTTGTTTTGAGGGTCTTGATTGATCACCAATGCTTTGAAAAACCTGCAATTTTATAAAGAACGGATCCTCGCATGATCACGCGTATATATCGTCCTTCTTAAATTTATTCGACCCCTAACTTGTCCGGAGTATCACGAATAATTTAAGTGAGATACTGACTGAGAGCCTTGTCTTTTGTCTAGGACAAAATAGATCAAAAGATTACTTGAAGTGTTTAGATGTTCTAAGAATTTATCAAGGATGCATACAATTTTTGTCTATATGTTCAACAATGTAAAAGGACCTTTTATAGTACATGGATTGCAGAGAAATAAGTTACAAGTTCGTATTTTAAGGTTACAACCTAAGTGAAAAGGTATCATTTGGTTATAACCACTTAAAAAGACCAAGAGGCACCTAAAAATCAGTTTCGGGCCCACAGCGGCGCTGTGTGGCTCACTGTGATCATCAGAAATCCGCCAAACTTTCTGTTCAACTTTTAGGCATGCTGAAGTACCACAGGCGGGCGCCTGTCACTCTGTTTCACCAAAATCTGATTTTTGGTTCTTTAACTGGTTTTCTGGTCCTTTAAGTGATTTTCTCGAACTATACTTGCTTATTCCCCATCCGTATACTCATATACATTTATATAAGCGTGCACTCCGCACCTCCAAACTTATTATTAAGTGTTACGAGTATATCCATCCTTGTACTAAACCCCGATTACCTCAACGGCTTGTGATTATACTTAAATCACCAACATTTAATGCCTTACAAAATCTAGTGTTGATTAAATGCCATATATTACATGTCCCAATAATTTTTAGAGACAGTTATCCAAAAGGATACGTATTGAACTTAATTAGGTAAAAAGGACACTCAAAACAACCACTTAGTTATAAAGACATAAATTAGATAGATAGACCAAAATACCCTTAATAAAAAAAATAAAAAAGGGGAACAGGCGGAAATCGGGAAATGGGTTGAATGTTTATTTATTTTTGAATCTAACGCTGCTCTTGTTGTGTTTCTCTTTATTTTTTTTATTTTTTTTTAATTGTTTTTTCCTGGGAGCGGAAAGTGAAGGGGTTTTTTTTTTTTTTTTTTTTTTTTTTTTTTTTTTTTTTTGGGACGGTGAAAGTTTTTTTTTTCACTTTTTTCATTGACCATCGGGATGCATTAACCACTCTGATGCAGTGACCACCGCGATGCATTGACTATCGCGATTTAGTGACCAACGCGATGCATTGACCACCGCGATGGCGTGACCACCGTGACGCATTGACCACCGCGATGCCGTGACCACCGTGACGTATTGACCATCCCGGATGTAGTGATCACCGCAATGCAATGACAAGAACATTTGCAACGATTTATGCAGTGATATTTGATTTTTGCTAATCGGACTGGACCTATCGGGATGCAGTTATCACCGGGATACAGTGACATTTGATGAAGCAACACCGTGATGACATTTGATATTTTTCCGACTTAATTTCATAAAATCGATTTCTTTTCTTCATAAAATCGACTTCAAATGGCTATATCTTTTGATATAAAACTACGATCAACACAAATCTTTCACCTTAATTCATTTTCTGCAGTGACATCGGCAATCATATATGCAGTGATATCAACATTTTATGCAGTGACATCGGCAATCAGATATGCAATGACATCAACATTTTATGCAGTGACATCAGCGATCATATATGAATGACATCAACAATTTATGTAGTGACATTGGCAATCACATATGCAGAGACATCGCGATGAAGTGACACCGCGATGCAGTGGTCACCCCCGATGCAGAGACACCGCGATGAAATGGCCACCCCCGATGCAGAGACACTGCGATGCAGAGACCATCGGGATGCAATGACATTTGATGAACCAACACCGTGATGACATTTGATATTTTTCCTACTTAATTTCGTAAAAACGATTTATTTTCTTCATAAAATCGACTTCAAATGGCTATATCTTTTGATATAAAACTACGATCAATATAAATCTTTCACCTTAATTCATATTTTTATGCAGTGACATCGGCAATCATATATGCAGTGATATCAACATTTTAGTGACATCAACATTTTATGCAGTGACATTAGTAATCATATATTAATGACATCAACAATTTATGTAGTGACATCAACATTTTTGTTGAACTTTTTGTCCCAAAATTAGGAAGAATTTTCATAGGAAATCGAGCTTATGAGCCGCGTCAAGCTATATCGAGTATTTGGCCAGTCGAGTTCGATGTTGCCTTTTTATGGCTCAATCGAGCCCGAACTTTATTAGTCAATTCGAGCTCGAGCCTAGGGAGCAGAATCGAACAAATACTTCCCGAGCATAAGGATATGATTTCTTTAAACACAAAACGAGCTACACGCACACATAGAGACAGTAAAAACTAAAAAATACATATCTAATGTTTACAAGAAAAATTTATCGGGACCGGACAACCATGAAAGAAAGCAGCTAATTATTCTAGAGATTAGAATATATATGGGTTCAGCAGCATCACATAAACACCAAAGACATTGATTCTTCACCTACCAACAAAAAAATTAACATTCAAAGGAGGGAAAAAATCCTACTAAAATAAGACTAACACTATGTATGGATGCGCCAACAATCAAACACCATCTTTTGATTTAGAACAGAAGAAATTGCAAAAAATTATGCAACAGAGACAAAAACAGTGGTTCAAGCCATCAACCTTAAAGAAACTCATAAAACTTCTAACCTATTATTCATTCGGAAACTCCTGCATCTAAATGCTCAAGAATAATAAGCAGCATCTAAATGCTCAGGAATAATCAACAGCATTTTAGAATCGTACGGGAAAAAAAACATGAGAAAGTAATTGCAGAATAGCTTAAAAGCAAATTGACTGATAAAAACATATTCTTCTAAGCAGATCCAAAGAAAGAAATGGTCACCCTCGATGAAATGACACCGCGATGCAGTGGCCACCCCCGATGCAGAGACACCGCGATGAAGTGGTCACCCTCGATGCAGAGACCATCGGGATGCAGTGATCACCGGGATGCAGTGACATTTGAAGAAGCAACACCGTGATGACATTTGCTATTTTTCCGAATTAATTTCAGAAAATCGATTTTTTCTTTCTAAATTCGACTTCAAACGGCTATATCTTTTGATATAAAACTCCGATCAACATAATTCTTTCACTATAATTCATATTTTTTTGTTCTCTTTATTTTGATATCTCATTTTATGAAACGACACCTTATGCAGTGACACACAATAACACCGACATTTGATGAACTACATCAACACCCAAATTGCAAAAACAAAAACTTTATAAATTGTATATGCAGTGACATCGATGTCACTGCATCAATTCTCTGACTGTAAATGCAATGATATCAATATCACCGCATCAATTTTATTCCAAATCATACACAAACCCACCATCAACGTGTAAATGCAGTGACATCAATATCACCGCATCAATATTATTCCAAATCATACACAAACCCACCATCAACGTATAGCTTTTCTTTCTTTGTTTCAAGGTGATGCATGTTAAACTAATTGATCATTATTACATCATGATCAACGGTGTCGATACACGATGTGACACTCGTTGTGTCACAACGGTTGTGTCCGGATCATTACTCAAAAAAGAAAGAAAAAACAAAACATCATCCAAAGTCATTCATAATCATACCAAAGCACCCAACGTAAACATTTGGCACATATATGATGCTTCTTTGTACAAGCAAGACAAACATTATGATAAGCTTGTCTCACAGCTCTTAGGAAGAATGAAGTACATATAAAGCCTAGAAAGTGCCAGATTTAGCTTATTTTTCAGGACTATAATCTATGAGGGAAAAAAACCCCTCAAATTTGGCTGAATTCATACATAAAACCACTCAATCTGATTGCTCAAGCATCCTTCTAACTCAATTCCGTACCGAACCGGGTTCCCGATTTGTGCAGACATGTACTTTTCTCTTTCTGCTAATGGCTGCTCAAAGAACCTTTTCTCTACTCCTATCATTTTGTCTTCTTTTTCTATGCTATGATTCACCAACTGCAATATAAAAAAGTAGTACATATATACATATTTAAGGAATAAGGACGAAACAAAATCTTGACTTTTTTATTCGATGATTGTGGATATAATCTCAAATACTACTTAGTACTTACTAAGTTACTAACCTGAAAAAAAACCCATAATTTTCCAAAGCATTTGTTAGAGATAGAAAGGATGACTTGATCCCTGTTAGGCCTCAGCAGTTCAGCAAAGTCAATGACCGGAAGCTTTAATTTGGTGTTCGCCGCCGTGGGTTAATTTGATTTTTAGTTCTCTAACTTTCCCTGTTTTTGTAAACAGTCCTCTTTTTGCTCCAGTAGCATTTTTAGTCCTATAACTTTCTATTTTCTGGATTTTTAGTCCTTTTGCCAATTCATCACCGGAGCTCCGACGAAGTGCTTAGGTGGCAGCCATGTGGTAGCATTTTCAGTCCTATAACTTTCTATTTTCTGGATTTTTAGTCCTTTTTGTATATACCCTAAGCACTTCGCCGGAGCTCCGGTGATGAATTGGCAAAAAGGACTAAAAATCCAGAAAATAGAAAGTTATAGGACTGAAAATGCTACCGGAGCAAAAAGAGGACTATTTACAAAAACAGGGAAAGTTAGAGGACTAAAAATCAAATTAACCCTCGCCGCCGTGCATGGTTTTCCGATGATCATCGTCGAATTCGGATGTTCGGAAACCTGCAGTATATATTTCCGATATGCCTAATCAAAAGGATCAATCCATAACTACAAATTATACTGCAAGAGGAACCGCATCAAACAATACATGTGCATGAATAAACTCTTACAGAATTCAAGACTCCGAGCTAAATGTTGTAGAATAAAAAGGAAATCCAGAGGTGGACATCAGAAGCTTTGGAAAAAAGGAAAGAAAAATCAAAGGCGAGCAATAAAAATGAAGAGAAAAATAAAATTTACCTCCTTTGTAAATGTAGAGACCAAAATCCAAAATGGTCCAACAGATATCACAGGCAAGGCCAGTTTTATCAGGACAATTAACCGTATTTAAGTAAGGATCACCGGATCGCTTCCCTTTCTCAATTAGAACCGTATCTTCGGTGGGCACCCCCATTTCCGGTGGTCATTGCATGGGAAGTTGGATTTGTAAATTGAGAAAGAAATTTTGGGGTTAGATTCGTCTAAGAAGTATTATTTTGTCTTTATAACGAATGATCTTTTTTGGGTGTCTTAAGTGTCTAATTAAGTCTCAAAACACGTCCTTATAAACAAATAACACTAATTTTTATAAGGTTAATTGACGTTGCCAATTAATTTCTCGTTAAAAAATAGGGCAATTCTAAAGGCACCCTCACTTTTGCTTCCGGTACCACATTTACATGTAAAAATTGCATGTAAAATGTGGTTCCGAAGTAATTATGAGGGTGCCTTTAGAATTGCCCAAAAAATACTATGAATTAATTTGTGAATATGACATTCCTATTCTTACAATTGGAAAGATAATAAATGTTCACCGATTTTTGTTGTTGAGGTAAAGTCATTTTATTAAGCGCGTTCAGCGGCACTAGACATCATTACATGGGGTGTGGACGAATCTCATTCGACATACCCAACTAAATTCAAATCTTCTTTTGCTAGAAAATGCACGGGGACATTTCCCTCTCTCCTAACAAAAGAAAACGATATATGGGAAAAGAAAGGCAAGAAAAAACGACAATCATTGACTATACTCCCAACCACTGATAAATCTTCCGATGAGGAAGTGATGTGTAGATGTGCTAGAAGAGAATCACTCTCAAAGATCACCTTCGTGACCCCTAGGTTATTGCAAGAAATATCGTAGGATAGATAGCCAAAATCTCCCCGACGAGCGTGTCATAATTGCCTTCTGCCTTCTAGAGAAACTCCACATAATATTTTCACTAAAATCACGGAGCATTCCTCGAATCACAGCTCTGTCAGTACCAAAAGCAACATCCATGTTGAACTTGACAACTTCTGAAGGTGGTGCACCCAAGCTATGCACACCAGTGTTGGTACATGTCGACACTCGAGTCCTTTCGACTGCGTCCATGTAGTATTTTGCCTCGGCTTCGGAATGAGTTATTATTGTCGTCACATGTATTGCTTGACCCTGGTAAAGCCACCTGCCCATATGTTCCACATAAGGTATACAATTTCAGCAACTCTTAATTCATCATCCTTTGCTATTAAGGTCGCAAAAAATTCACTCCAGGAGTGTACCTGCAACTGCGCCAACATCCATAATTACGGTAGGCTTGCCAAATCGCATGAGGGATTTCACACTCAAAAAGGCTATGCCATATGGATTCTTTACTTCTTGCACAAACTTTACAAATACCATCACCACTGCCTCTAGATTGAAGATTCAATGACGTGGATAAGCAATTATGTAAGATTTTCCACACAAAATGTGCGATCCTGGGTTTCACTTTTATTTTCCAAATGAGTTTCCAAACATCCTTCCCTTTTTTGGAAGTAGAAGCACTCGAAGCATTATCCTCTTGGTAATTTATCTCACAAGCTAAATGATAGCCAGACTTTACCGAATAAGTGCCATTAGGTGAAAAATGCCAAATGAGTTTATCCTCAGAACACCGAGGCGATAGGAGGATGAAGAGTATCTTTTCAGCCTCATAGACATTGAATGAGGACTTGAAAATATCTTCTCGCCAAAAGGAATGTGTGAGGATAATAAGATCACTAACCTTTGCCGTGAAAAGAGCATAATCCATCGGGTGGGCTTGAAAAAATGGAAGAGAAGGTATCCATGGCTCGCCAAAAATGTCCACTGAATCTTCCTTCCCTATTCGCCACCGTAAGCCATGCATTAACAAATCTCTACCTTCTCTGACTTTGAATACTTTATTTCAGCGGGTGACATCTATTCCCCCGTTTGAGACAGTTGCAGCAGATTTTGTAACAACCGATTCGAGCACAACAGCCAAAGAGCGGAGATATGGGCGTCAGACCCTACTCTAAAATCAGTGTATGAAAGGTCCCTAAAGACGAGAAGGGAAATCTAAGAGCTTTTAAGCCACGTTGAGAATGGTCGGTGAGGTCAGGGTATGTAAGCCGACAATGACGAGAGACATATGTCGTTGTTGAAGCGAGAATTCACCGGATTGTACCACCTTGGCAAGGGATTAGACATAGGCCTGGGAGGGATTACAGTGACCTTATTTACTGCGACCAGATTCGCCAAATTTGGACGAGAACAAAGCATAGCTGCTCGAAACTCTTTATTTGCAAAGTAATTTGCCTTGAGAACTTGTGAGGATATAGCATTTGGGTCATTCAAAATTCTCCATTATTGGTTTGCTAATAAGGCCCTATTAAAACATTCAAGGTCGCGAAACCCCAAACCTCTTTCACAGTTTCGCTTGCAACATATAGTCTATGATTTCCAATGAATTTTATTAGAGCCATCACTGGAGCCCCCGAAGAAACGTTGCGCTAATTAATTCATTACTAATAACTCTTTATTAATTAATCCATTTCAATGATCGTGTTTGACATCTAGCAATGTACCGCGGACCTTGATTGTCGGGAGAATCATTGCTTTCGACTACAACCTTTCATGAGAAACGATTACTTTATAAATGCATATTCTCGTATAATCAATATCAACATAATCATTTCTCGAGTGTCAAACATCAGCGTTATTTATTATATCTCGAAATATAACATATTCTCTCGAAATGAACACTTCACTCCAACTTTGCAAAGATTGTGACTTTGAAAGAATAAAACATTCATTTATTAGATGGTTATTTCTAAATTTTAATTTCTATCATGAGAAAGCACGAACCTTAGCCAATCAACATAAGTCCTACGCATACATCAATATCACATCCAATCATTACCACATGATCGGCCCATCATGGGAATCACAGTAGTCTCAAAACGTGACAATACTCCGTGATGTTATGACGACATCTGGTTTAAGGATAATCATGCAACTGCCACTTGATCAAGACACTAATATAAATAAGCGGGTCTTCCAACATACGTATTCTTTCAATTCACGTCCACGCACATGTCTAAATGTCGACGCACCTCAATTGATGAGATCCACTACTATTTTCACGAGATAGATGACATCTTATACATGTTAGTGACCGTATTAATAACGTCTAATTTATTAATACATACGACTATGAATCGTTTTCAACTAATTCATTCATTGTGAATCAAGATCTCATTAATAATAATCTCACATGATTTAATACTAGATACGTTATTATATATTATAGATTTTTGTCCAGAAGGACAAAATTATCAAAAAATCGGGATGGAAGGAAAGTGTAATTTAATAAAGACAAAAGTAACAATTATGAAGTAACAAATATGAAGTAACAAATGTGGAATAAAGTAAATATGAAGTAACAATTGTGAAACACAAAGTAACATTAACACGTGAAGTAACAATTTTAAAATAACAATTGTGATTTTTGTCCTTTATAATCATGAAAATATTAGTCCTTCCAGACCCATTAATTAAAATTCTTGTCCTTATGGGCCCTTCCCCCTATATATTATCCATCAGTGCATTAAATGAATTGATATATAATAACAGAAATACAATTTTATATATGTGTAAACATAAAATCGTTGTAGTAATGATTCAACTTTATTGGGCTTAGGGCACTACGTTAACATTACATCAAGCCCAAAACGCCGGTGGCCAAAGCTATAATTAAGACAAACAAAATCCCCTACCTATCGTCGCCCGCAGTCACCGCCGAAATCCGGATCGCCGCTCTGCTGGAGAAGATCAACGATCAACGACTTAAACCTAGTTGTTTCTCTTTTTTACCTCATTCCGTAGTAAACTCATAGAACTCATTTAATTTATAACGCGAACATCATCACACCCAAACGGATGTTATTCTGGAAGGTTGAAATTAAGTTGGGGTGCCGATGTTGCTGATCATGGCTAAGAGAATGCTTTCTATTTAGGTATATATCATGTGTCTCGTTGTGGAAAACTATTATTTATTAGTTGGGTGGCGTATACAATCTTTATCGTGAAGATATCCCTGATAGATGTGTGGTTGAAGATTGAAAAGAGGCATTGTTAATGGCACCACAGTCGATCTACTCGGGCACTACACATCGTAAAAATTTCGACTTTACAGAGATCGAAGTCTGTTTTCAACCAATCCAGAATCAAATTTATGCACAAAATTGACTCTGCTAACGGTACTATATATATGTTCATAAGTGTGATAATTTTTATAATATATTTCAAAACATGTCTTGTAGATAATGTAGATTTTTAAATCTACATTTAACCTATAATCGTACCGGTGAAAGATAATGTAAATGTCGTAATCTTTAAACAAGATTGTAGAATATGAATGTAGATTTTTTTTCATAATGAATTTATATTCTTTAAATTTCTCAAAATAGGATTCTAAATTTTTTTTTTGCAAGACTAAATAAATTATTTGAAAGGGATTCTAACTTATTTTAATGAATACATTAAATATATTTTTACTACAAATAATACGATTTGTAAATTGAAAATTTGATTGGTATCTTCACCCTAATTTTTATTGGCACATTCTGTGGATTATAAGAAGGGGTCAGAGTCCATAAGGACATGTTTTAAACTTAAATGTGTTACTACATTTTTGTACATGCGTTACTACATATGTTACTACATGTTTATCATTCTCAACCATTTTAGATTAAAACATGTCATTTACAACCTTTAACCTAATCGGAGTTGAACTCGTAACAGTTACGTTGAAACATGAAATAGCTAGAGGAAAATTAAGGCATTTGACCGTATTTGAGACTATATTATTGAGAATATTAGATTTTAATTCACTTTCCGTCCTGTAAATAAATTTTAATCCAGTTTATTTTTTTTTTATTGATTTTTTTAGCTAGAGGAAAATTAAGAACAAAATATTTTCATCCGGACTATTTTACCCTTCTACAATACTACTCTGTTCATTAAATCAAAACTCATCCAAAAAGCCGCTCCCAGCAGAGGCTCCAAATTTTATCCCTAAAATACAATACTACTCTGTTCATTAGGGCACTTCCAGCAGAGGCTCCAAATTTTCACTACTACAATTACTCTTTTGGGACGACAAAATGTCGTCCCTAATAATCAAAAGTCATCCCGTTTTTACGTTTAGGGACGACATGTCGTCCCTAATCTGTCGTCTCTAAAGGTTCGTCTCAAAAAATAGGAGGATTTTTTTTGGGACGACATGTCGCCCCTAAAGATCCATCGCTAACGTGGCAAATTTTTTATTCAGCGCTGACGTGGCGTGCATTTTTTGGGACGACATGTCGTCCCTAATGTAAAATTCCGAAATTAATTTATATTATTTCACAAAAACAAATTAAATAATTTAATTTTTATTAGGGACAACATTGTCGTCCCTAAAAACTTTACAATAAATTTAATTTAATTTCCGAAAATGAACTATTAAAAAAATTAATTAAATTAGGGACTGACAAATGTAGTCCCTAATGATCGGCTATAATTTTCAGGAAATTAGGGACGACAAATGTAAATCCTTTTTTTTTTTTAGGCAAACATTTGTTTTTGCATGCCTCGCATTTGAAAAATCAAACATAACATTAACATGAATCAAAAATCATCCAAATGAACCAAAACTACTAGCTGTGGGATGAATAAACATAATAATAATATGAAAATCGTAAACATTTCAAGCAAAAATCACCAAACTATACCATATATATAAATTGAAATTTCACCATATTTTTTGTATTTTCAAAGAACATTAGTTTCATTAGTATACAAGATTTCATTAAGGCACAAGAAAAAGTTAGTATCTCATTTTTAGGCACAAGGTCATGTCTAGTTCATACGTGTTAAGTGTTAATAGACAATTTAAATACAAGCTCTCAACTATAAGGCAAAGTATTGCATAGATTCTACATGTGCAAGGAAAGCGAGATTTTCTGTAGATCTCAGAACTCACGGGGTTTGCAATAGATCCCCTAACTATTGAGATTTGCAAGTAGCACCTCTAACTACACTCGACCTCAAGCAATTTCTTTGTTTGCTAAGCCGAGTAACTACAACACCTTCTTCGAGCTGTAAAAAAAGTGACAAAGTAAGTGGACACGCCAAAAAAATAAGTTAGGTAAGTATAGCCGCACACCGAGTATCATATGTCAATCAAACAAAGGTGGCGTGAATCTAAAAGGTGAAACTAAGCTAAGATAAAGTAGATGCACTTGAGATTCCAAAGGTGAAACTAAGCTAAGATAAAGTGATACCAAAATGATGATCATAAATCTCGATAAATTGGCAACCGTGACTGCACATGTTTATTCCAATAACATCACACCCTATAACTAGTGACAATAAAAGGCCTCATTACAAGAATTTCCTCCAAAATATTCAACTATAGCATTCAAGCCGCTTCAAATGGAAATCGACAATGAATATAAAAGAAAATTATGTAATAAAGGAGGAAGAGGAAAACAAAAAAGCAGGAAAGGAAAATCTAGACCACTTTTACAAATACTTACCTCTCGCCACCAACTACACAAACAAAGACAAGTGCTGTAGGGATGATTCATCCTCATAGTAATGAACCTAAACAAAATCATGTCAAAGCATATAAATTCCAATATTCCATTGTCTTGAAATTTGGAAATACCAAAAACTATACAAGGAGTCTCAATGCCACAGTTTTCTTCCGAAAGAAGTTTACCACTAGAGCACAAGGAATAACTTTACCATGATAGAGATAACACTAAAATAACTAGGTGGAAAAGGATGTTACATTAACACAAACTTGTGTTGAGTTGTTCTTCATTTCCTCCCAAACTTGTCTTTTCCAATCTGCCAATATAACTGGTCGCTTTCAGAATTTGAAGCATCCATCAGACTCATATGCATGCAATTCTCATTTAGACACACAGATGACAAGAAAAACAAAATGAAAATGACGGTGACATATACAGAGCCACCTAATTGAATTTTGAGTGGCACCTGAAACACAAAACATAAAAAAAAAAATAAAAAAAAAAAAAAAAAAAAACCAATATGATATATTAATCTCTGATCGTAATTGTACCTGTTATGTCCATAATTATCTAAAATGAGAACACAGAAAAAGATAAGGATCCGCATTTAACAAGGTTGTGTCATCTTTCCAGATATAACCTCTGGGTACATTTGATACCCTTTAATTGTATTGGAAAACACCCGCGTTTTCCACTATTTATATCAAGCAACTATTGGCTCATAGATATCCCCATTGTGATTTCTCCTTTGATGAACAACAACAAAGCCAACAAGTGCCGCCGCCACTCCAAACAATTGTAAGGATACTTTTTTTTTTTTTTTATAATGTTGATTTCATTCATTCATCAAATGAATCAATTACAATTCTATCTAGTGATACAAACAAGTAGGAATGAAATGTTGTAACTTGTAAATGCACTAAAAAAAGGGATTCATTTTACACATTGTTGAACCACCAGAGGATTTAATCCAGTCATTCCCATATCAAACTAGCTGCAGCAATCATATTCCATAAGTTTCAAGAGATAATATAACGCAAATTCAGTAGTGAATTAAGAAAATTAAGCACCATGAACTTTAAAACTTGAAAAAAAAATATATTGAGCCAAAGGAGATAGCTCAATAGTGATACCTTTTGGAAATGAAAGGAATATCGAAATGAGTAGAAACAGCCATGATACTACAACTATCAACAATTAGGAACTCATTACTAAGCATACTAAAACTATCAAGCATTTCAAAAATCGAAAAAAAAAAAACAATGGAAGAAATTGACGAAAATAATAAGAAAAAATTATTCACCTTTGATTGGGATGAAATTAGACATGTTTTTCGTTGAAAATGGTGAAGAATCGCCGGGAATCAACCCAAATTCGCCCAAATCGCCGGAGCTATGCCAAGGAAGAAGAAAGGGATAGAATGAGAGGAAAATTTTGGAAATATTTGATGAAAAAAAGATGAAAATTGGTACCTAAGTTTATGAATGAGATTAGAGGTGATTGGTTATTGAAAATCGTAAACAATCGCCGGAAATTTGGTGAAATCGCCGGAAATATTGGAAGAAAACGGAGAAGAAGAAAGAATAGAAGAAAGAGGGAAAAAAAGAGTCTGCCCGAGTATATTATCAGGGTCTTGTTTTTTGGGACGACATTTTCTTTTAAGGGACGACAACGTCGTCCCTTTAAATCCAAAAAAGTTTTGGCGGCCAAATTTTCCCCTCCAAAAATTCATAAATTTTTTGACTTTTTGTTTAAAGGGACGACATTGTCGTCCCTTTAAACCAACAGTCGTCCCTTTAAACCCAAAAAAATTTTGGCAAATTTTCCCCTCCAAAATTTCATAAAAATTTTGACTTTTTTCTTAAAGGGACGACAATGTCGTCCCTTTAAATAAACTTTTATAAAAAAAATAATTTTACAAACTCTAATATTACATTTTTTTTATTAAAAACCTTAATATATAAATAGAACAATATTTTCGTTCATAATATATATATATATAACACTATTTTCTTCGATAACTATAACGATCTAACTCCTTCACTCGATAACGATCCATCGCGACATAGTATATAGTACTATCACAATGATCGATAACGATCTAACTCATTATTTCGATAACAAACCCCGAGATTCAAATCGATCTCTTAATAACGATCCCCGACTATTAACTCCTTCGCTCGATAACGATCCATCAAGACATAGTAGATAGTCCTATCACAATGATCGATAACGATCTAACTCATTCGCTCGATAACGAACCCCGAGATTCAAATCGATCTCTCATTACCGATAACGATCTAACTCATTCGCTCGATATAATGATCGATCGAGCCATAGTAGATAGTACTTATCACAATGATCGATAATGAACCCGAGATTGAAATCGATCGCTCGATAACGAACCCTAACTCTTAACTATTTCGCTCGATATCGATCGACCGAGCCATAGTAGATAGTACTATCACAATGATCGATAACGATCTAACTCATTCACACGAGATTGATTGATCATTATTGAATTCAAGCCCGAGGCTCGTTACTTAGGCAATTGTTGATTTCAAACTCAAGATTGATTTATCAGTATTGAATTAACGAGTAGTGCTTTTCAAACCTTAGGCTCGTTAATTTTAAGTCAAATGTTGATTTCAAACTCGAGATTGATTAATGAGTAATGATTTTCAAACCCAAAGCTCGTTACTTTTAAGACAAATGTTGATTTCAACATCGAGATTGATTAACGATTAGTGATTTTCAAATCGTGGCTCGTTACTTATAAGTCCATTGTTCATTTCAACCTCGAGATTGATTAACGAGTAATCGGTCTTCAATCCCGAGGATCGTTACTAGCTTATATGTCAAATGTTGATTTCAAACTCGAGATTGATTAATGATTACTGATTTTCAAAACCCTTAGGCTCGATACTTATAAGTCAAATGTTGATTTCAAACTCGAGATTGATTAATCAATATTGATTTTCAAACCCTTATGCTCTATAATAATAAGTCAAATGTTGATTTCAAACTCGATATTGATTAATAAGTAGTAAATTCAAACTCAATGCTCGTTACTTATAAGTCAAATGTTGATTTCAAACTCGATATTGATTAATAAGTTGTAAATTCAAACTCAATGCTCGTTACTTATAAGTCCATTGTTCATTTCAACCTCGAGATTGATTAACGAGTACTGGTCTTCAATCCCGAGGATCGTTACTTATATGTCAAATGTTGATTTCAAACTCGAGATTGATTAATGATTACTGATTTTCAAAACCTTTAGGCTCGTTACTTATAAGTCAAACTCGAGACTCGTTACTTATAAGTCAAATGTTGATTTCAAACTCGAGATTCATTAACGAGTAGTGATTTTCAAACCCGATGCTCGTTACTTTTAAGTCAAATGTTGAATTCAACATCGAGATTGATTAATAAGTAGTAAATTAAAACTCAATCTCGTTACTTATAAGTCAAATGTTGATTTCAAACTCGATATTGATTAACGAGTAGTAAATTTAAAATATTAAATATAATTTTTAGATACAAAAATATAATTATTAAATATTAAATATAATTTTTAATAAAAAAATCATTTTTAGGGACGACATTTGTCGTCCCTATTAAATAAATAAAAATTCAAATTATTTCATGAAATTTTGGGTGGGAAAAAAATTAAAAACATTATTTCTGGAATCCACGTGGAAGGGCGGGAAATATAAGACTTATTAGGGACAACATTGTCGTCCTAAAATATAAAGAATCGTCCCGAAAGATTTAACTTTCTCATATTTAATTAATCGAACGTTGACCGATCTTTAGGGACGACATGTCGTCCCTAATGATCTTTATTTTGGGACGACAAATGTCGTCCCTAAAGGTACAGTCTCTAAAAACCTAATTTGTTGTAGTGTTTATCCCTAAAATAATACATATCCCTATTTTACAACATCTCAATTCAAAAACCTCTACAACAGCATCCCTATCCTTATCCCTATAACATTTCAAATAATATTAAATAATACATATTCTACCTCGCAACCCTATTTATATACATTAAATATTTATTATTTCACTCTAGCAGCATCCCTATTCATATCCCTATAATTTTTAACAATTAAATATGTTTAGGGCAGTGAATAGTACATCCCCACAAGTAGGGATGCACTGTTCATATCCCTAAAAATAAATAGGGATAGAGACTCTGCTATAGGAGCTATTTGAGGCACAACTCTATTTTTTATCTTTATTTTAGGGATAGGACACCGTATAGTGCTTCTGCTGGGAGTGACCTTAAACCTCTTATGCCTTCTGCCAGGCAAAATTAGGATTTTTGTCCTCTATCTTGCCTATTTTGGATTTTAGTCTGCTCTGCGCCTCGGTGAGGAAAATGGTCCTCTAAGTTTGCTTTTTTGGATTTTAGTCTATCGCGGAAATAGGTGATTGGGCACGGAATTTTTAAAAATAGTCCTCTAACTAGGCTGCCACGTAAGCATTTTTTAAAGATTCCGGTGCCCAATCAGCTATTTCCGGCGGATAGGACTAAAATCCAAAAAAAAAAACCAACTTAGAAGACAATTTTCTTCACCGGAGCACGAGCAGGACTAAAATCCAAAATAGGCCAAGTTAGAGGACTAAAATCCTAATTTTGCCCCTTCTGCCACCAACCACCAGTGGCAATCTCCTCCATTTTTATCGAATATCCGCCTTCAAACTGCAATTGATGTCTCCTTTAAGCCTGGCTTCTCTCCTCCCCTCCATACCGCCGGACTCACCTATAGCACCACCGATTCCGCCGAGGTGCGGTGGAGATCCGTTCGAAGAGGATCAAACGTAGAAGAATGCAATTGAAGGTACTGTTATGATTTTGTGCACATTTTAGCTAAATCTGAATGAAACGCGCGTTCTCGATTCGAAAACTTTGAACAGCTGCTTGCTTGTTTCTTTCGAATCTAGATGTTGCTGCAATTTGATATTGATATTGAGTTTGAACAAGCATCTAGCGAAGATTTGTATTTTAGTAATACACCGCAGTCATGGTAGTATCGACATTGTAACAGATCGGTGTTTTACCACCTTTTTTTTCTCTGTTTTTTTTCCCGACAAATTGATGCCCGTCCGTTTAAACTTTGGAGTAGATATTCTGTTGCATTGTTTTTTTGGACAAAAGAATGAAAATGTGAAATGAAGGATTTTCTTGATCTTATGGATCTCTGGCCTTTGCTTTTATTCTGCAAATGTAATTTTGATCATTTCAACATTCTCTTAAAAGTGTTTGATTGGCGAGTCCACCACCTCCCCCCCTAAAAGTGTTTGATTGGAATTAAGGGGCGCCTTCTGTGAGCTTTTTGTGAAGAATTACGGACCCAAATAACCACCATCTTGCAAAAATTATAATATAGTAAGACAACCTGCTATACTTATTAATTGGTTAGCATAAGGTGTAGTTCTTTTGGTTTTTTGTTGATTTTTACTGAATTACATGAATTGAAATATGATTGTACCGGAGTACATGAACCGAAGTTCGCTTCTACTTAAGTGAAGGAACCGAAATATGCTTCTCGAGGAACAAGTTATTTGGTGTATCACTTGGTCCTTAGTGTTGTCTTTTTGGTTGCTTCGTCTACTTAGAATCGTTTACTAAATAGAACTAGTCAGTGACAATAAAGCTGTTGAACAACTTATAGTGCATTGGTTGGGCACCTTCGTTTATACAGCTTATTGAATAAGACATTTTGGCTTGTGTAGGCTTGGGAACTTCTGCTTTATTAGTTCAATCACACAGTTTAGAAGAAAAAGGTAGAATGGTTAATTGTAAATGCTGGACTATATGTTGATATCATCTTGAACCTCAATAGGACTTTTCTTGTATGATTGTATACCAGAAATTTTCTCCGAATTTATTTATAGGTTGGATATCTTACCCAAAGGACATTGCTATTTACAAAGAATGTCCTGATTTTTCTTCCCTCTTGGTTAATGGCTCATTCATCATGGTTATGCTTGAAGGTCATTTGTGATTTTGATTGATCTTTGTGACACAAGCAGAGATTAAATTGTTCAGAATTTTCCTTTGTGAGAACAAAGTCTCAAAATAGCACTTTCACAACAAAGTCAGTTTCTACGGAATTTGTTGCTTAGTGGAAATGGTAATTGAGTCCATTATAGGTACAATTTGACTAATTCAAAGGTAAATAACACTTTAATGTTTTGTTTTGGACATTTCAAGTGTTATATATTTTGAAAATTAATTCGCGTATTGAGTCCGGAAATTCGTGTATTGAGTCTGGGACCGTTCCTCCTGGCAATGGGGTTGAGAGGAATCCCAAGGCGGTATTGAAAACTGCCATGGTAGGTATTGAAGCTACAATCGTCAACTCTTTTGATAACCATGAAGTTGAAACTAATAGTTCTGTTTTTTTTTCGAGAGGATTAATAGTTCTGTTGAGAACAGAAATAAGGGATAATTAGTAAAGAAGGGTGTTTTGGAAAAAAAGTTTGGAAAAAAGGTTGTTTTGGATTTTAGTGAAGTTTGACCCGCGATTTTCTCCCATTTCTTTCACAAATGTGTACGATCTTAAGGGCCTCAAATCCCCTAAGGGGTGCCCCTTCCCAAATAGGGTTTTAGTTTGGTTCAAAAAACACCTAAAACGGGAGAAAAAAATTCAAATTTTGGGTAGACACCCGTTTTTCCAAAATTTTTGGTCAAAGACCCGTTTTTACTGAATGTCCCCAGAAATAATGGTAGGTCTATTGTGGTTGATCATATTGGTGATTCCACAGTTTAAGGTTTGGTTTAAGGATGCATCTATGATGTTTTAAAGAAGATTGATTGTGTTTTTACTTAGTTCATATCATTATGGTTTCTAATAGACTAGTGTTACTTTGTTGGTGTATTATTGTGTCATTTTCACCATATATAAGCCAAATATAAGGTTGAAAATTAGATTTGGAGACAAAAATAAAGTGTTTCTGAGTTCAAAACTTGAAATACTTTTGTTGACTTTATGTTGTTGCCTTCTTCTACTTTTTCAAATATACCTTTAACAATACAATGTTGCAATGTTTTTTTTTTCAAAAAAGAATCGATAGTAGTGTGATTCAAACCTCCTCCCTTACATCGGAAAGAATACTAAAGATGATATTTCAGTCATTAATGGATAAGAAATGCAATGAATATTTGTTTTATGTGGTCATTAGTAATGAAAAGTGTTTTGAGAAGTTGAAGAGGAAAACAGAATTGGTTGTATTATTGCAGGCATATGATGTCTTTATTTGGTTTTAATCTTTCTTTGTATTCCACTATTTGTTATGGTGTGGTTTTGGCTAGGTGGTTGAATGTTGTTGATTCAAATGGTTATGTTTGTGTTTTTGTCTTTAGAAAATTGGAGGAGCTAGATTATCAATTGATGAGGCCGAGCTGATGCTATTTGATGCATTTTCTGCTTCATACATCTTTCATGGTGTTTGATGTGGTGCGGGTTTGAAGGATGAAGGTCCATAGATGGTAAAACAGACTGCTTTCGTCTTCAACAACTTGTAGAATGTTTTAGTTTCATTGATAGGCTTTTGGATTACATCCAATAGTATTAGGCTTTTATTCTCTTGATTCCCCGGGAGTTGAATCTCCATAATGCTTTGATAGATTGTTTCATTACGATATCAAGCATTTTTTGATAGATTGTTGTATTACGCAATGTTAATAGTGATATTTTGTATGTTAATAGTCACTGTTACTGTGTTATTGTGCCACTGTTACCGTGTTACTGTAAACGCTGCGATAAAATTCGGTTTTCAAATACTACGTCGAAAATGTATCAAATGAGGTCTCAAAATAAAGATAAAAAGATATATGAACTTTGGTGAAACAATTTTGATGATCGGTGTTCTAAATCAAAAGTTACGGTCGTTTATAAGAAAAATAATCCGGTTAATGCAAATATTTTTTCGGCTCAAATTAAGAAAAACGTCGGGAAGGGTATCGTATTTGGACTCAAATTAAAGAGAAAAAAAAATGAATTTTGATGAATTTTTTTTGATGATCGGAATTTTAAATCAAAAGTTGCGGGTGTTTAAAAAAAGGAAAAAAAGAAAGAAACAAACCTGAATATATGCGCGCCGTGTTAACTGAATATATACTGAATATATGCACGCCGTGTTATTAAGGGATAATTTTTTCCGTCGATTTTTTTCCTTTTACAACTAAAGAAAAAGAATGTGTCTTATTTATTCATTTTATAAATATTTTTATCATTTTCCCTCGATCCCCTATATTATTTTATTATATAATGTTGACTTTTACATGGTAAAAGGTGAAATAAGGAGAAAAAGAGGCAGAGGAAAATAAAGAGTAATAATTTAAAGCAAGACATGCAAGTAAACCACATGTCATGGATGCAGAGTAGGATGCCGTTGACGTATATACTACCGGCCAATATACAAAAATGGCATCTAGCTTAATAGTCAATTCACTTGGTAAAATGTACATTTAGGTATAATGCTACCATCGTAACGCTTCGACATTTAGGTTTCGCAAGAATATACATTTCTTTCTTTATCGAAGTTATATTTACAAAACATTATTTATTGTGTTTTCTAAATCTATTTTATTTATTGAATGGTAGGAGTATGAAATCAACATTGCATTAATTATATTCAAGTGATGTTATTGTCATTTTGATATTAAAATCAAAGCATTAACTTCTCCTCATGATATATATGTTTTTGTCAAGTGCGACAATTAAAAAGAAACGGAGGGAATAATGAATTTAATAATAACTCAAATCTATTGATAACGTCGAAATTATCACGGTGGTGTTTGCAGTGGTTTATTGGTGGATATCTTGCTGTTTGTGAGTGTTTATGCCTATGGTGCACAACGGTGAAGGTGAACTATATGAAGATGATACGAAGAACAAGGCAGTGAGCTCAGTGTTCGACGAATTGGCAGAGTTTGGTTTGATTTGTATAATATTCGATGATAAATGATTTACATTGAGCCCATATATATAGGCAGATTGTTGAAGTCAATTAAGATAAGTATGACAAGACATAATCAAGCATGATTTGACGTTAATTAAGCTAGACAGCTATTATGCCGGCTTCGTGATGAGTGGACCCGGCACTTGACCACTCCAGCTGCGCTACCGCCTTGTATCTTTGTCATGTTTGAATCATGTTCGCTTTAGATGAAAGCGAGGCTTGGTCCGAAAGTGCCGGACTCGAGAGATGACGGGCGGATGGCGGCTCTTATGTTTCGTATTGACACGGTGAATGGCGAGTTGAAGGCTTAATGATCGCGCCGTTGCCTACCTGGTAGCGTGGGTCGCAAGGATCTTAGCAGGCGTGTTCATGCCCGCCCGATCCGCTAATGATGATCTGCAGACTTGTTGGGCGGAGGTCCCTATCCGTTATTGGGCCTATGTACGGGCCTAAAACAGATCTGCGGGTTCTTTTACGGGTTTGGCATATCACCGTCAATGACGAATCCATGTTATCAAGGGTAGTGGCAATTTTTTTAACCCGAGTTACCTACATTACGTGTTTAACATTATATCTTAGTAATGTTTCTTTCAAATTGTCTATTTAAGATATTATTACATTCTTCCCCTCTTAAGAACCGGACGTTCTCGCCACGACTTCAAGGCAACGCCCACCATTTCTCGTATATATCTTGACGCTTAATTTAACTCGATAGTAGGTTGTGATACCATATGTAACGCTTTAAAACTTAGAACTACCAGCACTATTTGAATTATAGTTGATCAACAACTATTTAAGTTCATTGTCATTACTTAGTGTAATTTGGTTGACTCATGCTACAAAACACATTAGACTATCTCCAGTCATAAACCTTTTAAAAGGTTTATCATCCCTCCACATCATCACATTATAAACCTTTTCTTTATAAACATTTTTTCTACAATCATAAACCTTTTAAAAAACCTTATAGCATGGACCCACTACACATAAACCTTTTTTTCTACAAAAAAAAAAAAAAAAAAAAAAAAAAAAAAAAAAAAACCATGAAACATGAACCGGTTTGTATGTACAAACCTTTTGCAAAAACCTTTTCACCCCAAAAACCTCCCCAACAAGCAAAAACCTTTTGCAAAGGTTTTTATCAAACAAAAAACCTTTTCACTATCTCCCATTGGAGATGGTCTTATGTTAGTCTCAACATTGGTGGCGTTAACAAAAATCGTCTTTTTAATAAGAGATATTATGATCAAAGTGATATATGTGAGACTGTAGATTAGAGAGTGTTATGTAATTAATTTAACCAAAAAGTATGATTTGTTATTATCCATTTGATATGATGTTCTTATTCACCATTTGTGGTAAAATTTTATTTAAAAAATCCATGAAATACAAGGTAGTAGTCTTGAGTTGACGTACTTTTATCTATCAACAATAAAATTATAAGTGGCCTTGGAACTTCATTTGTGGATGAACAAACAATGTAGTTGCTTAAATCATCCGCATAATGCATCTTCAAATTATGATGATAGAGGTTCTAAGTTGTTGGATGGTATTCTCTTAAAAGTGAACTCCGGATTTTTGTGTACTTACCTTCCGCCCAGAGATCGCACAAAAATCATCCGTAACGGTCTTGATGGTATCGGCTTGGTTCACTATAGTTGCCCCTAGCAAAATTAAATCATCTGCAAAGAACATATGGCTCAAGGTGGACCGGACACGCCGACTTTCACCGGTTTCCAATTACCAACCCGCAAGGATTTATCTATCTTCTAGCTAAGGACCTCCATGCAAAAAACAAAAGATAAGGGCATGAGGTTCCCTTGTCATAGAGCGTTTCAGTGACGCGCTTAATGATTCTCCACTTTCTGAGACTTCAACACCATTTTTATCTCGCTTTACTAAATATTTAACACACTAAATAATTTTTTTCACGGGTCCAAATATTTTCTATAGGTAAAATGTCTATTTTTATTTTTAACGGGGTCTGTGGACCCCCTTTACATCAACGTAGATCCGCCCCTATATATATATATATATATATATATATATATATATATATATATATATACATAGGGAATTGGCTATGAGGACAAAAAAATAATAAATGGATCTGGAAGGACAATAGTAACATTTTCATGATTATAAAGGACAAAAATCACAATTGTTACTTTAAAAGACACAAGACACGACACGACACGCTCCGACACGCTCCGACACCGTGTCCGACACCGTGCCGGCTGATTAAATTAATATTATTTAAAATTTAAATATCCGACACGCTTCCGACACACTGCCGACACTTAGGGGTGTACAGATAAATTGGAAAAGCTGACTAAGCGAGTTGGATTGAACCGAACCGAATCGAAAATAAAAAACCGCGCTTTTTGATCGGTTTTTTATACTGAATAAACCCGAACCGGACAAAGCAATCAGCTTTTGATTTTAGGAAAAACCGGGTATAACCAAAACCGAGCCGAAATATAATATATAATTAATTATATATATATATATATATATATATATATATATATATATATATATCTTATTATATATTTTCAAGGAAATAACCGCCAATTAACCCGTTTTCTCCAATTGACCCGACCCATACCCGGTTCCAGATATTAAAAATAAAAAATAAAAATTTAAAAAAACTGATTCCAACTTCTGCTCAGCATCCCACGCTCTTCCATTGTTGATTTTGTCTCTCCACGATTTCGCCGATAAACATTTTCTCACGATTTCACTCCACGTTCTTCCATTGTTGCATCAGCAAATCCTTCCCACAAATTTCAACTCCTATCCTCCATATTTCTCAATCCTTCCCACAATTTTTCCCTCTTTCACTGTCAAACCGTCAATTGACCGTGCGATGCAGTTTTGTTTCCTTCCATTTTGTCGTAAACTCCAGCCATCTGTCCAGCGCATTCGGAGACGGAACGGCGATAGAAACTCCAGATTTTAGTTAGAGTTTTGATTGGCGTGGTGTGTATGCAGGTGGGAAATGGATATATATATATATATATATATATATATATAGAATTGGTACAAGGGGGTGAACAGAACAACAAAGTCAATTAAGAGACGACAAATCAGCAATATGATATATCCTATCTCCTTCATGCCATTTCCGCTTAATTATGTTTTCTTTTTGGATCCTTCCTAATTTATTATGTAGTATATCATTTCACGTTTTCTTTTCTATTCCTATCCCTTCTTCACTCCCCTTCTTATCCCCTTCTATTTCTCATCGGTTTTTTGTTTTTGTTTTTGCAGTTGTAGCTATGAAGGAGCAAAATCCAAGGAAAGGCTGATACAAAGTGGGTAAACCGATATCTATGTGGTTTCGTTGATTTATGATTACATCTGTTGTGTTTTTGAGGTTTTAATTTGTCGATCTGTGTTTTTGAACTCCTTTTGATTAATCAAGTGCACAAATTCTCTGGAATTTTTCATTTCATTTGCTTGATTGTTTGATTCTGGATTATTTTCTTTAGGAGAAAGCACCATATGTTGCTAAGGCGTAAAAGAAAACCCGAGTATGAGAAAGCAGTACTTTAATTCAATTATTCATCGCCGTTTTCTCTCCAATTTCGATTTTGATGTACGGAAATTGAAAAAAAAACTTTTCTTTTCATTTGCTAATTCGATCTACAAACACAGTCAAGGAGTCGATGATCTTTGAAGAGGAAGAATCGATAATTCAAAGTCGAGGTTAATGCTTCCTCTCGCTCACGGTTAAACATTTTAACTTGCATATGGTGCGGTTTTAACCTTTCTTTAAAACTTTCTTTAGAACATGTGGGCTTCTCCTATTTTATAGTAGATTTTGTATTAAAAATTCCTTAAACATGAGACGGTGTTGAAAGCGTATATGATGATATATTTTACATTCTCTATGTTTGTTTCATTAGGAATAAATTTTGGGTGTTTTCTTTTAGTCTCTAATAATTATTACTATTTGCAACATAATGAGTTTTGCTAATTATTTTATGCAGGCAATGATTACGGGTTGGATGGTGAAAAGAAGGCCCATGAGTTGCTTGAGAGACTTAATAGGTCTCCACTCTTTTAATTTCATAACCTTGAATATGTGATATGTTTGATCTGTCCTTCTCAATTTTGCATTGACTATTTGATTTTGAGGAATTGTGTGGTACTATCTCATACAAGTATGTTTGCAATTCGGCTGAGCCATAGTAATATCGAACATTGTCTTCATTCATATGACCGTATCTCGAGACTACTCCTAGGACATAGAACTCTGCCAAAGATAAAAGATTTTTTGGGCTAAATACCGTCATTTCGATTCCTACCGATGGTTATTGGTGGTGCTTTCCAACGGTTTCTGAACCTAATCCCCACACGAGCAAGTCGTTTAATTCTTGACATGTGGTTTCATTTTTCTTTGATCTTGACCAAGACATACGAGCAAGTCGTTTAATTCTCGCTTCACTTTCCTTTTGAGCTTCTTCTCTAGCTTCGCTTTCAAAGCTTCAATGTCCGGCATGGATACGGATACATCTCCTCCACCATTTCTCGAGCTTTTATTTTTTTTCTAGATAATAATTCGCTTGCTCCACCTGTTATGCGCATCGGACAAGCAGATTCCGTTTAGTGACTAAGTTTTGATACATTGCGCCGACCGACTCAATCTTGGCCTTTTCTCGTTCTCGGCATTTCTAGTTGTTGATAAGCTTCTTGAATGTCTCTCTTAAGAGCAAAGCGATCGGTCGATCCCTTTACATATACATGGTGGAATTTATTTATTATATTTATTTACTTTTGTTCGTAATTAAACTATTGTCAAAATTTCTTTACTTTTGCACTTTCTGTTTGTTCATTCTTTTCCAATACATTAAAAAACCCTTTACTGGATAATATCTTTATGTTTTGTGTACATTCATTTGTTGTTACTTTGTACACCTCACAATTTATGATTACTACGCACGAGAACATTGAGTATCCGTCATTTTTTCGATTTTCATTTTTGGAAGAAGAAAAAGTGAAGAAGATGAGCCACTTGGAATCGGAGGCACGATCAACTGCTTTGGATGAGTTCAAAACTTTGATAAGAACGCTCTCTTCGATCTAGGCCATCCTCTCCTCAATCGTGTTCTTGATAGTTTTATCAAAGCATTTGGGGTAAAAAAACCTTTCTCTTTTCAGTAGTGTATATATATATGTTCTTTAAATGATGTTGCGGTTATTGGCGGTGGGATGGATGGAGTAATGTGATTTTACATAGATTCATGCTTGCTTGATGCGTTTAGTTTGTTTTGCGTGTGATTAATATGGTTGTGTAGTAAGTATGGAAGAAGTATTATAAGCGCTAGCTAATCACTAGCCGATAATGTATTGATGAGGATTTTGTTTTGGATTAAGACTAATAGACTAATGAAGTTCGTGAATCTGCGTGATGTATACTTATAATGTATTTGATGAATAGTT
The DNA here is from genome assembly GCA_026214975.1 of Gentiana macrophylla. Taxonomy (NCBI): domain Eukaryota; kingdom Viridiplantae; phylum Streptophyta; class Magnoliopsida; order Gentianales; family Gentianaceae; genus Gentiana; species Gentiana macrophylla. The sequence goes on along the minus strand of CM047809.1, from coordinate 112,818,251 downwards.
CAATCGTTTCAATGCTTTGAGGCAATTGTCGATGATGACAAAGTTGGTGCGATTCAAGTGATATCACGAGATGCATTTTTAGCTCATTGTAGAAGGTGAGAGGCTTACGAATCGTCGAATCTGAGCTAAATCTGAGCTATTTTCTTTTCGGTCTCATTTGTGAGAGTGTACCTCTAATGACTCAAGACGGTTAGTTTTATGCCTTCTAATTCAACTGTCATCATTTGTGAGAGGTACCTCTAATGTGATAAGTATGTGATATTTAAAACTTTATTTTTGATTTTTTTCTTTCGTTGAACCTTTTGATTATCAAGAGATGCATCGGGTGGTGTTGTTTTTTCTTGACATTTGATTCTCCCAAAGGAATGTTCGGATTGGGAATGTTGAGAGTATCACATACTCACATCGAGGATTAGCGGAGTGTATAACAAATATCATTTTTCCGATAAATGTACTATTGTTAATAATCTCATAACAATGATATTCGTTATGTTTTTTTTTTCCAAGCATTATTGTGATTGAAGTGGCATTTATTATTTAACGATAAGGTTGTTGATTGAAGTTTTCAGGACATGATTTATGTTTTTTTCAACTCCGGTTCCGTTGTTTTATCAATAAACAACATTTTGTTAACGTCTCATTTGGTATTTTTCTTCAATGCTTATTCTCGAACATTATGTTTTTCTTTCCTTGCAGATCGTTCAATAATTGTCCATTCCATATATCATATATGGGTATAGAGACATAGTATGGCTATAGTTCTTCCGAAATTTCATCACCAAGAAGAGAAAATTAACACATTTACATAATTGTCTCATTCACTTTCCTACTTACTTTTATGTATGGACTCATGTCAATTGTCTTCATATTTCTTTACTGCTGTATATTATTCGTTACTCTTACACTAAATATAATGACCTTAAACATACGCAATATAGATGGTTTTATTTTTGCATATAATAGAGGATCATGTTTCAAAGACTTGGTTGGTTTGACATGTTATAACTACAATATAACATTTTTCACATATGTAGGCTTTTTGTTTTCCAAATTTACGTTCTCCCGTGCATCGCTCGGGTTTCCTACTAGTATATATATATATATATATATATATATATATTATTATTATATATAAATATATTCAAGTCCCCTTATACCCTAAAAACCTAAACAAAAAAATTTTCACTTGCCGCTTCACTCTTGAGACATGAGTCATGCACTTGGGCCCAACCCTTTGGCTCTTTGCTACTCGCCGTTTGGTTCTCCGGCTCATGCGGACCGATTCCGCCGCCGATCGTCGCCTTATCCGTCCTAGTTTATAGAGGTAACCACTTTCTTGATTTCTGTATGGTGTTTGTAATCGGAGAGTTTGAAAAACAATTTGAAAAACACTCGCTCATATTGCTTTTGCTCTTTCTTTTGTATCTTTTTGTACGAGATATTGTAATACCTTACTCCCGACCCCCAGTCAAACTGGGTCATTCTAGGAGGGTTGCGAAGCTCTCTCATATGACTTCATTAACTAGACTTTCTTTCTCAAAATAATTTAATAAAACTACAATTAAATTTACAAATGTACACTAATTATTTTAATTATAAAATTACAACAATTGAAATACTACAATTGTAATTAACATAATTTATATAGAATGTTCTAAATCCTGGTCCATGTCATCGCTTTCATCCTCATTACATCTCCTTCAAACCATTACTTGATTTTATTTATAGAAGAAAACAGAACAAAACAAAAACACAAAGAAACAAAGAAACGCAAGTCAAAGAAAAACATTTGGTATGAGTAATGTATGAGAGTGTTATATATATATATTTATAAAAAAATTGTTGTAACAATATATACATTTTCTAGAAATCTTATTCGAGTATTTATGTAATAATATACTTGTTTAAAATTTATATATATCAAGTTCAAGTCTAGCAAGCTCATTCGAGATCCGTCAATTCATCAAGTTCCCTTACTAGACATCGATACAGCTGATACGATTGTCTCTACCTTATGACTCCCAGTTCACCACCTTATATCCACAACAAGTAATTTTTATAGTGAAGTCCGTCATTCCGACACCCAATCTCCTGGGGCTTCCGGAGAGTCCACTTGCCTCGGATCCCACAACCGCGGTTACAGGCCCAATGCTCAGCTAACCCGACTGCGAAACCCTCGGCGGGCCCATCGGCGAGAACGAAGCGAGAAACCATGCCGCCGGGAGCGGAACTAGCCATGCGCGCGAAGCGGGAAAAATACAATATACCATACCGCGCGCGGGCGGGTAGTGCGATACCATGCCACCGAAGTGGGACATGCAATGACATTTGTACAAGGTTTCAATTTATCAAGTTATTATCATTGAAAAAGCGGGAGAAATCATTAATCATTTTTAACACGGTACATATTATATATCTATATCAAGAACATATTCAATTAAAATACTTTGAAAATACTTTTAAAAAAAACACACTTGACTTTTATAGAAAATAAAATTGAACTCACCTCTACTCCAAGCTTGTTTATTTATTTCTTTATTGACCCAACATTCTATATTTATTTTTGCACAACCTTCTTCTGGACATAGTTACACATCGGCTCATTTTCAAAGTCTTCTTATAAAGTCATCCTTCTTTTAGCCCCATGTATCAAGCCGTAGTTATTGATGTTTCATTTCCAAAGATAAATATATAGATGCTTAACGTGGCAAATGCTAGCTATTTCTTTCAAAAAAATAGCACACCACCAAACCAAACAATACTAAACATGAGGCCATTTTTTTGCAATAATTTGCTAATGGTGGTAAAAGTGAAGTGGGCTATACGGCAACAACATTTCATGCTGGGGTTTGGAGTAGTAATAATAGATTGGCATGGTTGAAAAACAATATGTGAGGAATGATATTTTGATAGCCTGAAAGTGCTTAAATGGTTGTGTTAATGTCGGCTTTATGTTAAATAACTAGACAAAATTACTAGAAAACTAAAAAGTATATAAGTGAACGTTTGAAAAGGAATGAGATTTAAAAAGGGTGATTGTGAGTAATATATGAATGTGTGCTTGTAGTTTTATTTTCACCCTTTAAAGCTATCATTAAGTGTCTAATAATGTGACAGTATTTACAAGCTATTGCCATTACATTAATTTAATAAAGCTAAAAGGCTAAAACGGTTGAAACCCCTCATTGATGACTTTAGTAATGATCTTAATAACAATAATAATAATAATAACAACAACTTAAATAGGGATGTTGTATACCTATCAAAATATTAATTACAATTGACATTTTATGAACACATAAATAATACTATAATATGTATAATTGGTATCATAAGCATAATTAGATGCAACTACAAACATTCAAGTCTCGCATGTAATAATTAAACTGTGTCGGCATATCTAATCCATATATTATAGTGTTACAATACTTTAATTAAATATGTATTCATAATCATTTTATCTAAATAGGCATATATTTTGAGACACTAACAATAAAAGTAAATATTCTTCTTTAAAGATATTATATACAGTAAAATAAAATAATACGTTTTCGTAAAAGTTAACTTACGCACTTGGATAAGTATATATCAATTTGATAATAAAAATTATAGAATCCCGAATGTATCCAGTTCGAAAAATTGGGGCGTTACAGATATACTGTATAACTACTGAAATTTAACTTTCGATTTTTCAATTTCGATTTTTCAATTCTAGTATTGTTACATAATTTTCACATTTCTGTGTCCATCTTGTACAATTTTCACATTTCTATGTCCTTCTTGTTGTGTTTTTCTGAGCTACTGATTTGGTTCTTTAATAAGCGAATTTTTGTAGATACCCTTATTGTGTTTTCCTGAGCTACCTTGATTTGGTTGCTTTAATAAGCGAATTTTTGTAGATACCCTTATTGTGTTTTCTGGAGCTACCTTGATTTGGTTGCTTTAATAAGCGAATTTTTGTATATACCGTAGAACATGGGCACGAATTTTCTTGAATGGTGCTTCCAGTCCTCTGTGTATTTGTTGTAAGTGATGGTTTGGGTATTCTTCTTAATCCTGAGTGATCAAGAATTGTACAGAAAAGTTTTTAGTAGAAAAAAACCGTAGAACTCGACTTTCAGCTTCATTGTTTGCTTCAGAGAAGTTGAAATTGTTGAAGAACTCTTCGTGATTGTGGTTTATGCGCTTTTATCTCTAGTGTTCATTGGTAGATTTCATGATTTGTATGAAGTAATGAAAATTGTTTTAATATTCTGTGCTCGTAGTTGATTTTTTTTTCTTCAGGATTACTACTGTTTTGCAACAAAAAAAAAAAAAAATTTCTATGTTTATTGGCTGCTACTATATAGCATAGTAAATTTTTGTCTCATTTTTAGGAAAAAAAGTCATTTTTATGGAAATTAAAATAAAAAAGCAGTTTAAAAACCTAAATCGAACTATATTAGTCCAATTCAATTTAGATTTTTGAAAAGTTCGAGTAGTTCGGTTCAGTTTCAAAAAAAATGAAAACCGTCGCTCTGATTCGATCGAATTAAGAAAAATGACCGGACTGGTATACGATACATTCTCGACACTCCTGAACCCAATTTTTAAATTTTTTTTTCTTTATTTAGGTTTTCTTTAATGGAAACGTTAAAATACACGATTTTCATTTCTATAATAATTAAATAAATAATATGCCATATCAAGTTTACATGTTTTTTTTGTTGATAAACAATCATTTTCACAATTTGTAATATTCTAAAGTTCAATCACAATTTTTTTTTGTTGATAAAGAATCATTTTTACAGTTTGTAATATTTTGAAAATCAATCATAATTTTTTTTGGCATCGTATAAAGGTCGAATATGTATTCCAGATATTCAAAGCGTTTATGTAATACCCATCTTATTTTTTTGTCTAGCTTTTTTTCGGGATGTTTATTTAATATTTTTTGGATAAATTGAATTTTATTTACAATATATATAAAACGCATTTGTAATGCGTGTCGTGTCCTTAAATTTTAGAGTTAATTAGAGTATTCTTTGTGTTAGTATATGTATATATATATATATATATATATATATATATATATATATATATATATATATATATATATATATATATATATGATATAACGTAATCGTGGCGTGTCATTAATGTCTTTAAATTTTAGAGTTAGCCGAGCTCGCCGTGTTCAGTATCGTGTGACGATATCAAGGTAATAAAAGTGTAAGTGTTTTGTGCAACATAGGGAAAACAACCCCAGCCCCACCCCTCACGCTCACTCCCCATGCCCAATAATGTTGAAGCAATTATATAAAAGCAGTAGTCTTACATCCACTACAACTACCTCCACAACATCATCCACAATATCATACATCCACACATTTAGTCGTGACCACAAAAAAAAAAATATTTCTCTCCAATCATGGACAGGGATCATCCATTAACATCATCCACTACACTTTTTGTGTAGTGGACATAGCATTTTCCTTATATAAAATTACGGTTCCCTATACAATGGCTCATTTATTGCTATTAATGTAATATTTGCTTTTTGTTAAAAAGACATTGTCTCTTTCTCTTTTAGCTTGGAATGATACAAATAATCACGGCCGTTTCATCTGAGGACTTCTAAGAGTGGGAATCGCCACGCCATATGAGATCTGACCATACAGCTTTCTCGAGGTGGAATACACAGATCTCGTGCGTGAAAATCAGATGATCCAGATCTTTACTGCCACATGTAAACGATTCACAATAGGAAGTCCCTAGAATAGAATTTTCCAATAATCACATCCAAAATATTCACTATGGCACTATGGTGATGAGTCTGTTCACTTTCTTACTACAAGTTTTCTCTCACTTCTTTTATCTTCTTCTCCTCTCCAATTTCACGTTTTTTTTCTTTCTTCTCAACTACTTCATCTACATCATCTACATCCATCTTCTCCCCTGCAAATCACTTCCTCTCTTCAATCAAAAAATAAAAAATAAAAAATAAAAAATTCCCAGAAATTCAGCTTACACAGCAGCTCCCTTTCTTTTCCCCTCCACAAAATCAAGATCTTCAATCCTTGATAGAAGAAAAGCCCCAAAAAAAAAAGAACAAAGCCATTAGAGTTGAAATTTGTGACAAAGGCAACAATTACAAAAAAGAAGGTAACAAAGTATATGATTTTAAGTCAATTCACAGATCCCATTTTCTTCTAATTTCATTTTTTTTGCTTTGAAATACAGGATTTTGTTTTTTTCTGCAAGTATGGTATTCATTTTTTCAGGATTTTTATTTTTATTTTTATTTTGAAGATAGAAAATATGTGATTTTTTTGAAGACCATTGTGGAGGCCATAGTGGATATGAATGTAATTTTGATGCCAAGTAGGATTTTCTACAGCTTTTTTGACAGAATCACATTGGAAAAACTATTGATCATTGTGGTTGCTCTTAAGCAACAAACTGCGTTAACAAATGATTCGCTGGCTCTTAAAAAAAAACGCTGATTTTTTTATTCAGGATTCAATTATGTATATCTGAAACGCCAGCCAGCAGCCAACAGCCAGCGAGAGTGAGAGAAAATGGAGACAAAGCTTTTCAAGACGAGGCTGTGCCATTTATATCAGAGAGGCGGTTGTCATCGTCAGTACTGCTCCTTCGCTCACGGCGAAGCAGAGCTTCGCCGCTTCCTTCATGGTATGTATATTCCAATTTGCCTATGACTATATATTGCGGGAAATATTTCTGAAAATACTTTCTTTTGAGTTGTGGCTGTTGTGCATTTTATTACTCTAACTAAAACTGAAACTGTGAATTCTAATTATGTGTTATGTTTTATAATGAAGTATCGGGAGTTTTTGTAAACCGAAATCTCATTTTTCAAGTCATCATAGAGGTAAAATTTATTGAGAAACAATTGAAGATATTGAAGGTTGGAGGTCTGGAAAAAAGCTACAGTATATTTGAGGGAAACTGATTGTTCATAAGAAAACGGCCAAGTGGATCCTTTTATCGGGACTGTTTAAATGTTGGTTAACCAATTTTGGTTATGTGAAATGCATTATTTTATGAAAATGCAGAAAAATCATCCTGCACCTGCTTTTACTTTCGAGCAATTGGTACCCTAGATAGGTAAATGTTTGGCTGAGGATGAGGTTGTTGCCTTATCATAAAAATATTTGAGGATGATTGTAAGACATGGTGTCTTCTGTGAATCAGCCAGTCATAGAATGTTGTTTGAGCTCTTCTAATCCTGATTGGTACATGCATTTTTTGTTTTTTTTTTTTGTTTTTGATACCCTTGTTGGCTTGACAAACTCCATGATGTTGTAAGGATATTACAATCGGGTAATTGGATAATTCTAATTAGGAAAATGATACAAGAACAAGAATATTTGAGTATAATTTTGGACTGAACTCTTGAGAGAGCTGCCTACGTATCCAATTTAAGTAATAAACTGGAATCAAGTCCCCCTCGTAGTTCAGGGTCTTCTTTATATAGTAATGGATCGTGTGTCTCTTCCTGGACGTGCTGGGAAGTTATTGTTGATTATCTTCTGGACGTGGGATCTACCCACGTCCGTAAGCAGTTGAGACGTTGTTGACCCGGTCTTCACCACATTCAGCCTGTTATTCGTCCGAGAAACCACTCGTCGTCGAGGACACGCGAGTCCTCCTCCTCCGACTATTCTCGCCCAGCCGTCTTGGTCAGTCCGCATTTGGTGGTCCGGCTTGATCGGCTCATTTATCTTTATTATCTAACTTTCATACCGGCCTGGCCCAATTCACGAATAATCCACCCCGGTGGGCCTACATATCATCATAAGTCCCCTGGACTAGGGTGGATCGCTTGATACGCTTTAGTCTCAAACGTTTTAACTTGTTACCATCGATCGTGAAACGACGCCAGGTCACGCTTGGTTATCATCATAACTGTGAATCGAACCATTGTGTCGTATCCACTTCTGGCATATAATTGCCTGTCTTGTCAAACGCCACTTCATATCAGACTTTTGGAATAGCATTTCGGCGGTTACAAGTAAGTCCCTTTCTGTTTGTTCTTTTAGTTCTTTGAAATCTTCATTTCGTTCATGACTTTGAGGGCGATATCGCTTCTAGCGATTCTATCGAAAAAGCTGTTTGAGTCTCCCAGAGAAAATTGCTAGGGCCATAGAGAAGCGAAGAAGTGAACTCCTCTCAATCCTCGTGTTCGTCCCAAAGCGGTAGTAAATCCTAATCATCCATCTTCTTCAATCGATTTGAGAAATACCTCCACCTTTGGGGATAACCCTTTGTCTCATTACCTTCATCATCTTCCTCCTCTGGGGTTTTCACTCCCACTTCAATTGTCCATCAGTACCCAGAAGACCATACCGCCTTTCTAAGCACGTTGAAGAGAGAGATAAATCGATTTGATAAAACCAAAGCGATAATGGCTTGCCATGGTGTCTCGAGCAAAATGACCAAAACAGTAAATGGCGGTTTATTGAAAACCTATAAGATTCGAGACGGAGCTCTTTGCGTCCTTCTTCCTAAATCCACCGAAGTACGCTTATAATCCCCAGGATGGCTTCATACGGTGTATCTTTGACTAGCTCCATAAAGGTTAAGGTTCCTCTTTCTCCTGGGTTTATTGAGGTACTAAAGTATTATAAGTTGGGGTTGGCGGATACATCGAGCAGCGTTAAGTTCTGGTAGGCCTGGTAGGTTTTATGATTTGGTGTCGCCTGAACACCACGCCCTTCTTTGTGAAGTTATTCAGGAACTTTTATCAGTGCAAATTGACACAGGGTAGTGGAGGGTGGTACCATTTCTGTCGTAGATCCGGTAGGTTAGCCTAATCATCCCTCTGTCCACCAAAGACAAGACTAAGAAGAAATGGTCCGAGCGTTTCTTCTTTGTAAAACACAACACTGGGGTGGATCTTGGTCGTTGGAACTCTTCCTCCATGAAGGATAAACTAGAGGATCATATAGACGAAGCTCTGGTTAAATACCTTTCCAGTAATAACATTACTTTGACGTTGAAAATCGCATCTACTCAGATGGTGGATCTCGCCCGACTTTTCTAATCATGGGGCTCTTTGGTTACGTAGAGTTTACCAAGAAACAATATCGAAAATGTATGTTTGTCTTTGCTCCTGCTTTTGCTTTATGAATATACTTTGACTATTTTTTCTCTTTGTAGTGGCCAATGTAGATGATCCGATCAAGATCGACATCGGCGTTGATGAAGGAAGACTGAACAAAACCGGAGGATTCGAGCGGACCTCGTCCGTTATTCCTGGCGAGGTGAGGCTTCGGCCGCAGCAAGAAGACGCGGAGAGAGGTATTGATTCTAGCAATGCTGCACAGGGAACCCTCTCTACCGCCAATCCTTCTGACCAGAATACTATAAGCACGATTAATCCTGCAGACTGACCGTGGAAGAGGATACCCCGGTGGCCACTCTATTGCTTTGAGTGCTATGCCCTAAGGATCGTTGCTTTAAAGCGTAAGAAAAGGCATAGGTCCAATTCCTCTAGTAGCTCGCAAGCGATTCTACCTTCAATTTCGAGGACATGTCTGCGCGATGACTTCACCGGATTCGTAAGTTGTTTCTTATAAGGCTTCAATTTCCCTTTAATTTCTATTTTCTGATATGTTTTTTCGTCTCAGTGCTACCGCCTGGGCAAAGCTTTGCACAAGAAAACATCTAACATGGCTAAAGACATCACTGCGCTGCAACAGAAAGTCATCCTCCTGGATGAGGCTAATGCCAAAATAGCTAGCTTGGAATCTTCTGAGGCCGCTGCCCGCCAGGAAATTGAACAGTTGAAGGCCAGTCTTGCCAAAGCTGTGGGCCTGGTATTCACCCAGGAAGAGCAAATAAAATTTAGAGATGAGCAGCTGAAAAAACTGAATGAGGAGCATCAACAACATCTTGCCACTGCGAGGAAAATGAAGAATGACTTTGATGAGACAGTAAAGCGGATGGAAGAGGCTCTCGCCGTAATGTGTCGCAGAGTCATTACAGGATACAAAGCTGCACTTGAGACCTATGAAGAAATTCAGATCATACTGGCCCCCGCTCTGCGCAGAGGATACACACTTGGTGTGGACGAGGCCAAACCTACTGACCTGATGATTAACACCCTGCCTAATCACCGGTTGTATGACAAGAAAGCGGGTGAAGTCTTCACGAGACGATATGATGAATACAAGAGTGGGGAGGATATAATCAGCAAATATGCTAAGAAGAAATCCGCGGCACTGCACACTAACGCCCGACCTTACCGCTTTTACGCGACTTACATACCTTGACTTCGCTACTCCATCTTCTTAATTTATGCCTTAAAAACTTTGGAATTTTGCTGCCTTTTCAAGCAGCTTTTGATGTAATAACTTTATCTGTAATAACCTTTGACTTTGATAAGCTTTTGATGTAATAACTTTATTTGTAATAACGTTTGACTTTGATATTCTCTATAGAGTATTGTCTTCTTGTTATTTGCAAAGAAGTTAGGTTTTTTCATCCTTAGCTTCTTTATTTAATATTTTCTGCTCAGGATACTCTTGCTATGCAAGTTTGCTGTTAATACTTTTAAGTATGTGTTCTGCACAGAATTCTTTTGCACTGCAAGTTTAACACTTGTGTTTTTTGATCGGGTCCTCTACCCAGAATGCTCTTGCGCCGCAAGTTTGGCACTTGTATTTTTTAATTGGGACTGTGTCCAGAATGCCCTTGCACTGCAAGTTTGGCCCTTATATTTTTTAATTGAGACTTCTGCCCAGAATGTCCTTGCACTGCAAGTTTGACACTTATATTTTTAAGTGGGACTTACCGCCTGTTGCCCGTAATGCCCTTGCACCGCAAGTTTGGCCTTATATTTTTAATTGGGACTTCGCTTTGAAATTTGCGCCGCAAGTTTGATATGTATGTTTTCTTGCACCGCCACATTCTGTTTTTAGTTTTGTGTTTCAACACAAGTTAAAACATCATATAATAATCATATAATGAACAAATATCTATATTCAAGATAACATTACTTAAAAATTGAAATTACTTTAAGGAAAAATTTCCTTAAATGAACAAAGAATCCAACTTCAGAGCGCTTTTGCAGAGGCATTAGCTAGTTGATAAGATCCTTTTCCATGCACTTTGACAATTTTATAAGGACCTTTCCAATTTGGGTCTAGCTTTCAGTGGGCCTTGCTTGCTAGCCTCATTTCGCCCTCGTAACTAAATCGCCTTCTTTAAAATACGTTACCTTTAACTTTGGAGTTGTAGTATTGAGCAATTCTTTGCTTGTATTTGGCCATTTGTATCAAGGCTATGTCCTTTTGTGCTCAAGCTCATCTTTGAGATGCAAAGATGTCTATTTCTGAGTTTTCGGACAGTACAATTCGGTTCGGGAAACTTGTGTCCAATCTCTCTTTGGTATTCTTGCCACATCCATAGCTGGGCGAGTATGGAGTTTCCTGTGTAGCAGCGTTTGGGGTGGTTCTATATGCCCACAAGATATTTGGAAGGTGGTCTACCCAATGAGACCCCTCTTGTTCCAACATTTTCTTCAGTTCCTGTTTTATCTGTCTGTTGGTCTGCTCCACTTGCCCATTGGCTTGAGGATAGGCCACTGAGGTAAAATGTTGGGAGATTCCTAGGTTGGTGCACCAAGTTTGCACTCCTTGATCTTCAAATTGTGTGCCATTATCAGAAATGAGAACTTTAGGGATCCCATACCTGCATAGAATATTCTTCCACATGAACTTTTGTATTTGGTTGGCTGTGATGGTGGTTAAGGGTTCAGCTTCCACCCACTTAGTGAAATAATCCACTGCTACCACTAAAAACTTGAAATTTCCCGGTGCTCTGGGTAGTGGGCCCCACTAAGTCCACTCCCCATTGATCAAACGGCCACGGAGACACAATTGGTATCATTTCCTGTACAGGATTACGCGATGAGTTGCTATGCACCTGGCATGTCCGGCAAGTTCTGACCAGATTCTCTGCATCGCCTTGCATTTCTGGCCAATAATAACCGTAAAGCCTACATTTCCTGGCTAGAGCTCTTGCTCCCAAATGATTTCCACAAATTCCGAGATGGATTTCTCTTAATACATAATCTCCCTCATCCGGAGTAACGCATCTCAACCAAGGTGCTGCATAAGATTTTCTGTACAGAACGTCGTTGAACAGAGCATACCTGGCTGAAAGTCTCATCAATTTCCTGGCATGTACTTTGTCTTCAGGTAGTCTTCCATCTCTTAAATATACTACAATTGGATCCATCCAAGTTTCTGCCTGTGTGATTGGTTGTACCTCAATCTCATCACAACTCTTGTGCTTTAAGCGCTTCAACCAACACCTTCGTGGGACAAGAAATTCGATCCTAGTTTGGGTAAGGCATCCGCTCCGTATTTTGGGCTCGAGTTATACATTCTACTTATCGTTAAGTTCGCAATTTCTTCGTGTACTTTGCAAGGTACTTTTTCATGGAGCCTTCTTTTGCCTCATATTCTCCCTTGATATGGTTTGTTACCAGCTGTGAGTCTGTGTAGACCTTCAAATCTTGCACGCCTAACTTTTGTGCTAAGTTTAATCCAGTTATGAAAGCTTCATATTCTGCCTCATTATTAGTAGCCTGAAAGTCAAAATGAAGAGCGTACGGAAATTCTTCACATTTGGGGCTAATGAGTAGGAGTCCTGCTCCTGCTCCCTCTTTGTTGGAGGCTCCGTCTACATAAAGTCGCCCTGCTCGTAATTATTCTTCTCAGCCTTATTCTTCTCAAACCTCTTGCTCTATAGCCAATGCTTTTCTTCTTCCAAGAAATCGGCTAATGTTTGAGCTTTAATTGTTTGTTCTTGGTTTGTACTCGATATCAAATCCGCCAATTCAACTACCCACTTTTGCGCCTTCCGGACTTGTCTGGTTTCTCCAAAATCGCTTCAAAGGTTGGTTTGTTAACACAATCACTGGATGACTTTGGAAGTACGGTTTCAATTTCCTTGTGGCATGTACTAGGGCTAAGACCAATTTCTCCACCTCAGAATATCTAATATCGGGCCCTTGTAGGGCTTTGCTTACAAAATATACTGGTCTTTGTATCATCCCATGTTGCTTTACCAACACAGCACTTACTGCTTCATTGCAAAAAGACAAGTATAGGAACAGTATCTCACCTTCCTGTGGAGGAGTTAGAGTTGGCAAGTGACTGATATGATCTTTTAACTCCTGAAAAGCCTGTTTACATTCTTCATTCCACTCAAACAGACTGGCCTTCCTAAGAATTTTGAAGAACGGTAATGATTTCTCATGCGATTTCGACAAGAATCGGTTTAGAGTCGCTAATCTTCTGTTAATCGAACTTCTTTGATATTCTTCGTTCGTGCATGGTCTTCAAAGCTTCCAATTTATCGTGATTGACCACGATACTTTTTTTTAGATATTATATAACCCAGAATTTGCTCGACCTTACTCCAAAAGTACACTTTTTGGGTTCAATTTCATTCCTGTTTGTCTTAAGACTTGGCAACCCTCTGCTACATCCTTTAAATATTGGTCAAGAGTCCCTGCTCTTGATCAATAGATCATCCACGATACTTCCATAGATTTGCCAATCTGTTGTTTGAAAATGGTATTGACTGCCCTTTGGTAGGTAGCTCCTTCATTCTTTAATCCAAAAGGCATAGACACATAGTAGTAGGAACCAAATTCAGTAATAAAGGCAGTTTTTACAGCATCTACAGGGTCCATCATAATCTGATGATATCCCTTATAAGCATCTAGAAAAGCAAAAATCTCATAACCAACTGTAGAGTCTACTAGCCTGTCAATTCTAGGGGAAGTGTAACTATCTTTAGGACAAGCTTTATTTAAGTCTGTGAAGTCCACACACATTCTCCAACTGCCATCTGGTTTCTTGACTAACACTGGGTTTGCTAACCATTCTGGGTAGATAACTTCTTTAATCATGTTGGCCTGCAACAGTTTTTCCACTTCTTGCTGGACAACCTGTATCCTTTCTGGGGCAAATGATCTATTCTTTTGTTTCACTGGTTTCCTGGTTGGGTCGATGTTGAGCTTATGGACTGCCAACTCTGTTGACAATCCAGGCATATCACTTGCCTTCCACGCAAACACATCTTGATAATCTTTCAGAGTGCTGATTAGCATCTGCTTCTATTCAACCGGTATCCAAGATCCTATGCTGACTGTGGATTCAGGGTTCAATTCATTTAGCATTATTGATTCCACTGGATCGTTTGACTGCCAACTTTTTTCTTCATCTCGAACTAGGCCTTCCATTGTCACCGCTTTGCACCTTTATTTTTCCGGTGATCGTGGTCGTAGTAGCAATTCTTAGCGGCTTACATCCCCTTTAACAAAGAGCTTCTCCATCGAAAGTTGGGAATTTCATCTTTGTTGTGTGCGGGCGATACCATCGCCCTTAGATCAATTAGTCTTTGGTCTTCCAAGAATCACATTATATGCAGATGGAGCTTTTACCACCACATAATTCACCATCGAGTCCCGCTCTGCTGCCTTTTCCAAAAGTTGTCAATAATTTTAACATACCCACAGGATGTATGGGCGGCCCGGTAAATCCAAAAAGAGGAGTTGATACAGGAGTTAACTCCGAATCTGAGAGTTTCATCGCTTGGAACGCACTATAATATAAGATGTTTATCATACGCTCTGTGTCACGCAGACTTTCCGACCAGATTTTTCTGAATAACCGCTTCTATCACCAGTCCTTCGTTGCTCACGATGGCTGGTAGGGCATCTCTAGGGCCGTACTGAACGGTTCCCATAACTTTCTGCTTTTTCGCTTCCCGGTCCTTTTCTGCGCTGCCTCTTTTATTTTCTTGAGCAGCCTTGTTTCCTTCTCCTGGTCCACCCACAATTGTGTTCATGGTGTTAATTGGAGCGTTTTCTCAATGCACATCTGCGTCTGGAGATGGATCCCTGTTTCTTCTCTGGTTGTACCGTCATGGTCGTTATTCTGCTTTTTTGAATTCTCTCCTTCCTCCGGGATTATCTCTTGCGCCGATCGATGCACTCATCGATCTTTCCTTCCATTCTTCGCTGCGTCGATATCTCTCGATCGAGATCCTGACTGCTCGTTGAGTCATGTCCAATATCTTTATGGTACTTGCACCACCTGGTGTGGTCTCTCTTCTCCCGTGGACCCCTCAACGGAGGAGGAGTCTTAGCAATTCCTTTCTTTTCCATAATTGCCAACACTTGGTCTCGAGATCTGTTCAGAGGAATAAGGTCTCTGTCCTGCAAAGCACCTTTCTTTCCTAACCTTTCAGAGATGGGAGCAGTTACCCTATCCCAAACAGATTTTCTTTTCTTGTCATTCCTATCTTCAGTTTTTCCCTTCTTAGCATCCCTATGGGATTCCTCCCTCTTGGCTCTGTTAGCCTCTTCTCCTTGACAATGTCTGTATGCTATTTCCAGACATTCTTCCATTGTGCTCGGATCTTTCTTCGCTCGACCGCATGCAAACGCCTTCTAAGTCCTGCTATGAAGGATGCTACCAAGAACTTATCATCCAAATCGCTATCCGGGATGCTTCTCCATTGAATCTCTTGATGAATCAGAATATTGTTTCATCACTTTTTTGCCGAATCGCGGCAGAATAAGTCCGTTTCTTTGGAAAGGTCTTCAGCTGCGATGAATGCATGCATGAACTTTCCGGTCGAGTGGGAAATCCGGTATAGATCCGGGGTTCAACTTGTTGAACCAGTCTCTTGCCTTTCCTGTTAGAAGAGTTGCAAATGCCCTGCATTTCATCTCTTCTGGAGCGTTATACAAATTCATGTGTTGAATGTACTGATGCATATGGTCATATGGATCCTTAGTTCCATCATATGCCTGAATTTTTGGAATCTTGAATCCTGAAGGACATGGGAATGCATCGATGTCCTCAGTGAAAGGAGACACCACTGAATTCATCTTGCTTGGGTTTAAGTATGGCATCTAACTCTGCTCTCTGGCGTTACCACCACCTGGGTGAGTAACTACCACTTGTATGCTCGATTCGCGCTTGCTTCTCTTTTTTAGCACCAAGCGGGGTATGTGCTTTAAACATCATTATCTTGATTCCTCACTTTCAAAATCGCCTCAAAAATGGCTTTTATCTCTCCTTTTAGATTTGCGAGGTTTTCTACTAACATTTGTTTAATCGCATGGGTTGCTTGTCCGCCTCTTCCATCACTCTCTTTCCAGTGTCTTGAACATTTTGCTCTGGGCTTTTATCTCCGATCTGATTCTTTTCTTTCTCTTGTTGGTTTTGTTGCTTCTTTGAATTTCTTTGGTTTCTGGCCATTTTTCCTGGATTAATCACTCACTAACTAGTAATTATGGCCTCCTTCTGGCGCCAAATGATGTTGTAAGGATATTACAATTGGATAATTCTAATTAGGAAAATGATACAAGAACAAGAATATTTGAGTATAATTTTGGGTCGAACTCGAGAGAGTCGCCACGTATCCAATTTAAGTAATAAATCGGAATCAAGTCCCCTCGTAGTTCAGGGTCTTCTTTATATAAGAATGGATCGTGTGTCTCTTCCTGGACGCGGCCGGGAAGTTATTGTTGATTATCTTCTGACGTGGGATCTACCCACGTCCGTAAGCGAATGAGACGTTGTTGACCCGGTCTTCACCACATTCGCCTTGTTATTATTCGTCGAGAAACCACTGTCGTCGGACACACGGTGGAGTCCTCCTCCTCCGACTATTCGCATCAGCCGTCTTGGTCGACAAGATTTGGTGGTCCGGCTTGATCGCTCATTTATCTTTATTATCTAACTTTCATACCGGTCCGCCCAATTACGAATAATCCGACCCGGTGGGCCTACATATCATCACTCCACATTTTGATACAAAACGAATGGTATCTCTCCGTAATTGTGGCCAATAAAAACGCGTTTTGAATCAATGCTAAGGTTTTGTCCTGTCCCGTGTGGTGACAAGCCCCCTTCATGCAATTCTTTCAACAAATACTCTCAATGATGTTCGGGAATGCACAATCGCAACCCTTTAAACAAATAACCTCTGTTGAATATGGTAATCCGCCTTGAACCGCCGCCATGGCACAACCGCCAAGTATCCCCAAAGTCCGGATCATAAGCGTATTCATCTTTGAGTGATTCAAACTCACAAGTTGAGTTTGAAGCAGGTGATGAGACACTCCCTGTTTTGTGAACCACAAAGAAAATTGAACTTTTGGATGTATAAAAACCAACGCGAATGCATACGGTTTGTGTTTTCGAGTGGTAATAAATCGCAATGTCCGATGATCATTTGTTGAGGATGAACTCCTTTGAGTGAGGTAGTGCTCCCATTGTTGGAGGGCTCGATAAATGGCGAAGAATTCTGCTCGTAAGTAGTCCATTTAGTCCTTGCTTCCGACAACTTCTCACCGAAATAAGCCACGGGTCGCCCTTCTTGACTCAAAATCGCTCCAATTCCGGAAATGAGAAGCATCGGTGTCAACTTGGAAAACCTTTTCAAAGCTAGGCATGGCCAAAACCGGAACATTGGTGAGGTGGTTTTTAATTGCCACAAAATCGAGTCTTGTTCGCTTGTCCATTTGAACTTACCCTTTTAAGGCATTCGGTCAACGGGGCCACGATAGTGTTGAATCCCTTTATAAATCTCCTATAAAAGCAACTAATCCAAGGAAACTTCGCAATTCCGTAATGATGCAAGGGAGTAGGCCAATCACGAACAAATTTGTAGCCTTTTTGGGATCGGTTTGTATACCTCGGCTCCAATGATGTAACCCAAAAAGAGAGTTGAACAAACTCAAAAATGCACTTCTTTGGATTGATATATAGCTTGTCTGTTCCTTGGTGCAGAGAACACATTCTTGAGGTGGATTAAATGCTCTTCCATGTTTTTCTTTGAAAACAAGTATGTCATCAAGTATACAACTACATACTTGTTAATAACGGCTTAAGCACCTCATTCATCAACCTCACGAAGGTGCTGTGGCGTTGCAAAGGCCAAATGGCATTACCATCCACTCATACAATCCCTCCTTAGTTTTGAATCCCGTCTTCCATTCATCCCTCGGTCTAATGCGGATTTGGTGATACCCGCTAGTTAAATCTATTTTGGAGAAGATTTTCGCGCCCACTAAATGGTCCAACAAGTCTTCCAACCTTGGAATAGAAACCGATACTTCATCGTTATTTTGTTAAGTGCACGATTTGTCAATGCACATTCTCCACTTCCCTTCCTTTTGGGGACTAAAATAGCAGTGCTCGCGCATGGGCTCAAATGGGCCTAATCAATTGCCTAGCTAATGACTCATCCACCATTCCTCAAGTATAATATGTTCATTGGGACTAAGCCGATAATGAGGTAAGTTTGGAAGAGATGCTCTGAGTAACGAGGTCTATGTGATGTTGGATATTTCTCACCGGAGGAGCCCAGCAACAGTAGTTCGTGGGATATATATCAAGTAAAGTCCTCCAAAAGTTGGCTTATCCGGATGTCGATATCTCCCCTCGTTCTTTGCGGAATGTCCCGCTCCTTCACCATCAAAGCAAATAGCCGAGAATCCTCTTTAATTTTCCCTTTAAATTCCTACCCATCGTTGATCAAGAGTTGTGGTTTATCGTCCTCTTTTCGTTTAGTTCCTTTCATTGATCCCGGCAACAAAATTATTCTTACCCTTCCAACTAAATGAGTACGTGTTGTCCTTTCCTTTGTGCCTCACATCCTTATCAAATTGCCATGGTCGGCCCAAGAGTAAATGGCAAGCGTCCATATCCACCACGTCACTGCATTTACTACATCACAATATGAGTTTCTAATCTAAAACGGAACAACACAAGTTTCGTTTACCTTGCTTTCGGGCCCTTTCTTGATCCATCCAACCTTGTAGGCGGTGTGGGTGCTTCTCCACCGCCAACCCTAAGCTTTTGATTGCGTTCTTCGATATTAAATTGTCACTAGCCCCACTGCCAATGATCACATCACAAACCTTCTTGTTTATTGTGCACCTCGTCCGGAATAACGAATTCCGTTGTGTAGCGATTGACTCGACAAGGAGGACTCGCTCGACAATGCACACTAACGGTGAGCCTTCATCCCCTTCCAATGCTTCTCGCCTCTTCTCCTTCGGATTCGTAAATGACTATCTCACTGCTCCTTCCTTAGTAATCAACGTAATCTGCTTCCTTTGTGGGCAAACATGGGACATGTGGCCGGGTTGTCCACAACGATAGCACTTAGGCCCGGTCGGCCGTTGATAGGGATTTGCAGGCTTCGGGTCAGCTACCTTTTGGGTTTTAGCCTTATTACCATCGCTTGTTTCCACCGCGTTGTTCGATATAGACTCGAATTCGCAGAGTTGCCGGCCCCACAAAGAGTTTCCTTCGAATACGATTTGGCATTCTTCCGTTGAATCTGCTGCTCGGTTGTTTGGGTCAAGGTTACCGCTTCACTAAGGCTCCGGATGGGAGTCAATTCCAATTTTTCCTGCAGTTCGTCCCCTAATCCTCCCACAAATCGAGCATTCTGCAATTCTTCCTTTTCGGCGTAATAGCCCGTGATCCCAAACGGTAGAATTCATTCGTATACTCACTAACGGTTCTACCATTTTGCTTGCAATTAATGAATTGTAGCATGAGTTTCTTTGAGTAATTAGAAGGAAGAAACCTGGATGTAAGAAGTGATTTCATTCTTGGCCAAGATGTAATTTTACTCTTACCACGCAATTGCCGATCATTCTGAAGTTGTTTCCACCAAGCATGAGCACCACCCTTCAACCGATATGAAACCAGCTTACATTTCAAATTTTCCGGCGGAGCCATTCCCTCAAAATAGTCCTCCACTCGAATCAAGCCAATCGAGAAAATCTTCAATATGGAGAGTTCCATCAAAGAGGGGATTTATCTTCAATCGAAACCCACCGTGCTCCATTCCTCCTTCGCACCTGTTATTTCGCGGTGGTGGTGGTCTGCACGTTCTTCATTCCACTCCGGCACATCCAAATCGGTGTCGAATCATCCAAAATGGCGGTTGCTTGATTCTTCCCACTATTCAGCCCTTCAAAGTACCTGGTTTGTTCTTTCTGGTTCTTTGGATGGATATACGGTACACTTTCCTTCTCCATCGGTGTCCGAGCTAAATCTCGTTCTGGCCGATGTAGATCTCTTCTCAATTCTTCCTGACCTTTCTTAAACTCCAGCACTGCTTGATGAACAGATAAAGCGACTCCCGCAATCTTCTGATCAAGATCTCCGATTGCTGCCCAAAGGGCCTTCAAGTCCTGATCTGCGTCACACTGGAAACAAAAAGCATGTACCATTATTTACTTGCTACTTCATTGGAGATGTTCTCAACTTTCTCATTGAACTTCATCCACAGAACATATGTACAGGCTGTATAGAATACTAACTGACGAATTAAACATTTCTTATCAGAGTGGATAATGCTGGTTGGTTTTTCTTTATGGTACCTTATGGTACTATCTTGACTTTATCCTTTTGCATCTTCTAACTGTCGCCTATGAAGGACCAATTCTGGATATAATCTCATCCATATCTGTAGTTCATTGGCTGGCTTGACGAACCAGTCAAATGTTTTATGCTAGTGTATTCCTTAATGGCCAACAATTCGGTACATCATTCTTGTGACTTCTCGCCTAGGCAGCAAGTATATATTTTATGAGGCTAATGCGGTCCAAGGAGAATTATGTGGTATTTCATTGATGTGCTTATCCACTTTTATGGCTCATGGAGAATATGGGTGTCCACCTTGCGTGTTCAAGATCACCTGAGAATGTCATGGACCTTTTATGATCAGCTGATGCTATGATATTTGAAAAGGGTTCAATCTATCTATAAGATCATGGATTGGTGTATCATATTTGATTGGTATTCTCTGTGGATATGTAGTTCAAACAGTGGTATTCTTATCTATTCCATTTCTGAGAGCGGTAAATTATGTGGCTCCTTTGGAACTCCCATGAAGGCATATTATTGTTCATTGTTTTGTTACTCGTATTGTTCCATTTACATGATGAGGTAATTTTAACGAATGTTGGTGGATTAATTAGTTTAGGTTGTTTTTCCATTCCAGAAGTTAAGATTATTTATTTATTTCCCCCTACAGGAGATAGTCCACGATTTCTGAGAAGAGACAGGTAAGTCCTGATTTTCTTTCCCAAACCATGAATCCACTGACAAATAGTATGCTATGGAAATGTTTCAGTGACAGGAAGCATAGAAAGAGACAGTATGATGATGGCCATAGTGACAGAAGTTTGAGGGCAACAGGGGGAACTGAAGATAAAGTGAGAGATTTAAGACTCCTTTTTTTGTGCATGCTTTTTTTGTCAAGGAGGTCAGTGACATACGAATTTTTCTATGTACTTGTATAGAGGTTATGCCCATGCATTCAGCGTGCTTTTGACCATTGTTATTTGTGTATTGTCTAACAATCTCATGTGTTTCTAGGATCACTTCCAAACTAAAGAAGTTTATCGAGGCATATAATTGTCAATCACGTCTTGAGGATGAACTGAAAAGGTAAACTATTAATTTGATATACTTTTGCTATGTGTTTTTCAACTTTCTGAGTGACCATTTGATTATGAGAATTGACCATTGCAGGTCACGGGCTGATTTTGAAAGGGCGTGTGAGCAGCTTGGATTGGATTCCTATATATCGTCCGAGCGGGACCGGATCCTCTCAAGTTAGCATCATCAAGTTATCTCTCAAGTAGTGTTTTTGGAGCTGCCACGTGGACACGAGTAATTATCTTTTTTATTTTTTATTTTTTATTTTTGAAAGGACAAATTACCTATTTAGATGACTAAAAACGGAAGGGTTGAGCACTCATTTTCGGCTAAGCAAATGCCCAGCCCCTGTTTCTCTCCGGTATCAGTCCAAGTCCCCTCATTTTTTACCTAGTACTTGTTAACAGACAACGACCAATGACCAAAAGTCAAAACAAAACATTATCCACAAAATTCAAACAAAATTCAAACAACAAACAAACTCTGAGGTCAAATAAACGAATCCAAACAAACAAATCCGACTTACCTGTGATCAAAGGAGAGATAAGGGGAAGGAGAGATAAGGGTGGTTGATCACAATCATCTTTTAAATTCAGCTTGGAATTCGGGTGATGTGTGTGGATGTGATGAAGAGTCCAAGGTCGCTCTCCTCTAATCTAGAAGTAGTTCAAAGCGATGTAATCTTTCTGTTTAGGTTCAAGATTTATTTTTCTGGAAAATTGCACTATAAATGGCAAGCCAATGTACAGAACGAAAGTCAAGCAAGTATCAATAAAAACCTTTTTCTTTATTTTTTGCTTACCTTTCTTTATGGTATCAGAGACATTGGTGCTTGATCACCACACATATCATTAAATTATAGCCATGACAACCTTGTCCTTAAATGTTACCAGCTTCATTTCACTCAGACTCACCTCCAAAAATTATCCCCTGTGGCGTGAACAGGCCTTGGCACTAGCAGAAAGCCAAGACCTGGTCGGTCATCTCACCAATGAGACTCCTGCACCAGAACAATACATTGCAAACAACACAAATGGAACAAATGCCACCACCACAACTCGGACTCAATCTCGAATTTTAAATGGAAAAAGCGGACAGTGCTCAAGAGGATGGATCATAGGGTCACTTTCAAGAATCCCTTGGATTGGTGATTGGACTCGATTCAAAGACTTGCAGATGGAATGCACTCAAGGGTGCATATGCACAGACTCTCAGGAGAGAATTCAACTTGAAACAAACAAATCACCTACCTAAGAAAGGATGCGAGAAAAAGTGTAAATGAACACATTCAAGAGACTTTAAAGGACTTTGTGATAGTCTAGTCGCAACAGGAAACCTATTCCCGATGAAGAAAAGGTGTATTTTTTGCTTACCAGTCTAGGTCCTCAGTATGAAACCTTCACTACCACCATGCTTAAACCTCCCAGGCCCTCCTATATTGAACTGGTTTCTCAGTTGCAAAATTTGGATCAAAGAAGGACCTGGTTTGCAGTGAAGGGATCAGACAATCAAGACCTAACTCAAATGGCGTTTTATGGTCAAAGGCAACAACAGAGAGCAGAAAACACACCAAGATTCAATTCAGCAGGAAGGGGCTTCCAAGCACAACAAACCAGAGGAGGATCAGAGGCAACCAATCAACCAAGGAAAGTTTATAAAAGGATGACCAAATCAGAGAGGGAGCAATATAAGAATGAAACCTGTCAGTTCTGTGGAGCAACAGGCCATGTTGCTAAAATCTGCTGGTGGAATACAAAAGCACATGAAGAGGTTATTCCCCAAGCCTTGTCTGCTCTGACATTGGACAACTCTATTGCAGATACTGAGTGGATAGTGGATACAGGGGCAACCAGCCATATGACAGGTAATTCAACACTCCTACATAACATTCACAAATATATAGGACCAGCATATGTAATTATAGGAAATGGAAATGCACTTAAGATACACAGTACTGGAGATTTACATATACATCATAATTCTAAGACTTTAATTGTTAAAAATGTTCTCCTAGTACCCCAAATGAAAAAGAACCTAATTTCTGTGAAACAACTCACTGATCAATTTTCTGCTATTTGTGTGTTCACTAATCATGATTTCACTCTTAAGGAAAGGATCACAGGGCAAATACTTCTGAGAGGGGGATCTAGAGGAGATCTGTATACAGTCTCAAGCAATGTGGAGGCACATGTTTCACAGATCAGAAACCATGCATCTTTGAACAATGGCACCAGAGACTGGGCCACATTCAATTTCCTACTATTTTTCTTTTAAAAAATAAAGGTCTTATTCAAGTTATAGGACAGAACAGACAAGAACATTTGTGTGAAAGCTGTCAGCTTGGTAAGCTTCATAAGCTACCTTTCAGTCAGTCTGAACACACCAGCTCTAGTATTTTTGAATTATTGCATTGTGACTTATGGGGCCCAGCTCCAGTTGAATCTTTGAATAAATTTTGTTATTATGTAAGTCTTGTTGATGATTACAGTAAGTATGTATGGATAGTTCCCTTAAAGCACAAATCAGAAATTTTTGATGTTTTTATCAATTTTGAGAACTATGTGATGAAACAGTTTAACAAACATATTCTGAAATTTCATTCAGATGGGGGAGGGGAATTTGTTAATAATAAACTCACAGATCACCTCCTAAAACAGGGCATTATTCATCTAATATCTTGTCCACACACACCCCAACAAAATGGGATAGTTGAAAGGAGACATAGAACTATTAGAGAATTAGGCCTTACTATGATGTTTCACAGTAGAGCACCTCTTTTTCTGTGGGTAGAAGCTTTTTCCACAGCTGTTTACATCATGAATAGAGTCCCCTCATCCTCTCTCTGCAAATCGAAACACCATACTTTCACCTTCACAATCAACATCCCGACTATACCAATCTCAAAATCTTTGGAACCAAGTGTTACCTTTATACTGGGACACCGTAAAACACAAGTTTGATCCTAAAACCCTACCTTGTGTGTTTGTTGGGTATAAGAACCAAAGACAAAGGGGTATAAGTGTTACCATCCACCATCCAGGAAGTTTTTTCTTTCCAGACATGTCACCTTTGATGAAACTATTTTCCCTTACAAACATAGTTCCACTATAAACAGGCCCTATGTCCTCAATATCTTTGACTCCTGGCTCCCATCAACTACTCAACCATCTGTTCCTTCCCCAGATTCCAATCCATCTCCAGAACCTACTTGCTCTATATCCTTACCAGACCCTATACCAGAACCTGATACACCTCAAGATGAGTCCTTCAACTCCCCACATTCTCTCACACATTCCAACAGTCCTCCTATCACACCTCTGTCTCCACCTACCCACTTCCCTCCTGAATCTCCACCCTCTACACCAACACATACTCCTATAATCCAAAACAATGACTCCACTGCATCCATACATTCCCCCTCTGCTTCCTCTGATCAACCTAATGCACCATCCCAGTATACTTCTCAGGATGATCCCACTCCCTCACCAGTCCACTCCCATTCCGTTTATTCTGCTCCCACACAGGCACCACAACAGCATACCTCTCACTCTATGACCACTAGGTCTCAAGCTGGGATCATCAAGCCAAACCCTAAATATGCTCTCACTGTTTCCTATTCCACCATCCCTCAGGAACCTAAAACAGTTAAATCAGCTCTCAAACATGATGGCTGGAAACATGCCATGCAAGAAGAACTAGATGCCCTATCAAAAAACCAAACTTGGCACTTAGTGCCTAGAACTCCTCACATGCATATCATAGGGTCTAAATGGGTTTTTAAAGCCAAACTCAAACCGAGAGGTACCCTAGATAGGTTGAAAGTTGTGTTAGTAGCCAAAGGCTACTGATCAAGTTGACGGGCTTGATTATACAGAAACCTACTCTCCTGTTGTGAAACCTAGCACTATTAGACTTGTTCTCAGTGTTGCTCTTACAAAAGGCTGGGCCATCAAGCAATTAGATGTCAAAAATGCCTTTCTTCATGGGCATATCTCAGAACACATCTACATGGAACAACCCTGTGTATGGTGATTCACTTTACCCTGATTATGTCTGCAAATTGGACAAGGCACTGTATGGCCTCAAACAAGCCCCTAGAGCTTGGTTTGATAGATTCAGTGCCTTTCTTCTGCAATTTGGCTTTACCTGTAGTTTATCAGATCCATCTTTGTTCTACTATAACACTAACAAGGGCACCCTAGTCCTTCTATTGTATGTGGATGATATGCTTATTGCAGGATCTGATTCTGAGCTTCTCACCTCCTTAATTCACTTGCGGAGTACAGAATTTGCCATGAAGGATCTTGGAGCAGTCCCCCATTTCCTAGGTGTCCAAATACAAAAGACCTCTATAGGTCTTTACATGCATCAGGCTCATTATGCAACAACAATTCTGGAAAAGGCAGGGATGACAGACTGCAAACCAGTCAGTACACCTATGGCTACTAAAGTCACACCAGTTGCCAATTCCCCAGCTCTTCCAGATGCATCCTACTACAGAAGTCTCATTGGGGCTCTACAGTACTTGACCTTCACCAGACCAGACATCTCTTTCACAGTCAATCATTTGTCCCAGTTTCTACAGGCTCCCACTCAAGCACACATGCAACCGGGTGCACAGCCGCTAAGATACATCAAAGGCACAATCACATCGGGGATCTCACTCAAAGCATCTCAACAATTCACTGATTGCATTCTCTCGATGCAGACAATGGATACCCCATAACCGTAAGATCGATCCGGGCTATTGTACTTTTCTGGGCTCTAATATTATATCTTGGTGTGCCAAGAAGCAACCTACAGTGTCCAGGTCAAGTACTGAAGCCGAATATAGAGCCATGGCTCATACAGCTGCAGAAATAACTTGGCTCACATATCTACTCAAAGAACTACAAGTTCATCTCATTGGTACGCCTACAATCTATTGTGACAACCTCAGTGCATTATACATGACCATCAATCCGGTCTTTCATGCCCGCAGCAAGCACATTGAACTGGACTATCACTATGTTAGAGAGCAAGTGGCCCGAAAACTCCTAATCACTAAACACATACCAGCTGAAGGACAACTAGCGGATTTGTTTACTAAACCTCTGTCCAAATTCACCTTCAGACACCTTCGTCCCAAACTCGGACTAGTTCCTAACCCTAGCCTCGTTTGAGGGGGGGTGTTAACAGACAACGACCAATGACCAAAAGTCAAAACAAAACATTATCCACAAAATTCAAACAACAAACAAACTCTGAGGTCAAATAAACGAATCCAAACAAACAAATCCGACTTACCTGTGATCAAAGGAGATATAAGGGGAAGGAGAGATAAGGGTGGTTGATCACAATCATCTTTTAAATTCAGTTGGAATTCGGCTGATGTGTGTGGATGTGATGAAGAGTCCAAGGTCGCTCTCCTCTAATCTAGGAAGTAGTTCAAACTGATGTAATCTTTCTGTTTAGGTTCAAGATTTATTTTTCTGGAAAATTGCACTATAAATGGCAAGCCAATGTACAGAACGAAAGTCAAGCAAGTATCAATAAAAACCTTTTTCTTTATTTTTTGCTTACCTTTCTTTAGTACTCTGTTTCAATTTAACTGTCGTAGTTGTCAAAATAAAAAATCCTTTTTATATGTCGTGGATACATTTCCAAAACATTATTTATTATAATTTTCTACATCTACCATTATTTATTAAGATGTGAAAGATTGAAAACAACATTGCATTAATTATGTTCAAGGGGTGTAGTTGTCATTTTGATGTTAAGTCGAAGAATTAACTATTCTTCTTAATATGTGTGTTTTTGACAACTGCGACGGTTAAATAGAAACGGAGGAAGTATCAAACTAAATAATAATATAATCATACCCCCAAATTCCCAGCTTTCCGTCCAACCCAAATTCCCAGTAAAACAGTCTACTATAATACATTATATATATATATATATATTAAGTCTACTTTCTAATCAGAAATTGGAAAATGAGGTTGTGTCAGTCCTGACACTTGAAAATTAGGTCGTGCCTTTTCTGACATGGAAATTCAGGTAAACGTAGTGTTCCTTACGTTTAAACATAAGGATCCTTACGTTGGCTGTCTGACACAAATCAAAGCAGTAAACGTAGGATTCTTACGTTTAAACGTATTTTCCTTACGTGTAAACGTAATGAACGCTACGTTTAAACGTAAGGAAATTCAATAAATTAGGAAGTTCAATTATGTTTATTTCACTACTTTTAAACGTAGGTTCAAACGCATTTTACTACGTTTAAACGTAGTTTTCCTACATTTAAATTCTATTATCTACGTTTGGAAGTGGTAGATGACAATTAATGTTGTTGTAAGGTACTTGTTCAATATACATTACACGTACGGGCCATTGTTCAGAGTCTTTCAAGTTAATATCAATTTTCTAACAATTTCTTCATCTTTCAAGTCCATTTTTTCATCATTCAAGTGCTCAAATGGGTAAGTTTTTGCTATGTAATTTGTCTTAATTAAAGTGCTCAATGTGATTATGTTATTTATGCTAGTAATGATATGTACTTAAACGAAATGTGTGTTTTTAGTAGGTTGTTTATGTAATGATTATACATCTAAGTAGTTTGTTTAAGTCATTTCTTAGTGTTATTGTTTAGGGTTTAATTAGTAGGGTTTAGTGTAAGTAATGATATGTATTTAACCGAAATGTGTGTTTTAAGTAGTAATTATATTATTTATATTGTAGTATAAATTGATCACACTTACACTTAGAGTGAAAGTGTTTTAAGTGTTAAAAGTCTTTGTTTCCTTGTTTGAAACATCTTAAGAGGGAAAAATAGTCTTTGTTTCCTAGTTGGGAAAATATAATGATGCCATAAATACATCCAAATTAATCATTCTTAGTGTTATTCTTTAGAGGTTAATTAGTAGGGTTTAGTGTAAATTTGCTTATGTAGGGTTTTGTTTCTATTTGTGATAAATTTGCTTAATTAGTAGGGTTTAGTGTAAATTTGCTTAATTAGTAGGGTTTTGTTTCTATTTGTGATAAATTTGCTTATGTAGGGTTTTGAATTACTATATTGAATGACTATAATGCATTTTAAGTTGTTATCTAAGTTGATATTGAATGAGTTGATAATGACTTGAATTGTTTTTTTTTTAAAAACAGATAATTTACGCAACACTATGATTGTTGTCTCGTTCAACGGAGAATTTACGTACGATCATCTTTATAATCGGTGGAATCATGTAAATGGATCGATGTTCTCATTATTTGTCCCAAAGAAAATAAGATTGAATGCGTTATTGGATAAATTGCATTTGAGACTTGGTATTGATCGGTCTGATTCAAAACTCGACATAAAAGCTTTGTTTACTTATGGTAGTGTGGGAAATATACCACATGATGATATCTTAGATGACGAGACCTTAAATGGTTACATCGAAGCGGCCTCTGACAGTAAGAATGTAATTTTTTGTGTGAATGCGACACCAGTGGAGGCAAACAATGAACCGATAATTGAGGATGATGGCATTGATTTAAATCAAGATTTGCAATGCCCGGATGAAAACAATACTTCGGATTATAGTCTTGAAATTTCCTCTCCGGTACAAGAACTTGCTAGAGATCCAAATTTTAATCCGCTCGAGCAACAAAGATGGATGTAGTGGGTTTGAAAACCATGTTTCTACACAAAGGCTTGGTAAAAGCTTCGACCAACCGCTTCGGTATCAACCAATCAGACCAAGTCATAATCTTTCAAATCATCCTTCAAGTAGTCATAATATTGTTATAAATAGCCAATCACACCATCCGCTTCAAAGATCCTCCTAACAACCTTCAAGTAGTCGTGCTCCACATATCCAACAACCATATAATTTGGTTGGTGGATCACCAAGAGTTTTTGGCTTCTCCTTTGCACCTCATATTCAAACCGATCAAACCGGTAGGATGACAACAATAATCGTGGTGCAAATGCTAGGCAAGTGTACGAGAAGATTATTCATGGAGGATTCCCATATTTGAAGATGATGATTTACCAAGTGTTTCTCCACCGTACGCTACATATGAATGACGTGAACGAATTGTTCATTGGGAAGAAATATGATTCAAAAAAGATTTTAATTTGAAAATAAAATCGCATGCGGTGCGCGAATAATTTTCGATGAGCTTGGGTAGATCGGACACACGTTGTTTGTATTACACGTGTTCTTAAAGATACATGCAAATTGCATGTAAGGGGCATAAACGGGTGAAGGTGAATACAAATGTCACACATACATTTTCAATCACAACGTTGAATGATGTCCATATTTGTGCCTCTCGAATCGCAGATAATGACAATCGACAAGCAACACATATTGTTATTGCGAGTCCGCTAAGTCGGAAAATGGTAGAACTCGGCAATGTAGTATAAACCCGACATATTATGGAGGACATGCGCCTACCATTACGGTATCTGCTTGACTTATGATCAAGCATACCGAGCTCACGAGATGATGAGAATGATGGTTAGAGGTTCACCGATGGAGTGTTACAACACAATACCCTCGTACTTGTGGATGTTGCGTGAGGCCAATTTAAAAAATTTGTTTGTCAATTTTTAGAAATTTAAAATTTTTTGATTTGATTTACCGATAGGTGGACATGTCATCTATGATTTTTGATATGTGAATTGTCTATAGATGAAAAAAAAATGGCATCACGTTGGTACTTTAAAGGAGCTCAATGAAATGTTTTCGTTACTATATCATTATAATCGTTTTTTTTCTATTTTACATCAAAAAATATACTTCATACCGAAAGGGCCCGTCCAACATAGTCGTTCTAGGGCCCCGAATATCTCGGGGCTAAATAATATAACACGCGCACATATTTGACTTCACAGGTAATTAATTTTACAGGCAAGGGCTAAAATGACACAAAATCAACTTTAATAGACAAATAGAACAATTTCAATTTTTCGTTGTTTATAAGGAAAAAAAGCTTTAGATGGAGAAACTTAACATCAATTAAAGGAAAAGAAAAAGGGAAAAAAAAAATAAACACACAACACAGGCGTGTAAGATGCAGATTGAGAAAATAAACTGCTACAAAATCATTAAAAATAGGAAGAAAAAAATTATGTTCTCTCCTACTTAAATTTTCAATCATCTGCAACATTTGATCTACACATCCAATAGTCAAAAAAAAAAATCATCATCATTCATATTTTTTGTCCTCTTTATTTTGATATATCATTTGATATGTTTCCGATATAGTTTTAGAAAATCAAAATTTTCTTCATAAAAATTCGACGCAATGCAGTGACAGCTGAAGATGTAGTGACATTTGACGATGCATTGACACGTGAAGATGTAGTGACATTTAAAAATGAAGTGACATGTGAAGATGCACTTGATGTGCTAAACATCTATACATTTGATGCAATGACAATAGTAGCTTGTCACCGTATCTCTGATGACAAATTTTGAGGATCAGAACATGTGTCATTTCACCTTAAGTGACATTTTACAAAGAGCAAATCAGGTGTCACAACATCTTTAATGCAGTGACAACCGACGATGTAGTGACAATTGAATTGCGATTGAAGATGCAGTGGCAATTGTACATGCAGTGACAATTATACATGTAGTGACAGAGCCAATCAAAGATGCAATGACAATTGAACATGTAGTGATGCAATTACAATTGCAGATGCAGTGATCATCTTACATGTAATGACACTTGTTTCAACATTGTTGATGCATATTGAGTGACATGACATGCAATGAATTTACTTCATATATCACTACACTTTATCAAGTCCAAATAATGTGTCATCGTGATCTTCAATGACACTTTATCAAGAGCTAAATCAGTATCGATTCAACTTCAATGACACTTTATATATGAAGATCATATGAGGTAGTCATTATATCTTAAGTGTCATTTTAGAAGACCAAATCAAATTTCACTGCATTTTCTATGACATTTTATGAAGATGAAATAAGGTGTCACTTTGCATCTGGGGTGGCAAATTTCCGATAATCTCGACCCATCCCGAAAAATCCCAATCCCAAACTTTCGGAGGTTTTCCGACCCGAAAATGCGGGAAAGTGGATCGGGTATGAAACTCAATCCCGCCGGGTTCC
Organism: Gentiana macrophylla; assembly: GCA_026214975.1. Classification (NCBI taxonomy): domain Eukaryota; kingdom Viridiplantae; phylum Streptophyta; class Magnoliopsida; order Gentianales; family Gentianaceae; genus Gentiana; species Gentiana macrophylla. Next base: position 112,786,639 of record CM047809.1, on the reverse strand, counting down.
CGATCCCGACCGAATACATATACATATATATAACATTTTTTATACCGATAAAAATACCCACAACCCTAAATACTAAAAACATAAACCTACTACCGACAACCCTAAATACTAAAAACATAAATCTACTACACTCTCTCGCCTTCTGCCTCTCTCTTTCACCCGCTTCCATCGGCCGTCTTTCGACTGTCTCCGTTAACTCATTTTTCCAGCCCCCACCTTCTGAACTATTGTTTTGATCAAATAATTGTTGTCATTTTTTTTATATTAACATGAATATATTTTAACATCATATGTTTGGTACATTCATTCCCGACCCGACGGGATCCTGAAAATTCGGGTTTCCCAATTGTCGGGACCCGACGCTTATCGGATACGGGCTCGGGAAGAAAAATGGAATCCCGAATTAATCTTGTCGGTAGGGGTGTACACGGATACGGATTATCCGAAAACTGAACCGAACCGAGGTCATTTGGTTCAATTCGGTTCGGTTAATAATACTTTCGGTTCGGTTTGGTTAGTATTATAGAAACTGAATTTTGGGTTGATATTTAATAACTCTATATATTATCCGTAACCGAACCGAAAACAGAACTGAATAAAAAACTGAGAATTTTGGTTCGCTTCAATTCGGTTAACCTAAAACAAACGGTTCGGTTTCGTTATCAAATTTCAATTAACCGAAAATTTCGGTTCGGTTTCGGTAATGCTATTAACCGTACCGAACCGAACCGTGTACACCTCTACTTGTCGGGACGTGTTTCGGTCCCGACACGATGGCACCCCTAACTGCATCTTCAATAAAATGTATGAACACCAAATACGGTTCTATCACTTCAGTGACATCAATAAAGCTGTTACCTTATCCTCAATCATACCTGAATTAGTGCTTTTCCAAAGTTCATCTATCTATTAAAATTCATCTAAACATTGAATATGTCCCTCTCTAGCTGAATATATAATGCTAGTAAATATAAAGTCCCGTGAAACGCTTTCTGGGATCTTCTTGGTGCTGAGTTTGATCTATTTAAAAACGCATTGTACGTAATCGACCTTTTTTCAAGTCATTGTCAGGCTTGTTGGATCTTTTGCATCTTCTTGTTCTTCTTTCTCTTGTCTCCGGATGCAGCACCGACATCCTTCGGAAGCTAATTCTCTGCCGGAACCTTCTCGGCTGGCAATGGTAGTCTTTTTCTCCTCCATTAGCTTCTTCTCAGCGGCAGGTTTCTTCTCTGCAGCCTTTGGTGCCATTAATTAGGTTTGAAGGAAAGAGATGGCAGAAGAGGAAGATGTTCGACAATTTTTGTTGTTCGAAATCAGGGATTGTTAATTGGGAATGGCGGAGGCGACAAAAATATTTCATCAATTAAGTAGAATGACGATTCTTTTGAAACTTTCGTGATAAAGCCGACAAAACTATTTATCCACTATCGAAATTCACTGTTCAAATTCATTTATTTAAATTCACTGCAGTAAATTCACCATTAAATTCACTAATTTTCAAAATTCATCATTCGGGATTCACTGATTTTGGGATTCACCGTCGAAATTCACCGATTTTGGGATTCACTAGGGAGATTCATTGATTTTGAAGGGATTCATTGTTTGTCATTATTCTCGTTATAAAATTATGCAATTGTTCTTCTCCCTATAAAAAATATGTAGTTGTTCCGTTCTTAATAATATTTGACGTTGTCGCCCTTATCCCTAATTTCTCATTGTTAATTTGTTATAAAAAGGGTAATTTTTTTTTATTTTTTTTTTGTCTTAAACGTCTAATTAAATTCAGAAAAGATCCCTATGCATAAAAACCATTAAGTTTATTGACGCATTCAAATATATATAATATATACAACTACAATCTATCTACAGATAACGAGAGCAATATTCACAGTAGGAATGTAAATGACGAATATAACCTTACTTCTGAACACAATGTTTGATTTGATACAACGTCAATTTCAGCATCAGTCAAAACCAATATGTTGCAACCCTATAGAGTTAGAGCTTTAGCATATCCTTCCATATGTATAACTAAATTTGTATACCTTCGGAACAAAAGATGCATGATTGATCATCCAATCCTTGCAACGAGAGCATTATTGATAGTCTGTAATGTATTTTTAACAATACTTTTCCCAAATCCAATTGATTGATCCGAAATGTTTTCGCATGGGCGAGGGCTAATCATGATTTGGAAAGAGGCCGTGAGAAAGGTTCCCACAAGAGGAGTTGCTTCATGATATCCTTCGATAAACGCTGGCCCCAACAACTTGGTGGGTATAATGGTAAATCCACTCGGCAAGATTCCTATGTCATCAAGGTGTGCATCATCAGATAACAATTTCATCATTGAATCCATCTCCAGAGGTGCATAGATTATGGAAGATGATGTCAGTTCAGTGCTGGTCTCTTGTAGAATCAGCACGTTCTGTCGGTCTTCACGTCCATGAACCTATGTAACATGGATATATCATTAAAATAAGAAATGATACACTTACTTATAGCAATATGGAGTGCTATGATGATACATTGATGAGTGAATATATGGAGTAAATGTTTCATGACTACCTTTACTTATAAAGTAATAGAATCGTATATGGTATGATACTAACCTGTAGCACAGAAACACCATTCCCTTCATGGCCAGTAGCAAAGCGAAAAGTTTCTTGAACAATTTCACCACCGTTACAGAGAGCATCCCACTGCATGGATGTAACATATGTACATATACAAGTTATAAGTATTAAACAATGGTGAGCGTTTGTTTGAATACTCGCTCATTTGAATTTGATCCAATGAGTCCCTGCTCGCTTATTCAATGTCAAAACTTCTACTTTAAAATCAACAAAGATACACAAGTTTCAACATTCACTTGAAAATATTTGGATTTTTAATTTTAGGCTATTTATTTTCTAAAAATGGAATGATTTAAATTGTACCTCTAAACGAGTAGTTGTGTTATAATGAAATCAAAAACGATATCTGGCGGTATTGAAGTTGTACACAAAGAGAAGCGCTTAGGATCACGCCAAAAGGCATTCGAAAGTGTCATTAACATTATTCTTTTCATAATCCTGACATCATCAACTCCATCTCCGGAAATATATGTCCATCCGTAAGCATCAGAACATGTTGCTCCACCAAAATATTCTCGGCACATTCTTTCGCTCAGCTTCAACACACTCATACTACTTTCTCCTTGTCCGGCCACTGAAATATAATAATAATAATAATAATAATAACAACAACAACAACGACAACAACAATAATAATAATAATAATGACAACCGTAAATAGCAAATAATACTTGGTTTCAACATTTTCTAAATTAAACCTTCCGAGTGGCTGATTGAGCTTGTTAATGTTATATTTTTGTTTTATTTCACAGTAAACCTATAGAACTAAAGCAATTAGAGGTCATTTGATTAATTTGTTTTATTAATTAAAGGTCAACATAAACCACGAATCTCGTGATTTTGACTTAAATTAAATATGTCAGCGAAAAATCATATATTCCAAAACGAAGGTAATATATATATCTTACCAATTCCACCCACGTTGTCGCGATTAGTTTCTGCCTGTGTATATGCAATTCGCTGACATTGTCTTTCAAGGGTAGACATCCACCTCAATGCTCCATATACAACACCGGAACGAAGAACCGGTTCAACAAACTGGTGAACAACTTCATTGTTCACAACAACATGTTCAACCCATGTAACCTAGACATACAAATTCAAGACTTAGTACTTTTATGTATAATATTTACTTAACGTGTCACATATAATATTTTCTTTACCTTCGAGAGCCCATTTGGCATCTCTTGGATTATGCATCCAGAAGGCCACCTTAAGCATTTGATTGATGGATCAGAAGGTAACTTTAGGAGGATGCTATCAAGTGAAACATCAACTATTACCCATATTTGTTGGGTTAGTTGTCTGCAATATCTCATGAAAATACTCTCCCTTGTTGGAATAGCCGGACAAGGTACTAGAAATTCCATAGATATCTGTACATATTTATAACAAATCCAAATACAATAATTATTAGATATCGGCAATATTTTGCATATATTAAAATGTCTATAACAAATAAATAAATTACTGATATAGAGAACAATGTAACAATAGTAAGTTTACCAGTTGAAGATCACCATCTTTAGTTTCTTCCCTTTGTGTTTTTGGGAGTTTATAGATATTCGTAGCCTTGGAGATGAAGTCAGGATACACAACTAACGATATACTCTATGAGCAAAACAATAATACTATTAATAAAGGAAAAATAATATTTTGATTTACAAATTTATTAGTTATATTTCTAATAATGTATCGCAAAAATATTACGATCACAACAACTTAGACGTCGCTAAATGCAATTGAATTGAGCTATGGCAATAGAGAATTACCATATCCATGAAAACCTCCACAACCTGTAGGGGTGAAGCCATCACAAAAGCAGATTGCATTGAACCTTCATTTCTCCAATTAGAACCATTTCTACAAAAGCCTGTTGGGAACGCCTTGAAATATTCCTCCAGGTTCAAAACATAGCCGCTTCCTCCTCCGTTAGGAATCCATAGTTTCCCTCCGGCTTCCATCTTCTTAATCAGCTCCTCCATTGACGCCGTTGCCACCTCTTTGACCAATTGCGCATTCGATTCGACAAATAGCTTAAGATACGCAATGTACTCTTCACATACCATATTTCCAGATTTTGTCGCGACGGTTTGTGAAATGTTGTTGCTGGTGCTGGCGCTGGTGTTAGAGGAAAGGTACGATTCGAGTAATGATTTGTCTATGTATTCTGATGTTAATCTCTTCACACGTTCAACCTATACAGAACCACCCAAAAAAATTTATTAATGCTCTTTCATTTGAAAAGTGAAAATCAAACCACCACATAATAATTTTCAGGTCGTGCCGATCTGAAAAAATTCTTTCTTGATCGGTGATATAATACATACCTGTTCTATGAGTCTTTTATTCTCTAGACGGCTGTTGTAAACCAATAGGAAGTTGTGGGACAATAGCAGAAGCTCCACATTTATGGCAAGGGAAATTGGAAAGTGCATTTTTACAACTTAGGTTCTCAGCAGCCAACTTTTCATTCTCTGCTCGAAGCTCATAATTATTTTTACGCTCATTATTAGTCTGTGGAAGAAAAAGAAAAATTAAAATTTAGTGTTGACTAATTTTTATGATTTTAATATATTGGTAGATTATATCAGAGACAAATCTAAAAATATGTAACGCCTTCGAAAACCTTTACGTGCGTGCGCCTATTTTGAAACCAGAATTTAACTTGAATAGGGTCCAAACCAAGTTTACGGGCCAACTCTTTTCTTTGCGAGTCGTCTGGATGAGGGCACTCGTTGAAGAACCTGCAAACAAATGAAAATATCAACCCACTTAATCACTAAATAGTACTACAAAACAATAATTGCTATTTTTTATTATTATTATTATTCCATGAGTTTTCTTAAGGCCATACTCTTCCATTGCCTCGATTTGAGATTTTGTGTGGCGATAGTGATGCTTTCTCTTTCGACTAGAACTCTCCGGCCGAGAATTCTGGCCAGCGGAGTTAACTCGTTACCATTTTCATCATCACGAGGCACCGCAAGTATGTTGTGAGCTGCAGCCTCATGGATTTGTATAGCCTATCTCATTAATGTTGTAATTTTCACGAGACACCGCAAGTATGTTGTCTGCTGCAGCCGGATTTGTATTGCCCTATATCAATGAGATCATATAATAAACTTAGATATATATGTATATTTTTGGGTTTATAATGTCAAGAAATAAGACTGACGAACTAATTTCAAATCGAAAATCATATTACATAGTTTTAAAAATTGAATACCCACTCAAAATAAAAATTGAATACAACCACGTGAGTAAGATTGCATCAAATGACAAATGATATAAACCTATTTTTATTTTACTCTTTTCACGTAACAAATAAATATATACGTGAGCATAAAAATGAAATGATATGATACATGTTTGGCATTCTCTCCTACTCAATTACAAAAAAATACATTTGATTTAAGTGTCAAATTATCGTAATTTCTTAAAAATATTTTTCCGCTTTTTCATCTTCTATATTTCGACATCGCGATTTGATATTTTCCAACGTTTTTTGATGTCATCTTCAAAAAAAAAAAAAAAAAACATTGAAATAGTTGATAGTGAAACTATGGATTTCAGGTATATTTCACTATAAAACATCAGAATGAGCAGTGAATTTAAAGCAGATTCGTCCTAGCTAATACCCAATTTTTTTCAGTGTCTTGATTAATATTTCCCCATCTTTCTTGTTCTTTATTCTCATTCTCTTTGCTAAGGAAAGTGGTCGCTAATGCATAAACGCCTATGAATTTGGATCTAACACTCCCGTAAAAATAATTTAAATAAAAAAAATTAGCATTTGGGTCTAACAATATCAAACAACATATATATAGTAACAATTTAGACACGTTATCCTCTATCAAATATAGTGACTAACTCAACTTATCAAATTTGCTACATCTCAATTCTATATCATGGTAATTTTTCTTAGTTTTTTAATAAAAGAAAGTACATTTTCTCCCTCTAAAAGAATATACATCATCTTCGTAAACATACCAGACAGAGCCGACCCTGTGAAATTCAGAGCCTTATAACACTTTGATGGACTGGACCCTCTTAATTTGGTGTAAAAGTTCTTTTTTATATTTATCTTTTCGAAAGTTTAAGAAATTAAATAAACATAAACATAAACATAAACATAGTAATATAAACCTTTCATTATGAATACATACTTATACCTGGATGACATAATTTCAAATTAATTACTATACCCAAATCACTTTTCAAGCATTTTTAGATGCAAAATCGATAATCAAAGTAGAGCAATTAATTTTGTCAATCATATATTTCTCAATATGCAATGAATTGTAGTATTTGTTGAATAGCTTAACTTAAAAGGGCTAACAGTTTTTAGTATCAATGACAAAATTAAAGTGTTGTATTTTGTATTGGTTTGTGGTATAGCCAATGTCTTTTATTTATTTATTTATGGGTGTATGGTTTGGATTTGTTTGAGTCCAGTTAACAGAACTAGAGTTCAATTATTATCCTCCTTCAAAATAAAAATTTCCTCTTCCCCACCCCACCACCCACTCTCCTCACCCCAAAAAAATCACCTTCCACTTTACTCACCATCCCAAAAAAAAAAAATTAAAAAATAACCAGCATGTTGATTTTACCTCATTTTTCCAACACGAAATCATTATATGATAAATAATAATAATAATAAATGCTTTTATATAAATTAAGCAAGTTTACTTAGCACAATTTTTTTTTTCCTTTTTCTGAGGGCTAGCACAAAAATTAAGTAATGGTCTTACCTGCTCAATCGATGCCTCATCGGGAGGGTTAATAACATTCTGTCCGGAAATTTCATCATTTCTTTCTCTTATAATTATCGGTATCTGTCCCACCATGATTTCCTTTTGCATGTTTGCTGCAGCTAGAGACTGAAAACTGAAAAATCAGTGGAGCCTTAGCACAATAATTTGGTAAATAAAAGAAGAAAAAAAAAATAATATATATACATATATATATATATATATATATATATATATATATAGCAAAAGCAATAAACATGATATAATCTTGCACGTAGCGAGATTTGAACTTAAAACATTTAAGAAGAGCCTCAGCAATTTTGTCACTATGCCTCATTGACTATATCATTTTTCTTCCTCCCACGGAGCAAATATTCCCCTTTTTTCTTTTTTTTTCTTTTTGTTCATTGATTTTTGTGTTCAATTTAATTACTTCTATGTTTATCTAGATTCTTGAACAAAATGGAGCATAGACCGGAAAACAACAAAAACAAAAACAAAAAAAACAAAACAAAACACACTGATGTTTTATGCATTTTTTTAAAATCGAAAAAAAAAAGGGTACAATTATAGGTGGCCCAATAACGGAAAAAGTGAATTAATCTAACAAAATCAGACATTTATCGTCTGAGTTTGAGAGTGGTGATGATTTAAAGCCACTAAATCAAAAGCAACTAAAAGAATCAACATGCAAAATTAATAGATTAAAAATGTATGCCATAAGACGTAAAGATGTTGTTTAAAAAGGAACTTCAATGAAATTATTGTTTTTTTTTTTTTAGGGTATGAAATTATTGTTTTAAGCATTAAGCATTTTCAAGGTAGCATTGATGCAGACACCGAATTATTGCACAAAATGTGCACACTCTTCAATTTTGAGCCATATCTTTTGATTTCTAAAACATAAAATAAAAAACAGACCACAGAAGCACACAATCGGAGGATGGTGTGTGGACAAATAGGGGTGCATCTATCATTTTTGTTTTCAAGGAAAATTAGTAGAGGATGGGAAAGCATTACCAGGTAAATGTGATGCGACCGTGATGGAAAAAAGAAATGCAGAAATAGATATGTGCGGCAGTTTCATTATGAAGGACTATATATAGGCATTATGTAGCAATTTTATGCGACGATATGTCTAAGTAGTTAGCCCTAAATGATATACAATAAAATTTCGGGTCCAAAAAGTCAAACTTTTCGCATGGCCTCTCACTTACCATACGGCAAGGTTATTCATTTTATTAGAGAATTCTCGAGATTAAAAGTTTCATAAATTGTTACAGTAAAATCTCTATAAATTAATATTCTTTAAATTAATAATATCTCTAAAATATTATTTTTCTCCAGTCCCGATTTGGGCCAGTTCAAAAAATAACCAATTTCGATAAGATAGTAATTTTTAGAAATATCATAAATTAATAATTTTCCATAATCACAAAAATATATATGTTACAATTTTATAAAATATGATTCTATTGTTGTCTGTTTTTTTTTCTTAAAGTTTAAATCTGCTTGAAGCTCATCTCTAATCTTCCTTATTGCATCCAAAAGTTCGGGAACCACTCTCTCCAAAGCGACGGAATGACTTAATACCATGTCTTAGCTTGAATTTCTCAAGCCAACCTTGAGAAAAGGTGTGCTCATGATCTTGTTGAGGGTATAAAAGTTTCATGGTGTCTCTTGCCTTCTCCAAAATTAGCTCTCCTGTCATATTAACATGGGCTTGGTACTGGAGAAACCACTCATAAACAACCTTCTCCATATCTAGAAATTTTCTTTGGTTTATGCCGCTTAATATCCTTTCTTTTTCTAAGTTAGCCAAAGATAGTCTGTTTGATCGTTCAAATTGTATTTGATATTGTACCTTGACTAACTTTTAGATGAAACTTATCCTCAAGCCACAATTGGAGATCTTTCTGAGTGCATGAGGAATTATCTATTTTGTACTCACATAATGATTTTCTTATTTCATCAGTCATTGTTGCTTTTATGTATGGTTGTTTTTTTTTTTTTATCTTGTTTATATACACGTGATGTAGTACATGCTATCACTATTATACAATCGAATATTTTTGTTGTAAAAATATAATGAATCAAATTAATGTATGTACAATGAATCTTGTATGTACAAGATATTGAATTTGTAACTAATATACATTGAATTAAGTATAATACATAAATTAGTACAGTTCATTCTATTTAAATTTATATAATTAAAATTTAATTTTGTTTGATATCAAAAAATCTCTATAAATTAATAATTATTAATTTATCGATAATTAATACCTCTCTAAATTAATAAAATCTTCCGGTCTCAACTATATTAATTTATAGATGTTTTATCAGATTTAGTTTTGTCTCCCTCTTTGATACCATGGAGTCCAAACAGGTCAATCTTGGCCCAAGCCTCACCTACCATGTTGTAGGGCTATATAGCTAGCCCGCTATATAGCTAGCCCAACTACGGAGAATACTACAAATGATATCCACCATCTCTCACGGATGATAAACACCCTGTTCGAACGGATGCACCTATGAAATTTGAATTGATGCATATGAATTATTATAAATTTGGGCCTAAATTTTGGGCATTTATCAATTCTAGTAATTTTTTTGGGATCAAGGCTTGTTCTCCATGAAGAAGACTGTGCGCAACTAACGTGAAGATCGACAAGTTTACGTGTGGAAACAACTTCATTATATGGTATATCAACGCGCGTGCCATGTTAAGGCAACATGGGTTATGGGCTCCGCTGACGAAGACGACGAATACCGATTCAATTTGAGATGGTCGGGCCTGAGTAGAAGGAACATCAACCATCATGTTGCGCCGTCGATGATATTATCACGTGAAGTTGCTAAAAATATATTGCGGTTGGGTTGTGGTTGAAGTTTGAGAGCATGTATATGACAATCGCTAAACAACAAGAAGTTGTTGAAACAACGCTTGTTCAATCTTCGATGCATGATGGAACTCAACCGAGAAATCACCTTGATCGCTTGAACACAATATTGTTGGATCTCGTGATTATTGATGTTAGGATTGAAGATGAGGATGCGCTTTGATTCTCGCTAGTGTCATTGCATGAATCGGCTCTTTCACCGTTGGGAATGATACCGTGTCATTGAAGTATGTACGATCATCCGTCAACACTCGAAAGCTACGCCATAAGGCATCCGGATCCGCATCGATCCAGGATGTCCTAGTTTGGTTGCTAGTAGCGGTAGTGGTGCAGGCAAGGAAACCCTGAAAAAGAAGTGCAAGAAGGGTGGTTCCACAGTGTCTTAAGCATAAATATGTCTCAGAATTATTGTAAGGAGAGGGGACATTGGAAGAACAACTGCCCAAAGAAGAAAAAGCAAAGAGAGAACAAATCGCACAATCGCAATAGCTTAGCATGACACAAATTCAAATAAAGACATGGCTCTATTGGTTGGTGAATCAACATTTCATAATGGTGTGTGGATTCTTGATTTTCTCAACTTATAAGCAGATGGATGGGAGCATATTTCTATGGCCAAGAGCAATGTCTACAAGATAGATGGAATTGGCTCAATTCAAATCAGAACTCACGAGGGAAAATTCTACACACTGAAGGATGTTAGACATGTTCCACAGATGACAAATAATATGATTTCTCTTAGTAAGGGTTCATATTTAGAGGTGAACGTGGAGTTCTGAATGGTTCAGATGTGATTCTGAAATGTGTCAAGAAAGGAACCATGTATCTGTTACAAAGGTCTATTGTAGCTGGTTATGCTCGATAAGTCCTCTTATTTTAAGTACATGCTCTATGATTCGTTTTAATCCCTTACGCACTTGTAGATATTTCTTAGTTCGGTCTTCATAATACTTTTTAAGAAAATTACAAGAGCTATTCATTGATTTTCTTTCATAAAGAAAACTCTGGGTTTATTGAATAGTTTATTGACCTTTTGAATCATATTCAAAACATAAACTACTTACAACATTTATGCAATGATTAAAGAATTAAGTCGATACTTATATCTTCCAACTTTGAAAACAAACCTATTCAAAAATTAGTTATGGTCATTCATATTCAAATCATTTAATGTTTGAATAGTCGATTGTCATTGTATGACAAAATTACCCATTGGATATTGTCGTATCCAATATGTATGATTAATTTTATCAGTAACTCGTTTCAAGTTATTTAATCATATCATGAGTATCCATTTTGGATTAATAATTAAAGCCTTAAAGCACAACATCGATATGTAGTCTTTTTATTTTTAATTACCATAACGTAGTTACTCATTTCATTTCTTATTTTTAAAAGGATGAATGTTGATTTATGTAGCTTCCTCCCACAATTTTATTTTACAATATAAATGTAGGATTTTGCATATATTCACTTATAGCGTTTGACACATATGATATGATTGGCCTTATAAAAGTCAAAAAGTTAAGTGCACCTATATTGCTTATGATATGGATTTTGAATAAAATTGTTGCTAGTTGAACTAAGTTTAATTCTACTAGCTATAATTGCTATGTTTGGTTTTAAATCATCCATGCTAGTCTATGGGTGCAAAGTCATCAACAGAAGCCCTCAAGTCGGGGCATGTAGACGGACTTTTTTTTTTTTTTTTTTTTTTGGTAGTCTCATTATGGTAATTATTGTTGATGTATGTTTGGTCAATCTCCTAATTACATGTTACTTATGGATATGACCATCCTTGTAGTTGAAGCTTTAGAAACTGGATTGATTGTTTAAAGATTGTCCAGACCCAGGGTTTGATGAAATCCATTGGCCACAAGTCCGGCATTATGCTTTCGAATAAAACCATCACAAATTAACTTGAGTTCAAAGATCCATTTACTACCCACAATATTTCGAGGGATGTTGATGAACTAGCTAGTTCTCATGTGTTAATTCTGTTCAAAGCTTGATGCTCTTCTTTCATAGCTTGGTGCCATTCTTTCGTGAGAGAGCATCCAAACACCTTAGTTAGCTTAGTCCGGTAAGGAGATTAAGAGGTTTATACCAATATGAGAATGTCGTGGGCTTGTATCTGCCGCGCTTTTGGTGACTTGATCTCTAAACCCGATAAATAAACCGTGGAACTAATCTGGAAAACTAAGACCGAGATTGATGGTCGGGATTCGATTAAGTATATTCAATTCGTGAAAATCGTTTGATGAAGTGCAACCGAAGTTTCTTCAAGTCGCAGCGCTTTTGAGTTTTCTTTGAGTATAGCCGAAGTTCTCCGATCGCTTGGTTACAAGTCCGGGAAAGTCGAGTTTTGAGTCGAGTTTCATCTCGTGGATAATATTTGAGTCGGGGTCCCATCATCGGGGTATTTATGACAATTCCGACAAAGATCTTTGGCGTGTTAGGGTTTGGGATTTGTGCCTATAAATTGTAATCAATGAAGAGTGTGTCTTTCAAGAGTGTGTCTTTCACTTTGTGAGGAATACCTTGTAACTTTGTGCATAATAATATATCTCATTTTCTGTCCGTTGAGTAGTCGGCACAACGCCGGAAACCACGTTAAACCACTGTGTTCTCTTTGTTTCTGTGTTTTATCAATTTTCACCATTCTTTACGTTTGCATTGCTTTTGTTTTATCTTTCTTAAACTGCCAGCTTCTTATATGTGTTTTCAACAAATTGGTATCAGAGAAAGGTTCAAGATTCAGAGAGTTACAGGTTGAACAGAGTTGATCTTCACAAGACCGGTGACCGGTGCTAGGATTTTATGATCAAAGGTTTGTTCTTTAATTAGAAGGATGTCAGCAATGAACGTGAAGATTGATAAATTTACAGGGAGGAACAATTTTATTTTGTGGCAAATCAAGATGCGGGCCTTGTTAAAGCAACAAGGATTGTGGACTCCTTTATCTGATAGAGGGGATGTGATATGCATCTGAGTACATCATATTTTCGGCTGGGCCTGCTAAATAAAAGCCCAATTTTTTGGTTATTATTATACTACTTACTATATTTATTATTCCAAATAATTCAAGACAAGTATATGGCTGAATTTTGATGATATATGGCTGACTTTTGGAGTATATGGTGCCACTTTGATGATGAAGATACAAGAATTCAAGTCTTGGAAGAAAACAAGTTCATGTACAAGCATTAAACAAGATACATTGAATCTAGATTCAATGAATCTAGCTAGTCCTGCATATGGCTGAAAATTAGCATCCATGTATCTGAATTTGAAGTGTTTTTCTTATGTATCTAGCTTCTTATAATGTATCCTGGAAGTCTATAAATAGCCTTTTACTTGTAACTTGTAAAATCCATCATCTTTTGCAATAATAAAATTTTATATTTTCTACACTTGGATTAGTGTGTTGAATTCTCTGGATAGAGGTTCTTTCGGATTATCAAAGGCTTAAGCAACCTTTGTGGGTGTCCTATACCAAGGTGCTTAGAAACAGATTTTCTAAGTGTTGAGGTTATTCCAAGGTGCTTTCTCACAATTTGAGACTGTGTCGAGGAGCTCTCGAAAAATATTCCAAGGTGCTTCTACGCAATTGTTGTAGTTGTGTCGAGGAGAAAGACTTGAATCCAAATACCGCTTTTCCTAGATCCGCGCAATTTCACATCAGGATGCCAGTTCTGTAGATTATGCCAGTCTGGAGGAGAAAACACATTCAACCATCATGTTGTGCTTATCTGATGATGTTATCACGGAAGTCGTTGAAGAAGACACTGTTGCCAAGTTATGGTTGAAGCTTGGAAGCCTGTATATGACTAAGTCATTGACCAACAAGTTGCTGTTGAAGCAGAGGCTATTCAGCCTGAGGATGCATGAGGGGACTCAGCTGAGAGATCATCTTGATCAGTTGAACACGATATTACTTGATCTTAGGAATATTGATGTTAAGATTGAGGATGAAGATGCTGCTTTGATTTTGCTGGTTTCATTACCAGCTTCCTATGAGAACTTTGTGTAGTCCTTCATAGTTGGCAAGGATACAGTTGCTTTAGAAAATGTAAGGTCATCTTTACATGCCAGGGAGCTGAGACATAAGGCAGCTGGAGCAGAGAATCAGGCTGCCGGACTGATAGTCAGTAGCAGCAGTGGAAAAGAGCATGGTCAGTCTAGGAAGAAAAATTCCAAGAAGACAAGGTCCAAAGGCCCTAAATCCACAGATGTTTGCAATTACTGTAAGGAGCAGGGACATTGGAAGTCCAATTGTCCAAAAAGGAAGAAACAGCAGGAGAACAGTTCTAATTCAACTGCTGTAGCAGTTGAGCATGATTCAGATGAGGACATGGTTCTAGTGGCAGGAGAGTCAGCATATCAAACTGATGTGTGAATTCTGGAGTTTGGAGCATCCTTTCATCTTTGCCCTCACAGGGAGTGGTTCTCAAGTTATCAGTAGATAGATGGTGGTCATATATCTATGGAAAACAACAAGGTCTACAAGGTAGTTGGGATTGGCTCAGTTCAGTTGAGGACATAGGATGGAAGATTATGTAAACTGAGTGAAGTTAGACATGTTCCACAAATGACCAAAAACTTGGTATCTCTCAGTTCTTTGGACAGCAGGGGATTCAGTTTTAAGAGGGAAAGTGGTGTGCTGAGTGTCTATAAAAACTCAGTTTTGGTTCTCAAGGGAGTCAAGAAAGGGACTCTGTATATACTACAAGTGGTGGTCGCTTGTTGTCGGGTTCATTCTTTCGTGGCATGTGCCGAGATTCACTGACACACACTTACAAAACTATGGCACGTGAGACTGGGTCACATGGGTGAAAAGGGGGTGCAGGTTCTTTCTCAGAAAGATCTTCTTGGGGAGTGTAAGGTCAAGAATCTGGACTTTTGTGAGCATTGTGTGTTTGGGAATCTTCATATGAGCAAGTTCTCAAAAGGGGTACACAACATACATTCTTCACTTAATTATATTCATTCTGATTGTTGGGGGCCGTCAAAGGTGGAGTCATTGGATGGACATAGATATTTTGTGTCATTTATTGATGACTATTCAAGGATGACTTGGGTGGTGATGATGAAACATAAGAGTGAGGAATTCAAGAGCATCATGCAATGGAATGCTCTAGTTGAAAATCAGTTTGGGAAGAAGATCAAGAGGCTTCGTACAGATAATGGTCTGGAATTCTACTGGACTGAGTTTGATACATTGTGCAAAACTGAGGGTATTTCCAGACATCATACAGTCAGGAATACTCCTCAGCAAGATGGTGTAGCTGAAAGAATGAACCAAACTCTTCTGGAGAGAGCAAGATGTATGATTTCTCATGCTGGTTTGTCAAAGAGATTTTGGGTAGAGGCTGTAACCACATCTTTCTACTTAATCAACAGGAGCCCTCACACAGGGATCAGTCTCAAAACACCAGTTGAGATGTGGTCAGGTAAGCCTGCAGATTATTCAGTTCTAAGGGAATTTGGAAGTACAGTTTACTATCATGTCAGTGAAGGGAAACTGGAACCAAGGGCCAAGAAAGGAGCGTTTGTGGGGTATGGTGATGGAGTTAAGGGTTATAGAATTTGGTCATCAGCAGAAAACAGAGTCATTCTCAGCAGAGATACAGTTTTTGATAAAAATTCTATGCTCGATTCATCGATGGGAGGATAACTAAAACTAAAACCCGTGATGAAAACCGGGAAAATCGATGAGAAGGTAGAGCTTCAGTGGAGTCGCTTGAATGCAACAATCAATCGATCTAAGTCGATTTTATCCGATCCGTTATTGAACCAAGATCAATCCATGCCATACAATTTGAGCAAATGTCGAGCTTGAGCGTCAAACCGAGAACGTGGGTTAGCAGAGTATATTGTCACAAGATAGCTGTAAGATCCAATATTGGGGTACCTCCTAAAAGGTAAGTGGTTTGATGATATGGTTGGATACGCACTTCAAGTTGCGTAAGAAGTGGATGGTTTTGAACCTTCTACTTATAGGGGAGCAAAGTGCCATGTTCAAGCATCTCAATGGCTTCTTCGCCATGGGAGATGAAATGGAGTCACATCAAGAATCGGACTTGGGATCTAGTTAAACATCCAAATTGAAAGGAGAGTTGTTACTTGCAAATGGATCTTCAAGAAGAATGAAGGGTTAATCGAGGCGTATGAGTTAAGTATAAAGCACGTTTGGTTGCAAGAAGGTTCAGTCAGAAAGAAGGGGTGGACTTTGATGAGATATTCTCATCAGTAGTCAGACATACTTCAATAAGAGTGTTACTAGCAATGGTGGCACAACAGGACTTAGAACTTGAGCAGTTAAATGTGAAGACAACTTTTTTACATGGTGAGGTAGATAAAGAGATATACATGACTCAGCCAGAGGGTTTCCAAGTTCCTGGTAAAGAAGATTTTGTGTGAAAGTTGAAGAATTCTTTGTATGGACTAAAACAAGCTCTTAGACAGTGGTATAAAAGGTTTGACAGTTACATGATCTAGTTGGGTTACAGCAGAAGTCCTTATGATTGATGTGTTTACAACAGTCAGTTGGAAGATGGATCATACACCTATCTTGTGTTATATGTGGATGACATGCTGATAGATGCAAGAAAGAAGTCTGATGTTCGAAGATCTCAAAGACCTTCTCAAAGTGTTGAGTTTGAAATGAAAGATTTGGGTGCAAAAACAAGAAAATTTTGGGGATGGAGATTCGGAGAGATGAAGTCGGAAGAAACCGCTTTTATCTCAAAGCAGGCTATATACGTAAGATTTTGTCAAAGTTTGGCATGTCACCGCTAAGCCAATAGATACTCCTATGGCATCAAATGTTCATTTGTCAGTTTATGCTTCACAATCAGTTGAGGAGAAGGAATACATAGTGCAATTGGCATTTTGATGTATGCCATGGTGTGCACTAGATCTGATCTGGCTCAGACAGTCAATGTTGTCAGCAGGTTTATGGCTCAACCTGGAAAGGAACACTGGAAAGCTGTGAAAAGAATATTCAGATATCTTAGAGGTACAGCTGATGTTGGTCTCATTTATGGAGGTGATACTCAAGAACTGATCATAGGATACTGTGATGCTGATTATGCAGGTGATATGGACAATAGAAAATCAATGACTGGTTATGTTTTCAATTGGGGAATTCAGTTGTCAGCTGGAAAGCAATTCTTCAGGCAATAGTGGCTTTATCAACTCATCAAGCTAAGTTTATGGCTCTTATCAAGCATCCAACGAGGTATATGGTCGAAAGGACTAGTCGCTGATTTGGGGCTACATCAGGATCAAGCTGAGATTTATTGTGACGCTTTGACCGCAACTTGTCTAGCTAAGGATCGGGTTCATCATAAGAGAACCAAGCATATTGATGTGAGGTATCATTTTCTCGTAAATGAGAAGAGGTTGTAGTGAAGTTAAGATCAACACCAAGGATAATCCCGCCGATATGTTCACTTATACCGCCACTAATCCCGCCGATATGTTCACTAAAACGGCCAACACGTTTGGGCTTGTGTCCGACTTCATGGAATATTCAAAGCTTGTAAATTGAAACTGGATACTCGGTTGAGGCGATCAACCGAGTGGATTCGATGGAGAAGTCTGGCATCGTATCCTGGCATTGACGAATGCATCCGCACAAGTAAACCGTTATGCAACTGATTGATTGGTATGAGAGTTCAATTGAAGGTGGAGATTTGTCGCTGGTGACTTGATCTCTAAACCGATAAATAAACCGGTGGAACTAATCTCGGAAAATCGAGACCGAGATTGATGGTCGGCCTCGCTAAGTATATTCGCCTATGAAAGTCGGCTTGATGAAGTGCAATCGAAGTTTTTCAAGTCGCAGATCGATTTTGGTCTGGCCGAAGTTTTGCTTAGTATAGCTGAGTTCTACATCTGATCAGTTGGTTACAAGTCTGGGAAAGTCAGTTTTGAGCTGAGTATCATCTGATGGATACCAGCTGGAGCTGGGGGTCCACATCTGAGGTATTTATGACAATTCCTACAAAGTTCTTTGGCGGTTAGGTTTGGGATTTGTGCATATAAATACCAATGTTGTAATCAATGAAGAGTGTGTTTTTCAAGAGTGTGCCTTTTACTTTGTGAGGAATACCTTGTAACTTTGTGCATACTAATATATCTTCTTTCTCGTCTCAGGAGTCTGGCATAATGCCGGAAACCACGTTAAATCATTGTGTTATCTTTGTTTTTGTGTTTTATCAATTTCCACCATTCATTATGTTTGCATTGCTTCTGTTTTATCTTTATTAAACTGCAAAGCTTCTCATATGTGTTTTCAACAAAGATCACAAAAATTGAGTTGGTCCTTAGTGCCTTACAAAATAGAGTGTTATTAAATGCCATATATTACTTGTCCCAATTATTTATAAGTTTAATTGACGTTGTCAATTATTTTCTCGTTAAAAATAGTATGAATTTGTGAATATCACATTCCTATTCTTAAAATTGGAAAGATATTAAAAGTTCACATACTAAAAAAAAAAATTGTGTGGAGGTAAAAGTCTTTTATTAAGCGCTGCTCAAATGGTACTAGACATCATTCCATTGAGGGTAGACGAATCTCATTCAACACACCTAACTAGATTCATACCTCCTTTTGTTAGCAAATGCGCATGGACACTTCCCTCTTTCCTAACAAATAAAAACGATATATGGGAGAAGAAAGGCAAGAAAATACGACAATCATTGACTATACTCTCACCACTAATAATCTTCCGATGAGGAAGTGTGGCGTTGATAGGATAGAAGAGAATCACTCTCAAAGATCACCTTCGTGACTCTAAGTTATTACAAGAAATATCGCAGATAGATAGCCAAAATCTCCCCGACAAGCATGTCATAATTGCCTTCGCTTTGTAGAAAATCCTCATTATATTTCACTAGAATCACGGAGAATTCCTCCAATCAACGCTTCTATCGCACCACTCAAAAGCAACATCCCCGTTGAACTTGACAACTTCGAAGGTGGTGCACCCTAAATTTATGCGCACCAATGTTGGTACATGCCGACACTCGAGCCCTTTCGATTGCAAGGCCCATGTAGTCTTATGCCTCGGCTTTGGAATGAGTTATTATTGTCGTCACATGTACCGCTTGACCCTGGTAAAGCCATCTACACCTTGCTTTCCATATGTTCCACATAAGGCATACGATTTTACAACTCTTAATTCATCATCCTTTGCTATTAAGGTCGCAATAAATTCACTACACGAGTGTACCCACAACGGGCGCCAACATCCATAATTACGGTAGGCTTGCCAAATCGCATGAGGATGTCATACTCAAAAAGCGCAAAGCTATATGGATTATTCATTTCTTGCACAAACTTTACAAATACCATCACCATTGCCTTTAAATTGAAGACCCAATACCGTGGATAAGCAATTATGTAAGATTTTTCATAAAAATGTGCGATCCTAGGTTTCACCTTTATTTTCCAAATGAGTTTCCAAACATTCTTCTCTCTTTCTTGGGAGTAGAAGCACTCAAAGCATTATCATCTTGGTATTTTATCTCACAAGCTAAATGGTAGCGGACTTTATCGAATAAGTGCCATTAGGTGAACAATGCCAAATGATTTTATCATCGTAACACCGAGGAGATAGAGGGATGAAGAGTATCTTTCGGCCTCATAGACATTGAATGAGGACTTGACAATATCTTTTTCGCCAAAGGCGTGTATGGGGATTAATGAGATCACTAACCTATGCCGTGAAAAGAGCATAATCCGTCGTGGTGGGCTTGAAAAAATGGAAAAGAAGGTATCCATGGCTCACCGTAAACGCCCACCGAATATTCCTTCCTATTCGCCACCGTAAGACATGCATTAACAAATCTTTACCTATCAATAAGCTTCACAAATTGCGCTTGGACGAGAAGAAAGCGTAGTCTGCTCAAATTTTCTATTCATAAGTATTTTTCCTTGAGAACTTGTGAGGATATAGCACTCGGGCCATTCAAAATTATCCATGCTTGCTTTGTTAATAAGGCCCTACTAAAACATTCAAGGTCGCGAAACCCCAACCGCCTTCACACTTTCTCTTGCAACATATAGTCCATGATTTCCACTGAATTTTATTAGAGCCATCACAAGAGCCCTAGAAGAAACGTCGCGCTAATTAATTCATTATTAATAACTCTTTTAATCCATTTTAATGATCATGTTTGACATCTAGCAATGTACCGTGGACCTTGATTGTCGGAGAATAATTGCTTTCGACTACAACCTTTCATGAGAAACGAGTACTTTATTAGGAAAAGGTCGTGACATGACGAGTTTAAATCTTGGATAAGAAGGACAAGAAAGAAACGATTTGGTTGTAAAGGATGTAAAGTAATGTATATCCAAAAATACCCTTTATTTTTTTTTTTCTAATATATTCCTTTATTTGTAATAAATGCCGATTTTTTTCCATGAATGAATTCAATCGCTGTTTGAATAACCGCAAATCGATCGCGGTCCTATTTTCATGCCATTATCAACTCCACATATTCGAATTAAAGAAAAGAAAACGGAAAGCAAATACGCTTATGCCAATATGCAAGTGTTAGTATTCAAAAAAGGAAAAAATTTGAATTTCCACTCTGCGTAAGACGCCAGGATTGAAGAAGAAAAATATTGCATTATGATGTTGGTCGCTAGTGAATTTTAATTGTAATTGTGTGTTTATCCAACCTAGGCATATTTTCAGATCCTTTTATTTC